>JAWWEW010000001.1:32654296-32752627 GCA_035583185.1 Anabacerthia variegaticeps | reverse complement strand
AGTGGCATTGCTGTCAGATGCAGAAAGTGGATCAACTTTCTTCCTTCACTCCCTCATTCATCATGTCTATCTCTCCAGCCATTGTTCAAAGTAAAAATGAAGTAATCCCATGTCCTCCCAATAATAGAAAAATTAACAAGTGTTTCAGTGTGGTTACAAAATGGCAGGCATTAGTTGAAGAGCCAGTAACTTCTAGTGAAGCAAATCCACCTGATACTGCTTCCCTTCCTTCAGCTTCATCCAGACAAAATCTGTCTCCTCTGTCACACAGCCACTCTCTGATGAACTAACATGGATCACGTCTAACTCAGATGTTGCTGATTTAATTGCTGTAGTGATATTTCCCTGGCTGTTGGCTTTGACCACATCACCCCTTGCTTTTCATCCTTCAATTGGCTCCTGGACCCCAAGGTCTTCTTTTTTTTTTTACCTTTAAAATCTACTTCATGTTAGGTTACAGGATAAAAAGTTCTCTATGTGCACAAAGAAAGGCAGAGGAACAATGGTGGGTGAAGGAGCATGAGAAATACACTGCCTGGCTGCTTCCGAGTCTACCACAGGAGCTCTCAGCCCATCAAAGGTCCATCTCTGAAGACCTGAAGGAGCACAGAGGTAGGAGGGGGAGCCCCGGTAATCCCATCACAGACACAGCCCTTCCAGGGAGTCCCAGGACCTTATAGACTGGAGAGATCATTGCCTGGGGGGAGATGGGGCACAATTTGGAATGCAAGGGAAGAGGATTTTTAAGATTGCACAAGACCAACTATGGGATTTTCAGGGGACAAGTCAAAGGTGTGGAAAAAAAAGAGGGATGACAGTTTGGAGAGACACACGCATGGAATAAGAGAGGGGTAAGGGGATAAAAGGGGCCAGTAATGTGTAAACAGGGCTGACAGATTTGTTTATCTGCCCATGCCCTGCACCTGCTGAAGGCATTTCTTTATAGCTTTAAAAAGGAAGTCTTCAAAAACATTTTGAACTAATTTAAAATTTATTTTAAAACATTACAAGAAAATGTATACTGAAGGTGTAAACTGTGAAAGGGAACAGTGTGGGTAATTTAGTTGTATAAAAGTTTCTCTGTGGTAAGAAAGAGATTGGCTTGATAATAATGATCATGAAAGAAATGGCTTTAAAGATCAAATGTGCATAACTAGGGCTTGATCATTCTCCTTCTCTTTTGCTCTCAAACAAAACAGACTTAAGTCCTGCTGCCACTGACCAGGGCATCTTTGAATTTACTATCCTATGCAGCATTGCTAGAGATGGCTCTCAAATGGCCGGTTGAGGAAGAGACATGAAGCCCTAATTTACTCTTTGATGATTTCTAGGAGGTGAGAAGGTTTCTATGAATAACTGCAGTTTTCCTCAAGGACAGATCAAGATAGTTTCTGCTTTGCACTTGATGAGAAGTGCTATCTTATGTTAAATTATATACTTCTTTGTCATTAAACTCTTTATGCTAGGTGCTTTCTTGTCTTTTCCATATATTTTTAGCCTGTTACAATTGTTCTATATCTGCATATGTCTCCAAGAATGTCAATTTACCATTTTGAACTTTATCAGAACATGGAGCCAAAACAAATTCCATGTAATAGTGATATACAAAAAATGGTTCTGGCACTGTGCATGGAAATTTCCAGTCTCATGTGGCTTTACCCTCACTTATCAGATTTCCACAGTTAAAAATAAATGCAAGGAGAAAAAAGGAAGTTTAAAGAAACATAAGAACTTTTCCTCCAGTTGTCCAATTAGTGGGACAGTTCAGTGGGAAATTCAGGGGTGGGGTCAGAATAGGAACCAGCTCTTGAGTCAGCTTTGTTGTAAGACTTGCCCTCCACTGAAGGTTAGGCAACATAAAAAACAGAGCTGAAACTCCCAGAAGTGGCCCGAGGCTGCACTTTCAGACAAGGTCTTGCCAAGAGACCCTGGATCCCAAAGAAACACCCTTGGGTTCTGTCCTATGCACAAAGCTTTATTTTTCTCTGCTGAGAGCACTGGCTTCATGGTAGCACAGCCAGACATCTCTTTGTGACTTAGAGCTATATCTTTGCCCACGTGGTGTTCCCATTCCTTACTTTCCTGTGGGAGATGCTTGTTGATGACTTATTCCTTGCTCTGAAGGTGTTGCAGGTCTCCCCATTTGTCTCTCAGGACCTCAGCTGCTGCTTGCAGCTGCAGTAGGATACTGGCCTTCCTGCAGTCAATGGAGGGCTGAAATGACACAGGAAGATGTATCAATGGCAGAGAAATCCCAGGACAGAACCGTCATGCCTTTCCTGGCTTCCTGAGAAGCACATTAGGAAAAGCCTGAAAGCCTTCCCTGTGTTCAGCCTCATACTCAGGCTGAGGTTTGTGGCATGGTACCAGAGAGACGAAGCAGCACAGAGAGCAGAAGGTGGTGACATAATTTCTTAGTCAAGGAGACAATGTAAAATAGGAGGGCAATTTTAACTTACATATCCTCAGAAGAGTCATACACTGCTCTGTCAGCTGGGGCATCTGGCCATACACACACCCTTGAAGCTCTTGGTGAAGAGTGGGGCCAATCATGTCTGCCACATCCCTGATGATGGCCTGGATAAGCCACAGACAGGTAAGGAAGAAATTTGTTCCATCTGAACCTCACTGAATTCAGCATGCCCCAGACACAAGCTGCCTCAGCCCAAAGGCTCAGTTTTAACTCCCTCTGGAGGAAAACAGCTTCCTTAAGAGGATAGGAAGCATTTCTCTTCTTCAGCACTTACAACCTTTCTGACCGAAATGCCCCTGGGATTCAGCTGGTTTTCAGGAGGAATTCTCCAGGCCCACCTAGTGGGAGAGGTGGAAAAGTGCAATCTACACACCCAGCATTTCCATGCTCTTTAGTAGCACCTTCCAGCTCCAGATATTTTCATAGGCAAGATACTTCCTCCCAAAGCACTTCTGACCTGCCAAAATTACACACACAGTTGGGTGAATCCAACATCACTGCTACTGCTGAAGGGCCGGCAGAGGCAGCAACTCTCACCACTCCATCACAGTCCAGCCAATTTCTGACCACATTTCGGACCAGCAGAAGAAAGGATAAATCTTGTCACAAAATTCAAACTTCATCTTCCCTTTTGTCCTTGCTTTAATGAATATGTCTTAATTACAGAGACTGCTGTACTGTCAAGCAGGACTTATCATAAGAGAACACAAGTTCCCACAGGGATGGCCAAAAACTCTGAACAAAGTAAGTAAATGTGAAAATTCAGTATGGAGAAAAGAAGCCTCTGGAGGGACCTCTTTGCAGCCTTCCGGTCCCCCAAAAGGGACTTAGAAAAAAGAGGAAGGGTGACTTTTTTATACAGGCAGATAGTTATAGGACAAGGGTGAATGGTTTTATATTAAGAGAGGAGAGCCCAAAGAAGTGGATGTCGCACCCCTAAAGTGCTCAAGTCCAGAATGGATGATGCCCTGAGCAACCAGAACTAGTGGGTGACATCCCTGCCCATGGCTGGGGCCTTGGAACTAGATGATCTGTAAGTTCCTTTCCAACACAATCCTCTCTGTGATTCTATATTGCCCAAGAAAAAGGACAAAGGCACTTTAGTGATTCACAATTCCTTTCCGTGGTCGAGCATGACTCCCAGGGTTATGTGGCTCAGGCATGGATGTCCTATGAAAGAGGGCAATGTACAGAGCCTATCTGAAATTGATGGAAATCTGGGGGCCAGGATGAGAGAAGCAGAAGTAGTTCAGGATCAGACTCCAGCCCTCCTCTCCCTCCTCCTGTGCCCTGTCCCCACCTCTGGGGCACGGCTTTTTGCTCCGGTGTGTGGGGCAGAGAGGCTTCGGGCGGCGGTGCACGGCTGCTGTCTCTTGGGTGCAGGAGCCACCCAAGGCTCCGTCTCCGTGCCTTGGACAGCTTCGGGAGCTTGTTCCTAAGGAAGCAGCCCTGCGGTCCCGGCTGGGACACGCTCTCTAGCTTGGAGGGAGCCGCAGTTTCGCTGCAGGGTAGCAGCCTGGCACCGCAGGTACCCACCCGTGTGAGCGGCACCCGGGCCGCCCCACGGTCCCGGCACCCCCCGTGCCCGCCGCCCCAGGAGCTCCAGGCGCTCCGTGGAATTCCCGAGTCCCGCGGCACGGGCACGCGCCGGGCAGCCACGCGTTGCCATGGAGACCGGCGGAGCTGCGGGCCGGCAGGGAGCTGTGGAGGTGAGGGGGACAGGGAGAGGGTGGGAATAATGGTGAAGGGGGACAGGGAGAGGGTGGGAGTGCTGGTGAGGGGGACAGGGAGAGGGTGGGAGTGCTGGTGAGGGGACAGGGACAGGGAGAGGGAGAGGGTGGGAGTGCTGGTGAGGGGACAGGGAGAGGGTGGGAGTGCCAGGGGGGTGCGGTGCTGCGGGCCTCGGTGAGCACTGCCCGGCTTTGCCCAGTGATGTGCCGGGAGATGGGAATATGTGCGAGGGCAGGGCTGGCTGGGAACGGAGCTGTCAGTGTGTTTGGAGAGTGGGAAGAGGCCGCAGTGACTGCAGTGTCACAGCGTGACTGAGGGGATCGATTTGCCCAGTTCTGCACCTGGGGAGGGCAGCCCTGGATGTACGTACAGACTGGGGGAAAAGAGGCTGGAGAGCAGCCCCAGGGAAAGGGCCCTGGAAGCCTGCTTCTCTTGGGGTTTTTTTGTTTGTTTTGTTGTTGTTGTGTTGCTTTTAATGTTTCACAACAGCTATGTGGTTAGGATTATAAAAAGTTTCATGGGCAAATATTGTATTGAATAGGAAGATGTAAAGGCTGTGTGTGAAATAGGATAGAAAGTTATTTTGTATACAGAAAGCTGACATTGACTTGCAGGGTATGCTGAGTGAGGTGAGAAGGCAGGGTCATGTGGTGGATTACAGTGCCTCTGTCTAGTTGGTTTAACTGGATTTTACAAGCTTGTTTATGTGGCTTTTCACCAATTTTTTTCCTGTTTACTTGTGCTCATTTTAATAGCAAAATGTATCCACCCTGCTGTGTTTAGTTACAGAACAAGTTGTTACCAATTTCAACTACTATTGTTAGAATTCCAAACTTAAATTCAGAAAAGTGGCTTAATATGAAAACAGATTACATACAATGTTTCTACTCATTCAGTAATAAAACCTATATTATATAAACTGTTCTGGTTTTAGTATGTGACTCCTAAAAGTGAGGTATCTTTGTAAGTGCCTCTTTCTTGTGACTTTTTTATTTTATATATTTTATTTATTTTATATAATATATGCTACTTAGTTCCATTACAGAACTATTTATTGACAGCTGAACTCTGAGGTTGGTACAACCTGTCCAGGGAATACTGCTGACATGCATATCCCCTTAGAAAGTGATTTTGTTCCAGTTCTGACCATTAATACTGGTATCAGAGTTGCAGTGAAAGAGAAATATTCATAGTGCTAGAACAGAGGGAGAAAGAGATGCATATTAACAAGTGGACTTGATAAAACAAGCCTGATAAACCCCCAAAGAACTGCTGACTTAATTTGCGAGAATTTAAAACACAGCCTGCAAGGGATGCAGTAAGTAACTGGTGATAGAGACCACTGTATCTATTCAGAATTATACTTCATCTTGCCCCAAAAACTTGGGTCTGGGCACTACAGTGGGCAGGAGTATTGCTGTCAAAAATCAAACTTGTTTTGTTTATTTCACAACTGTTAGAAACTTGTCATAAGTGACAAAAGCCAGTGAACATATGACATTTTGTACATTCATCTATCTATTTTTTTCTCTTTGCTTCTAGCACAAGAACAACAGAAAAAAATGGAAGACAGCCAGAAAGGGGTGAAGGCAGAAGCGCAAGCTACAGAACCTGAATCAGATATGCCAGAAGCCATACTAGAACTTCAGTAGGTCTAATGTATTTTAACTTTTCAGTCATATAGAATATGTGAATAAAGGAAGGCACTTTATTCAATTTAGAGCTTGAGCTGATTTTTTTGGGTTTTCAAGGCTATTTCAGAAAGGTACACTTTTTAAGATGTAGGTGTAAGAAAGCATTTAAATAGGTCAGAAATAATTTTATGCCATTAGGCTATAACTTTGGAAAACAAGATTTTATTAAAACAAACAAAAAAAATCCAACGTTTTTTTCTGTTAGCAGTAAGCTTTTGATCAGGATGCACTGAAGTTGCAAGATCATATTTGACTATATTTTTTTAGGATTCCTTGGTGTTCATTGATGTTTGTTGTCTCTAGCCAAAACCTCAAGACTGCAGTTTGCTCTCTTCTTGGTGCAGCTGAGAGCAGAGCCCTAGGTGTTTTATTTTGAAAGTGAGAGAGGGATAACTTAAAGGTCTCTTAAAATCCAGCAGAGAAAAATAAGAGCCAAGGGGAAAATATCTGAAGTAATTACAAAATAGTCCAATTTATTTGCTCTTCAGTCTCTTGAGTAGATGACTAAAGGGTGAAAAGTAAGCTCTGTGACTTTTATCAGAGGCAGAAATTGAAATGGAAAAACCTCAACATCCAATATTCAACAATTATCAGTGTTTAGGGAATAAGGAGCAGTTCTTGGTGTGGAAATGAAAAGTGGAGTAAGCAAACTGAAGAGCATCCATGTATAGTTGTAGTGACATCTACAGGAGTTCACAGGGCTTACGTGGGATTTCCTATTTTGTTTTAGGGAACAGAATACAATTTTCCATAGTGAAATATCCCAGACTTTACTTGACCATATCACAAACACACCATCTGAAAAGACAAGAAAGCAACCCATCTGGTTTGCTAAGGAATAATAAAACTGTATTATTAGGCTCAGATAAAAGATGCACCGCTTTCTAATAAAATTATTCTTATGCATATTCAAATATTCAAGCAAATGACTTCTTTGTCTAGAGAATTTTCCACTGAAATGGGTGCTGTACAGACATGGAGTATGTAGTTTCTACAACAAAAATAGGGAAGAAAGGGAAGAGAAGTATTCTTGCTGGTTTTATCTTTCTCCCTCTTTTCTCTCTTTCCCTCTTGCTTTTCCTTTTCCTCTCTTTGCCTCTGTAATCTAAAACTTCTCTGTACCACTTGAAGGAGCAAAGCACCAAGAGAGTATTTGTCACGTTCCACTTTAGCATTTATCAGTACTTTATTATTTATTTAACTTCCATTCCTGTTTTTCCTTCCATACATTGAAGAATGGTTGCTGTTCATAGGGAATTTGTTATTTTTCATTTTCATTACAGTTCTCTCTTTCAGCATTTGTTAGGAAAGACAATCTTATGAATTACTTGCTTTTGTAACATCCTGTAGATGACTGAAAAAACTGTCATGATACTGAGGGGAGTGTTGTTTGTAGATGATTAAATCAACTAGATGAGACCTAGTATATAGAACAGAGAAAAACAGTGTCAAAGGAATCATCAGTGCAGCTGTTTTGTGGCTTTAATCTGACAAATACCGTACAAAAATAATCTAAAGGGGAAAGTTCCAGTATGTAGCAGACAAAATTGCAAATTGTACATTTTGACATTATCAAGGTGATGGATATATTAATAGAAAATCTTAAAGCAGCAGAAAGTAAGAACAACAGCAATATCCAAAATACAGAAATGGGTTAAAATGGCAGGTGATTTAGGCAATCACACTATGTGGCCAAGCTGTCACCTCGGTGATACACTTTTGCTGTAGCCATGACCACCATATCCCCATATCTGTGCTCTCTCTAACTAATATCATTGTACTTCATAGAAAACCTGAAAAATACCTTGGAGCATACTGACACCAGGGTAATGCAAATTTAGTAACATGCAATTTGCATGATTCAGTGACCCAAACTTAGCAACTTAGCCAGGAAAAAAAGAAAAAGATCTCTTAAAGCAGCTTAATACAATGAGGGGTGTGGGGGTTTGATTCTGGATAAATGCCTGGTGTCCAGCAAAGCTGTTTCAAGGCCTTTCTTCCACCCCCTCCCTCCCCCCCCTGCCCCTTTTGCTTTCCAGAGGGAAGGAAAGAAAAGAACCAGCTAGGAAATTACTGCTAGAGATAACAACCGAAAGAGGCGCTTTGATTAATGCCACGGGCAAAGCAGAACTTAGAATAATGCTTCAATTTATTACTAACAAACTAAAAACTAAAAATAAGAAATAGAAACAGGTTAGATACACCTTTCCACCACCACCCCTCGGTCTGTCCATGCCCCCTCCTTCCCCTGACAGTGTGGGGGAAAGGGAAATGGACGGTTTACAGTCAGTTGTTGCTGGGTCAGCCATTCACAGACGTAAGTGCAAAACTTAAGCAGCAGTTCTGTCTCAGGGGGCTTTCCTGTGGGCTGCAAAGAAGACAGCTTGCTTCACCACAGTCATCACCACCGTCATAAGGGAATCATAACTCTGAGTCCTTCCCCTGGGTTCCGTGGGGTCCCCCCAACGAGAGAGATCCTCTGCTCTCTCGTGGGCCCTTCCATGGGGTACAGTCTCTCATGAAAAGCTGGCTGTACCTGCTTAGGTGTGGGCTTCTTCCTCCGTGGGTCTCGGCCACAAATCTTTGCAGGACCTCCGCTCCACCTTGGGCACCTCCTGCTAAGCGTGGGCTTCTCCCTCCGTGGGTCTCGACTGCAGATCTTTGCAGGACTCTGCTCCACCTTGAGGGCCTCCCACGAGGTAACAGCTTCTTTCATGTATCCCCCTGCTCCGACAGCGGGGTCTTTGAACCCCGATGGATCCCATGGGCTTCGAGGGGACAACTCATAATCACCATGGTCATCACCAGGTATTCAGAGAATAATAGTTTTAAGTCCTCTGCCTGATCGGTGGGGTCCCTCCCCCTACTTCTCCTCTTCTTCTCCTGCACTGACCTTGATGTCTTCATTGTGTTGTTGTTAAACCATGGCTGCTGATTTCTAACTGCACAATAACTTCTTAAATATGTCTTCACATGGGGGCATAACTTAATTGTTCAAAAGCAGGAAATTTTCCTCGGATCTGGCCCTTATTGGCTCTGCTCTATAGGATGGAGGGAAACTTCCAGAGGCTTCTGACAGAAACACATCTTCCTCTTATTAAAAAAAACCCTAATCAGAGAAACCCACGACAGCGGGCCAGGGAGGGAGGAAGGGGGAAAAGAACAAAACCCCAAAAACAAACCATCAAAAACCAGAACCAAAACCTGAAAGAACAATAGCTGTTGAAAGAGTGAAAGATACTGTGATAATTGTAATACTTGCCTCTATTGCGTCATATGGTGAATGAGTTCTGGGAACAGAGGGAAATATTACAGAGAATTTTGCAAATAGGCACTGTTCGCAGCCTAGTGTTTCTCATTCTAGAAGAGAGAACACAAAAAAGAAAGACTTTTTTTACAACCATGGCAAAGAGGATACCTATGAAAATGTGAAGGCAGTGAACTAGTTTTTTGAGAAAAATGTATGAACAGAGCACAATACTCAGGCTGGAGTTCCTATTCTCTTAGTGCTTCTCAGAGGCTAACAAATTCTTGGTGTACAAATATAGTTCATGAAGCTGGATAAAACACTTTTTCAGAAGAATTGAATCCTGTTTAGTCCTCCAGTTTGGGATTCATCTTGACCTATGTCTGAGTGAGCTGCCCAGGCTTCCTCTATAGCTAGTGATGAGTAATATTTCTGGAGCAGAAATAATCTTGTCCTGAAAGAGACCTGTGTAATTGGTTGACTAAAGCACATGCAGAAAGGATAAATCAGCTCAAGCCTCTTTAGAGGCTACAAAGGAACAGTATAACTAGGGAATCTGTCCCTGTAAAGTATGAAATCCAAACTAACCTGAAGGTCCAGATGTATATGGGAAATAATTTCTTTATGTGTAGTAAGCAGACAGTGATATCTACCCAAATGAGTCAAGTAATATGATATGAAAACAAACATTTTGGTAGTATTTACATGTAATCTAGCTTAAATAACATTCCTTTCTCTTATGATTTTGTAAGAATGTCTCTTTCTTTACTCTCCACAGAATTGAGACAAAAGAAACAACAATTGATCAAGTTTTGATTCATCTGGAAGAATTGGAAAAAAAGATCAAAGAGCATGAAAAAAGAGTAAGTGACTACGCATCCTTCTCACAACACATTTTATATGTGGTATTTTAATTCACAGATTCAGTTTTATTCTTTCAATCCTAATACTATATACATTAAAACTAGTTATTGCAGTGAATTTGTTCCATTCAATGAAACTAGAGTCGGTGAGTCACTTTATGTGCTAAAAGTTAAAGTGTTACTTGAATTAAATGTGACATAAAACAGAAATGTCCTAAATATAACATGTAAAAAAGGAGCTGCAGGAGTAAAACTTTGCAGAATAGGACACGGCAGTAAGGTGAGTTCAGTGAAGGTGTTTCCAATGCATGTGAGATCCTCCATAACTGCCTACATATTTAATGGAATCACAGAATCCTCAATGATGGAAAAGGCCTCTGAGATCATTAAGCCCAACTGTTAACGAGCACTGCCATGTTCATCACTAAACCATGCCCACAAGTGCCACACACACACGTCTTTAGAACACTTTTAGGGACAGTGATTCCACCACTTCCCTGGGCAACCTGTTCCAATGCCTGATCACCCATTCAGTGAAGAAATTTTCCCTAATATCCAACCTAAACTTTCCTGGCACAATTTGAGGCCATTTTCTCTCATCCTGCCAATTGTTACCTACAAGAAGAAGCTGACTCCCACTGGCTGCAGCCTTCTTTCTGGTAGTTGTAGAAAGAGAGAAGGTCCCACCAGAGTGTCCCTTTCTCCAGGCTAAACAACCCCAGCTCCTTCAGCTGCTCTACGTCAGACTTGTGCTCTAGTCCTTTTATCAACTTAGTTGCCCTTCCTTGGACATTCCTCTTCCTCTGTAGCAAACATAGGATGCAAGCTCCCTTTCAGTAGGTACCTTTCCTGCAGTACATTCAGATGTCTTTTGACCAATCCTGCAAATATTCCTCAATATTTTGATACACGAAGATTAAATGGTTTAACTTCATTTTTGTCAGTAATATAAGCAGACCTAACCAAGTACTGAGATTTGCTGTCCTCTTTGGATTCACTTCTGAGGTAATGGAATTGCAGGTGTCTCTGTGAGAATCTAGCTAATCTTGCAAACTTAATTAGAATAAAAAATGAACAGAGAAGAAAGAGCATCATGCAACTGACTAGCTGTAATTTTCAGCACTGCTTGATGAAGACTATCATGGATTAAGAGTTGGTTTGGGTAATTTTCAGAATAAGGCTGTGTAACTACTGATCACACCTGAGTGACACTTTAAAGAGCTGTGTATATGAGCTGTGTATAAACACCTATAATATGGCACCTGATGACTGTGAGCAGTGAACTTTGAAAGCAGGATATATAGAGAGTCACTCATTGAAATTAATTCAAATTACTCAAAAATCCTTACAGTGGATCATGTTACAGCCTGCAGTTGGTATAGCAGTGAAACATGGAAAACAATGTCTCTCTGTCCTTCCCATGCCCGATGGTTGCCGTGATTTTATAAGTATCCATCTGTTTAGCTTTCCGTGGTGCTAGCTTCAGTCTTGAAGCCTGAATGGGGTTTCATTTGTGGCTTAACTATCACTGGAATTGTCATTTGCTCTTCTTTATGCAGGCATCTGAAGTCTCTTATGATTATTTGCACAATTTACTGCTGGTTCCTGGTCTCTCCAGGACTCCTTCATATTTTGGACTGTGCACGGTACTCCAGGGCATGGTTGAAGCGCTATTTGTTTAATTTACCCATGTTTTGAGAATGCTTTGAGCTCCATTCTTAGTTTCCTGCTTAATGTTTCTAAGTGGTTTAGAGTTAATCCTTCTGTAAGTGAGGAATGCTTGAGACTCTCTCTACTGCCTCGTTACTATTCCCTCCTGTATGATATCCTTTGGGAGCAAACATACACAATAAATAATCCGTGTCACTTGAGAGGGTCATGGAAAAGGATTGTGATCACAGCTGTGGAATCAGGAGGTATAACTAATTCCAGCTCTGACAACTCTTTGTCATGGTTGTATGCAAGTGACCTGACAGTCTCATGACTTTTCTACATGAAGGTGGTACATTCTCCTGAAGAACGTTGACATGAAGCAAATAGCTCCTACATATAAATATTGTTATTAAATTACAAGCAACTTTCTTTCCAGGTGATGGAGCACTATTGATGTACTACCCTGAGTACAGCAGTCATTTGTCTCTCATTTTCTTCCAGTGCTCTTGAAGTTACTGAGAAAACTTCTGAGACCTGAAAACTCTCCCTTCTGCTCTATCCTTTTGGGGTTTAGCTGGTTGTTCTTGCATTTCATCTGGCACTAGGCCAGATTTGATTTTTGTTACTTGAATTTGTCACTTTGAAAACTGCTTTAAAAATATGCTGTGTCTTCTGTTGTTTCTTAGAAAGAATTTGTGAAGGAAGAACAGCAGGCAGTTATCAGGCGTCTAGTGAGACAAATAGAAGAAAAGGAGAAAGAACGAGATGAAAAGAAGGTTGTAACTAGAGAGGATGTGGAAGAGTCACTGAAAGCAATTTTTCAGTATGTGAAGGACAAAGAAAAACTTTTTGAAGGTATATTGAGCTGATGAAGTGTGGTTTTGCAGCTTACACAGTTGGGATTGAGAACTTTTTTGTTGTTCTGTTTTGTTTGTTTGGTTTGTTTGTTTGTTTGTTTGTAATTCAAATAAAAATTCAACTTCCTTGTTGCATTAAAAACATAAGTTTTCCTCCCCAAAGACTAGGCTATCTCAATTTGGTATGAAATTGTGGAGAGTTTATAAGTAAATCTATTCCTTCCAAATGATGTATATTACTGTGCAAGTGTAGAGGGTTCCTCGTTTCTCTAAAGTTGAAAATTATGAAAGCCATAAACACTTGCTCCACAGGAAGATTTAAAAAAAAAAGATATATATCAGGAAAAATTACCAATTTTGACTGTTGAAAATTCTGGCTGCCATCCCTGTGATTCTCTGTGGGAGGCACATGTGTCTTTGGTTCCCATATTTCAGTGAAAACTGCTGTCGCTCCTTGGAAGAATAAGATCAAGCTGTTTTCAGCAATGATGGTGGCCCTTGACACTATATGACGTCATCATGTTATAATGTATTGTAGTGTGGAAGAGTCCCCCTTCCTTCTCCAATCCCTGTAAAAGTGTCTTTCTTAAAGAGTTTGATGAAGTTGTAAGAATTATCAGTTCAAGAAATCAGTAATGAATTTGTCTTTTAACATTCCTCTTTTAATAGATCTGCAAGCCCAAATTGAAGAAATTCAGCAAATAATTTCAGTAAAGAAGCGTGAGAGAGATTATTGGTTGGAGTACAAAAATGTAGGAAGCAAAATACATGATGAGAAGATTTCCAGTCTGGAAAAAGACATTAAGGAAGTCAAAGATAAGCTTCAAATAACTACAGGTCTGTTTACAACTAGCGTGATGCAAGTCTTACAGGCTCTTCTCATAATGCTTGCAGGAATTCAGTTATAAATTTAATTTGAAGTCAAGTTCTAGTACCTCGAACTAACTTTTCTAAGACAGTGCACAGAAGGTGGGCTGTGTAATCCTGAAAAATTTAAGGACACCCTTTCTCTCTCCCTTTCTTTCTACAAAAGTTCCTTTATTAAAGACATTGACAATGTTTACAGAAATTATAACACTTAAAGAATCTGATAAGCTTGTCTTCTCATGATTTTCTTGTAAAATACAGGCAACCTATTTTTAAAAAAATGTTACTGTGAAGGACAGCAGTTTTCTAAAAATAAGCCTACCTATATTTAGGTCACCTACACAAAGGGCTCCCTTAGCCATCATATGTGAAAATGTTGACTCTGCTGCTGTGGCTTCTCATCATGCTACAAGCACTTCACATATTGAAAGCTCCTTTGACAGGAAAGTAGCATGAGCTCATTCTTGGAACAGTCTTTTCTATGGAGCGCACTGGCTTACAAGCAGTACTAGAGGGAGCTCTTTAGCCACTGCTCTGAACTTTTGCCTCCCAGTTGCTTAGTCTCGTGTGTGAGGCCCTGCAAAATTGCCAGTACAGACATAAAGAAATACTGGGTACTGTTTCAGTACTGTCACAGCACGGGAATTAATTTGAGACCTCATCTATTCTGGTGATGAGTGCTTTACGAAGATTTCCTTACTACTGCATTATTTTAAAATCATTTAAATATTTTTCTTTTACACAACCCATGCTTCCAATGGGAGAAGGATACCCTTCCTTTATGTCCTTCTCAGTATGCATGACCACAGCCAAGCAGCTGGTAGTAACAGGCAGTGACATTGCTCTAAGGGTCTCTGTATATTCTGTGCCAACCATTACCAGGCAGCAACTACTGTGGCTAAGAGCCAGCTAGCTATCTTTTTGTCTCTTGAAACATATTTTGTCATGATTAAGATCTGTCCTGTGATTTCTCCATTGTCAAATAGCTTGTCAGATATCCATCTCTGTATTCAGGAGATGTTGAGTTTTTCATTATGCATTTTCAATGTTCTTAATCAGTTTTAAAATTTGCTATATAGATACTGAAATATGAAATGAAAAAGAGAATGGGCTTTTATATAGAATGCCAGAATGAGCCAGTAGGAACATTCAGACTGACCTTCTGCATGTCACAGGGTAAAGAGTCAAAAATTCATGGTCAAACAGAAGTGTATTTATTGAGAGACTGTTGCAGAGGTGCATATAACAGTTGCCTACTTAACATACTGCAAAATGATGCTGCAGGTGCTGTATGTTAGCATACTATTTTACTTAACTTCCTAAAATTGAACCTAGAAAGTGTCTGGGGAGTACAGCCTTCCAGCAAAAATATAACAAGCTTTCAGAGCAATGCAGCAACAAATTGGGCTTGTTCACACCTCAAATGTGTAAGAGGCTTAGGGAATAAACTTAGGTGAACAGGTTTCTGTCTCTGTACCACTGAAGGGCTTGACACTGGCCCAGTTCATATTGTCTGGTGGTGGCATTTTAAACAAATCAGCTGGAGAGGAGAGGAAGCAAAAGAGAGCCACACACATAGGTAAGGTGAGGGGGAAACAGTATTACAGTGACTTAGAGAAACTAGCCTTCTTAGGGACTGCTGAGACATACTGTTTCCCCTTTACTTCATCCTCCCAGTACAGCTCAGGTTATTTAGCTGTCTGAAAGAATGAGACAGAGAATTAATTACAATATGGGAGTACTTCTATTTCATTCTGACAAGTCTAGATAGTGGATTTCAGCTTCCATGGTGTTAAATTAAGAACTAATGTACAACTAATGCACCTTTGATATTTGACTGCCATTGACTCCACATCGGGTTCATTTACAGCCAGATTAGAAATAGGCTGCCTGCAACACAAGTGCAGGGCAAGGCTGAACTTCAAGCCTCTGGAACAAGTACAAAGTGCATTCCTTCAAGGAAAATGACTACCATCTCATTCATTCCTTCAAAAGGAGGAAATATCAAGCAGAAGTGGCCTATTTAGAAGAGCAAAAAAAAAAAGAACTAAAGGGAAGGATGAAATAATTAAAAAGCAAGTGATTAGAACATGAAGCCAAACAAATTCACTTCGATGTAAGACACACTTTCTAAATAATGACCACAAGTAATGATAAAAGCAAATTATTGAGACAATTGCCACATATTCCTCTTTGTCCTGTTGTCAAATTAAAACCTTAGAGCTTTGGATAAGTAAGAAAATTTATTAGGCACTTTATAACAATTGTCTATAAAAATGCCATGTGGGTAAGAGGATCCAATATGCTTCTCTGCCTACCAAAGAAATTTTCTAAGCAAATGTCTCCCACAGCTCCAGGAACTGCTATTGATGTGGGCAAAATTCAATGTAAAGATGCCAATATTTTAGCAGAAAATTTCTCAGCTGTTGCAGTTGTTAACAGAAACATGTAAGCCACTTCTGATTTCTAGTTTTGTAGTTAACACTACTGTCCTTTGGGTTTAGGAAGACAATTTCTATGGGGAAGAATGTTTGAATCCTTTTCTGTGGAGCATGTATACATGCAACACTTGCTGATAAGTTCCAGTTTAGTAAAACCATGCCAATTATCTATTTTTTGCCAGGAGAAACTGATGTCAAATAATGACTTCTGATTTCCTTTTTTATTGTTTTGAAGAATATTATAGAGATGCTTTGAATGCAGTTAAAGAAGAAAATCAGAGTCTGTTTGAAAGGCACATGAAGTTACTTAGTGAGCAGGCTCTTAAGGTATTCCTTTTGCCTTTTTAAAAGCTTCTAACTGTGTTATAGTTAGGATACATGTACTCTGCATTAATAATTATTTTAACTTGCATTAAGACTTCAAACTTTTCTAATAAATTGAGAGTGAAATAAACTGTAAATCTTACTGCACATGGAATAGATTATTGTTATACATACATGTACTATTTTTTTTTTTTTACATCAGACTAACTATGAGTAGATGTGAGGGCATTTTACAAATGAGATATGGGAAACTGGGACACCATGCACTGACATGACTTGTTCAAGAACGTGTTGCTTTTGCTATTACATTGATTTTGACATTTGCACAGACTTCAAAAAACCATAACATACCAAGGTGTTGGCTACACGAAAATAAAATTTGAAAAAGAAAGTTGTTGTACTTGTAATGTACAACATTTTTTAAATGCCAAAATAGTGCAGTCTCAGGAAAATTTAGGTATATTGATACATTATTTTTTTTTTTTGTCATCTCTGCCAGCTTTAATTTGAAAACATGATTTACAAATAGCTCTAGTGACAAGTTCTCATTTACAAAATGCAAAGTATACTTCAGTATGAATCACTAGGCCCATTATGTGTTTAAATTCCCTGATTCAGTGCTGGAATTTTCAGTCATGTTAGAACATAATCCAAAGGACTGTGTTTATGGTGATCTACAGGGGCATCTTCTCTCCCAGTTGTTCCTTTCCATTTACTGCCATCAATAATTAAATTGTAGCTTTGTCTCATTAGCACAGACCTCCACATGTTTAGGTCACTTGTCAGAGATAAGTACTGCCTCATCTGGGATTTTGCTTGGGGTTTTCAATAACTAAAGGTTTGATTTTCTGGAAGCAGGAAAATTTGAGCAATAGTGGAAACACAGAAGAACTTGTTAGGGGAAAAAAAGACAAATGTCCTATTTTAATATGGGAAATTATAAAATATTGGTAAACTGCTTGACACATAATCTGCTCTAGGCAGGATGATGGAGAAGAAACATCTGGCCTTGTGAACTAAATCCTCTTGTAATCCCTCAGGGGATGCTACAGTCTGTTATGTGGATGTTCCTTATTTATTTCCTGCTAAAGAGCAGAAGGTTCTTCCTTATAGTATGTAGGACTCTCAAAGTTCTGCTCTCAGATGAGATGATCTGAAATTGTGTTTTCTCAGAGTGCTGTGAGATACTTAGACAAACACTGTCGCAGAGAAGTTCAAGAGAACGAATGGCTAAAAGAAGAGGTAAGAGGATCATTTTCCTACAGTTAATCATGGTAGTTCATGTTTTAAATACTGTGGCTTACAGTCATAACTCTTTCCAGTGATGGGCCTCTGAAGACTTCCGTAGGAAAAGAAGTGCAGTTTTCCAGTAGTTAATCTGTAATCCTGAGTAGCAAACTGTGTAACGTGGTGAATAAAAGTAAAAAGTGAACACCTGCTTTCACAAATTAAGGACCCCCTTTCCTGCCCAAGGACTATCATGTTTTATACAAATAAGTGTTTCTATCTTGGAAACTGGGATGCTATTTAGTGTAAAGGCTCAACCATATAAGTATCTGAAGAGTGGGGTTTTGAATTGCAATGAAGTTCTAGTGTTGCTGTACTGACAGAAAATAAATATGGATGTTGGAAACATGTTTTGAGAAGTGGCTTGAGACAACTTTAAATGGAAGGTAAGAAAGAAAACATGGGGGCTATACACTGAAAAGATGAAAATAAAAATCCTATCTATGGTTGTAACTGATTACTTGATAGCTTTTATATTGTCTTTTAATGGCAATTTACAGGTATATATTAGACAGCTGTAACTTTTCTTGTCAAGAAAAAAGCTTTTGTGAGCCAGATTTAGGAAACTAATTTTTTCATGGTGAAAGTTTGGTTGTGTTTGTTCCAGTCAATATAGGTTCTTCATTGTGATAAATCTAAGCATGAAATTGGTGTGTGAAATGCCCTTCCCCACCTTTACAGCCTCATGGTTTAGAACTGAGCAAAACTTTTTGGGAAGTTAATAAATGAACTTATTTTTCCATGCCACATCAACAAACCTGGCAGAGGTTTCCCCATTTTACTCACGAGTTTAAGATACGTGCCAGTATGCAGGGATACAGCTTTCCTTTTTCCCCTTAATGAGCTCTGAGTATGCATGTTTAACTTTCCAGGGTGGGTGTCCAAACCACAGCTTCTGAAGCAATGCGGGTAGGGGTCAGTAGGAAAGAACTAGTGTTTTATTCTGTATAAACTAACAGGAGCCCAAATCTATACATCCTATCACTGAGTGAGTATGAATTACTTTCCCATTTCCCTGTCTCACTGAACAGTTATAGATTTTAAACACATTAGACAGTGTCAACAAGACAGATCCATTTTGGAGTACTCTTATGTCCTGACAGGCTCTCAACTTGGAGCTGAGCGATTTGGGTTTCTTTCCTCTCAACTAGAAGTTTCCTGTGTTATGAATTACTTTCCTATGTCATGAATTAGTGCTTTGAATTTTGGGGAAAACAAAACTATTATCACTAAGTTTTCCAGTCCTCTGAATTCACCCATTCATTTCCTCTGCTTTTCTTACACAGATGAAATATTTTCTCTCAGGCTAATGTTTATATGTATCTGACAGGCTCTTTCAGTATTTTCTTTTGGGGAGATAAATCAAAAATTTCAGGTTTTTTCTCAGTTCAAAACTTATATTTGTTTTTTTCAGTTTGGCCACTGAACTGAAAAATTATTTACCCAAACACCCCTAAGCTCATTACCTCCAAATTTGAACAGATTTGGAGACTTCAGCCACATTTTTCCATGGTTACTGTGTCACACCAAGATGGTGCAAAACTGCATCACCTCATCTTGCAAAGCTGCATCACTTCACTGTGCTAAGCCACATCCTGTTTCTGGTTAATGCCCTGTCATTTTCACCTTTTTAATTCCCGGGAGAAATTTGAACTAATTTTAACTGCAAATTTGGATGATTATAGCTGGGTTAAATTGGCTTTGGTGAGAACAGATGCTTTCAGATCACCGCGTACTGCTCTCAAACAGAGATCTGCTAAGTTTTCTGGGAAGGTATCTCTCCCATACATTGCCCTCTCCAGTGAGATGGGTAAGCACTTGCTTGTACTTCAGGAAAAGTTTGGTCACTTTATGGCAATATGAGGTGATTACCAGTCTGAAAGAAAGTAGCACCTGGGGCTTAGCCAGTGTCATGGTAGCTTAGACCGAAAACTTTGCTAACTCTGGATACGAAGGTTTTATATATAAGCAGGAATTAGAAAAACAATGCTTGCTGAGCATTGAATTTAACTCTTCAAAGAAGGTTTCTCTCTCTCTGATGTGAAAGCCAATCAGAAAAATCGAGAGCTTCTGTCTAGCAGACCTGTTTGACTACACAAAAACGTTGTGCTGTCAGGGTTGCATGGCTCAAAGGTGTCATTGACAGAGCTGTGACAGTACAAGACTTCTAATAAAGGCATGAAAGAACGAGAGAGACCTTCTCTCTGTTTCCCCACCAAATGTACAGTCTTGCTGTTACAGCTGCAACCTTTCTAGTTATGTACTTAAGGTAGTTGCTATGAAAGTTTTCCAAAATTCTAAGATTTTTTTTTTTTTTTTATTGTCAAAAGGTTATGATCTACCGAAAGGAAGTAAGTGATTTGAAAGCCTCTGTTCAGCTCCTGGAAGAAGAAAATACCAGTTTAGTGGCAAATCTGATTGATATCAAACTTCAGAATCTGATAGGACCCAGGTAAAATGATGCCTTTACAGACTCAAAAGTGATTTTTTTTTTTTTTTTTTTTTTAAAGATAATGATACTGTCTGTCTCTAAAGCTGTTTAGGCTCTCCTACATCAAAGCCAAGGTAGTTTCCTACTTGAGGTGAAACAGGATTTGACTGTGTGTGGGCATTTTTATCTTTGAAGGATAACAGTAACATTGTGACCTCCTAAATACCAAAACTCAGTGAAGAAATTGGGTTCTTTAATATAATCTCTGAAGACCTAGTGCTACTCACTTTCTCTTAGTGGGGATATCAATGGGGCTTGGAAATAGGTTATTTGTGTTGTAATTAGATGTCTCAGCCCCAGCTTTTCAGACCAAGTGCTGAATAATAGATTTTTCCTTTAGTGATAGCAAAACATTTAAGGATATGAAGATTAATATGTAAAGACAGAAAGCTTTGCAGTCTCAAATGAAAAAGATGACCTGGCACTGAGTAAGGAAGAGACCTTGGGATATGTCTGTCTGTAGTATTAGCTTCTTTTATACTGAAATTATTTAACTCATTCTCTAGAGAAATATTAATTTAGCTACAAAATACCAACACTAATTGTACCAAAAGCACAATGCAACAATGGGAATGATCCATCTTCATTTTCCAGTCCCAGTTCAGTGATTTTAGCCATGTTGCATAAAAAGTTCCAAGTTTTAAAAAATGACCATTTGTCTCTCCAAACTTTGGATTGTTTTTAAGTGAGAGCTGCCAGCTGTGGTTTGAATCTCGGATTGACTGGAGACTATAACATTTGTTTTCTTTTAGTCTCATGGACATAGCTGAACTTAGGCACTAAGAATAAAAAGGAGCAGTTTATTAGCCACTAAGCTACCTGGCTGCTTTCATTGCATTTTTAAACCATTGTGCTGTTCTGCACTTGTGGTTAAGAAGCAAGTAGCTTTCAGAAAGGGTGTCCTCCCCCTCATCGCTAAACATTGCACAGGACAGTTTAGAGAGAAAATTCAGACCCCTAATATGAGTTTCGCTTTATCTTTTTTATTCCATAGACATTTGTTTCCGACTGAGGCAGATGGCTTGCAAGAAGAATTTACTAAGGGTGAAAAGAAAGTGGAATATAGAGAATATGCAGGTAATGCACATGCCAGCAGCTTATAAGAACTAATAATTACTGAACATTTACAGACTTTTTATTTCTTAAGGTTTTTATCAAACTGCCTGTTTGACATGGTAAACACCTAATTTCCCACTTGATGGCAGCCACCACAACAATGATAGATTGTAGTTTGCATTAAGACAAAATCACAATCTACCTGTTATATAGTTTTTAAATTGATATTGATGTCTAGATTGTGGAATATAATTACTCATCTAGAGCAATTCTGGAATGCAGTTAACAGGATTGGCCATCTTTTATATGATTCATATCTTACTAGTTCTTTACTGACCATATCATCATAACTTCATTATATCATGTCCCTGAGAGGACACTCTTAAACTCCGTGCTGGCTTTCACTTCAAGTTTACATGAACTGTATGGTCATTCAACTCACACATCAGAGTTCAATTATAAATAAATCCCTAGCAAGAGCAGATGCAACTATGGGGAGCCCAGCCTGAACTAAAAATCTTATTAAGCAGTACTGAATTTTGGGCTGAATCTCCATCTATTCTGGTAAGTGTGCCCAGGAAAAGGATATACCATTAGGCAAGAAGGAGCATGTGAACATGCTTATTTGTTTAAGATAGTTTCTGTGGATTCCTTAGAATCACATGTTTTATTTTACATCTTTGTGTGAGTAGAAAAAAGATAGAAAAAAAGTACAAAGTTAAAAAGGTAAGTTACAAAAATTGTCATACAGACAAATAGTTATAGATACATCAATAAGTCTGTTGAAGTTCTGATCAGTCCCAGCCATAGGTGGGCCTTTTGAAAACATCAGGCATCAGCAAACGTGTGGACTAAGAAATCTGAATTAGATACATTTACTTTGAATACCTCTGCTAGATCTTTGCAATAGTTATCAGCTCACTGTCCCAGGCAAACATGTAACTTGGCAGTCCATGCGCAGAATTGTCTGTCATCTTGAGAATGAGTCAACTGCAATTGTGAACTCTTCAGAGGAGTTATAAATAGGCTATCTGTGTTTCAGGAATTTGTATCTATGTACCTGTCGACACACATACATGGACATAGAAAAAAGTTTATACTTGTTTTTGCTGCCTTTCTTATTCTTTTTAACTATTTGGGACTCTACAGGATTTAAGTTAAACAAACTCATTTTTCCCCCTGCCCCATCCCACAGACCCATTAATTCTAACTTCCAATCAGTTTCAGTACCTAGTCCACCAGAAATTGTGAACAGAAACCACACACACATACAAAACCCCCCTGAAACAAAACAGTACGGAAAACTAACATTTGGCTTGAATTCCCAACTAAAAATCCTACCAAGCTGTTCTTTGCTTTGCACAGGCCATATTAGAGATTACAGGCAATGCTCACACCAAGTACCAGTTTCAACTTCCATAAGGCTTAACAATGACATACACATCATTTTTCTTCTCTTTAAAAAGCAAAGACAGATGGAGACAAGAGCCTCGGAAGTGCCGCAGTTCCCTGTCAGACAAAAAAAGCCTCTCCAGAGGTTCAGTCTAAAGCAGAAGATGAGAAGCCTCAAGACAGTGGTGAAGAGCTGCAGAAAAAATTCTTCACTCAAGCTCTGGATAGATTGTTGTATGAAGATGAAGATGATTTCCAGGTATGACTTAAAGTTATCAGGTCTTGCACTGACACAAACATCTTTCAGAATGGAGCTTGAGGCACTGTCAGGACCATTCTATTCCCAGTGGTGTTAGGGCATCCAGCGTCTTTTACCTTGTGTGCAATTCAGATGTTTAATTATAGGCCTCTGGTGCTATTTGGGACAGTTATGCCACTCCTTGTCCTTCAGGTGATGGGCTGAAAGAGCACAGGTCCTCTGTGACACAGGCCAGCCTCCTGTGGATGTTTTGGATGCCTTAGGGAATTTCTGATACCATGAGACACATTGTTTTGGTAATTGAATGGTGTGCTAGGAATCAGCACATGGGGCATCAGGATGAAATTCTCCCTAGAAACAATTCTGAATGCCAGCTTGTGACAATTTTCTATGGTATTGCACAGACTTGCTTGGATATGGGTCCTTTAGAATCTGTGTTGCATAGCAGCATTAAAGGATCAACATTCCTTCAGCAGAAAGCCAAGATGAAGGTGTTTCTGGGTACAAACTACAGGGGTTGAGAAAAAAGGTAGAGGTTATATGTAGATAGCCATTTGTGTGGTTGTCAGAGATGGGGTGGTGGGACCTGCTTCTGGAGATCCTCAATCCTAGGCTGCAAAAAATGTTTCCTGGGTTCCTTCGATACTCTTGAGTTACAAAAGCTTGAATGCATTTCTAAAGAAAATAATTACTCCCAAAAAATACATTACTCTACATCATTGATTTCTACTCCAAATTAAAGATTATCTAAACCTGGTTGCAGGGCTGTGTAAAG
The DNA here is from genome assembly GCA_035583185.1 of Anabacerthia variegaticeps. Lineage (NCBI taxonomy): Eukaryota > Metazoa > Chordata > Aves > Passeriformes > Furnariidae > Anabacerthia > Anabacerthia variegaticeps. The sequence continues at coordinate 32,729,217 of JAWWEW010000001.1, read as the reverse complement.
ATACTTCTCCATAATGTTTGTTTATTCCCAAATATTCTATTCAAACTTACTCAATAATAAGTTATAAAAGACCCACAAAACAAAAACAAACAAAAAAGCCTCAACAACTCTTTTTCTAGAAATTGGCTCTAGTTTTGTTACCCTGCAATTTGTGTTCAGAGAAATCATCCTGTTGCCTTGATCAGAGACTGACTTAAGGGGTGGTTCTGTCCTGAAAAGGCATTACAAAGAAAAGCTGAACATTTAACAAAAAACATCTGTTCAGGTGTTTGTTTCCTTAGCGATTGCCTTAGGAGAGAAACTGTACTTTCTTCCTGCTGGTAGCACTGCAGAGCCCACCCCACTGAGGGCCACTGGTGCTGCTGACACCCTCCTGCCTCCTAACAGTGAAGGTGCAACTGCAAACAGCGGTGTTGTACTGCCAACTGCTATGAAAATGTTGATCAAACAGAGGTGGTTCAAGAACTTGCACTGGAGGGTTCCTTCTGCCCTCTCACTGGTTTGGCTGTATGGTCCAGCTCTGCCCATAGTACACAATGTCCTTTTCTGTAGCTGATTCACACTCCAACCCAGCAGAAAAACTTTCCCTTTTTTTTCCTCCTCCTGAATTAGTTTTCTGTTGGGTTAGGGTCAGTCAACTGAATTGACTCAGAGGTTTGGAGAAGACCAGAGCCAGTGCAGACGTGGCAGAAATACATGGCTGGGCTTGGACTTCTCTCTTTTTGGCAGGAGCGAGCTGTTGGATTAGATTAATTCTTCTCACAGAATTGAACTTGAGAGCAAATTTGGTTTAGAGAGAAGGTGAAAACACACAGGAGAATAAGAGAGCAGCACAGCTGCAGCCTCCTAAGATGAGCTGGCTTGTAAAAGAAGCCCATTATCACAGACATTCCCAAACAGCAACTCCAGGGCAGCATCTCTACAGTTGCTTTAAAAAGGAAAGTTGCTGGGTTTGGGGTTTTTTTAAGAAGGACTCCTTTTCTATGTAATAAAGAATAATAATGTTTCTTCTTAAGGTATACTTAAAAATGGGTCCTCTGAAGAGAAAGCTGTATGTGGTTGGAAGAGCTGTGCCTACCCATCATAAGGAACCAGAAGAAATGCCAAGCAGGAGTGACAGAGAAGATAGCAGTGTTGGTAGATCAGATGGGCGCATCACAGCTGAGATGATCAAGGCCTTATTTAAAGAAAACGTTGATTGAAACTTGACATGCTGTGCTGTTAACACAGAAATGCAACAATCTCAGTTCCTCAAATATTTGCTCTGTTCTTTAAGGAGAGTATGGCATTGGGCTTTGTGGAAACTATTTTTGAGTGCCTGAATCATGATTTACATGTGTAAGTTTAATGAGATGTATGTCTGTGTGCAGGTGGCTAATTGAAAAGTTCCTTATCACTGAGAGAGGTCTTGTGCACTTTTGGGGTGTCAGTCCAGATGGCAGTATGTATATCTACTCAAGAATCCAAGTTAATATTTCGTTTGTGTGCTCTCCACTTGCAGACAGGCAAATGTGCAATTCCCTCTTGATCAGACACTGAATGGGTAAATACAGGCTGCCATAAAAGGTAGAATTGTTACAAAATACTCTGCTAAAGCAGAATTAATTTATCCAAGCAAAATTCAACTATTGCTACAAATGAAGTGTTTGGATGAATTTTATCTGTCTCCATAAGCCCCCTACTTAAATATATTGAAATAAAAATTAATTTAAAAAAATTAAAACCAACATAAAAATCTAGAAAGTCTTAAATCTTTTATTTGCTAATTGGCCAAATACATGTGTATCCCCATATCTTTGTTTTGTGGCTGGTCTCTATGAACACATATCCTAGTGCATTGATGCAGGGGGCAGTTGTTCACTTTCACTGCACACGCTGGATACCCTCTCAGGAGCACACAACACCACTACTTCCCACACGGAGGGTCTGACCTGTGCACTCCCTAGTTAGAAACTTATGACAGCATTGAATAATCTGATTTAAACCCTTGACAGGTTAATCAACTCTTTGGAATAAACCTTTTTTAAAAAATTTAAAACATTCTAAACAAACTGTATCTCTATGCACCTATCCCCTACTTCCATGCAAATATTTTGGTTTTCCCGGTGAGCTGTTCCTGCCCAGCAGGTGTCGCCTCGAGCTGCAGGTGAGTCCAGCTGTTCCCTGGGCTCCAGGGCCCTCAGCTGCTCCGGACCCGGGCTCTCAGGCAGGCCGGTAAAGGTGGCAGACTCCATCGCAGACTGACTCTTACATGCTTTGCCATGTGTAAACAGTTCTGTGAGTTTGGACGTGTCCTTGCTTTAATGCAAAGGCTAAGGTGACTCCCAGCCCTTGACTGTCCAGGGAATGGGGATCTGCACTTGCAAAGCAGCTGTGTTTGCAGCACAGCAGGAGCCTCCCCTCGGCTACACTGCCTTGCTTTGAGCACAGTGCAAGCCCCATGGAATGGCTGACTTGAGAGATTAGTTCTGCTCAGTGATTAGTTTAGCTTCTTGTTTACATGCAGAATTAGAATATGGCTTATGCTGAACAGCTTTTTGGTTAAAGAAAGGTCTCTCCTTCCCACCACTCCCCAAAGGGGATTTACATATTCTAGTGGTGTAAATGCAGAGCCCAGCTCTAGGCTCACGCCCATAATGCATAACACCATGTGCAGGACATATGGCTGGGCAACATAAACCTGCATCTTGGAAAAAAGTACCTTCGCCTCTTCCAGTCTCTGTTTAGCATTTTCCCATAAGTGCCTGTGTGAGTGAGAGAGAGTTAAAAAGAAATCCCAAACATGCTAATTAAGGTACAAGCCAAAGGCAGCCTGCACAAGCAACAGCCTGTAGCAAAACATATTTAGTGGAGTGTCCCAAATCCCCTTGATTTCTATAGATTAGCATTGAGGCCAGTGCAAGGCTTTCATATGGAGGAAGCTGGGTGTCCAGCACAAGGCATCTGGATTTGATCAATTTGTTACTGGAAAAATCTCAGAAATGAGCAGCATGTTGTAAAACAGAGGGATGATCAGTCCTCTTTCTGGCAGCACAGCCAGTGCTTCCAACCCCTACTTAAACAAGGGGAGTTCACTGCTCCAGTTAGGACAAAACTTCCAGGAGCCATCCTTACATCCTTACATTCCCAGAATTATGAAATTGCCTTTCTTTACTGTGTTTCTGTTGCACGAGACAACTGTAGGACACAAGAAAGTGTCCACGTGTCCCCACAACTATAATCCAAGCAAAGCCTCTGTTGAGCTGGAGTTATGTACTTAACTAAAACACAGCTCTAAGAAACTTGCACTTTCAACAGGAAGAAAAAAAACAACAAGTATTCTTTGGAGTTCAAAGTTAAAGAAATACAAGCACCACTGAAGTTGCCCAGATATAAAAGCTATTTTAACAGAACTGAGGTCCATGACCTGGAACTGAGAAACATCAATCCATGGAACGCCTAAAAAGCACAACGGGGTGGGTTGTGCTGACAGCCCGTATCCAGCCCAGTGATGAAAGGAGCTGCTCACCTCAGCACACTGCTGGCTTGAGCCCTCTCTGAGCAACCTCCCTGTAGGGCCAAGCAACTGGATTGTATTGCTTTATAGTCTGGTTGTGCAAGTATGAGCTCCCCCCAGACTGAGCTCCAGGGAACGTGGGTCTGTTTTTTGAGAGGTTTGCAGCCTCCACTGTAGCTAGGTTATATAACAAGGCAATCTTTCCACAGGTTCAGGCCTGCATGTTTCGGGAAATGAGGGTAAGAGACTCGTTCTGCAGCATTTGTGCTTGTTTGGCTGCTTTCTGAGAGAGAAGTTATTAAATACTCTGCTTCTGTGGGCTAAAAGGAGTTTGCCAGAATAAGGTCAAGGCAGAAGCTAATGCACTGAAAAGTTACACTACAGTGACAAGCAAAGAATAGACAGTCTAATGGTGTTAGCATCTTTAGCCACTGATGTTTTGCATCGGGATGTTCCTCTGAAAACAGACTTTTCCTTGGATTTTGAGCCCACCGTAAAAGTAAGGATGTTTTTTTGTAATACTACACTTCAGAACTCATATTCTGCAATCTCCCACAAACATCATGCTGTTTTAGGACACGACATGGTAACAAGATGCCAACAACTGTGGCCCACTGAACACCTCCACTGAGCCACAGAAAACTGGGATTTAACATGGTGCTGTACCTTCCTCACTTTTAGCAATTAAAGTGAAGCAAGAAACTAAAAGTGTACCAAGAAACTAAAGTTGTATCAAATACTGCTTTTCTAAAAAAAACAGTACTTGGGCCATTGCTGTAGCTGGCATGAGGAAGTTCAGCAGTTACACCGTGAACAAGTTATGAAAATAAACCCGAGACCCCAGCACTCCTCGTGCACCGCAGCTGCCGGATATCCAAAGCAACATGCTTCCATCCAACATGTTCTCTGTACCATTATCGCCTCACACAACAGAAACTTAAGGAAGTTGGCTCTTTGTTCCAAGGCTTTTTGATCTTTGCCTCAGGAAATTTCATCATCAGAGAAGCAAGGAAAGAAATAAATACGTTTTACTCACTCATAGACTGATCTGTTATCTCGGGCATCTCCCACAGGCAAAATAGATATAGCATTACTCAACCTTCGGATACAAAAGGTTGCTGCGTGGGTGGCAGCAATGTTACACCTTCAGGGAACCTGCTCAGGGTTCTCTCCTCCTCCTCCTGATCTAGCCAGGATGCAGCCAACAGACCAGCCAAGTCCCCTCGCTCTCCAGTTTGAACATGGAAAACATCAGTTTTGCTTTTTTGTTGGGCAGATTGAGTGGAAGATGTCAAGCCTATTTTGCTCTCTCCACTGCAGTGTGAGAGCTCCAAAGGTCAAGTCAACAGACTGCCAACAGGCCAAGGAGAAAGCTCTTCATATGTTTACATATGCTCCCATCAGCACTGCTGTTCTGTCTGCATTCGGCATATTTCTTCACTACCCCTCACATTATCTTGTCAATCTTCTGCTCCCATCAGCATTTACTATCGTTCTTAGCACTTAATTCTCATTTCTCTGCCACAATCTTTATCTCAATTATGTCACAGTTGCAATTCATTTATGTTGATACAGAATTTGTGTCAGGCTCTGGAAACAGGCCCTTTTCGTCCAATAAGAGATGGAGGTTTCACCCCATCCCTTCTTCCCGCTGAAAGGCTGTTTGGCAGCTGGCAGTGTCTGTGACTTATTCCACTAGCCGGCTGAATGGACCTTCTGATGTCATGTAAAGTCATGGAAAGACAGCTTTTAAACATGTCCTGAGGTACAGCTTAGTTTAGTTTGTGACTTTGAAACAATGAACAGAAAGCAAAGGAATTTAGATCTGCCTCCACATGAAGATTCTACATTTGGGCTTCTAGAAAACACACAAAGTTAGGAATTATTCAGGTTCTTCTTCCGGCAAGAGTAATTGTCTCAAGAGGTAAATCCAGCTGTTTTCATTTATACACTTCTCTGATTAAAAAAAAAAATACTGTGGCTATTCTGACACACCAGTTTTGTACGCAAAGCTCTAAGAGGAACAACATCCCTCTAACAAAGCATTGGAGCCTCCCCTGCTTGCTTCCCTAGACAGTTTGCTCCTCTAGATAAAACAGCCTTTGAACTCAATTCTGAGGTTTTCACAATTCCCCATTATTGAGAAGGGCCAGTAATTCAAAAGAAGCACATCTGTGTGCTGTGCTTTTTAAATTAAATTAAACTGAATATTATTCCAGTGATACCAAAAGCAAACATACCTATTGTGAACAAAGTAGATGGGAAAGGAATACTCAGGAAAATTCTCAAGCCATTTTGACTCCACAGAGTGAACCAAAACGCAAGGGTTATTAGCAAGGCCTTCCACAAGGAAGTTTAACCTGCACAGCAGCCATGTTAAGGAACACAGAACAACAATGAATGAGCAGCAAAGGGTAACAGGAATTCATCATCCCTGCAGAAGATGTGGGTTTGAGTGTTGGGAATTTTTTAGCACCTTCATGATTTGCAATCTCAAGTCCAGAGCTATACAAAAAGGGTCCAAGGGATCAAAAATATCTAGAAACACAAATCTATTCTCAGTCAAAAGCCTCAAACCAGACGAACCACAGTGCAGAGAGCACCACACACCTAAAAAGATGAGAAGGTTGGTGTCTGTTTTTATCATAACCTGGCACACCAGGCTACAGAGGAGGAGGAAGGTCGACCTTCATCCTTCACACAAGCTCCGGACTGTTTCAGAATAATCTGTACCCTGGTAGTTACTGATTTAGCTAACAGGCCACAGACATGCACCTTTTTTCCAGTCGACCCTCAGTTCAGACAATGCAAATTTTTCATATTCTGACCATAAGCAAAAAACAAAGTTGTTCTCTGAGGCCACAGTCCCACACAAAGTCTCACTGGTAGGAAGACAAAGATTTAAGTAAACTGTGTATCAAACTCCACAGATCTGGGTATATGTCTTACATACTCTAACAGGTTCACGGTTTGTTTAGTTGTGCTTTTAGAAAGAAACTTTAAATCTACTGACTTGTACCAATCATTTTTTTGGGACAAGCCTCAGGTTGTTGTGAGGAGCAAAGTTCCCCTCCTATCAGCCCTCCTGTGTCTAATTAGAGATTATGGTCTCCTCAAACCCTTCTTAACTTTTACAGCATTACCTTCTGCTAGAAGATTAGGGAAGATAACTAAATAATTTTGGGGGTCATACTTATGCTTCTTGCTCAGTTATAACAGTACAAGTTTATTGCCATGAGTATTTTAAAAAACTAGAAGATGGTAAAATACCATATTAAGTCAGGAAGAATGAGACAACTTGTTACTGGAACTGAAGCCGTCTACAATGGCAGCCCCGGGAAGGGAAGGTGCTGTATGGATCACTTCAGTCACAGGTTCACAGTGCTGCACTTCCTGCAATACAGTATGCACATATGAAATACATTTGGCATTTTATTAAGTAAACAAAGCAATTATCAGTGCACATTTTAAGCAGCAAAAAGAAAAGAAGCACCTCAGACTTTCATACCGTAACAAAAGTTCTGTGGAAGCTGCATTTTATTTGAAAATCCACCCATTTTTGCTAACATACATTTTAATATTTTAAACAAAAATAGAATCTGCAGAGACAATGCAGCAAGTATGCTTAATTCATGTACAGAATTGCTTTCATATCATTGACTATCCCTCTGAAGGCCCCACTCCAACCAAAAATTATGATGTATTTACACAAAGCACCGATCAACAGTGCTACTTTAATTCTTTGTGAACTAAATACCCACTAGACATATGTAAGGAAGCTACTTCCCCTTTACTTTGAAAAGGTACGTGATCATAAACATGGCACGAGCCAAACGAAAAGGCTTTCCCCCCCAACACACAACACCTTGATTTGTTTTTAGTTTTTACAGAGAAGAAGGAAAGTCTTAAAGTGAAAGCAATTCCTCACATTCATTTTGGAAAGGCCTTATAATGTCAAATGTAAAAATAATGACATGCCAAGCACAAAGCAATAAAGTTCCTTCCCAATGCACTAATGCTGAATTAAAAATGTAGTGCTTCTTCTAGTCAGTTAACTGTTCCCTTGCAAAATCCTAGGCACAGAATTGACTATAAGGATTAATGCATTTTACAGCTCTTCCCTAATTCCCATATATACTGAGAATTCATTAGATTCAGACCTTTAAAATATTTAGTGCTCTGTATGTCAGCTGAAAAGCATTCTGAACCAGATTCATTCTTTGTGGATAAAAATCAGACATACTGTATACATCCATACTCATTTTCATAAGGAGGTTTTTTTTGATACAATATTAATGTTAAATTGATAATCATAAATAAATACAAACAATAATACATAAGGAATGTCTACTGCAAACTGAATATATAATTTTTAAAAAAAGTTAATTTTCATTACTGCTGTGCCTACATTTGTGAGGATTGAAGAAAAGGTAACTGCAGAATTAAGAGTTAGGATTTGACCCTCCCCTGCCCAGAGTCTTCTTTTGAGTTACGGTAAAGGACACATCTCCACTCCAGACAGCATTTCCAAACACCAATCTCAATTTCCAGAATAAAGGCTTCTCTTCGTATGTTACCAATTAAGGATATTATTAGAAGCTGAGAGTATTGACGTGTTAGTCACCAGGACAAAAAATAGAACTTGGTCTTAATTCATGGCAATTCTTGGCTTTGTGTTGTGTACTGATGTCTTCTTATGGAGGTGTCCCAGCTTCCTTCATTGGTCTTCATCATTTCACTGCATCACTTAATGGAAGAGGAGAGTTTGAGACACTGAAGTTCATTTTTTCCTGGAAGTGGGGGTTTACTGCTGAGCACATCTTTTTGGAAATGTTCCTTTCTCTTCCATCTAACACAGTTACATAAACTGGATCTGGAAAGATGAAAAACCTTTGAGTTAGCATTCAACAGAAGAAGGACTTCACTATAAACCTGTTTTCTTCAAACATTTTCATTCTTCTGATGCCCAAGCCATCCCATGATCGGAAGTTTTGAACGGAAATAAAAAAAAATTTACAAAATCAGGGCCAGGAAACAACCAAAAACCGTCAGGATGTTTTTCCAACGACACCAGCCTTTGGGACATCTCTGTGCTAACAACAAAAAACGCCCCCTAGTTATCCATGCAATATTGTCATCAGTGGCAGCGTAACACAGACCAACACTGTTGTGAAGAAAACTCATGGTCATTTCTCATACTGAGCCAGAGGCAGTGCACAAAGAAACGCAGCTGCTGTGTGCAATAAGCCTACTCTTTCTTTATACTACGAACTCTTGAATTTTTTCATGTTTTCACTCTTTTTAGTATTTAATTCCCACCTGCCTCTGACTGATAAAAAAGAGCACAACTCCTCCAGTGCACATCTGTACCAAAGCTGAACTCTCACACACATGAACCGAGCACCTTGTCCTGCATGGAGTGAACTCCTTGGTCAGGTCATGTGGGGAAGCGCAGTCTGCCAGCAGCAGTCAGGTCTTTGGTGCTAACCATGAACCCTGAACGCTCTCCTGATGAAATGGTGAATACCAGGTCCTTCTCCCTAACTGCAGTGAGTACCAAGTGAGCTGGCTCCCGCTGTGCAGAATGGAACTAGCAAACTTCATTTCCAAGAGACTGAAGCAAAAAAACTCAATTGGCTTTTAAACCCCTGCAGTTAAATACAGTTTCCAAGTCACTTCCACAATGCTTCCAACTCAATATGGCTTATTTTTATTTCCTTCAGAAACAGTTCTAGCCATGTAAATATAACTTGAATTAGGACTTTGTTTCATATCACAAATACCAGCATCTCCCCAGAATAATGGACAATACCTAAGTTGTTCTACAAGAAATCCTGGAGAGAGAGCTCTGCAAAGGGATCCTTTCCTGAGGCTCTGTGAGGACTCTGACTGGAAGGGCTGGATGCTGCAGACAGCTAGTAGGAAAGACGACAGAGAAAGGGAAAGAAAAAGAAAACAAGGTCTCAGAATGACAGAATATGAAAGCTGAACGTGTAATGAAAGGACAAGGGGAGGTTAAGAGGCAAACTTGGCAGAAATCAGCTACTAAAACAAGGTGTTTGGTCATATGGAAAACAAAGCCTCTTCAATGGTTGGTGTAATGCAGAAACAAGCTGGACATGACCCTCCAGAAAGGAAATGCCAATGGTATTTGCCAAACAAGCAAATAACCTCACACTTTCACAGCAGCTTTCTTAAAAAGATAAAAACCATGCAGCCTGACTTCTGTGAAACAGGATAGTTCTCTCCCCGCTTTACTGGCAAAACTATGGACTGGCAGGGAAAGATGAGGTTGGGATCTGGCCAGAGCATGGCAGCTTTCCACATGGTTTCTCCAGATGGAATAGCTCTCAGTATCTTTTCCTGTCAAAAGAAGACACATATAAAAAGAGACTGGAGAGCAGAGAATGGATAATTCTGATTTTTGGACCTAGGAGGAGAACATGGGATATATTCTGTGAGTAGGGAAAAAAAGTAAGGAAAAAAGATTAGTTTGTCAACTGCTGCTGTTTTGGGTGAGAGCTGAAGACCATGACCGACAGTCTGTACACTCACAAAAATCACATCCTACAGTCACGTATCTAAAGCACCACACTAGAAACTCAGCCATATAAAGCACATAATTTAGAAGTAGTTAATACTGGCATTCCAGCTGCTGCTGCTGGAAGGGACCAATAATCTGCAGGCTGTACTTGCAGGAATATCTGTTTGCTGATTTATTTTTCCATCTTTGTTAGTACTTTCCCAGTTACAAATGGTGCTTTATTAAATTCTATTTGCCCTCCCCACGGATAGAACACGTATGTTTTCAGAGTAACAATTAAAATTCAGCATCCTCCAACTCAGGTTCTGTCACTGGAACAGTTTGTTCCGAGCCGAGTCACTCATCACCAGTGTATGCTTGCACTCCATACCCACTGCAAAAACCATGGTATGAAGACCTATTTCCTTTGGAAATACCGGACGCCTGCCAACCTACACATGACAGGGAACGTGCTTATTGGAACTGCTTGCAGAAGTGCTCGGAGTGTAAATACTGCCATCGCACATTGACATCTTTCACATGGTAGTCTATCTCAGAAACATGAGGAGAAGGAGTTCTTTCAGGATCAGTACACTCTTAAACTGCATTGGAATCTTCATGTCCTCCCAATCCCCACTTCCAATGGGGCATTTGGATCCAGTCCCCATAAACAGATCATGGAATAATCATGAAACAGAATGGAAAATGCTTGAGAAGCAGTTTCAGGATGCCAGAAGTTCCCCTCTTAAATCTGCTTCTTCCCTTTGGAAAGCCATAGCCCAACACACCCCACTACTCTCCAGGATTTGAGCCAGACTAATGCTATGGTCCAACAGAGCCCTAAGTTCAGCAAGGCATGCCTGCTGCCACTTGATTTCAGGAGCCATTTTTCCTTTTCATTGTCAAATACCTTGAAGTCACATTTTAAAAGTCCTGTTAAACTGAGCTGGCAAATCTCCAGCTAAGTCCAAAATAATGTCCCAGTTTGAAAGCAGTGTGGAAGACTGGTAGGTTAAGAGTTATTTGTGCAACGTCAGCATGTAACCAGGAAGGGGAAATTTCTGGTTAAAATCTTGGAAAAAGACCTGACAATGCTACTACCTAGATGCCACAGTCAAATTCAGACAAGACACAGCATCTTGCTGTAAACATGTACTTGAACAAGATTCCTTTAATTAGTAAAAAGGAGGCCTAAAAAAGTATGCGGAAAAGACAGACAGTTTCCTACGTTGCACCTCTCCGGATTACTGTACAAGCATTTAAAACAACAGTGCTGGCCATCACTTTCTGTAGTGCTAACACACCTGGAACTGTGGGTTTAGTGACCCTACTGCCCAGTGTTTGTGTGATCTGAAGGGCAACACACCGCACTGCTCAGACAGCTCAGTCTCACCTCCAATAGCACTTCTCTCTGCCTCCAACAACGACAAAACTCCCCCAAGCCACAGTAAGACCAGAGAACCCATACAGAAGTGTGTTGGGCTTACTCCATCAATAGTACATTCTGGTTTCTCATGAAACAACTCTGTCAAGCTGTTTTTGCATATATTTTAGGATTAATGTGCCAAAGTGAGCATCTGAAAAGTCTACTTTCTGGCCTAAGCCTGTCCTGAACTTCATGCCCTGTTCTTACAGTTTCAAACACCCCACAAAACAAAAAACCCAACACCCAACAAAAAAACCCCACAAAAACACCTACCCATAAAACCAACTTGCTCTTTTGCACATTTACCTATTCTCCATCACCTAGGCAATCACTCCTGCTACTTGTACTCCTGTACAGTTCAGTGAGTTCACAATTGCAGTGTTACAATTCGCACAGACGCTGGCAGTAGGCTGAGTAATTTATTCATTCTATTTTAAATCCTAAATTTTTCACTAGCTAGTTGCTTCCCCTCCTAAGGCTATGTCCTTCTGAGGGCACTCACACTAAACACGTGACACTTTGAGGCACACCACTAATGTCACGTTTTATACCAGCCAACATGACACCATTGTGACACTCACCCCCTTGTGATGGCAGCTACATTTCAGCCACTGCACATCTGTCACATCTGGCTTGTCTGAAATACTCTGCATTTGCTCTACTGTATCACGTCTGCCATCCCTCTACCTGGACCGCTGGTTCAGCCTGCCCCTTCTCAGGCACACACACACACTTCTCCAGTAAAACTTAATCAAACAACTCCAACCATTCTCACTGCTCTGAGGAGTACCATGTAACAATCTGCAGTGAGCAAAGCCAGCTGTCTCGTCATGATGAAAACTGTTGTTTTCTTACTCAAGTGGCAAATATAGATCCTAATGCAAGATAAATGATTTCAAAGATAAAAGGTACACACCTTTCAAAATTATGTCTTCTTCACCTACATTGTAAAAGAAGCAATTGTTCTAGTCTCATTCTCAATTATTTCAAATTATTTTGCCCTTAAAAACCAAACTACCCTTGCTTTTGACAGCAAGAATTAGGAATAAAGTTGCAAGCCTGTAAAGAGAATAAAAATTGGGTGCGTCTAGAGATAGGAAAAATACATTTATTAAGACAAATCCTTCAGAGTATCAAGTTAGGAACAACATTGGAATGCTCAGTTTCCCAGTCTGTTTACAAAGTAGGAGGAGTTCTGAACGCACCACCACTTGGCAATATAATTTTTGGCAGCAACTTTGTATCTGTCATGATGGTTTTAGGTACCTTCAGGTTTCTTTACTGTAGACAACAATAAAGATCTACCAGCAGACTACAGGTGATAAAATCTGGTGCTTTAAAATTAAAGATGAAAAACAACTTAGTTTTTGACAATGATGACACCACAGACAAAACTAATATTCAAATAACAGTGTTTAGAGGGATCCATGTGAGTACTTTCAACTGTGTGCCTCTCAGATAACTATTATTCATTCAGATTTTTTTACTTACCGCAAGAATGCATGTGTTTATTTTTTTATTTTCCTATTTCTATTTCCTCCCACAACTGGAGCACTAACTAAACCTAAAATGACAAATAGGCTCTCAGAAGAGCCTCAAGACTAAGCATACAGTAAATAGAGTGTGATGATAGTGTAACTCCCCTCTGTGACTATACATTAATAAATACCACCTCTGCCGTGTCTCACACGCAGCCTTTGTTTCATTTAAGTTGTTGTACTGCTGTCAAGCTTCTGAACACTAAACTGCCAGCAACACAGACTGTGTGTCTCAGGGAAAACCCTTCTCAGTCACACAGCAAATGCTGATTCAAAGGGTGTGTTTTCTATCAGGAGCCAAACATGTTGTCAGATAAGCAGAATAAATATAGCTCCACACACCTTACTTGTGACTATTCTTTCTCCTGTTATGACAGCCAGCTGGGATTCAACCTAGGCCAAGCCCTGTAATGTCAAATGAAGCAGAAAGGCTCACTGGGCGATTCAGACCCACCTATCTGTTCATAACTGAATCAGGCAGGTAGGCAGATTTTAAGGATCATTTCAAAATTAATTTTTCTGGATGCAGAAAAAAATCTTATCCTTGAAGATTCTTTCACTTGGTCTCTACTTAAGAACTGTCATAAACACTATTTTTCCTCTTGAAATAGTATAAAACCCATGTGAAAGATATTAAATCACTTATGTGACAGTGAACGTGCAAAGCAGCTCTCCAAAATCCAAGAGAAAGTCAATTGAGAACTGCATTTCTAGCTAAAGAAATCTAACTGCATCCCTTATTTTTAAAGCATATAAAAATAATTGGAGAAAGAAAAAAATCTATCCACAAGGCAGTGTTTTAAGGAAGCCAATGGACACAGTGCTCACTAGCAGCACACAGCAGAGCCTTTCCTGTTAAAGGATCAGACTGGGGCACTAGAAAAGGCTTAAGGCTCTCTTCTCTTCCAGCTTACTGCTGAATTCTCATCCCTCCACACTCTAGTCCCAAACCCCACACATAAACCAACCTATACCTAACTGAAGTTACATATGCATGCTTTTAAACAGAGACAGAGTTCTTTACAGTAAGGTCAAAATACAGGCACAACATATTTCATTGTTGTAACAGAATCACGATATAGAGGGTGAACTTTGAAAAAGAAGCATTTGATGGGTAAGTAAAACCACACTGTAATACTGGAGTTCCAGTCTGCCAGCTAAACTTGGCTCTGCATCTAATTACAGCTTGCAAACACAACCTCTTAATGATGTCAGAATTTTCTGAAAATAGTACAAAGGTGTTCAAGGTTGTCTGTGCCCTCTCCTCCCTACTTTTTAAAAATGTTTTTCCTACTGTAAAAAAGAAACAAAAAACAAGCCCTCTCTTCAGATGGCTATTGGATTAAAAAGTGAGTTCAGACATAAAGTACCTAGAGACAGAAGTTTGTAAAACAAACAACAAAAGGTACATATTTAACTCCAGCATTGATGAAGTTATTCTTAACATTCATCAGAGCACCCCTCCGGCACACTCATTCCAGTGTGTTAGGTAATGAATCTAGACAACAACATATCCCCAGAAACAGGTAAGCAGGTTATTTAAGGAACACTCTATTTAAGGTAACACTGAACAGGGAAAGGCCAGGTAGATCACTATTGTGTATCTTCACCATGCTGCTAATACTGTCTCCTGCAAAACCATGGAGGAATACAGAAACCACTACAGATTACCATGGTAAAAGCTAGATGAACGTGCCACATGCCTCCCACTGAGGAGATCAGGAGCAACAGCCAGGTCCTGGGTTGAGGTTTCACCAAGTTTCAGAGCCATCTAATGCAGCCATAGACATAAAAGGCTACACACACTGTGATGGGCCCCTGCAAAATGCTGTAACACAAGCAGGCACCTCACACTTGGTTACACACTCTGAGGGAAAGCAGCACTGAATTTGACTTTGGGGAAAAGGCCCATCTTCAGTAAAGAACACAGACTTCAACTTTTCTTATCCTTTCACTAAAGCATTGTCACATTCCTAGAAAAACAATGCCTTAAAAAAAAACAACTATCCTCTTTACTTCTGTAATACGAACTTGCTGCTGCCAACCTGGAAGCAAGCAGCTAAGAAGCAAGCCTTCCATGCACCACAGGGCTTCTTAAGTACATTTGTCCAACATAAGAAAATATTAAAATACTTTTAAAGAAACTGCCTCATGTGTAGTTCATTCCCAGCACCAATCCTTTAAATATACACACCTGTGCTCCCGGTACGGGTCCGAATGGGTTTGGTGGTCTCATGACTGGCTGACTGTATATTAAAGTTGGCTGTGTCATTACTGGTATGCCTCCCATCTGTGATGGCTGAAAAAAAGCCAGACAGCATCAAATCACACACAGCATTCATACTTTGAAAGCATTTAAAGAGAGAAAAGAAAATGGCAAATGGGTGAAAAATCTTCATTATATGGGATATGCAATCATGTAAGATCTTTCTACAATATTCCGCAAATAAAGGTTACTAGAAAGGAACATTAGAGCCTTTTCAAGGCTCTAATAACAACTGAGCCCATTCAATCTCTTGCTACAGAGATCTGAAGCACTAAAACACTTGTTTAAGCACAAGCATTTGCGCTGGTCCTCCTGTCCCCAAAACCAAGGTCTGACAGCACTTCCCTAACTGCCTCTGAAAGCACAAGCACAGTTTTACAGGTAGGAATGCAGAGCTGACAGAGCTCAGAAAAAAATGAAAACTGAGAACTGTACGTGCAATTAATGTTAAATCATTACGCAGTCAAAGTCAAAGTGTTACTGGCACTTTAGCTGAGCCAAGTTAAGAGTTCAACTTGTATTAATGGTCTTACAAGTCAGGTTGTATTTAAAGCAGATACCCATCTCTGGCGCTGCTTTTGGCACTCCCTTCAGGCTTGGATTGACAGCCAGCAGATATAAGTTAAGAGGAACTGCTGGCCCAAGGAAGACACAGGAACCAGCAGTCAGGGAATGCCCAGGCACAGCACTACAGCACCAATGAAACTGCCTGTCCCAGTACACCTGCATCAAGGGAAAAGCCTGCCACTTAGAAAAGGCCATCCTCAGAGCTACAGTCCCTACTACTGCTTTTACAAAAAACTAAACACAAGGGTAGTAAAATGTGACAACATTTCAGAGATTCCCTGATAAATGTCCTGAGTAAAGTCTGCATGAGCCAGGACAGTTTTCAGGATGTGTTTTATATATATATAAAAAATGGCCTATCTCATCCACCTACTCAGATGTTGCAGGTGTATAAACAAGCAGCAGCAACTTAGGGTAAGAGACCTATAGCTCCTTAATTCCAGTTTCTGTTTCACATTGGCATTTAAACCCCATGATAAAGGCTGCTCAACATAACCTGCAAGATTGCTTCCCATATGCTACGGATATTACCCTCCCCAGCTGCTGAATCAAAGTACCTAAGAAAATGCTGCCGGTACCATCAGTGCAAAGCTGAAGGTAAAAGTCTGGATCCACACTACTGATAGTTTAGACAAAAGAACCTCAAGAACACAGTTGGCCACTTCTGCAATTCACTTACTGAGCATATACAAGTCACTAAATTAATTTGGTTATTTGATGAGACATTTATTTTTTTTTCCTCTGAACTGTGACACATTTAATAGGATAACTGTCCTAATGAAGTTTTCCTGTCTTTTGTTCACCCTGCAAAGCTGTGCTGAACCAAAATCATACTAACAGAGTGGACTTAAGGCATATAATTTCAGAAATATTTTAAAATTTGAGGTAAGAACAAAAGTTTTCAGAGCAACAAGCAGTAAGGTCAGGTTTACTCTAAAAGCCTTGAGGTACTAGTGTATCACTAAGAGATTCTCAACCAATGCCTCACCACATGGTAGTGCCACAAACTTGTAGATTGTAGCATTAATCATTACAGATACTTGGTTCCAACCTCAGCAGAAGGTATTTAAGGAAGGTTTCACTTCACCAATAAAACATTCCTGTTCTGAAAGCAGCTATTATTCACACGATAAACTTACTTCTACAACAATAAAGCCCAACAAGGGCTATTGCCTTTATTTTCATAGAATCACAGAATGGCTTGGGTTGGAAGGAATCTTAAAGATCATCTAGTTCCACTTCAAGAAGTTTACGTAACAACAAGTGAGGTAAGGAAGGGCACAGTTAATTTCAGACAAACACCACTGAAGTAGTTCAGAAAAACAGAACTTAATGATTTGCTGAAGAATAAACCAATGGGAGCTGAAATTGAGTCTTCAGTAGAATAGTTCAGAAAAACTACTGCTACCAAACTACAAGCAATCAAATGATACACAGCATCTGACTGTTTCCAGTTATAGGAATTTCACTCACCATCACGTAGCCCATCATTCCTGTTGGCGTTGTGGCAGGATATGCCATTACAGGAGGTGCCTGGTTTGAAAAACAGTGGTGAACTGAGAGGAGAAGAGATCAGCTATGTACTCATAAGACATTGCTTTCTAATGATCAACTGCAGCACTTATCATGAACGTGGCAAAGAATAAATAGGATTTGCAGTCTGATGTTAAGAGGATATCCTAATTAATTCAGATGGAATACCTCAGCTAAAGTTTCTAGGCAAATCTCTATGTATCTGGTTTTAACCTCTTAGGATTCTGGCTGTCTGAACTAAACTGCAAGTTATCCTTCTCTCAGCATCCTGTTTAGAGAACACAGTACAGGACACAGAGAAGTTTGAAAGTAAATATTCATGAAGCAGAAGTGGGGTTTTTTTAATCCAATGCAGTATATATTTCAGTATGAGAAGTAACTACACAATGAGTCTTAAAAGAAAATTTTAAAGACTGAAAGACCAAATCAACATTGCTTGTGCTGACACTGCAGGAATTCTCTTCTCCCCAGCCAGGGCATACATGCTATGGGGATTATCCTACCATGCTTCAATATAAATTAGACCTTAACAGGATATCCAGCTTGCATTCCTTCTCCCTTACCTGCTTCATACAGTGAATTTGAACAGACTGTAGTACTTGGTAATATGTTTCTATTGGCCTTATGTACTTGCTGTACTTCTATGAAAATACAATTGCTGTCAACAGACAAAATCTGGGGTGAAGTTTTGTAAACAGCTTGGCAACATAGAAAAACAGCTGATAACTCTTAGAAAGATGGATATAAAAAGACGGTTCTTCATCTTCTAACCATGTTCTTTGCTCTACAGTTCATTATTCACTTTCTAAATTAGTATTAACTCTTACAAGAGCAAACATGTTGTGAGTTTGTTTTTGGGTTTTTGCCAGATTCTAAACTCATCCGCTCCACTTCCTTTTAGTCTCTTCTTCTAGAAAAAACAATCTAATTTTCATGCTATTACTGTGGGGATTTCTATTTATGACAAAACAAATACCATAAGCATTTCTTGGTACAGACATTATTGATACTGAAAAGAGGGAAATGATAAAATATTATTCAT
The DNA here is from genome assembly GCA_035583185.1 of Anabacerthia variegaticeps. Taxonomy (NCBI): domain Eukaryota; kingdom Metazoa; phylum Chordata; class Aves; order Passeriformes; family Furnariidae; genus Anabacerthia; species Anabacerthia variegaticeps. The sequence continues at coordinate 32,710,826 of JAWWEW010000001.1, read as the reverse complement.
GGATTAATTAAAGCAGATAAATGATATAATCAAGAATAGGATATCAGGAAAGCCACTTCTGAATTCAGTTCTAAGGTATCAGCTGCTTTTTCTTATATAGTAGAGCCATTGTGACTGGCATTTCACCTGCCTTCAGAAAAGATAAAGAATCACCTAGAGACAGGGTACTATCCACATACTTCACACAGTGGACAAAGCTATCCTGAAAATTACTTTTTGTTTTGTTTTGTTTGTGCACACACATTTATACAAACATGCTGAATAATTTTTTTTTGAGTGCTCAAGTACAGACCTACCATCCTGTCATTATAGTTACCCTGCAATAGAAACAGAATACAGGGAAAGACCAATATCACTGTTGACATAAAGAAAGAAGTCCTTTGAAGTGAAAGCCTGTGCTCCTCAGACAGCAAGCACAGGTTATTGCCTGCCCTTTGTAAACTATCTGCATGAATTTTCTTTTTCATATGAGCATTAATGACATATTGGTCTCTCCCCAATTCATAAATAAATCAAGATCTACCATAAATGTGGATCGAGTGCCAAGTATAACAGAAGCCTGTGAGGTTTCATGCAGTTATTCAAACACAATATTTTGATCTTCATTCAGAATTCACCAAGTGCATTAAAGGCAGCACAGACACACACCCCAGCTCTCTGGCAGCAGATGGTACAGTTTAAAGCAAGGAAAAATAATCTCGGTATTTCCCATGCCATCATTCGAGTCAAGAGCCTGCACACCACCTATGAAGTTCATGTATGCTAGGAGAAGCTCAATTTTTGGCACACCAAAGATTTTAAAATGAGAAATGTGTAAATAGCGAGGAGGTTATGAGATTCTGCAACAGCAGTGGTTAATATCAGCATGCCAGTCGATTGCAAAAAGGCTGTGGGTTGTTTCACTTACGTATTGTGGAAAATGCATGCCATTCTGTATTTCCCAGGGAGAACAATTACATAATGCAATAACACTGGATTAGAAGCAAATACTTACACAACAGAATATACACAGATAGCATTTTAGTTCACAAATACATTAAATGTTTATCCCGACACATTCTTGTAATTCAAGTCATTTACTGTGACAACACACACCTGTGATACCATCAGCATTATTAGGTTTGACATTGGTTTGCATAGTCCATTTATTTGGTATATGCCTTTTTTCAAAGATTTTCAAAAGCATATTTATTTAGCAAGCAGCAGCAACTCCACAATAAATAGACTAGCAGAGGAAAACAAAGGTGTTTTTTCCCCTTACATTATTTCTGTTTCAAGGTTTTTATGTTAGTAGAACAGTTTCACAGGAAGTGTCTCAACAGTATCTCTAAATAATAAAAGCTGTTAAATGTAATGACTTATCACAAGAAGATGTATATACAAGACATGAGTTATTAAACAGATTCAAGCACACAGGTAAACTCAAACCACCAGTCATTAAAGCAGGTGAGTAGTTACAGTTTCTTCAATATCTACACACCCTCCAGTAAGATCCACAAACATTTCTCCCTATATAAATGTTGTGGGTTGACAGGGCACACCTGGCAGGGAAGAGGTGGTGGATGCAGGGAGACAAGTTCTCTCTTTCCAAATCCACAACTATTCCACAACTATCCTGAGGATTCAACCTCCAGCTAGAGTCAGATGCAATAAATCCTTGGGGGCAGTTTGCTACCTGTTCTGTCCACGTACAGTTCTCCAGGTCATTGGTGAAAGGGTGAGTAGGATTCACATGCAAAAATGTTCTGCAAGCATTGTGAAAACTACTTCTGTAAAGTCTTAATTATGTAATTAAGAACCCTTGTACTACAGGCTACCCTAAAGTCCTTGGCAATGCTACCTGCTAAAACAGACATGAAGTTGATCACCAAAGCTGGCATGGATTAAAAACAACTCCACACACTGGGGCAGAAAAGCAGTAGTTACGTACATTAAAAAAGCTATAGCCCACATCACTGCACAGATACCTCTGCAAGTACCACTGGGGCCAGTTCTCACCTCCAGAGCAGGCCCAGTTGTAATGTATACATATGCGATGTATCAATGCACCTAAAGGACATACTTTCACATGTCTACTTTTCTAGACTGAAAAGTACCCCCTCACCCCTCGGAATTCAAAAACTCATAGAATGCTTTGAGTTGGAAAGGACCTTGAAGATCATCTAGTTCCAACATCCCTGCCATGGGCAGGGACACCTTCCACTAGACCAGGTTGCTCAAAACCCCATCCAACCTGGCCTTGAACACTTCAAAGGACAAAGCTGCCACAACTTCTCTCGGTAACCTGTGCCAGTGCCTCACTACCCTCACAGTGAAGAGTTTCTTCCTAAAATCTAACCTAGGTCTGCCCTGTGTCAATTTAAAGCCATTCCCTCTTGTCCTGTCACTCCATGCACTTGAAAAGCCCATTGAGTGAAACACAAAGGCCACTCACTACCTTGCCATAAGACAAGCAGTTCAAACACTACTGAAATTTATGCTAAACCTGCACATCATATCACAAACTATTTACTAGTATCACAGCCAAAAAAACAAATCCAAGGAGTATACATCTCCAACTGACCACTTCTTCAGTTCTCTATTACCTTTCTACTGCAACTATAGATCACTTTCAAATTCATCCATTATACATCACCCTGCACATCTCAGTTGCAGGGAACTCACTAACTTAAAATGAGTATTTGCTTACCAACGTCGGAGCGTTCCACGCAGTTGTAGGTGCAATCTTGGGTTGCCAGTTGGAACCACCTGTTAGTTTCTTTTCACCTGGCTGAGTCCAGTTTACATCACTTCAAATAAATTTTTTTAAGAATTGTTAGAAAACATTGGACTTTCTTACAAAACCTCCTCAGGTAAACACCATTTCCTCTTGGGAATGAGGCTTCTTTTACTAATTAAGCTCATTTAGCAAAGGAGTTGACAAAAAGTCCCATGACAACATTTTGGTTTGGAAAAGTAAAGTAAGATGTTCAGCATGAGCCCCCTCAGTTGTATTTAAACTCAGTCAAGTTCCCCAGAATAGGTAAGTTAGCGTATCTGACTTCCTTTGGGTCAAAATAGTTTAGTAAGGAGCAACTGCGTATTAGATTTCTGAATGATTTCAGAGTTAGCACAGATGGTCCCAATAAGCCCGAAACTTGCTAATCACATTTCTCAACTTTGCTGCTAGAGCAGATGTTCACTACTCTTGAATACACACACCCTGCTTCAAAATTCACTTGTCTGAAGGTCAGCCTCAAGATGGAGGTTGTAGTTTCACAATCTCAAATACAGCTCTGCACACACTCAGGTCACACAAAGTTATTTAAGGTGTGCTATGATTACCTAAAACACCTACAAAGACACATTTTGATGAACTCATTTCTTCAATATGGATAAAATCTGAAAGGAATCAGAGACAGGACACCTTGCCTGCTACTATCACTGTCACTACCACTCAGTCTACAGTCACCTTCCAACAACTCTCAACAATTCATATCCCTTGTACAAGAAGTACAATCCCACACATGCTCTGAAGGTTAACATGTTGTTATGCATAGGTTTCAACACGTACATTCATAAACTTTTACTAACATCAAAATGCTCAACTTCTGTTAAGCACACTCACTTTTTAGTAGTTCCATTTCCAATGCCCAGATCTGTCACAAGGGAGCAAAAGAGACTAGTGAGGTTCTATTCATTTAAAAGAATTAAGTATTTACATGTTAGTGGTTCCATACTTACTGCCTACAAGATTGGCTAAAGATGAATCCAGATCATCTGACACTAATTTATTAGGCGGTACTTTGGCAACTGGAAGACTCTGGTTTTGAGAGGCCACTGTTGGTTTGAGGAGACCACCTAGTTCATCAAAGCCTTGGAATGAGAAACATAAGTGATATCAATCACAGGCCTCCCACAAATGCCATGACATTCAATTAAACAGACAGCAAGGTCAACCCAATGGCTAAAATACAGAATTTAACCTAGTGATGCTACTCTATATAAGAAGGATAAAACTTATTATGCCTCTTGATAAAGGAGATATTTACTGCGGAAATGAGATTTCACTTCAGTAGTTTGATCTATGTGACACTGGTTTTAATTAATAGATTCCCAGTGACCATAAATCAATCAAAACATGAACCAAAATTCAAAAAAATAAATAACTAAAGTATTGCAATCTTGCTTACAAAAACATGTAATTTTTAAAATTTTATATTTTTTTTAGCAAATTTCTGGTTTACAAAAAAAACCAAAAAAATCTTATCAAGAGTCTAATATCAAAAAATCAGAAAATATTTGCATTCCAGATGCTCTAAAGAACAGAAAGAGCCCTATGACTGCAAACCAAATTAACTGTGTATGTTTGGGTAACTGATCATTTTCTGATGTAATCTTAATGTCAAAAGAATAGGCAAAGAAGTTTCAAAAAACATGTTGCATAGATATATAAAATGAAGATGCCACTTTACCTCTTCCAACCACACTCTACAAATACAGACTTAATTTCAGCTAACAGCATGTAAAAATGAAGGCTGCTCACTGTGTGAAGTTGTAATGCACAAATATTTAAGTGAAGAAGTCAGTGTAAATATTTCAGCAGGGTGCACGTAGAAATAGTGTGGAAGGAAAAATTACTTGATTAATGCTATTATTGACCTTTTAAAGGCAGCTTTCTTTTCTTCAGCTGAAACTCTGCCCCAGCAGTATAAGTAAACACAGATTAAGAGATTTATACCTCAAGAACAAAATAAGTTAAAGGACATGCGTCATCTATTTTAGCAAGTCTCTTACCACCAGAATCTGGGACAACATTAGAAGATTTGTTTCCAAACACAGACTCAAAGTCAACATTAAGGCCAGCTGATGGCTGTGGTTGAGCAACAGGAGACGGAGTGAACCCTGTGGGGAAAAAAGAAAAAAGTTAAATGTTTTTATACAGCATTTCACACAAATCCACCTTTATGCAAGACAAGACAAATAAATATGTAAATTAATTATTTCAGTACTGCAGAAAGACATAGAATATCTCAAAGGTTCAAATTACACCTGGACACTGAGCAATTTATTTGGTCTTTATTTGAAGTTACTCCTCCAAAGAAAAGTTTTTTCTCAAAAACTGGACAGATAGGCCATAGAAGACACACCTCTGCAACTGCTACATCTCTGACATCTTCCTTATTCTTTTACCATATACTTACAATAAAATTACAGAGGAAATAATCACCATGCTTCTCTCCAGGAAAAGAAGCTGGCTAAGTATAGAATGGGTTTCAAGATGATCTGCCTGAAGATTATTCCCTCCATGTTTTGTACTGGTGCATCAGTTGTCTTGGATACCTTGGATACAACTGGAGTAAACAACGTACCTGACTAGTAAAGCCTTTGATTAGATGCTCTTATAATACTAATCATTCTCATAGAGCTTACTTAGATATTTTTGGACACACATTTTGCAGTTGACCATGTTTTTCAGGTAAATTTCTAGAAATTGTGGCAAGATATGGGGAGTTACAGCCAAATTTCAACTCTTATTTCTGTCTAAACCTAATCAGTTTGTCTTCTATGCATCTGTAGTGTTCTACAAATACACAATTTTTTTCAACACTAAAAATTTATTGCAGGTATGAAGCAAAGCATATGATGTTCAGCAGCATTAAGTTGATAATTTTGTAATACCGAAGGGAATTTTTCAATGTCATATGTGATCACACACAAGCACATGCATGTACATCACCTTGATATTCAGGCAATGAGAGAAGTAATTATTGCTTTATATGAAAAGCACCAAGGAAAAAAGAAAAGAAAATGCCATCTTGAAAACCAGCTCTTCTGGTTTCTAACAAAAACATGATGACACAAAGGAAAAAAAGCATCGCAAATACTTGTAGCACACTGCAGTGGGAGAAATAACTGACAAAAATACTTTAATTTAGCTTGTTGTGATAGTACCTCATTTCAATCTTACTGTTTTCCTGAAATAAATCACGCTTTACCTAAAATATTAGTAACTACAGGATCCTATCCTTGAGAAGAAACTTCACAGAAAAAAATCATATCTGGATTACCTGTTCCTTTCTGTCTTAAAGGAACACTAACTCAAAAGCATCCATCACTAAGAATTTAGACAACATAGTTTTCATTAAAAACAAATCAAAGTAAAACAGCATACAATAAAACATGGGAAGCAATAATGTGCGAAAAGATTCGGAGTAAATAAACAACTAACCAAATTGAGTATCTTTATGATATATACACCAACAAGTTGCAACAAGCCATTTCAGAGACTCTGAACTGCAGATAGGAATTTCTTTGAGGGGATGTCCTGTAACTCTTAAAACCGCACCTGTACTAATAGAAAACTTGACTTAAAACAACTCCTATTTTGCTTTAGCAAACAGCCTTAATTGAACCACGCTGAGTTTCCTGCTCTCACGTTTTAGGAAGTTAAAAGTTTTATGAAGGGAATGAGATGAGACCAGCTCTAAGACAAAACAATACACAGAACTCCTTTGAATCAGCCTCTGAAAAGGAACAAATCCAACTCCTGGTATCAGCCACCAGCCCCGGGCATTTTGCTTAACAGGGATGCTTTGAAAGGTGCAAAGATCAGTATTTTTAATGTAGTTGCTAGAGACTAAACAGAGAGACTAAACAAGCAAGACTGGACAGAAACTAACCATCCTGCTTTCTGGATATGGAACAGATTCATCAATAGTACTTAACCTCTGATTAAATGATATTAGCTAATTTCTATTCAAAGACACTAAACTAAAATGTGACTTAATGGGGCATTTAAGAACTAACCCTTCTACAAACCATCTACTGAAGGTATCCTAAGCCTTGCATTTCTGCAACGTTAATTGTGCCTTGTTCAAGCTGGTTTATACAGATTATCACCTGTCACAGTTCACAGCCTGTCTAGCAACTGTTGAGACAGTGTTCCAAAACCAGCATTGGTGCCGGGGTACTACACAGACCTTACACAGCTTTACAGAAGATTTTTTCATTTTATTTATTAATTTAATGCAGCAGATACATCTTTCTCCTGTTTCATTGAAAAGTTTAGTACTAGTTCAGTGCACTGTTCAACAGCAATATATCAAATAAACTGCCATAAGCAGAATGAACATCCCAATCCCTTAATCTTAATAGCAATGAGGTACAGCAAGATGACAAGATACTTATAAACATGCATGTCTTTTGTGTGGTATGTAGCAACATGTAAACTACAAGAGATCCGGAAATGGGGAGATACTCATTTCATGTTTAGACTAAGTAAGCCCTAGTTTAGCACAAACTGAAAAAATGCATACCATTTGTGACCACACACCTGGCACAAGCATAGGAATAATCCTTGGAGCTGCTACAACAACGCACTTCTGTAGCCAATAACATACCTACTAGTTCTAGGCAGACAACACATTCAAACTTCTGTGTCTGTGATAAGGCTGTATCCCATTACCTACCTCCAAATAGACCAGCTACAGAAGAAGGCTCATTGCGGAAATGAGAAGCGCTAGGGTAAGCTTGAGGACCACAAAAAGAATCTGATAAGGCGTATCACACAAGAGAGAAAGCCATAAAAGGAGAAGAGGGAGAGTTACAGAAAGAGAACCAAGATATACTGTTTATCTGCTATTCAAAACTTAAATTTCAGGTCAGTCTATAAATCACATATAGTCTAATAACATAGAACCAATGGAATGAAGTCAATACACATCAGACATACAGTAAGAAACAAGTTTACACACTCTAATACACAAAAGGGGAAAGCACGGTTTCAAAGTAACAGCTATACTAAGATGAAAACTTTTATTTTTCCAACCAAATGCCATGTTTTACACCCTTGGAAGAAACGAGTGTAAAAGCTTCACGGCATTTTTCTTATACCTGAAGTATAAGGATACAGCCCGATAGCGGATTCATATTTGGTTGCCACAAAGGGATTTAGTTGAGTAAATGGATTGTAATGATCTAAAGAACCAGAAAGAGTTATTTTAAATCCACATTCACATTATTGTAGCACCTTGATTGTGCTACAGCTAAAACTGCATCTGCATTTTCAAATATCAGTCTGCCAGGAGGCCATCATTTGGTTCTAGATATATTCTTAGAGCATGCAACACTGGAAGGGGATGCAACATATCAATGGCATCCATATCCAGTGACTTCAGGGCTGTTGTGTGATAAATACTACTCAGACCAGCTAGCACTACAAAAGCCCACCAGGCTCCTTGTTCATAGCCTCACACTGCTGCAACTCTTTGTATGACTGCAGAACAAATTATACAGAAGACTCTTATCCTGACTAAATAACCACTCTAATAAAAAAAAAGCAGCTGTATTTGAAATAGTCATTCTACATTCATGAACCATACAAATTTTATTGAAAGCATGGAAAAGACAGATTAGAAGCACAGGGCAGATGATTACACAGTAGTACCAACTGAAAAGTATTTGTATACTACTGCCTCAGTCAACTAATGCTCCACAGGAACTGTGGAAAGAAGTTCACAGAAAGAACTCCTCAGCTTGATCTTACTCACTTTCTCTTTCCACTAAAGGCAGACAAGCTAGGAGACCAGTTAGCTCATGTGACAAAGTAGAGGTGGTATGAATATCTCTAAAGGCAACCCTTTATTTTATCTCTGTCAACAAGTATCAGAGGTATAAAAAAACCTCTTTATTGTAAGAGGCTGGATTTTTCTTAGATCAGTTCTAGTGGGGTTCAACCAGCATAAAAACAGCTTGTGGTGTACAAGTGTCTTTAAACATAGCTTTGCTTATCAGAACTGACATGGAATTAATTGACTTTTAGTCTATGAAAGCTGACTAAATTCTTCATACTGAAAGGTAAGCAAATTACTATACAGCTGCACCAACAGAAATGTTAGTAGGATTTCTAATGAGACAGCCATGCTGAACCACGTCTAAGATGTTAACAGTTATTAATAGGTGAATTATTACTTTATTGCCTTGTAGGTAAACAGTCTGAGTACCAAAATATGCATGGCTCTATCAGCTTTGTTAATGACTGAGGGAAAATATCCACAGCGGGGGGGGAGCAATCAGACTAAGCTCCTTTCTTTATAAAGAACATTTCACCCTGTGGAAGACTGTGGTAGCATTTTCTTTTCATTCTCAGACATGTAGTATTTTATACTACAATTTCCCAAGTATAAGAGACTTTGTGTAAAATTGCACTCAAGTAACTACTTTAACTATAACTAAGTTCCTTTACATTGGGGTAGAATCCCATCAAGGAAGCCAAGCAAGGATTATAACACCATTTTCATGGCACAGCTACTGAATCAAATTCTAATATAGCACAAAACCAGCCCCAAATGACCAGCTTTTAGTTTCTGAAAGGCCCCAAAAATATACTTTAGAAACTAAAATAATGTTATTTTTTTTAGGAAATATGAAATTAGTTTAAAATGGTACTTTACCAACAAACATTTCATGTGTGGGTGTCCTACTGGTGAAAGTAGATACATCAGAAGACACAGACAGATGAGCAGCATCGTTAGTTTTTGTAAGGAAAGGATTTAGGTTTGGAATGGCATCATCAACATTATCAACAGTAGCAGAAAAAGGATCTGTTAAATTCCAGAGAGCAAGAGAAAGAAGAAAAGGGAGACGGATTTAGTTACATGCTGCCTCCTAGGTACAGAAGAGCAGAGTTAGGAAGAGTCCAGGAGGTATAGTTTTTCTCCCAACACGTCTAAGCTCAAGATGATCTAGCTAATTGTTGAATTTTCAGATTGTCCAGAATTACCTATTCTCTACCCAAGAAAAATACTACAGATATTAGCCACAGATTATTTTTTTTTTTAAATTAACACCTTGGTCTTATAAACTGCTTGTTCCTGAGCATGCTTTATACTGAAAACGAGTATGGTATTTCTCTTTAAACACAATCACGTTTTTTTTTTCTCTCAGTCGTGTCTTGACACTTGCAACAAAGTCTCCGGAGCAGAGACTGCATGTCAGCACAACAGAAAACCAGGCACTAAGCAAGGATTTGATGCAATACCATCCTCAGGACAGCTTAAAAAAACCCCAACAAAAAACAGTGAGTGGTACTTTTCCTTCTTTAAATTGTGTTTATGGATTTTTCTGTTACTGAGCATCATGAAATTTTCAAGAAGTATGAATATACCAAGGTAGCACACAGGACATGAGCAATTTCTTTACTGCCTGGGGCATCGGAAGCAACAAGCCTGCTGTGGATATGCCATTACCTGCAAGCAAGAAAAAGCCAGTTCTGCTTTGAGGGACAACAGCCAGAGAGTTGTGATGAGGAAGACGTTTGGTAATAAAAAACTGTCAGACTTTACTAGAATGAAGGAAACATGGATCCATACAAATTACTTCCCAAGACATACAGAAGAGTTTCAAGGCTTCCTGAGGATGGTTGCAATTGTGAAGCTAAAATACTCCTGTACTTCAGGATCCAACAGATAAACAGGATGGGAAAGGCAGCTACAGTACTTGACAGAAAGAGTTGTGGTTTAGCTGTCTGGTTTCAAAGCCCATGAATCCTTGATGGAAAACTCAAGAACACACTAGGTGAGATCAGCAAGGGTTATGTCTAGCCCTATTTGTTTTATCACAGTGCCTAGAACTGCAACTGACTCTTCTAGGTAAAGCCACTACAAAGAAATGTCTGAATAATAATTAAAGACTTCTTACGTACTTCACTTCCTGGCCATTTCTTCTTTCTTCTCTTTTTTTAAATCTGATTAAAAATTTACCTACAACTCTTGTAAATACTACTGTGCTGTGTGCCACATCTTCAAAGTGTAAGTTATTTTCTCTCCCTGAATCTGACCTCCTGATTCTTAGCTATAAATCACACACAGCTTGATAACATGTTCAGTAGCATGCAAATCCTAAAGGAAACAAAATTTCAAAACTATAACTGCATTATTCTTTGTAGGCTCAATGCACACTTTGATTGTCTCCAAGCTCAAGGCATCTTATTAGGTAAGACCTGATTTCGCTCCCAGATTCCTTGGCTACGTTGCAAGAATGAGCAAAGTACCTTAAAAGACCTTTTTCTAAATCATTCAGTCAGCAAAATGACAGCGTCCAACACTGAATAAAGGATAAGCAGAATAAGTTAATTTAGTATTTGTAATATATAACAGCAGTACAGAACTTTATATTGTCTTATGTATGTTTTATATAGTGGACCCGCCAATGAGCCAGTCACCTGAAACTGAGCCCTGGCTTTCACATACTCCTTAGATCTGTTGTTTGCTTTGAATGCTATTCTAAAAGCTGTAGAAGAATAAACAGATCTGAGAATAATCCCTTGGTCAGCTTCTCCTTGCTTTTTCTGTTGCTCCTTCACATTCTTCTGATTCTATTCGTTCTCCTTGTAATTGGAAAAAATCCAAACAGATAGGTCAAAACATTCACTTCCACACTGATACATTTGTGTTGCTTCTGAAGATTAGGTACAAATTGACAGCTGGCTAATATACCAGACGTAGCTGGAAAGGTCTCCAAACAATCCCAATAAACAACCCTAATAAAACAACATGGAAGAAGCTAAGGACAAAAAGGTTTTAACCACATTTGTCTAAATCCACCGTCCACTGAAACGATTTTACACATGCACTCAGCAGGAAAATTTCTATATACTACTTTCTGTTCCCAAATAGCAAGGTTGTATATGGAGTTTGCTGTGTTTTGACTAGTAAGACCATATAATGCAACTTCAGAAAATCAAGATTTCCTCAGGAATGTAATCTGTTCTCAGACCCTTCTCTCATCTGCCTCATTCGAATTCTAGTCAGTGTGTTCAGTCTTGACTGAGTCTCAGAACTTACCAATGCTAGTGACAAAGGTAACTGAAAATTAATTGGGTTTGGGTAATTTAAATCCTTGCATATTCAGGTTTTGAAAATTGCTGTCAGACTTGACAGCAACACCTCAGTGTTTCCAAAGCCCAATTTCATCCCTGAATACACATGGCACCTGTTTGTGTCGATGGAATCACTCAGCACCTGCATGCTATTATTAGGCATTAGTGATTCAGGTGCATTTAAAAGGGTAGTTTGAATTTTGCAAACTTCTACCTTTATGTTATCCAACTAGGAGTCTTTTAGCTGAAAGAGCAGTGACAAGGGTTTTCCAGTGGAATCTCTAGCAGTTTGAAAAAAGCAAACTGAGAACATACAACCACAGAACCCACTGCCCAGGAGTTAAACCTCATGAGTTTTAACATTTTTGGAAGCACATCACTAAAGGCAGCAACTCAAATATAATGCTTCTGCAATAATTTACTGGTTTATTACACGCTTGAGAGCTGCTGCATAAAATTTTTAACAGTAACTGATTTTAGCTGATTTAATACTCTTCTCAAAGTCACCATATACAGCAAATACAAACATCATGTCAGAAAATTACCTAAGGGAGGGTTGCTGTGCAGTGGTTAGAGCACAGGACTGGAAATAGTTCAGGTTCCATTCTTGGCTCTGCCACTGACTTGCCGTATGACTTCAGACAAGTCAGTTAATTGTTCAGATTTCCCCATCTGTAAAATGTGGAAAGCACTTATCTACCTCACCTGTGTGAAGTGAGTGTTCATGTCTGTAAAGCTAAAGAGTTGGGGTTTTTTGATGAAAAGTAACACAAAAAATAGTGATCCCAGAATTTTAGCCTAAAATTTCAGCAGACAATCCAAATTCTTCACAGTTAATTATTTAGAAATGTATTGATAGTAAGCAAATATATCAATGACTATTACTGAAGACTCATACCACGAGTAACATAACATTGAACAAACACAGACTTTCAGTCTAGATTTTTGGGTTACTAAATTGTGATGTGACCTTTGAAAGTAAGACAGTTTCTCCTTTCACCTGTCACCCATGAAACAAATAGGACCAGCTGAAACAGAAGATATTTTGCAGAAAGCAATCAAGATGAGCCAAAACATTTTCTCCATTTCTAAACTCTAAGCCTATTAAGTGTTGAAATCTGTACGCCTAACTCCATGCGCTCCTCACTGCATCTTTCTCAAAAGATGCTCTGCTCAGCAAAACTAAAGGACAAGTAAACTGGTTTTATTTATTTTAAAAGCTACCACATTAGTATTGCCTCTGTCACTCAAGATTGTGTTATTTCCCTAAAATAAACATGAGAAGGTACAACAAACACAATGTACACAGGGAAAAGTAAATAGGAAAGTAGAATACATACAGAGCCTATTATGAAGACATATTAGATAACTGGAAAGATGTTAAGAAGAGCTACAGCTCATAAAAAGAAATAGGGAAGTAAAAAGTTAGAACAAGGTTGTTCTGATGCCTACAATACTTCCTAAAGCAGCAACTCCCAATTTTTTTTGCATCATAAAAGAAAGCATTTTTGCAAGTGTTTAATTTAAAAAAAATAAAAATAAAATCTGGAAATAGCCACGTAGTTCAAGAATTTACTAATTTTTTAAGTGTCATTTATGTAGAAAAGTAAAAAAACCAAAACCAACCATCTGCTGTAAAGATTTTTAATACTCCACCAGTATAACCAACAATGCTAGCAGGCAATACATTACTTTATCTGAATTACTCTGGAACAGTGCAAAGTAGCCAATAACTTGGAGTAAACACCTAAATGCTCTAGCACTCAAAATTATCCTCATGTAACATTCATGACTTTCTAGAGGGCTCTTGTTTGACTCCCTGGTTTGTGGACTTGCCTGTATTCAATACGACTATCTTGCATCACATTCAATCCATCCTAGCAACTTGGCAGAACAGTAATTTGGGTGTCTGAAGTAGGTTTCAGAGGGAAGAGTATAGATTTTGTCTCTTCACTTAAGAGATCCAACCACAGCTTTTTCTAATTTGCTGCTGCAGTTAAATTAAATATAGCAGAGAATTTGTAAAGAGAAGCCTTATTATTATTTCAATAAACAACTCTGGCTTTGCTTTCTATGTATAGTTGTCACAAGTGTCTCCTTTCAGGCCTCATCCAAGTTCTGCTTTATCATCAGCAAATTTGATTTAACACTACACAAAATTCAGAATATTTATTAAAAAATTTCTACATTCCGGGTCCTGTGTATGCAGCACGGGCTACCTGGCAGACATCTTCACAGAACTGGCTTTTCACAGCCAAGTTTCTGCATCTTGCTACGTGACTCTTGAAGAAAGCAGTTATGAGGCTAACAGCCCTGGTCATCAATTAAAGTAACTTGGCTAGTAAGAACTCTCATATCAAAATTATTTAGAGTCACCACATTATTTTAATCCATACCAGATTTTACTTTTTTCACTCCCTTCATTCACTTGAAGCTTGTCTTTGTAAGATCTCCCTCTTCAAGGAAGAAATAGCCCCCAAACTAGGGGAAACATTTACAGGAACATTGCCATAGCAATTAGAACCTTAATCCAGCTCAGAATTCTTACCTCCCCAGGTACTTCCTACTTGTGGAGCAGCAGATATAGGATGTACAGATGGATGAAAAGTTGGCTGCAAATCAAGTAGATCATTTGGCAGCTTTGAAGTGCTACAAAGATAAATTAATACAACTGTTTGAACTACGTCATAGTTTTCAATGTAGGCAAATGCTAGTGACAGTAATGAAAGCTTTGTAACAAACTGGTTATTACAACATGGATAGAACTAAGTCAAAATCAGAAGGGCTGGTGAACTCCATACTTTCAGTTCCGCAAAAAAGTGTTAATTTAGCAAAGTAAGTTGTATGTTATGCCAAGCGACTTTTGTCAGAACTGTCTAAGACAGAAAGACAGGCAGTCTTCTAATCTTTCACACAGCCCAACACTAGGGGTAGAGTATGTTATGTTCAGCAGTCTTCAGCAACTTTTAAAATCACCTCATGAAAGCCCTATAGTATGACAAAAACAGACTGACAAAATAAACTGTAGCGGGCTGCATCACCAAAAAGTTACATCTAAATCCTGTAACTCACATCTCTCCATTACCAACTGTTGTTGAGACACTGCCTTACATCTATGAGCTATTAAAGAACTTAATGGAAAGCAAAATGTAAGAAGCCTTGAAATTTTGTGATCAAACCTCAGGCATATAAATGAAAACTCATTTAAACGCACATTTTAGATCCTTTAAAACCAAATTGAGACCTAAGGACATCACATGGAAATGTACAGTGAAGGCTTGTATACAACCACTGCAATAATTTAAAGAGTCTAACAGGAACAGCAAAATTAATCTACTTGCAGAGAGTTCACTTCATACTTTAAAAAAAATCTTGGGGAAAACAGAAAAAAGGAGTACTGGTATTCTTTCAAAACTTTTTAATACACAAAACAAACCAAAATTTGCACATATGGCTACTAATATGGACAGAAGCTGAGTCACTGTGACATCCAAGCATCTCTCCAAATGAGATCAGCATGAGTTTAATGGCTAGTGGAGATGTTCTAGATCTCTATATATTTTCTTGCTGATCCAATCACTTGCATAATTCACAGTTTTTATTATTTCATTCCAACAGTGATTGCAATCACATTTTGCCACCACTGCTCCTATTAATAAGCAGCATGGTCTAGCACTGCCCTGTAATGTGAGCAGCTGAATCAAGATAATTTTCAAGGTAAAGTTTGTTCAAAGTAATGACAGGGATTAACCAGACAAATTGCATTTAATAGCAAGCAACTGAACTTCTGACCCAGTATATCCCCTT
Source organism: Anabacerthia variegaticeps (assembly GCA_035583185.1). NCBI lineage: Eukaryota > Metazoa > Chordata > Aves > Passeriformes > Furnariidae > Anabacerthia > Anabacerthia variegaticeps. The sequence continues at coordinate 32,695,159 of JAWWEW010000001.1, read as the reverse complement.
CATGACAGTTCCTGTTGTAAAATCTGTTCTTTCCTCATAGCAGTCATACTGCCAGCAACTGAATTTGAACATGAAGAAACACTAGCATTTGTTTTTTCAGTAGAAAGTGCTCTTGTCTTTATTATGCAGCATTTCTGTCTGTCTGAAAAAGCTTTATCAGATGTTTTTCTGTTTCAGACCTCTTAAGAAGCAAGATCAGATATTCAAGTTCATATAACAATTTCAGACTTTCTGGCCTCTAAAAAGCAATTGAAAAGAAAATCTTTTTAACAAACAAGCCCTACAGTTACTAACACTGACAGATTCTCTAGCTCCTTATATGTGATTCAGCTTTTTTCTACGTATTTCATGTCAAGTAATTTCCTACAATAGCTTTTCTAATGGGAAAAGAAAGCTGTCGAAGTCATGACTACTTCAAAAGAGCAATAGGTTCTTATGTGAGCTCTAACAGAACAACTAAGCAATCCTTTGTTTTGGATCACAGCAAAAGTGTGCCTTCAGAGAGCCAATTCCCTCTATACTGATAAAAGCACTGTACCTTCTGCTGTTGCTTAATTTGACAGGTATTCTACAGAATGAAGATCACACACTTGCTCACACCAACAGCTCCTGCTAGTCAAAGATCAGGATTAGCATGCAGTGTCTTTGAAGGTCCTTGCAGGCAGAGATATTCCAGATACAAGGGGTATGTTTTGCAATCTTGCCTTGTATTTCAAACCCTGGATCAGGCTCTCCTTTTTCTGAAAATCTACCAAGAGTATTTGTTGCCACTCTATTTTTGAAGATCTAGAAACATATTTTCCTTATGACCTCTCAAACAGAATTTTTATTTTTACTTTTCTCAAATTGTCTTGTAAGGTTCTTTGGTGACAAAGAGTGCTTTTCATGTGTACAAATGTGTTTTACAGTCCCAACTGTCTGGCTGGCTAAGAAGACCTACAAGTGCTGTGAGCATTAGTTCATACTAGAAACTATTCCACAAACAGTGATGAAAACACATTTTTTATGCTGTTTATGGCAAAAGGTTATTTACCCATTAGCTTTACCCAAAACATCTTTTTTTATCACATCACTAAAGTACTCTATAGTCAACCAATCCTCTGCAATATACACTCCGTGGCAGACATTTAGAGGAAACCCTTGCTTGCAGTGAAGCATTCAGCATACCTGTTCGAGGAACTAGGGGTAGAAAAAATATCAATGGCTGGTGTAGTCATTATGCTTCCTGCTGCAGTCGACACAGGAGAAGCTGCAGTTGTTAAAGAGGTATGAGGTTTCTTTGCAAGCTCCTTTAGACGCTGCTCCTGTTGGGAAAGTGAGCTGGCGTAAGAAATCCAGAAACAGTACTTGTATATGACATTGGAGGTAAAGAACTAAAGACTTGTTTTTATTTATTCCACACACTATAGTGTCAGACACTTATAATTACATGAATCTGTGGTTCCACAAATCCTTCAGAAACTATTTTAACAACCTCCCCACAAGGTGTATATTTAAGTACACAAGATTCTCCTTCCAGCACTTTGCCAACCGTACATGTTCAGTATTAATAACTCTGCTTTTCCTCTTGCTCCTTTAAGAATCCTAATAAGCTATCAACAAGAACACAGGAAAAGCATTTTCAATTAAAAATTCTGTCTGCTCACCTTTAAAGCTTTTAAGCGAGCCTGTTCTTCCTCTAACGCAGCTTGTTTTTCCCTTTCATCCACCTTTGTGAGGGACAGGCCAGTGCTTGCAAGGGAAGAGACTGCATTGGAAAGGGTGGTAGCCCTAAAGTAATTGGACAGGAGAAAAGTTGGCTGTTAACAAATGACACGTGATTGGAGCTTCTAAAGAACACTCTGCTTGTATCCACCCAGTCTACTTCTGAACTATTTATAACGCTGGTTATATTTTACACTGTACAAAACAAAGTGGTAAGTTTAAATAAGATACACAATATGAAATGCAAAATGCCCGGAAATCATGCTATCTACTCTTGCACACTGACTTCTGGATTTTCCCCCTTAAATCTTTCCCCTCCAAACTGTATCACAAAATTGATGTTTGATTTGCTCTTTTCCTGTTTGTCCAAGATGGCATTATTCGTAGACATATAGGAAGACTCTGATAATCCTGGCTCCAATTCAAATTGTTGTAAATTTAACAGGTTTCACTAACAAATTATCAATGCTACTAGCATTCCCCAAAGGAAGTTTGCAATTTATCACCATGTTTAAGAGTATGCAAAAAGAATTAAAACAAACACTTAAATTCTAAAAGAGTAATCTTACAAAATAAGCCAAATATTCTAAAACATAGCTAACAAAACAGTGCCATAATATTTCACTACCATAAGGAACTTAAAAATATTACTGCCTTATTTTTTGAACATGTAATAAAGAAATGCTATTTAATTTTGATGTCATAGAATCACAGAACCACAAAACATTCTGAGTTGGAAGGGACCCACGAGGGTCATCAAGTCCAACTCTCACATGAATGGCCCAACCATTGGCATTATTGTATTAGCACCATGCTCTGACCAGCTGAGTTCTCATTTAAACAATGAAGTTTGTTGTGTAGAGCATTTCTCCAGATTGCATGTTGTGTTTTAGAAAGTACTGAAAATCATTTAATGTCTTTACCATATATATTATGGCTTTAAGCCCCAAATAGTTTAAAATCTATTCTTAATGTAAGGAATTCTGGAAGGATTTCCTCATTTTTGACAAAGAATGGATTAAAGTTAAGATGTAAGTGTCTAAGGATATTTATTTTTTCATGCTGCGTATCTTACATAAGTAATTATTAACAAAAAACTAACTTTTGCAGGCAGGACATGAAAGAAACTTAGTTTATCTTCAAAAGATCAGGATTAAATGTCAAAAGCATAAATAGGGATGCTAGAGCAAGTCCTCACAGCTTCTTAGATTCTAGTTCTGTTGACCTGGAAGAAGCTGTTTTAAGTATTCAGCAAAAGCTAGGATAAATTGCTATTCCATAATTGTTGATACTTTTTTGTCTTTAACAAAGCCTACTCAAACTCTAGTTTAATACAAAATTGAAAATAACGGATTTAACTCTTGATTTGACAATTGTTCAGAAGGACAAGGACATAAGCACCTGCTTGCAGCTGTGGAATCTTTGATTTTCTTCCCCTCTAGAGAAGCTAAATGTTGTTCCAAAGCATCAAGAAGGCTACTTGGTGCCTGCAAAGAGAGACATTTGGGAACAGATTTCAAGAAATCCATAGTTAAAATACTTTCAAAAAACGCAACTGTAGGGCAACAGGTACAACAGCTCAAAATACTTTTACACCATCTTGGCACTCCACATATTTAATTAAAGTATCAGGTGATGTACTCTCCTCACTACATTACTTCATCATAATGATTCATCAGTATATGTTGAGAGATGTTAAAATTAACAGCAAGGAAGCAGCAAACAGACAATCAGAAGCAGTCAATATTTCAGGAGACACTGAGAAGGAAATTGTGCCTAAAGGCATTTTTATGTGCAAGCTCCGCAGGCCTTCACATAAATTACAACAGGCATATAGCCAAAAGCAAGGCTGCTAAAACTCACAGCTTCATAATATCATATAAAAGTTTCTTTATGTGAACTCACAGATATAAATTGCGTCTTGAACCATGAGAGAAATAAGGCTGTCTTAAAACCCAGAGAATGACAGAAATCACAGGATCACTGAATATAAAAGCCAGGTTCTGACAGAGGTTGGATTTAATCACAATCTAAAAACTTAGAAATAACTTGGTAACAACATATACAAGAAAGCATAAGTGAATGCCACAATGCCAAGTTTTTCTGATTATGCAACCCCGAACATAGACATGCAAACATGTAATAGGTTTATCTACCTGTGAGAGATCTGGTATGTCTCCTCTGTCAATTCCAACTTGCTGTAATCAAACAAACGAGCTTTAGAACCTGTTTGCTTTTGTTCTAGGCAGAGATGCTCAGAAAGCAAACAACATTTAGATGAAGTAATGCAAAAAGCACAAACCTGTTCAATATACATTTTAAATCTGCACAGTCTGAACTCTGTAATGGTTGGTTATAATAAAATCTTGTTGAATGTATACATATTTGAAGTAGGTGTGTTACAAAGACATTTTAACAGATAGGATCTTAGAAATAAGAGAATAAGAATCTTTTGTTTCAGAACTTTAGGGCTGGAGAATTTTGCCTATATCACAATTTATAGGGTAAACTCTCAGACCTACTGATGCAGAGGATATATTTGCTAAAACAAAGCACCTTTGAAATTTTGTAAAGAAATTGTTTTCTAAAATGCAGATCAAATATTAGTATGTTTTGCAGCAGGACATATACTGTTACAACAGAAAGACTAATACTTTCAACTTCAGTGGATAGTGTTATCAGCTGCAGACAGTATCTCTGATAGAGATACTCTGCCAGGACAGTCAGCCAGCCAAGCTTTAAGGTCTATTCTTTCAGAGATATGAGAGACGGAGAGATATGAATACAACGGAAATAAGAACAGGAGTACATCTCAACTGAGGAATTCCACAATAATAGGACATCAATTCAGTAATGTTCAGAAACAAGAATGCAACAGAGATAACAGATTTTTTTAAAAAAAGCACCACAAACTAAACATTTTGCAATGTAACTGCTTTTTCCTCTATGAACACACCTACAGCCATGAAATCTTTGAGAAAGAAATCACATTTTCATCTAATTGTCAGTTTTTTACTTGTGAAATTGCTATTTCATCTAAAATTTATGGTAGAGTTGTGGGTTTAAAATCAGAATACAGCTAGAATCATAGAGAGCAGATCACCATGAAGTTACTTTGTTTAAAGCAAGGCTATTCTTCAAACAAAGCTCACAAGTATCATACAACCGAAGAAATGTTAAAATGCACATTAATACATCCTCCTTAAATAAAAAATAAACGAAGAAGTACTCCATAGTCAGCTTTTTCAATACGCTACTCAAATGAACAAATCACCAGCATAGTGACTGACAAGATGGCCCTTGATGGAAGGGCAATTAAGCAGGAAGGAAGAAGTATCTGTTTTATAATGAAATAAGCACTTTATAAGCTCTTTCAAATAAAGGGCAAAGTTGACAGACTGAAGTTTACCTCTGCAACTTTAAGGAACTCTGAGATTCGCGTCATTCTAGTGAGGAACTTCTTGTATATATCAAGGCCTTCTTTGCACTGGTTCTTTTTCATATCAAAGTATTTTTCTAGAAACAGCAAGAATATTTGCATTAAATGATAAATCACCATTCTGCAAAGGCTTGCAGACCTGTTATTACTATAACTGCAGAAGTCACTATGCTTCACTTGTATCAAATGACAAAAGCTCTGTCCAATGTAAGCTAATGATTTGACACATGCAATTACTCCTTACCTTGCAGGTACTAGATCTCACAAAAGCATAACCACCCTGAAGAGGACAATAAAGTTTAAGAATAGATCACCCAAAGAAAAGTAAATTCATCCTCTTGGGAAGAAGAAGAAAAAAAGAAAAAGACAGTTTAACAACCTGGCAGTCAAATATCTACTCTCTTCCAGTGGCCAGATGTCAGGCAAGATTTTGATCTTCTCTGACAGACTGATGCCTCTTGTTATGGTCTGGTGCAACGAGGTACAACTGATTATAAAACACCAATGTTGAAAGCAAGACGTTCTCATGCCCCTTTTGAAAAGCCCTTTCAAGGTCTGTTTCTTTATTAAACTTCATTCAAAATATGAGTGAAAACAACTGCATTCTATTTCTTACTAGAAGAAAAGAAGCTGACAGAGGGTTGAGACTGGAAGACTGACTGACTTCAGATTGTCTCTTACTGACTTATTCTGGATTTTACTTTGCATTTTACAAGCACTGGGTAATGACAGCAATCGGGTAGCTTGATCTAATCACAGAATACAAGCAAATTGAGCAAGTCAACAGATTGCTTTCAACTTAATTATTTTCTAAATTTAGTGTCCCTTCATCTCCAGTACATGCAACTGAAAGCGCTGGAACCCTGAATCTGTAATTCCCCTTAAAATATAAAGTGTATTCTAGGAACATAAGAGAACCAATCATTAAAACTCAGCAACATTAAAGTTTCAATAGTCAAGCAATCACAGATGTTGTGACTGCAACTTTCTAAACTGTCCATAACTTATTCCACTGAAAAAGAAACACAACCTGATCTTGTTCCTTAAAAATTCTCCATTAATACAGTGATTAAGGTTTGCCATGCAGTTCAATAAGACCAAAAAAATTCAAACCCCCCCCTCACCCCCTCTTCCCCCATCAAAGCAGTAAAAGACAAAAATTAAGTACATAAAATCTTGAATGGTCTTTGCTTTCAGGTTTTACCCATCCCTATATACAATGAAAAGAAAAATGAAACTAGACAGATAAACATTTGAAATTAATGACAAAACCTTGATGTTTTGCAATAAGACTATTTCAGTTTCTCAAGAAAGCAGCTCTTTTCAAACATTCACTGAGCTCCATCCCCGGAGCTGAACATTGCAGAAAGCAGTTATATTTACCCAAGAGGTTAATAATTCCTTCGTTATATGCTGCAAACAGTCTAATGGCATCTTTGAAGAGGAGCATGAAGGCAGCATTAATTACACCATTTGTGAGTTCATTGCTATTAACCTAGGAAGATCAGAAAAAAAGTTAATGTAACTGTACTGATCTCTTAGTGGCAAACTCCTAGTTGAACTCCAGTACTCTATCTCAAGACATGCTTTTCATTGGCTATGAGTGAAAAGTAGCACCAACACAGGTTCTCTCAGTACAGAATTAAATCCAATCATTCTGGCAGACATTTCTGTTAACCAATGTTAATGTTAAGTAACATAACTAGAGGACAAAGAAACAATCAGCTTCTAAAGGAACAAGCAATGCTTACATGAGGTACACAACAAACAACAGTAATTTAGCACAAAGCACTCTCTCCCATGAGCACTGTATGTATGTTTCCTGATTTCTTGGGGGTATACCAATGAACAAAATTATTTGTGCCCTTTAAGCTGTGCAGATAACATGGAACCACGTTCAAGACCTTTAATCTTGACCTATTTTACAAGCTTAGGCAGGTTTGAACAGCAAAGTTGAGTGTATGCTAGAAACGTACATGCTGCTAAACTTACATTAAAGTCAAGAAGTGCATCCATTTGATTTTGTATAATTGGTACAGTTTTTAGAAGTTTTTCTGTGCTCATTGTTCTCATCACTCCATCAGCTCTGTTGTGGAAAAAAAAAAAAGAAAATACTTGATGTGAATTTTGAATTCTTGCTAGCAAGAAACAACATAAAAAATACATCAGGTCATCAGAGAAAACGTTTAAGTCTTTGCCATTCAAAGACGGTCTTTTGGTGTTTAGGAATGCTTCTAACCAATACAAGTGGCAGAAAGCCAACAACTTTTATTTGGTCCAAATATGAACCCACAATGAATTTTTCATCAGAGGAAATGAAACTGATAGTCCTCAGAAATACAGGAGAGCTACAATGCATCAGGTAACAAAAAAAATGCTCTGAAGGTTATTTCTGAAGCAATTTTCTACCTGCTCTTTTTCCACTCATCTGGTTATTCTTTTGTGTCAGTTTGGATGAATTTCTTTTCAACTTCATGCAGTAAGAAAGAACAAACAAATGCGGCAATATGTTTTTCAAGCTTTTTTCAGTAAGATTCTAGAGACAACTTGAAATTTCCTTTTAATTGCTGACTATAAGTATTTGGTTGCTTATTAATAGTTTAGACTGAATAGAATAAGATTGGATGTGTATTTGTAAAAAAAAACTAGTGAATACCAAACATACCCAAGAAAAGCAACAATTGAGGCAGAGATTAAATCACCTCAGTGACATGAAACAACTGCTTTCTGTAAGGCAAATCAGACAGCCTTACAGTCATCAGCATGCACATGGCAAACCAAATGTTTCCCGCAAGTGCAAATCTCACAGTGCATCTGCACAGAAAAGGCCATGGCTGTTCTCCAGGCTGGAAAGCAGTGGGGAGCACACTTTTTCCAGCTCTCTGCTTGTGCTGTATGCTTGCTCCTAACAGCAAACAGCAACTGCAAGGAACTTAATGGGGAAAAGGCCTAGAGAAAACTAAGGTGTGGAAAAGGCAGATTGTTTCTACCAGAACAGTTATTCCTATTGGCTCACACAAGTACCTCGAGGCACATGTTGTAAGCTGAATAATTCAACTCATTAGGCCTAGAGCACCTGATAAAACAACTGTGTATCTCTCTAGAGCAGCTGCACCTACATGACTACACACAGATCCTAGGTGTGAAAAACACTGTTTTGTTTTGGTGTTTTTGGAACTCCGAGCATCTCTAAAGCCAGAAGGAGCAGAAGGTGCCCAAGCATCTCCCTTTTACTTTGCCATCAGGCTTCCAGACAAAACAGACTCTTACAGTGTTAGCAAGGAAGCACAAGGGATTTGAAGAGTGTTCTGAGGCCCACTGCAAATGCCTTTGCAACATTAATGAAAGATATCATTAGATAACTCACTACTACAGTTAGTTCATTTAACAGCATCAAATTGGGATTTTTATGGGTTAAGAATTTTTAGCTTCAATATAAACTAACCTGAATATGAATGATATAGGATGCCCAAATGTAAAACTAATATCATGTTTTTAAACTTTAAAGAGAGATAACAAAGATGAAAAGACTTTTAGTCGTGATTGGTGCCTCCTCTCTAGCATTCCCAATAAAGAGCTCCATCTTAATTCCATTGTTCACTATAGCAACACAATTTACCCAGCTACTGGCACCATGCACTGTTTTATTTCAAATGTAAAGAGGTACCTAGTCTCAAACAACTTATTTCATTTAAATGAACTCACTTTCCAGGGAAAATTTTAATTCCTGTAGATAGACTCAGGATAGCATCTACTGCAATGTTCTATTAAAAGTAAAAATTGCACTACCTTCACAAAGGTACTGCGCTTCATACAGATATTCTGGCACAAGAACAGAGAAACACCAGTAAAGACTGCAAGGTGTTTTACCCGTCATTTAAACCTTTCAGAGCTAGAAGCACAAGTAAATTGCACAGCCCTCTATATTACACACAAGGCAAAGTATGTGACCCATTGTGAAAGATACGTTCAAACTTTTGCGCTTTTTTATATACACTTGGATGCATACCATTTCATTTCTTTATATTAATGTGTCAATGTTTAAAGACAAAAAATTACAACTGAAGCAAAATATTTTTGCAATATACATGACTGGGCAGTTGAACCTTTGTGTGTCATGGGAGATATTCAACTGAGAAAAGGAGTCATTATTGTCTGTATTAAGCCTGAGTCAACATCACTATTTTTCACTTGAATTACAGGACATAAGACAAAACCTTACAATAAACAAAAGAAAATATCACCCTTACCCTCTTTTTACTTTTGTGAAGTCAAAAGCCACTTGTCTATAGGAAACTGCCTTTTCATTCAGATACCTGCTATACCGCCTGATAAATGTTGACATGTCATAACCTAAAGAACAAGTTTTAGACATTTATTACTTAAATACCTAATCAATTGAAGAACAAGAATGTTATTCTAAATTAAGCGCAAGATAATAAGATGACAGCTCCATTAACTATTCAAATCAGGCAAAAATATAATTTGATAAGAACCGTGTACATCATATTCACTAAGTAAATCAAACAGACAATACCACAGATATCCAGATAACCTCAACTACGTAGGAGTTTACACTTCACTTCCTAAGGAAATTACTTCCAAAAGCAAAATAAAGTAATTTTTATTCGAGTTCTCATACTACAATATAAATTACTAGCAAAAAATTTTAATGATGCATTCACAAAGATGTTCACATCAGCTCCACAACACAGGCTCTCATTTGCAACTGAATAGAAAAAGAGGTATTGAAGGAAACATTAAGATATGACAGAAATTCTTCTATGTTAAGACAGCAGCGATAGGAAATATTTTGATAACTGTCAATCTAGGGGTATAGGCTACGAAAAAGATCTGTTCATAGTCTGCACTGAGACCATGGAAGCTAAGACTAATAAAATGACACAATTTGGTAGAGCCTTGGTTATCACTGAGAAGGTTTCTGTCCCCAGGCAACCACTTTGGCTGTCTGTTTCAGTACACTTGTGGCAAAAATTATAAGTATATAAAACACACTGCAGAAATCAAGTAAGCACCTTAGGAGAAAAAATTATGACAGCTCCATGTATGGTCAAAACTGCACTGGACTGCAGCACAACAGTTTGGAAGGGTATGTCAGCTGGAAAACCTGAACCAGACAAAAATTTATCTGCCCATCCAATCAGTCTCAAAGATGAATGAAAGAATCTTTAATCAACTTCTCAAAAAGGTAATTTTAAATTTTTTTCAGACAGTTCTTGTCTCACTGACATGCTGTATCTGATGTGCATATGGTGCACTTTTTAAAATTTAAGTTACTAATCAAAATATACCTCTTGAAATGAGGCAATCTCTTCAGAAATAAGAGGACTACTAAGCTGAATCTGTTTCACTAAGGAAGTCAGAAGCATTCAAGTAAGCCTTTTCTAAAAGATGTGAAAAGCTCCTCCAGCAGACATGTTCTGCCACACCACTACAGTATTTTAAATTAAGAAATCTGGTCTGGGGTAAAACTGACTGAAAAGTTACTTCTAAAAGACATGGTCCATTAGAGTAACAAAGTTGTGTTTACTAACCCCCAGCACACTACTGACTTTTAATGAAAAAAAGACACCTTACCTTGCAATCCACTTTTGTCTAGGAAATTGCTCAAATTAAACAATGTGTTTCTGGACGCCAGATACTGGATAAAACGCTAGATGAAAGAAAAAAAAATTGAATGCCTTTACGATGTTGCCAAATGAGAAGCTGAGGTAACAGTACTAGAAACTTTTCATCCAACTTATGAAATCAAGCTTTTATGTTTTAAGACTGATTTCAAATCTGGAAACTATTACAAAAACTCAGCACACTGTCAAGTTAAGGTAGTTCTTTTATACATATAAAACTATGAACCAATCAAAGTCACACGAATATTGCATGCAGGCCTCTGACTGAAAGACTGTTTATTTTGAGCCAGAATATGGACTGTAAACTTCTGAAAAAAATCCCCCCAAATACATTCTCATTTTACATGCTCACAGTTCTTTCATGGACTTTAATTTTATAACAGCTGATCTAATTTTACCAATTATCCATCATACAATTGTAATGGTACTCAGCTTAAATATGAAAATAAGGTGATAAAGATATGTTTGCTTATAAATCAAATAAACGTAAGAGTCCAGACAAAGCATTAACACAGTATCACACTTAGCACTTCTCATTAGTTATATAAAATTCCAAATTATGTTTCACAAAGTGAATGATGCTATTTTTATCTTGTAAAGACACGTATCAGATCACTGTCACCAAATCTTAATTTAGTAGGAAAAGTAATTTTTTTTATGTATGACTGTATAGAGCTGCTTCAAAAATAAACCAATCATTCACTTGCAATAACATTTTGACAAAAGAAAGATAGTTCTGATTAGTGTAACATGTATTACTTCATTATTTTCATTACCATACATAACTTACACAGAAAAAAGATTGGAGAAGGGTAAACACACTCAGTACCCAGCTATAAATGAATTAAGCAAAAGCTGGAGGACCAAACACTTTACAGTTTTTCCAAAGGGATTTAGAGCTTCTCCATAAACTTCTAGACACTTTCATCATTTCAAGCATAGAAACAGGCTGCCCAATTAAGTGGAAGAGTCACCATCCCTGCAGGAATTTAAGACACGTAGATGTGGCACTTCAGGACAGGTTTAGGGCTGGGCTTGGCAGCGCCAGGTTAATGGCTGGACTAGATGCTCTTAAAGGCCTTTCCCAACCTAAGTGGTGCTCTAAGTACTCAATTTCCATGCTCATTGTTCAAGTACTATTTTCTATCTGTGAAAACTTTCATCCTGAGCAGCAATCTCACCCTCATTACTTCTGTACCACATTTGCCAAGCAAAATTTGTTATGCAGTTCTATTCTTCAAACAGAAAGTATTTCAGAAAGCAGTCCCATGAAATACCTTTAATTGCTATCAACTGCATTGGTATCCATTTAGAATTCATATCACTCAAAGTGCCAAGAGTATAGACTGTGTTTTGGAAATTGTCTATTATCCTACAGTGATAAAGTTTGAAGCTTCAAGTCAACAACAGAAGTTTGCCCTCTTGTGGCTTAGTTAGCGTCACAGAATAGATTTTCACCCAGACCAGCAATAACCTTCAAGAGAAACCAGACTATTTTTTAAAAACTTAATGTCCCACCCCAATCCAGCAAAGTCAGCTAGAGGAAGCAGTTACATGACCTATAAAAACCCTGAATGCAACCTGAAATGAAAAGTTTGACTGATTTTCTAAAGCTATCTCAATTAATTCTTACCTTATTCTGTTTGCAGTAAAAAGGAATGTTTGCAAACGCTTTCTAAGAAAGCCTTAGAAATACGTAGGGGTTTTTTTAAATGCAGAAAATTGAAGCTGCTGCTATGCTTGGCATTTTGAACAATAAGGTCCCATAGGAATTCAAGTTGTGAAACAAAACAAGCTTATTCTTTTCTGGGTAACTTGGGGTTTTGTTTGTTAAATTGTTCAACGGTATTTTGTATTATTTAGATGTTCACACTCAAAGCCAGCTTACAGGCACACATTTGTCTTCATTGTAAAAGGTTAGGGAGTGATGGTAGAAATCAATTTAGAATCAAGCTATCTGGGAGGAAAAATCAGAGGATTACTACAGTATGAACCTAAAAATGCATCCGTTTTCAGCTTTTAGAATCCCATGCAAGTTAATTTCTGTTGGTTTTGTTTGTTTGTTTCATCATTACAATAAGAACACTAAAAAGAGATGCCTCCAGCACTCGAGACACTTACTTTTGACTCTAGAATTACAAACTTTAACATAGAAACAAAGTAGACAGAAAATAAGACCCGTGTTCTTGCAGAGTTAGACACTGAGGTAAAAATAAAAAGATGTTTCTCACAAAGAGAATTAGTGGAAGCATTTAGCTGACATTTATATGAAGGAAGGGCTGCAACTGTTCTCAATCACATGATTTTTTCTATTACCTCATTTCCATAGACCATTAGATGATGGGTTGTGATAAGAGATTTGAAGACCACTACCCAGCTACTGTTGGTTGTTCTTTCAAACAAACTGTCCGCCAGTTGTGGGATGTTCACATTCATCTCATTTGTGCACTGGATTAAATCTACAATACAGAAATTTCTGTTATTACTATGAGTTCTGTGAAGGAAGATCAAAAACATTAAAAAATAGTATATTCATTTTATACAGTAATATTTTCTATGAAAACTGAAGGGCTTTCCAGTAAAATAAATAATTTATTGAAACACACAGTGACACTGGTCTCCCAGAACTTTGTAACACAACTTCACCTTGCTCACTGTCAAGATTCCTGGTCCTCAACTGCTTCTGCAGCTGCCTTAGTAGACCCAGGAATAGAAGTACCATAACGACTTACACTATTTCTGACTAACAACTGTCAGCTTTCAAACATCTAAAAGCATTAAACAGCAAAACAGTTATTGCATGGTACCATTTAATTAAGTTTACTGGAAGATCATGACTAGAATTAACTATAATCTCAGATTTCTGGCCTCTTAATGGATCAGTAAACCCTTTTAGACATTAATTCAATGCGAGTAATAAAAGATTCAAACACTGCTTAGCCTTGAAACAATGCAATCAACACCTTTAAAAGGGCAGAGGAAATGTTAGGTGAAAAAAGGAGCCTCTAGCGACGGTGCCAGAAGCTGACAGACAAATTTAGTTACAACAAAGTGGGTTGTTAACCAGAAAGATGGTTAGAAGCACAATAAAACCTGAGAGTGGCTAGCTCTCAGATCTCTAGCTACCCAATTTCTCTTCAGCCTGGACTTACAGTAGACAAAATCTAGTGGATCTCCAAATAGTTGTTAAAAATAGGTCACCCTTTCTTCTATATTTGCTATTGTCACACCTCTATAAACACAGGGAGACATACTTAGAATAAAACCAACAGAACGTATCATTCAGTAGCATGTTTCCAAACGCTGAAGAAAGATAATGATGCTTTGTTGACAAATACAACAGGAACAACTATATTAACATCCAAATACGATAAAATACAGCTTGCTATTATTTAATATGAAATTTAATGCAACATACTACTGATGACATTTTACTACTATTACCACCTCAGAAATAAAACAGTAATTTTCACTCAGACTGACAGCCCTGCTAAAGGTCATAGGTCAACAAAAATCAAGACTTCAGTAAGTCCTATGTCTGCCTGTGTAAGGGCTACTAAGATACACTGGAAACATCCATTTAATCTGAAGGCAAATGTTTAACCTTTTAAGACAGTTTTATATCTTGCTATGAACAATCATTCATCTTGAAGGACTCCTGAAAGACAGTTCCCTCCCTCAGCCAGAGCAGCAGGTAAGCATGGCTATCACATACTCAGAACTAGAATGGTCTGAACTGAAAAAGCTGCTATTTCCATGTTTAAGTATTAAAGGAAGCAAGCAGGAAATGATTTCCACATTCATAAATGTAATGAGATAGAAAGACAAACCATTCCTTTATCTACAAGTAAAACTGTGATGACTACAGGCACTCGTGACCTCATTTTCAAGTCACGGTTATCTATTATTGGATGATGATTTGGGGCTGTTAAGACAATGCCAGGATATTACTCAGCAAGAGACGTGCTCTGAGCTAGATCATTAAAACCAAGCCCTGCAGCTTCTTGATCTTCAGGTCTTTCCACCTAAGTAACAACACAAGCAGTTTTATGCAAGGCTATCGGACAGGAACACACATTAAATACAAAGGTATGCACTTCACCGGATGTCAAGTCATACGTTTTGGCATAACAGGTGCAAGTGCATATTAGAAAGTGAGAACTTCTATTCTTAAATGCAACATTTGTCAACAGGAGAATAGTGATAAAAAAAAAAAGTGGTACTTGAAAATCTACTATCTAAAATAATATTTAAAACCCCAAACACCCCAAATAAATATCCATTACAGATGGTATTTTGTGCTGGGAGAAATGTTTTCTGAAATGCCACTGAACTTTCAAATCATGTGTTGGTATCTGTTGCAGTGTGTAAAAGAAAACAGGCTCTGTAACGCAGCAGAAAATCATCCCTCACAGAACTGATGAGCGTTTATGTGAAAAGCATATGAATTAACTTGTGGGGGGAAGGGGGGCAGGGAGAGATAGAGGAGGCACATTAGGAAGAAGAGCTAGTAACCTGCTGGGAGAGAACATAGGCAAGAAGAGAAATACACAAGCAAGCCTAACCTTGAATGGAAGGAAGTAAATTTGCAAATGCAAACAAGGGAAGAAGTCACTACAATACCACAGTTACTAAAAACTAAGTTCAGTAAAACATGAAATTTCTTTCTCTACAAAATGCAGGCTGAACAACACAGATGCTCAATAATCTGGTATGTCTTAATACCCCAAAGTACCTACATGATACAGGTATCAAAAAAGTTAGATCTATCTAAAAGGTTTTTTGAAAGTATTTGTATAAGCAATGCTAAATAGGAAAGAAATATTTGCACAGTTAAACCCAAATTAGACCAGCAATTTTTATGCCAACAACAGCATAAGCAGAATAGTACAGACACAGCAGAAGACAGTACCCTGCATCCCACACTGCTGCACTGTCATATACTGTGCTCCTGCTTATTTACCCCATTCCCACAGACACCCTTCATTAAAGGAAAGGAACAAGTATGCAGTTATTTTCACAACCTACACTTAACACAACTCGTCTCACACCCACCTATGAAAACACTAGCTATGTGTTTTGAAACCTAAGGGGCCCAAAGCAACATATCTCAATGGTGCCAGTTACTGGTATTGGCATGAGCAGTACTACAGGCAGGTAGGTAACCAAGGGTACAGCACTAAGGGGAATAGCTTTCGTATTAGAAAAGAACAAACAAAAAGTAATCATGCAAACAAAAAAAAGATAACCCTTGGTAGAAGTGTGATGCCTATTTCATCCATCATCTTGTCATAGGAGTGAAGGAGGATTGAACACTTACTCCCCAACAATACTACATAAAGGGAAGCCACTCTCTGTATTGACCTTCTACACTAATGCCCACAATACCTCGCAGCAGAAAGAGACACTCTGCTGGAAAATACAAATCATAGATTCTACGATTTTATGATTCTAAAAGCTGCTAAAACTTCCACAGCATAAGACAGATAGCATTCAGGCATTGAATAATAAACATTGATCATTGTTTCAAAGAAGGCAGCAGTTAGAAACAAGAATTTTAAGCTAAGCCTTCCGCCGGCTGGGAGTTATGTGAGGGGAGCTCAGACAGCAGTGAAAGCACAGTCATATCCACAGATGTAGCCAAGAGAAAGGCCATCAGGTTGCCCAGGGCTTAGAGCACATGATGCACAAGAAGTGGGCAAAGGAGGTGGGTTTATTCCACCAGCAGAACAGAAGGCTAAGGGCAGGGAGGGGGAATATAAATGCTACCTTCAGAGTCAGATGTTTAAGGAGGTTCACAGCACAAGGATGAGAAGTAGCAGTCGTCAGGCACTAGATCCCATAAGCAGCCATATCCTTTAACACTTGATGTAGTTTAAGCTGGGGTTGATTAGAAAACCTTTGAGGTCCCTTTCAACCTAAAGAAATCTACAATTCTATGCAATGTCTATAGAAAGAGAATGAGAAGATGGAGACAGGAAAAAACAGAGAAGAGACTTAAGTCTGAAAGAGTAGTCCAAAAGCAGTATATTCCCAAAGATTTGTAAACCTTAGACTTATTTATGTGATTGATAAATCTTGTTTTAAGAACACCATTTACCTACCTACACTAAATTATGCATCAAATTTCAGCAAAGATGTCAAACTGTATTTTCCAAGAAAACCATTCTAGTTTGTTTTTAAATATGGTTTAGATTTTATTTTTATTGTAACAGTTAAAATTTTCACCACTAAGTGACTTTCACATAATTCAGTTCTGTTTGGCTCTAGAACCTTTTTCCAACAAAGCAAAGACTTTGCAAGAAATCATAACAAAAGTCTGGTCTACAGACATTTCACCAAGACTTGAAGATTTATAGCTGCATCTATACCAAAACAAGTGTGGTGCGTAACTCTGTTCAAGTTAACTACTACAAAACATGCAGTAAAATACTGTAAAATACTCAGGCTTAGAAAAATAATATATTTGCACTCCCAATCAAAACATCTATAGTCTTTCAATTGTTCAGCCTTCATTACAAGAAAGAACCAAATGATCCATTGTTTTACACAATTGATAGACACTAGGTCAAAGAGGTATAAAGATAAGAAGTACAGTAAAAGTAGAGAAAGACAGAAGGTTCATATCCAAGACACAAGCAGTAATCATCTACACAAAGCAGCTACTACAAGGCTATGGTGTTAATTTGAAGCACAGCGTCTAGTCCACACTAGAGATGTAGATGCAGATTAGCCAACCCCTGGTAAGTGATCATGAGTCTTGACCCACGGCAAACACGAGGCTGTCAGGCTGGGTGATACAGCATCAAAGGCGTCTGTCCCAAATCACCCCAGAGAACGTGTGCTTTCAGCATGTGCCTGTGACCTAACTCCTTGTGCAGAACCTCCCTCCCAACTATAAAGCCTACTAAGACAAAGCTATGAAACACTGGTTTTCTTCCCCACAAAAAAAAGAACCACAAGGTATCCTGAACGATTTTTTATGATTTCTTTTCCCTGAATCTCTCTCATATTTAATTCACAGTAAGACTGTAAAGAAATGGGTTGAAAATATCTTTCATTAACAGTTTCAGTTTCAGAAACAGTCTCAGACTGTATCACTTGATGTAACTTGACAAGTAGGCTGAACATAAACCAGAATGACACTCTTCATATACATACAGTATCCCATCATTTCCAATTGTTTACCTGTATCTCTCATTTTGAATGTTTTTATTCATAAGTACCAATCTGAGCATATTTAAAAGAATCACATCTTCCAGGCCAGAAAGTGTGCTCTACTCCCTCAACTACTCCAAAATGGGTCAAGTAAATGTTACAGACATCCATCTTGGTAGCTATTGCTTTTTCACCTATAATACCACAGATCCTATCTAGAGTGAGCAAATAATTGGTTAACCCCTTCCATTTGCTGATAGTTGTGCCATTTTTTAAAAATATATATATAATGTGAGAGACAGTATCATTTCAGTAAGCAGGTAATTGACATACTGATCATCAAACATGGGTAGGCAGATAGTGCCAAGATTCAAACACCAAAAAGAAAATCCCACAAACAAAAAACAACACCAAAAAAACCCACTAAACACATGAAGGTAGAGTAAGGTAAACGACATCCCACTTAGCTAATTCTTTACTTACATATTCCCTCAGATAGAGATGAAATTCTTTCAATCGCTCATATGGTAAGTTTTAGCCAAACACCAAAAAGCCAGAAAATGTTCAAATCCTTATCCCAATAGTTACCTGCCCATTTTCCACATCTCACTGAATCTGAATTCATGATGACTAAAACAATTCCAAAAAATTAGATGATTTTGCAAGATTCAGCAGTTGAGCTTGCCCAGCAAAAACGACTGTAAAATAAGTTTTTTAAACACTTAAGTGGAAATTACAGAAATTACTGTA
Organism: Anabacerthia variegaticeps; assembly: GCA_035583185.1. Lineage (NCBI taxonomy): Eukaryota > Metazoa > Chordata > Aves > Passeriformes > Furnariidae > Anabacerthia > Anabacerthia variegaticeps. Next base: position 32,676,460 of record JAWWEW010000001.1, on the reverse strand, counting down.
GACTACAAAATGCCTCCCTAAGTTGGGAAGCTACAGCAGAGTGAGTGATGTATGGAACAGCATCTCCAAGTAACATGTGCAATAAAGGAGCTCATTGCCCCAGTGCTGATGAAAACAAAAAAAAAAAAAGTGAAAGTACATCAATATACAGTTCTTCCAGGCTGGCTAAAATTTGGTCTAAAACAGGACCAAGAAAATCTTCACAATATGAGCACTCAGATCTTCATTCACACATGTTAAGTCTGACCTTATATATTCAGAACATTCACACTGTTAGCTCCAGGTCCAACGGGAGTCTCCAATCTATTTTGTGATCTGCCACAAACACACATTTGCACAGCTATGCTCAATATCAAGTCCTATATAGGAATAGTTCTTTGAATTTTATTTTTTTTTTTTAAGATCATTTAGGTACCACCCTAAGAAATTAAGCAAATAGCTGATTTCTTTCTAGCATTACCTTTGGGCAGATGTGCACATTATGTATTTCTGCCCTAACACAATGTATTGTCAAAGCTCAAAGGTCATTCTGGATTGCTTTTCAGATAGCACATGCTGCTTTATTTCAGATAAACTCAATGGCCAGACAAGGAAAACACAATGATAAAAGGGATGCATATATAAGCACACACTAATTAAAACTTCCACAAAAAAGTTTCATTACTCTATTCTTACAGAATAGTCAGAATCTAAACACTCTAAAATACAAACTGTCAGATGTTCAGGATGCCCAGAGAATTCATGTTACCCAATAAACTCTATGAAGTTGCCAGAAAGCTCTCATTTTCCTTAACACTTCAGCTTTTTTTTTTGACTTGCTGAAAGCTTAATAATATTAGAATTTAAATAGATATTGGTGGATCCAAAGTATAAGCCAATATGCATCAGATCAAGTTTACCCAATTGGTAAATTTTATAACTGAAGTCAAAATGCACAGCAAAGTTGTTTATTTTTTTTGCTTTTAAAATACAAAAGGAAATTTTAAGCATTTCTTTCATGAATTAATATTCATATGATTTTTGTCCACATAGAGGAGTTCAACAGAACACAATTTAGTATGCAGATCACCTTTTGAACTAAAGGGATAACATGCTAGTGACTGATATTCCACTCATATGAGGGAACATTTGTGGCCAGCCATAATGGTGGAATACAGGACAGTAACTAACCTTAAGATAATTATGCTCAAGAGTGTGCATTTCCTCATGATCAACTCCCCTTTCATATAGGGCCATTCAAAACAATTTTCCAATTTCAGCAGAAGTTTTAAAAAGCTATTGATACAGGATTATTTTGCTTTCCTCTAGGGGACTAGTTTCTCCACAAGACATGACACTTTCATTTAATCATACTTTTGAAAATCAATGGGAAAAATTTTGGTGTCTCAACCCAACAGCTGAAACAACAATAAAATACTACTAATAAATATACAGTTATCTACAGTGCTAATAGTCTAGTTTAATTCCCTTCTCCAGTTGTCTAAGATTTCGACTCATATCATAATTTTAAAATAACACCACTTTCCCCCATGTTAGGGTCTCATTTTCTACACAAATATTTTGTCACTGCAACAGAGCTGCTTCCTCATTTGGTCAGCGATCTTAATCAAAATGCAAATGCTGAATATAAACATCTGTTAAACAACTAAAATATTACCAAGGAGTAGTTGAGGAAGTCAGCAGTGATGTGACCAATTCCCACACAATGACACACACTGTAGCAGCAGCTGACATTGTCAACTTTAGGAACGTTGAAAAATTTCAAAGATCAGAAGTCAGCAAGTTTATGTCAAATTGGTTAATTATCTGAAAATTATTGTTTCTATGACATCAAGAAGTCAGCTGCTAGACAAAAAAATTCCTCCTCTTGATTTTCTGTTACAGTAAGCGCTAGTAGTCGTGTAAAGTTTCATTTACTTTCATTATTTCTAAACAAATTTTATGGGTTTAAGATTAACTTTCCCCCTTCTACCCCACAACAGCTCATGATCTATATGCCCATGTTGATTATAAATAGTCCTGTGCTGTCACAGGTGCTGGGAAAGCACATGTCACATCTTTCCTTCCCAAGAAGACACAGAAAAAATTATGTAATAGGAGTTACTGAGGAAAAAAACAAAGAAACAAACACGATCCAGTTACACTAATGTAACATTTGTCAGCAGATCTTAAATGAAGCAGAAACTGAATTTAGCAGCAGCAGAGTTTTCCATGGACAGTTTTTATTTTGTTACTTACTGAATTAGAGGTTTCTTTTTAACTGGAGTAGTTTGTGTGAAACATAACATAAAACATTAGAAACATCTAACTGCTTCATATTAGATACTTTTTCTAGTTGTATTGTGTTCTTCACATTTTCATAAGAGAACTTCTTTCCTTGAATAACTGGCAAGTCAAGATAGTCCCCTGCTTTCAAATGTTCAATATAAAGTATCAAGGAGAAGAGTTTTTCAACCAGCTGCTGAGGACAAGTATTTTGAACTATGCAGGTCATTTTTTCTAATCACCTTGACACAATGATTATTAAGAGTTGACTCTAATTTTACCCAGTTAAAAAAACTAAAACCAAAACTTGATATTACTTCAGAAGTACACACCAGTTTTAGTCTAGCAAAACATCTTGAAAACATTTCTAGAACACTGAACAGACTGTTCTCTAATATTGAAGCACTAGAGGATTTAACTGTTCCATGAAAGAACAGTTATAAAAACTTCAAGAAATCAGAAATACAAAGAACAAAAGAGAATGATTGTCTGTAAAAATCTATAATTAAAATCTACTTTTACATCTTAACAATTTGGATAACTGCAAACTCTGACACATTCAAATCTGATTCTACACATTCCAACTCACATTTTAAAATCAGATAACTTAATGCAAGCATACTATGGTAAATTTCTACATAATTTCCCACCTCTTCCATAGGTGATGTCCTTATTTAAACATTAGAAACAGAACTGGAAAGTTCCTGGATGTAAAAAAAGTAATTTTAATTATAGAACCAAACAATTTGTCTAAAAATCATACTCAAAATAGTCCTGAACATTAATGCAAGCAGGGAAAATTGTCAATTGTTTAAAATTTATTTCTTCCTTAAGGAGATACATTTGATAACTAAAAATTAAGCTTGTGCCAAATCAGAGAAACCCAAAACGACATACTGGAGTGATCAAGCTAGAAAGAGTGATGTTAAATTTCAGTATGAGCCACTCACTAAAGGGCATTTAATCTGCTGGAAGAATATTATATGATAAGTATGTATGTGAAAATTGAGTGAGTACTTAAGTGTTTTCTTAATTAATAGAAAATTCCTGTATTTGCAGTTTAAAACAAAACATGCCATAAAGATGATTTGTTCTAAATTTAGTTTTGTTTCTTTTCTGAATAAACCCATTTGCACCAAACTACATTACTAACTAGATGTAGTTTACTATTTAAGCTTTTCTGGTGACTTCACCCAAGTCCTCTTGAGAAGGTAGAGAAAAAAATACAGACCACACATTTCTAAATTAACAATAAAAACTGCAGTTGACATTTCTTCCTCTGTATATAACAGCATCTTAACAGCTAGATACACTGACTCAGGAAACAATGTATGGAAGAGTTAAATCTGAGAAAACCCTTTTTATTCTGAGCTTTATATGTTTAAAAAGAACTGTGATTTAATCTAATCTGTATTAGATAAACAGGATAAAAAAAAATGCAGAAAGCAGATTTATTATAATGCTGAATAACTTTTTCTACAGCCAACAATTTTTATTTTCATTTCATCAACTTGCCTTTTTCTTCCAATTCAAATAAAACTATCATGTCATGTACTTAAAACTGCTATTTCTAAATGCAATTGTTAGAAATTACTTTAAATCCCTATCAGTAACCTGGTGAACTCAGAATTGTCAGGTATCTCAACCCTAGTCTTTTCTCCTATGGCAACACCTGACAGACCTGAACACTGTTACCCTTTAAACTTGCTGAGTACCCCCACCACACTTCAAAGACTAACATTAAAATACTGCTCAATATTGCCTCAACAGCTCCAGCCACAGACTGTAAATACAACCTTCTAATTTCAACTACATTTGCCTCATTAATCCAGAAACAGTTACAGAACACTTATACAAACATTCAGTGTACCATGACAACACATAAACAAGCTTGAGCAGTTTAGAAACTGAATAGAAATATACCAACACCATAATCCTTGTTTTTATCTGTTAATCTAATCAGATACATTTCTCCTTCGCAAAAAATGACAACAGGTCTGTTCATCCTGAAAAGAATCATCATGTTACACTTTCAGACAAAAGAAGTTCATTCTCTTAAGTTCAACATAACAAAATAACCTGAACTGCTAGAAGATTATTATAGCAGAATAAATAAAATTAGTTATACATACTTAGGTGCGGCAGCTGATGAGGAACTTAGGATCATCGACTTATAAAATAATTCATGTTGGTCAGAACCTCTGGACACCATACAAGATACACTCAGCTACTTCAGACTCTTGTCTGAATACACAGCCTGCTGGAGACTGGATCCCTCTGAGGAGTGAGTTTTTAAAGACATCCAAGTGTGGAAGCAGTATCAGTGACAACTAGTTTTGTTCAGTGCTATGCCTCTTCCTCTCCTTTTTTACATAAGGAATAGGCTGTTAAGGTCACAACTGAACAGACTCGGCACTAGCGAATCTGGCTTATGTGACTACACTATGAGGTAACTCATTCCTTCACTACCCCAACATCTCTACTCTTGAAACTGAACATAAACCATAGCTTCATTCACCGAGATGTTGATGAAAGTTTAATACATCACCTAAGTTCGGTTTTTTCAGACCAACACAAATTCCTAAGATATGTAACTCACAGATATGTTTTCAGGACAGAAAATGGGGTGGTCCCATTCCTGTCTCTACCTGCTAAGTCACACACCTCCATTGCTTATGTCAGCACTAGTGTACTTCTCTGAAACATACTGATTTCTCAGAAATGACAAACAAAGCACAAAAAACACTAACTTACGTGGTGGTAGGTGGGATTATAGGGATGACACATGGGGTGACAACCCTGCAAGAGTTTTTTTATTACCCTACAAGACAAAAAGTGGCTCACAGAAGACCAAAACTAGCAAAAGCCACTACAAGAAGAAGAGATGATGACGTGCAAAAGTAAGAAGAGGAAAAAGAAGTGGGCAAGTTCCCCCACTTTTGGAAATGATGACTAATTATGTTACTCAACTGTCCAACTACCGTCATTCTCCATTCCCCAAAGATGTCTGCATTGACCTTCACTAGTTACTGTACATCTCCATAATTTCAAGTTTCCTTAGACTTATACCCAAAAAGCCTGATGTTCTGGTGAAGAAAAAAGGAATTTATTCTTGTCCTTCTCATGGGAGTTTGAATTCTTTCCATAAAAAACTTCAACACAATGGAAAACCTACTATTTTCTTTCTTAATAAAAGAAATATTTTTCTTTCAATGTTTCCTAACTTTCCAGTTTTTCTTATTTCAGCTGATCTCCTCTGGATTCTCTACAGTTTCACTAGTTCATATATATATATAGAGAGAGAGATAGATATAGTGTCCAAGCTGGATAATGGAAATTACTTTCTGTCCCATAATACATGCCTACACAGACATATGGATGCATGCCCATCCTTCCTGCATTCTCAGGCTGATGGTTTACAAAGAAAATTTAACGCGCCAAAGCTTCTTGCAGTGTTCCTGCACTTTCAGATAATTCTTTTATACTCAACTTTTACACCATCCTTACACATTTAGAACCCTATACTTACAAGCATTCACGAGCACTACTCCAATTTATCAGGGTAACTTTGTTTTCTAATCTTGGTCTGAAGAGCAGCTGCAAACATTCCCAGCATAATGCTATTCTCTGTTGACACATGCTGTATACCAACATACCAGCTATTAATAAAGAGCATTATTAGAACCAGATATGGACATATTCTCCACTTCAAACATCTTCTATTTGTGGGCAAAATTATGTAAGCAGTCTGTGTTGAAGCAGCACTCTCATGCTCTACTAAGTTTGATAGTCGTGAAGAAAAAAACACGCAAAAATGGCCATTACCTTTATCCATCAGTTCTTATAACAGGAGAGCACTATTTTTGTCAAAATCTTCAATACACAAGTATCTAAAACATACTAGTTAACTTTCTAAAAATTAATTTTCTAGCTGCCACCACTCTTAAAAAAAAGTTCTTCCTCAAAGCAGAACAAATTTACTACTGCTTCAGCTCCCTAATACTGAGAAATATGCAAGACATAATAAAGCTCCTGAACACTTTTGCTCTACATTCAATTCCTACACTACCCTTTAAAAGCATTTTATCATGAAATCTAGTCCAAAATAAGCATTAGCTCCCACACATACACTAGCACATTATTCCCACTGAAAAGTATCTGTAGACTTAGGGCCTTGATCCTATCTTTGAAAACATGCTTAATAATGAGTCTATAAATCATAATCTAAAGATGATTCTTGATTACAAGATGAAAAATGTCTGTATCAGACAACCAACATGACAACTCTTGCACAAGCGGTACATTCAATCTGAGTGTTTAACCCACTGGCCTATTTAAACCAGGGAGAAACCAATATTCTTTTTCACTGATCATATGCTAATTGCAATGCATTCATGAATAAAATTATGATCAGTTCTTTGTTCAACATTAAGTCAGTATTTTCAGAGCACACAACTGCAAACACTTGAGAATGTATCCACTGTTTCAGGTTCTGAGGAGCAAGAAAGCAGGTACATACCTTAAGGGTTCTGTATGAGCACTGCTGTTTAAAGAATACATTAAGACAGGTGACCAGGCTATGATTCTGAGTGACAGCCATTGCTTTGATACTGAAATAAATATTTAATATATTAGAACATAATATTAAATTATTATATTAAATATTATAATAAATACCGTAGCATCCAATATAATATTTATAGTGTGAATAATCTCACATAGTGGATGGGTGGAAGCATAGCAAACTGCATTAGGAGCAACATTTTTATTTTGATGAAGACTGATTACTTTAAAAATTGTATAGCTTTAATTTAACACTGCTTTCATCTCCTACTGAAGACATGAAGCTATTACAATCAGAGTCTGCATACATGCAAGTTTATCCTGTGATTTCACCTTAAGGTGCATAGAGAAGGCACATAACATGGTTTATAGATAACTGAAAGATTAGTATGCGATCCCAAAGATATTAACCCTCAGATCTCTTCATCATATGTTACCATGCTGGTCTCTATCTTTCCCTGTGACAGGAATAGCACTCAAGACATCTCTGCATACTGTAAATTTTGCTTATAGTATGTACTTAAAACCCTTTCCTTCTGCTCCAAAGGCACTTAATCTGTAAATATTTTACAGCTATTACACCTCCACACAAGAAAAAACAAGTTGTGCTAAGGGATGTGTGTTTAAAGAAAGACTTGTGAAACACATGTACAAGCTGCTGTTGTACTGCCAATAGCATGCAATCAATCCTTGCAGACTGCTCTAGAATACCTCCTAGACTCAAGCAAAGTACTAAAAATGCCCTTACCAAGCAGTTTGCTAGCAGTGGTAGAGTAACATTATCTTAGCCCAGCCTGCTGAAACAAAGAAACCATCTTGTCAACAGCAGATACAACAGAACAAAAAAATCCTCAATAAGCACAACTCTACTGCAGTTTTGCAGCAAGACGACTTCTATTTTTTCAAGGTGAGCTTTTAGATCTGAAATAAACCCTAGTTACATTAACCTCCTCAATCCTGCAAGGAACTCCTCATCTCAACTTGAGCTCACCTTGCTCATGTGGCATTCAGATCTTATCTGTTAAAAAGTATACTCACAGACAGTCAAAGTACGTATAACGGAATCATAAAATGGTTTATGAAGGGACCTTAAAGATCACCTAGTTCCGACACCCCCACTATAGGCAGGGATGCCAGTCATGATCAGGCTGCTCAAAGCCCTATCAAACCTGGCCTTGAACATTTGAAGGGATAGGGCATTCACAACCTCTCTGGGCAATGTGTCCCAGTCCATCACCATCCTCTGAGGAGAGTTTCTTCTCAATATCCAATCTAAAACTGCCCTCTGCTAGTTTAAAGCCATTCTGCCTTGCCCTGTCAGTATCTGTACGAAAAAAAAACAAACACTTTCCCTCCTTTTTATACACCCCCTCCAGGTACTGGAACACTACAACCAGGTATTCCCAAAGCCTTCTCATCTCCATGCTGAACAATTCCACCTCTCTCAGCCTGAGCCACCTTCCGAGACCTGTGACTTCCTTAACTCTGAATTACAGAAGAGCAAACAGAGAAAACACACTCAACTTCAAGCACAGCATATTTTGTCAGTTAACACTTCTAGCACAGTTTCTAAATCTAAATATACAAAATATTCACACAAGTATAATGTAGGTGTTTGTTAAACATTTAACTTCTGCATCCCTTTATTCCAAAAGATGGACCAGAAAGTAATTTGTAGTAGCGATGTACCATCACTCTACAGCACAGTGAAACTGAAACCATCTAGTATTTATGTCAGCCTGACCTCCTGCCACAACATCCCACTGAACAAGTTCTCAAGCCAAAAAATTCTCAAGACCTTTGTAATTTTAAGACTAATCACACACATGTAATTCACATTATTTTCCCTTTGTGCAGCAGTGCTGCATCATTAATTAGACTGTTGAATAGACAAAACCAAAGATAAGAAAAAAACCAAAGCCATCTGACCTGAGGTTTTCCTACTTCAATACTTGTCTCATTTCCGTAGCTCAGAAGTCTTATTCACCCTAGAAAAGCTGGTTGCAGTATCTGTTATTTTCTCCCATTTTAAAATAAGACTTTGGAAATTAGATTTCCTTCTGAACAGAATCTAACAATGTAAGAATAGAACATTTTTCCTGAATGCCCTTGGGAATTGTCAGGAAACACATATTTAAGTTAAAAGAGTTATGCTTTTCTATTTGCCTACCTCCACCAGAGCTGAAACTGCTGATGGCTATGTGTATATCCATCTCCATGCAGCAAAGTTTCCTGGTCAGAGTATGATTTCCTCTATATCAGTTTTTCCAGTTTCTGGAAAGCACTCATGATAAAACACACCTATGCAGCCTCCCAGACTGTGTAAGGCCTGCAATACTCCAAGTGTTCTGGTGTCCTCAGCAACCCAGAAATTATATAATAAATTCAATTTAACCATAAAAATATTTAAATGCATGGTGGGACATGTTTCTTGGCAGATATCACTCTCTACAGCTTCACCTATAGTAAAGGGCTGTTTGGTTAACTACGGGCAAGAAAACTCCAAAAACCCAGACATACAATTTTGTGGAAATATGCTTCCTCTTGTTACAAGTTCACACTAGCATGTTGTATGAAACAGCTGTACCATCAGGAGATTCTAACAGTGTCACAGCATCTACTACAGGCTCTTTTGCCACTGCAGTATACCGGTTAAAAACCAACACACCACATACAATGGCTTTTCATGTAATTACACAGAGTAGCAAAATTAATCCAATAAAGGGAAAAAAAGTCAGAGAACTTTTGCACCTAACACCAAGGAAGTTTAAGCCATATTGTAAAATGGTATGATCATTACATCATGCTATTCCAACATCATAAAGACGCAAAAATGACTAAGTAATTTGGGATCATTTTAATATAGGAAATATAAAAAGCCTAATACATAAATTAACTACAAATGGTACATTTTCCAGCACATCAGAAATAGAAGGAAGCGCAAATTATTTTTTTTTAAAAATAGTATTATTTATTACAAGATAGTGCTACATGCTTCTCCTTATAAATAGCACAATGCTCATCTATTGAAGAAAACCTCTTCAGATGATAGGCTTTAGCCCAGATTCTTACTACAAATAAACTTTGTACACACCATGCTGCAATCCACCTATGCAATATTTCCTACTTTGTATGGATAATCCGTGCATGTTACTTTTCTGTTGATCTCTCAGGAAATGCATACAGCAGTGTACTGTCAGATGATCACTTACTATTATAGCTGACTAAACAGAGCTTAACAGGTCTTAATGAAAACTGTAGCTCTGATTTAAAGGCTTATAAACAATGACATAAGTAGCCCTAAAAAATTGGAAAAAGCTGAAAGGAGGGGAAAATAAGGCAAAGACAAAATCATGCTGCTAATGAGTGACAAAACAAAACACAGATTTCATGAAGGAGCTTTGCTGAGGAATATTTTTTTCCTTGTTGTTTCTATAAAAGAAGATAGTCAAGCCAAACTGTAAGACTGTAAGCCCAAACTCAAGACTGTACCCTAAAAACACTTGCCCAAAGGTTACTGAAAAGATTTCCTTACCAAATCTCAGGTAACACACCTAAGAGGAAAGCAATCGAAATTATTTGCCCATTATATCATACAATGTGTTTTCTTACAGGAAAGAAAAATTCTTGACAAATTATCCAAAGGTGCAAAGCAGTGAATCCTCAAACTTTGCACATTTATCATTCAGCAAAAAAATCAAACACCAACCTTCTCCTACAAGTGACTGGAAATAAAATACACAGAACGGCACAGGTTTACACAGATACTTGAGCTAGTATCTCAGAGATCAAACAGGCCAAGTTTTGTACTCCCCGGTGTCATACAAAACAGTCTGAACGCAGAGTTTTGCAGAACGTGCCTGAGATTTATCTTCCTCTATAGTGAAAAATCAAAATAATAGTCTGCCAGACATTTTTATATGACTACTGTCTACGCCTAAGTGGGATTAATCTTCACTTTTCCCACTGGGGATAGGAGAAAGAAGTATAACAAAAAACATGAAGCTGCTCCTTCCGTGCCAACATATTTGGTGATGTGCAAAATTCCAGTAGTTTTGGTTAAAAAAGTGTCACTACTTTCTAAACCACCATTTCCTAAGCAACTGGAAAAGTTCAAGATACATGGATTTAGAGCACTTATAGCCATTTGAATACAAGCTCTATCAATTCCATACCATCTATTTCACTTTTTGCACTTAAAGTAGGTGAACTCATTACGGGAGATTTGTCACTGACGGCCACTCTCATACCCTTTTCTTTCAGCTAATACAGGCTCAGATTTTGACATGAACTCTTAAAAACTGGATAAAGCAGAACACCAGAGCTCAGAAAAAATTACTCCTCTACCCCATCAAAAGACAAGCACCACCACAAAACCACTTGAACTGACACTCACGGACTGCAAGTGTGCAGCTCTCCCACGAAGGGAGGCAGTCAAGCAAAAGTACAGCTAAATTCTTCCATTCTATTAATAGAAATGTTGGAAATGCCTGCTTAATTTAGCTTTACTTCCTTCTTCAATTTAGACTAATATCTCCCATGAGATATTTGGAGCTCTCTGACCAAACAAAACTCACCCTGGCTCATCCCAAGTACATCTTCAATGCACATTTGAATAGCACCTTTTTACAACAGCACAACAAAACCAACCCTCACAGCCCACGTCAAAGCTGCTCAGAGTAAAAATTTTTAACTATACTGTGATAGAGGTTAGGATGGAGCAGGAACTATACTCACTTAACAGAGAAAGTGAAAATGCAGTTGAATTTTTTCCAGCACCACACACTAACCATTAGTGATTTTCAGTAGATAAAGCCAAGGATCTTACAAAGGGGAACCCATCCCCTTACAGCAATGCTGTTATGTCTGAGCTTCATAAATCCCAACCAGCTCTTTCCTTCATCCCCCAGTTTTAGCGACTGTTCCCGAGCACTTCATTAGAGACCAGGGGGCACCAAGTTTCAAAGTTTCAGAGCAAACATGGAATTTCAAACTCTTAAGTTTGAAATTGGATGGGTAAGGGAAATTTTACACAGAGAGAACATCTTAGTATCCACAGCTTTCAGAAAGGAATTTCTCTATTTACCATGCACAAAGACATGTCCCTATCACAAACAACCTCTAAGATAAACTAAAGCCAAGAGCAGAAGTAAATAATGTCTGCCTTTCAGCCTTCAGTAAGAAGAAAAATACCTTCAGCAAGATTTTATCCTCAAAATGGTTTCAGAACAAAAGCTGGAAAAAGACGAAAAATAGTTATTTCATTTGCGTCAAAGTAAGGTTTGTTCACTGGTTAAAACCTCAGAAAGTTAAAAAGAACATGAAGCTATAGTAAAACTAGATGTTAAGACATCTTGCATCAGCCCCACTATATACCAAGAGGCTGACCGCATTCCTATCTACTAAGACTCCTCATCAACAGCTTAAAATAAGGACAAAAGTGTCTCCACCAAAGCACTGTATTTTACTGACAGATAATTAAATACAAAGAAAGCCTTCTCAAAAACTGTGTGTAAACAAAAAAGCAAAAAAGCTCAAAAAAACAAAAGATAAAATCAGCCCCTGGAACTGCATTAGCTTCAAATTCATAATGACAAAATCCCAAGCACCAGAAGTTAAACTAACTGTGCTGTTCCCTAGTATTTCAGAATTAACACTAAACTTTATTTGCATTTCCATCCACTTGCGCACCAAATCCAGCACTGAAAAAAAGTTCACGTCGGATTTTTAATGCAAAGTAACCTGCTCAGAAATTGACTTAATTTATGTTTTAACTTTAATTACATTTGATAGGCTTAATGATGATAGTATTGCAGCAGTATTTCAGCAGAACAGGTCTGGAAGAACCTAAGCTAAGGGCTAGCTCCTTATTAACTACCCAGAATCTAAAAGTAAAACTCTGTATCCAGACCACCATTTTTCCTCAAAGAGCAACAGAGTGTGCTAGTCCCTGTGTGTCAAACAGTTTACAGACAGGAGTTGTGCATCCTGAGCTTTTCCATTCAACCGCTAAGCAAATGTGGCAACTTACCATGCATTACACTTCTTTATTACAAATAACTACAGCCCACAAACGCAGAGGTGTTCATATTTGGTTTCCACTGATTTTTCTTTCATTCCTATGATTAAAATCCACTTCATTGCATTTTTGATACTCTAAATTTTATTCTGCAACGCTATACTGTGACACTCATGACTGAAATGCAAGCACTCTGGGGAGAAATAATCCCTAATGAATTTAAGACAGGTTATTAACATGTAACAGAAAAACTGATTTAAAGGATAATAAATCCAAATTCAGTTATTTGAATAAAAATTAGCTAATCAGAACATGTCTATATCAATGAAACCAGTGACATGGACTGTCATCCTGAGAATTAGTTCAAAATTAAAATCCACCTAAAGATTCCAGTGTATTTCTAAACAGTACACAAACTTGGCTTGCAAAGAGAAAAAAGAACAAGGATACTGTTCAAAAGGACATTTTTCTCATTTACCTGCAATTATGATTTGAACAATACTAGCTGTGGTTCATGAATGAATAAAAAATAACTGCAAGTAAAACACCTGTATTTGACCCTTGAAACTTACAAACTGACATAACCACTTATGTAAATATTAAACTTAAGTGCCCCTTGTAAGACAGAAGAATGAAGGCATTTCATGAGTAAGCAAGACCCAATGAAGCCAGCTTTACATCAATCCAGAAACAAAAAGCTGCTTTGTGAACTACGGCTGTACGTAGCTGCAATACATAATCAAGTAGATATTCCTAACAGACTAATTTTTAATGAAAGTTATTTTTAATGTCTTCGTAACAGTATACATGCTGAATTATGAACACCAAATTCAAATGGCAAATAGAAAAAGGGACAGAATTAAACCTGATCAAACTACACTATTTTCCATATGGAGGCTTAACCAGCACCATAATTTAAACAACTTTTAACACTTCACGTAAAAAACAAGGTCAGATCCAGAATAGACAGAGCTGTGGATCAGAAAGTCATAAAGTTTGAAACAGGTTGCAATGATGGCTGAAAATATTATGGTAATACTGGGCACAGAGGGAGGGAAAGGGGATAAATAAAATCCAAGTGTGACCCCATTTCCTATTAAATATTGACCCATCTGTCAGCAAGAGCAGAGACATCAGCCAAATAAAGCCAGTGCAACTACAAACAAACGTAAGTGAAATGACTATGTGACTTCTGAACATATGGGAAGAGAGGCACGTGCTACCTAACAAAATTAAACCCAATACAAAAAGCACACCCTTGAACAGCAGAAAACAGGTACAGAGATACTGCGATGTCATTTTACAGCTCAGTATCCACCCTAGAAGAACCCAAACACTACCAACAGCAAATCAAGTTAGAAGCGGCCCTTAAGAATGCCAAGGAACATGAAGACACCTACTTCTACTTTTTGATAGACAAGACACTCAACCCTTCTCATGTGGCAGTCAGTGACAAGCTGCTGACAACCAGAGTTGCTCCGAGTGAATTTACTGCCACATTAAAGGCATTTATTTTTTTTAAATTAAAAATAAGTATTTAAAAGACATTCACTTCTGTTTGTAGCCTGAGTTTAGTTTAAAACTTTGTATGCTACCCACTCTGGGTCTGGAAATCTAGTTTACTGTTGCAACTTTGTAACCTTATGCCATGCAGATGATACCAATGGGTTGGTTTGAGTTTGTAGGGGCTTGGGATATTTTTGAACAAAAGTAATTAAGGAATGATATGAACCTCAACATTTTTCAAATGGATAAAAATATCCTTTTTTAAAAGTTATCAACATGGACATTTTTTATACACTAAATATTTTACTAGGAAACAGCATTATTAAGGATTCACAATTTATGCTTTAAATTGTATTAACTATTCAAAAAATAGACAAAGGTTACAAAAAACAGAGATACTTTGTTGATGCCATAACACACAGCCAGCAATTGGAATAGCTGAGCTACATGCTACTGCAAGTAGCATATTTAGAGTAAATATGTGAAATACCAGAGCAGTTTCAACCCGTGCAAAATTCTCACTTCCCACATCAGTGAAACAATCCCTCCTCCCAGAACAGCACCACTGCTGGAACATACGGATGTTATGACTGAAGGACTGCTTGCTTGGGAGGAAGCAATAAAGGACATTAAGTGAAGATTTCAAAAGTACTTTTCAGGAGAAAAGGAAAAGGGGGTTAATGTGGAGAACCTCTCCTCAGTAAATTAGCATAGATCTTAATGAAATTATAGAGGAGAATTCAGAACGAGTACAAAATCTACCTTATAGGGTTTTTTAATTTATTTTAGACTACTTATGTCATGACACGAATTAAAATCTCAGGATCTCTCTTTATGCCACCACTGTTCACTCCAATAAATTCTCCTATGCTTGGTTCTATGAATTAACATGCCCAAGTCAAATTTTAGTGTAGCTCTTGTTATTTGACACATTCTGTTAAGAAGTAAAACTTACAAAAGCCTAATTTATCCTTGTATAATATTGCAAATGATCCAGATAAGCATTACTATAATAAAGCTCCTTTAGCAAAATAGCACAGAAGATGTTTAGTCACAACCAGAAAATCCAGCGCATTTGCTAAATCTGTATGAAACGCTTAACTTCATTAACTTATTCTCACACAGTTAAATACAGTTTAGTTCCCTAATTTCTCAAATCCCAGTACCCAATTTGTCATATATTACTCATAACTTGGATTTACCATTAGTAGACTAAAGAGCACCACACATTAGCACTGAACTTACTAATATTATTTTTACCTTTAGTAACTAGTAGTTAATTAATAGAGCTCTGATATAAACCTAGGGGTAAAATACAACCTAAATAGTAGTTGTTCTTCCCTTGAGTTTAGAAAGATAGTTACTAAGACTAACCCTGTCCCCTCAAGATCATATTTCATAACAGAGAAAACTGCTACAAGACCAAGAAAAACATCAAACCAAACAATTTTATATCAACAAAAGCTTCTTTCCACTTGATTGCATTTTTTTTTTGCCAGTTACTTCCTGGTTACTTCTAATCGGGTGCAGACATAATCAGCAATAAAATCTCCCACCTAAGCCTTTGCAAGATAACATTAAGCTCCAAATTACAACTACTTCCAGAATTAAGATCTCAACAAGCAGGAAATCTAAATGGTGAGATTCGCATACTCATGGACACGCACACAAAAAAACCCAAACAAAAACCACACACACATAAAAAAACCCATAAACCAAACCAAAACTAACAAGACACTAAGGCCACACAGAAAACCTCAGCCAGTTCTTTGACACAAAGCAAAGTTTACAGCAAAAGAGTTTGCTAAAATACTTAAAAGTAAGAACACATACTTGAGAGTATTCCTTTAAACTTGTATTACAAACTATCTGGAAACATTTAATAATTGTCCCGCTACAGGACTTCAAGATTTTATAAACAAGTAATTTACAATACTTACCTGATTTCTTCCAACATGCTTGAATGACAGCTAATTCAGAGTTTACGGAAAATAAGAGTGCACATATCCTACCAGTAGTAAGCCAGTGTGCTATTTTTAAAGCATTAATTGATGTTTGAGATGTTTAGAATGAAAATATTTAAAGGTATTGAAAAATTTACATTTAAGAAGGCCATTTAAAAAACTAAGCTTTCAAATACAAAAGGTGTCTCTGCTTCAGAAAAGATGTTGCATCTTCCAGGGGGAGCAAGATGCCAGGAACATTTTATAAGTGAACTTTCCCAGAATTCTAACGTCATCAATAGATCATGTACTTTTTATATAATGCAACAAACACAAAGCAAAAACGGGAAGCTTTAAATTCCATGTTGGATAAGTCATCTTTTCTGTATTATTATGCAAACTGAGTTACTTTGTGAGCCAAGTCATTAGGAACAACTTAAAACTTCCACATCTACAAATTAAAACCTGATTTTAGGATTAGAAACTGAAGACTGAAATAGATCATTAGGTCACAGGCTGAACTGCAAAAGAATGCTTCTCCCAAGCAGCGCTTTTAGAAGATGCAAGAGATGACTGCATCACTAAAAAAAAAAATAAAAATAAAATTACAAAACCAAACCCACCGCAAAACAACAACAAACCAAAAAAACCCACGCAACTAGAGCTCTAGCCCAAAGTTACATGACACCTGGACAGTCACAGCTGATGGGAACTAATGGCAGTAGGGAGATTCAAAGTAAGCTGATTGCAGGTGTCCTACAGCTTCTCCTCCTTAGCTCCTGTCTCTTACTTCATCCAAAGTAGAATACTGCTTCAGGCTAAGTAAAATAAAACAACAGCTGTACAACTAAATGGCTATTCTTTCTGTAAATGAGCAGCTGTGGTAGAAAATTGGCCCTCTGGCAGCCTAGATGAGTATGATGGTTCTCATACCCTACTAAAAGGCACAACCAAATGTTCCAAAGGAATTCCAGTAAAAAGAAAGGAAAAGTTGGCTAAAGAAGAAATGATGAAGGAATCACGGAAGAACTCAGAGAGAAAAATGAATACTTCAAAAGAAAGTTGTAATAATGCAATTATCTGTATTTGAAATAATTACGGTTACACAAAACATTTCTAAGCAAAAATAACAATGGATTGCCTCCAGAAATCTAAGTCAACTGAAAAATGGGAAGCAAAGCCACAAGAAACTTCAGGTAATTCTGCCAAAACCAGAGACAAAATATGAATTTCTTCAAGTACTACAATACCATAAAAGGAACGTGGATAATCTGTTTCTACTGGAGAACACAGAAGTATCCAGAGAAACCAGTAGTTAATTCACATCACTGAAACAACCCAGTTACATTTTAGCATGTAAAGGCAAGAAAACACTTAAAACACTAGTTTTCCCAGCTTTTCTGCAAATCTCTGGAGCGATACAGCTAAAAGCAATGACCCTTGTCCCTCAGTTCTGCAAGTTATTCCCTTTATACCATCTCATTTTCAAACAGAAGCTGTACCCAGCACAGACATGAAGCAAGTCTTTAGTGTGACTTTTATCTGTGCTAGCCTCTCCACAAAATCAAAACAGCTGACATTAGGGACTTGGGAAATAAGTTCGCAACAAGCTCCCTGAAGTTTACTTTCACTTACACAGCTTCTCGCAGACATCTACCCACCACAGGCCAGGGTTCTGGTTTACTTTCTTCCTTTAAAATAGACATTTTCCTTCACAATAAGAAGTAAAGGAAGTTACACTGGCATAATTATAGAGATTTCCTGTTAAGAATGGATAATTACAGCACCGTAACTTCCTTCCAAGCCATCCATCCACATTCTCCTTTAAAGAGTACTACTCCATTAGCTACAAGCAGATAGGGTTACTGTGCCATACTCATTCAAGAGCCCAACCCTAAGTATGTATCACAACAAAGCTGTTTCAAGTACACTCCACAAGATGCACATGTACACAAACATTTTTATGCTGCTGAGCTATCACTGCTACAGCAGTTCCACTGAACCAACCAGTGAAATCTCCTACTTGACATGAACCATGCATCTTCAGGTATTCCTAATATTATCTACCACACATACATAAACAAGCACACCTCCCCATCAGAATCACATAAAAAAGGAGTGAAACTTGGCAGCAAGTTTTCCAGCGCCATTTACATTCAAACAAACTAAAGCACTTGTCCCTAGCACCGCTATACAGCACTCAACATGGTGACAAAAGGCTAACTTGAAAGAAAGGGTTGTATAAATTTCAGCATGCAAGTTAAACTCACAAACCAGTTTAGAGCTCTCACTGCTCAGAGAGGTGTGAAAACTAGGACAAAGTCCTAGTGAAAATGGGTTTGCAGTAAAAGAAATTTCATGAACCATGCTTTGTGGGTTCCAAGACCATTAAACCTGTCTGATTTCTGTAAAACAAGTATTCCGTCATTAAAAAAGCAGCACCTAGATGACCAAATGCAATCCTTATCCCAGCTGTAAGACTGGACCTTCAAAACAGGAGAAATAAAAATATATTGTGAGTTCAAGTATACAACCTCAAGATAATGTTTTCACCTATAATAAACCATGTCCACTTGTAAATTAGAATTCTTTGCCCCTCAAACCAAACTAGTGACTAAGCTTCATAATGGGAGAGAAATAGCGTTCTTTGAAGTAGATTATGTTTTAACCATTATGGGCTAAGAAAAGAATGTCTTCTTACCTTCACTGATTATTCAGATAACTGTCACTGAGGGAAATACAGAGGGAATACACAAACCTAGGATAGGAAGCACCTCAGTTTTGGATCTCTGGTCACGAGCAAGATAAATAAGGATAAAAATAATCATGTGCATGAGTACCTCTGTTGGATTTCCCCGTTTATATGAGTTAACATGAGGCTGAGCTACTCAAAAGTGTCTGTGACAGTTCAAGCTTAATGAAGAAAGAATTTCAGTAACAAGACCATCAGAGATCTTGAGATCTGTACAATACAGAGACCACATTAAAAAGAATGTATGCCATGGTCACAGAAAACGCTACAAAACCAAGACTTAGTTACAGGACAGCGTAGGAAAACTCAGCTTATCCACTCACCCAGGACACAACCTAGAACAAAGTAAATTTTAACTGTATTATCACAATAAACAATCAGAAAAATATTTAAGCAGCATGCTGCCTATGAATACTGGTATATTAACTGTAATTTACAATGAGGCATCAGTTCATAGGACTTAACTATTTAAACTGTTTGCTGTAAAAGGAAGATATGTACAAATAATTCAGAGGTGGGGCCTGAGTCACAGTTTGGGAAAAAATTATTTTTAAACATATAACCATAAAGGGTATGAACAAAGAAAAAGTTCAAAATACAAGTCCATGTGTCATTTCCTGATGTCAGGAACAGACACTCCCAACAAACATATTAGGGCAGCATACAAAACTTATCTACCTATGATCTATCTTAATTGCTGGGAAAAAAAAAAAAAAGAAAATAGGGGAACTAGGAGTAAAACTAATCTAAAAAAAAAAGTTTGATTTGCTCTGATTAAAGAATTTTCAGAGAGGGGCAGAAATTAAAACTTGTGAGTTTTTCTAGAGTAGAAAAAGGAAACACAGAAATGGTCTTCTCATGCAGTAAGTAACAGAGAGCTTTCTAAAGCAGTCCAGGCACCCTCCTGCAGCAGCACCCTGGAGGTCTCAGTTAGGCTGTCCCCTAAAAGCTCTATTCAGGACAGCATGGTGTTTACACATACACCCCCCATCCTACACAGCAGTTTTGTGGCCAGATTGATGTTCTTTTTCATAAAGCATACACCACAAAATAATTCAGCACCTAAATGCCTTATTACGGAAGCTGTACTTTAAGCACTATTACAGGCTAAACCTGGCAAAGTTTGCTTTCCAGAGAGCCTCACTTCTGCTGTGTGAAATCTAGTAACATCACGATTTCATACATAAGCCATATGACAAGGTGTTTCCTCTACCTGAGCGTAAGTTACTTAAAGCCCAAAGATTTCCTCAGTGTTCTGACATCCTTGGCTGACCACAAATAACAAAGCCACTCTGTTACTACCATCTTCAGGCAAGAGATGAAATGGATGAGGGAACACCAGAATTAAAGAGGCAGCTGTTTTGGGGCTACCCTAAAAAAATTGATCACATACCATTCTGGCATTCCCAGAACAAGTTTCTTAAACCTTTAATACAGACACATTTTGGTGGAAAGAAGAAAGAACTACAGCACAATGAAACCTAGTCGTGTCATCTGGTCTTCTCATTTGGATACAGAGGGATTCAGAAGGCTCAAATTCAAGACGGATGAAGACTCAACCTTCTCCTCATAGATGTGGGTGGGAGGAAAGGAGAAAGCACACATGTAGAAGGCGGAGACACACATCTCTCTCCAGTATCTTTCATTATATATTGGGTGAAGTGAAAGGGTGGGGGGTTGTCCTTAAAAGGCCTAGAATAAAGAGATGCAAGATAATCAGGTATTCAAGCCAAGAACTTCCTCGGTCCTGTGACCTTACAGCTTAGTGGGAGACACACTAGTGTGAACTTTGGTGCTTATGATTCTTTTCATAATCACCTGGGTGGATTGGAGTTGATAGAAAGCCTTTTAGGCCTCCCACCTTTGATCTATTTTTAGTAGAAGCTGAATAATGGCCCATCCCTGTATGGGATGTTAAGCTCAGGTACTTAAGTTTTAAAGAAGTCCCCTTAGACCCACCTTCCCAAGTGAATGAGACAGACTAGAAAGAAGACTAAGAAGAACATCCTTACTGTCAGAGATCCGCCCCTCAAGCACTTATTTCATGTATTTTCCTATGTGGAAGAGCTGTACGATTGACTGAGACGAATTTTTTTTTTTCCCTAGTAGACTACCTGACAAAAAATTAAGATCACTGATCAGCTATTCCTTCCTGAAACTCCTGCACCTCCTCTTGAGAATGGGGGAGTGCTGCCCCTAATAAGACACAAATAAGATCTATTGGTAAGAAAATTGCAGCCCATTCCTCTGAATGGCCTCCGTGGTTCTCACTCCCCAAGGAAGGGGTATGGGGCAAGCCCTGCCCTTCAGAAGCTCACACCGCCCAGGGCCCTGTGCACAGCGAAGAGCGAGCAAGGCCCCTTCTGGAGAGCAGATACACCGAACAGCCTCTCCCAAGCTCTCCATCGCCACGTCCCCGACCCTGCCCCCCCGCGCTCCGGGGAAAGCCCTAGGCTGGAGCGCCTTGCTCCGCCGCCCCGGGAGGCTCCCCGTGCCCGCGAGGCCGGCGGGGAGGGCGGCGGGGCAGGCCGGGCAGCCCCGCTCCCGGCGGGGCGCGGGGCAGAGCGGAGCGGCCGGGCCGCCCGGTACTCACAGTCCAGGTGCTTCTTCTTGGGGCCCATGACCTCGTGTGTCGTGGCCTTGCACACGGTCTTGGAGACGGCCGAGCCGGTCACGCTGTGCTGCGCCGCCGTGATGCGGTCGGTGAGGCTTTGGCCGGACATGGCGGGCGGGCTGGCGGCGCTGGAACCGAGCGCGGCTCCGCTCGCTCCTCAGGGGCCGGGACGGGAGGAGTCGCCGGGGGGATGGAGCTGCGCGGGCTCCTCACCCCGCCGTGCCGCAGGCGGCCCCCGCTCCGCCCTCAGGGACGGACCTGTCACCCGAGCAGGGACCCCTCCTCCTCCTCCTCCTCCTGCTGCCGCCGCTCCTCCCGCCCCCCTGCCCGGCCGCCGTCCCCTCCCCCTGCCCGGCCGGGCACAGGGACACGCACTGGGCGCCGCGGGAAAATGGCGGCGGCGCAGCCCCTCCTCCTCGCGCCGCGCCCGCCCCGCCCCGCCCCGCAACGGCACGGCACGGCACGGCACGGCACGGCACGGCACGGCACGGCACGGCACGGC
>JAWWEW010000001.1:32602915-32654196 GCA_035583185.1 Anabacerthia variegaticeps | reverse complement strand
GGGCAGGGATCGCTCTCATGGGCAGGGATCACTCTCATGGGCCGGCATCCCTGCCCCGCCTTTGGCACCCCTGTCCCCGCCATCCCTGCCCCGCCTTTGGCACCCCTGTCCCCGCCATCCCTGCCCCGCCTTTGGCACCCCTGTCCCCGCCATCCCCTCCCCTCGGCCTTGGGCAGGGTCGGTGGGCCCGTCCTTGGATTCATTGCAGGGTAAAGTGTAGGCGGAGCACCTGAGGCGAGGGGTGTTTCCGTCCCTGAAGGACCCTGTATTTCTCGGCCTGGAAAGTTTTGTGGAAACTCCTTCAGTGCCCCCTTAGGCAAGGGAAAGCGTAAAGGGGTTAAAAAAAAAGAAAAAAAAAAGAACCTGCTCAAAGGCAGTGAGGGGTTGGGGCTGGCTGGCTGCTGCCATCGGGCTGCTCCCGGTTTTTATTTGGATTTATTTTGATTTGGAAGCTCAGCCAGCATAAAAACATTGGTGGTTCTCAGATCCATGATTAGCCCCCCACGGTTCTGCCACTCGGCTAATGCCTCTCAGGGCTCTCGGACTTGGTTGGTGGCTCTGTCCGCTGGCATTTTGTACGAAGTTTCTTGGTTTCTGTCCATAAAAGTTGGCTAGCTGTTCCGTCAGGTGCCTTGTCCAGGCCTGGTACCTACATCTTTACACCTGGGTACCTATATCCCACTGAGGAGCAGCTGCTTGGAGTCCTCCCCTGGCACTGTGCCTTGCCAAAGTGCTGTCCCAGCTTCCCTTCTCTCTGCAACTCCCATCCTTTCTTACAACAAGGGCTCTTCTCCTCCTTACCGAGCACACTGCAGCGAATAATACAGCAAAACCACAGGATTCCAGCAGACAAAAGTTCTTCCTCTCCAAGAAGTGCCTCCTGAGGAGCTGTCTTGTAACTGCCCCTCATCCATGAAGCCACTGAAATATTTACTAGGCAACTTAAAGAGCAGCAGTATACAAATGATACTCGGCTCTGTCTGCTTGACAGGATGTATAAGTAGGATTATCTGTTTATAATGCATAAGGAAAATTGGTGTCAGAGGAAGGACATCTGGTGAAAGCCGAACCCAAATAATGCCTTTTGTATGTGTGTAAAGAGTGCTTGCACATATAGAACTTGCTTTCTTCATAATGCCAAGCTCTTTGAAGGCACTGTTGTATTTGTATTTCTTGGCTCCTTCTGAAATGCTTTTGGACTCCCAAGTATCCATGCTGGGGAAATAAATCACTGACATATACAGCAGCAGACTCTGACATAAGACAGCTTTAGCATAAAGCTGCCAACCATGAGTACAGAGAGGCTGCTATAGGCTACTGATACAGCAACACACACTGCTGTGATCATCTTTTTGTATTGTTTCTAGATTATACTGTAAATCAGAGATATAAACAAGTTTGATGCTGCTGGTATTTTATATGCTAGCTTCATCTAGGAGCTGGATTTCAACACTCCAAGTTGCTGTTTGGAGAGATGCCATGGAATTGGCCTAAATAAATTAGGCTCCATCAGTTCTTCTCTGATGATGCCCACTGCTTTCTCCAGGAACAGTGAAACTATCCAAACAGAGGAAGCTTGTGACTCTAGGACTTACTGAGACCAGATTTGGACAAAATATTTCATTCCTAAGGGAACAAAAAGTGACCTCAGTCTTAGAGGTCCAAAACCAAAAATAAATTTTGCCTTTTTTTATGGCCCTTCATATGCACAGAAACCTCACAGTTTTACTTCACAGTTAAAAATTGTGCTTGCTATGTTTGTTTATAAGCAGAAATGGGAGAGAGAAGTGATGGGGAAACATATTTTGGTAATTGTTGCTTTTTAATTGCTTGGGAGCCACTTGATACCATTACAGTAAGGAGCTTGAAGCACTGTGATAGATAATATCTGAGCACCTCCCAAAGATTTGGAAATTGAAATCAAAATATTATCTCTTTTCCCTTCCAACCTGAAGTAAACAAGTTTGATTAGTTTATAACTCGTTTGTTTTTGTTTGTGTGCCTGGGTGTGCTTGAGAGTGAAAGGAGGAAGGAGTACGTATCTGAAGAGAAACTAATGCAGATAGGAGTCCTGTATTTATGAAGCAGCAAACCTAAACAACATTCTTTTCTCTTGTGAAAAGTTCTTCCCTAATCTGGATCCAGTTCTTGTGAAAATGCTCTATCTTGCATTCACAAGCTGCCCAAAATTGTCAGTATTTCACTGGCATCCGGCTGTCCTGGAAGGACAAACAAGCTGACAGGGCCATTTCTTCCCAAGTGTATTGTGCAGTGCTGAAAACCCTGTCTCAGCATGACCTCTGTAATTTATTATGTATATAATTTTCTTGCAACAGTGTCATTTCTGCTCGGTGAGATGCCTGCCACACTGTAATGCCTCCAATCCGCCCGGGTGCTTTGGTGTTCCCAGTGCTGCTGGCGTCCATGCCCTTCCTCCACGCTTCATACTATTGCACACAAGTAGGAGATGTGTGGGTTGGGGGCACTATTAATCAAAAATAGCTTCAGATTTAAAGCAGGAGTTTGGGCTGAGTTTCAGGTCTATTAGAAATCAGCCCTTTTGAGGCACAAAGCTAGTGAGGCACAAAGCTGAGCACATGCTAACAAACTGTCACAGGCTATTACCAAGGATTTGAGGAGATATCTGCAAACAGCAACAAAAACCAAAAACCAACCAAACAAAAAAAAATACCCAGCAACCACAATCTGGGAAGGGAAGGGGGCTGGTGAAGAGATGTTGTAGAGAGGGAACAAGTTTGAAATAGGGCTGGGACAATGGATCTCCTGAAGGGAATGGTAAGAGTAATGGAGCAAAAAGGCAATGGGAAGGGAAAGCAGTAGCAGAAAAGCCACCTGCGTAAGGTTGGGAAATGCTCTATCAATGTTGTATAAATGATTTGGAAACTTGTTACAATCCAGATGTTTCACATAACCCAATTCAAGGATTACTGTAGTTTCATTAACTTTTAAGGGCTATATTTTTTTTTCCTAGCTTTTCAGGAAAGGTGAATTTGATGTCAGCCCCAGGAATTTAGCATCTGTTTGAGATAGAGACATAAGATATAGAATAGTCTGCAGGAAATAGAAAACACCAGCTTCCCAATGTAGCTCCTTATGACATATGCCCATGTCTATGGCCACTATATGGTCCATTTCTCATGCACCTCTGCCAATGCAGAGAACTTCAGAGCGGCTGCATGGCTAGAACCAGGCCACTCACTGACTATATGCAGCAATCTAGGGGTAGTGGTGAACTTTTGAGCTGCCTAGTTTTGCCCGGCCTAGTAGAAATCTGTGTGTTTAACTCCGGTGAAATGATTTACGCAATGTTGCTTTTCTACGACTGTAGTAAGAATTCAAAATAATTTGCATCACCATAGCAACTTCATCAAATAATTTTATGGACAGTAATGAATTTTGTCCAGTAACACCTCTAAAAAGATAAAGAAAAATAACTGGGACACAGAAAAGCTGCGCTTAAAGTAACACTTGTTAGTGGCACAGTGAAATGAAGCAGCCCAGGTGCGTGCCAGCAGAGGTACTCAAAGTGGCCAGATTGCATGGACTGGGGGGGGGGAAGGGGACAAAAGGATCACTGAGGACTGCTGGAATATTGCAAAATAATCGCAAAACACAATAGAGTTAGGATACTTTTTAAATTGAAACCTCTCTTCACTACTTTAGATGTGCTTGTTCACAGGTTTTCCCTTTGCTTCTTTTGTATCCAGTTTGTATGAAATGATGTTTCTGATTCTTCAAACACTTAGTACTCAGCTCCTTCCTTCCCTAATGATCATTATTCTATGTTCATTCCTGTTTCAAATACATTACCCTCTTCCATCCAAATATCCACCTTGAGCCTATCCAGAATTTTCCTGCTGAAACAGGAACATTCAGGTATTGTTCTGCATTCCTCTTATATCACTCACTTCTCTTCAAGCATGTTTGTCACTGTTCTTACATCTAGTCCAAATCTTGTTCTTGCAGACAAAACCAACTTCCTCAAGTCTGTGGTGAATCAGAGAAGTCTTTCCTAATTCTCTTCCCTCTTTCTGGAAAGAGTGACAGCTTTCATGCTTCTTTTGTTCCTTTCACATTTTCTCTTTTGTGCTTCTCTGTGTAAGGCCAATATCCAACATCCTCATACACAGTATTCTGAGCGCTGCAGCTTGTATCACCCTCCCATGCAGCTCCAGTCATCTAGTAGTTAATGTCCCTTGTTCTCTTCCTGAAAAGGAAGCTGACTTTGTCAAGGAAGAAAGCAGCTGCCCAAGACCTAACTTAATTTTGACATGGGAAAATCATGTAGGAAGGGAGAAAAGTGACTTAGTACCATTTCACAGGAGGGGAGCAATCCGAACTAATTTTTACAGCTTTCACTTAGGAGCAGGATATTGGGGTAGGAGCTCCCATGACATATGAGAGTATCTAAGTAGCAGTGGAAAACATATGATGCTTCTGAATTCTGTCTTGTGTTATAACACCTTTCTCCTTGTCCTGACATGAGACTTGCACATTGCAAAATTGATCATGTCATTAACCAAGCAGGATTGTTACCTGACAGACAAATGCATGTAACAAATGTCTTCGAGTGTGAGAGAGGAAGGAAACAAACTCCCTTACATTTTGTTCGCACTTCCCAGTGGAAACATCACACACTGACACCTCTGAAGAGCAAGAAGCCTGCTCTCCTCTGTATCTGCCATGCATTGCCCATCAGCAAGAATTCCTAATGCACTCCTGCTGCTCTTCCATGCTGGTTTTTTTTTTAACACATCCACTCTTGGCAGTGGGCACTCTCACAGCAACTTGCTCAGATACTGCACAAGGAAAAGCAAACCTTACAATACAGCTTTACCAGCATGATAAGTATACCTATACACTTCCCCAAAATTTCTGGAGACTGTCTATCATACAGGATAAAAAAGTGTCCCTGTCCCAGCTAGTGACATTTGTCCTCATCCCTTCCCCCTGGTCTGATGTTGAAAACCTAGAGCCTTGCTGCCAAATACTTCTCCCCATCATTGCAGGCTGGCAGTGTTTGTGAGACTTGGCAGGAAACAGCATTTGATAAGAATCCTTCTCTGGGCACTTCTGAGCGGGCACTGTCATTCATTTCACTCCCCTGCCAGTTCACAAGCACCATGCCAGCAGGGCGAGTGCAGGAGGAACTGCATTCCTTTTGGGCTCCTGTAACTCAGAAGCTGCGCCTATAATTTTCTTCAGTTACTTTTGAACCAAAAGCAAGCAGAACACACTTCAATCCCAAAGGAATATTTTTAAGGAAAGTTACAAGCAAACAGGCATTCAGGATGACAATGGAACAGCCACTTCAGCCTGCTGCCAGGCTATAATTGGTACTTACGCTCACACTCTTGCACACACATACGTGCAGCAGAGCTTAATCAATTCCCTCATTAATGTTGAAGCTCATGTGCTCATGCTCTGTGTCTGGGAAAGCTTTACACCCACATGAATTTTGATGTGGAGCTGAAACAAAAATGTTGATGCTGGCAATGCCAACTATAGAGAGTAAATAGCTGGGTCTTGCCAATGCTGTCTTGAATGGGGCTTCTCACCCAGAAGAAAACCTATGTGTGAAAAGTATTCTCATGACTGGGTCTGTGCAGCAAAAGTAAATCCTGGTTCCCTTCCTCAAACAAGTAAATCCATATATGCCAACGAGTTGGTTTCAAGTCTTGTATAGGTAGGTCCCACTCCCTGGTCTTTATGTGAGATCTGAATCTTGCCCACTGAAGTGAGTCAGACTATCGGTGTTTGGCTCTGTGCTTCAGGGGTCAGTGACTGCATTTACACGTGGGCAGACTTCATGCTGATTAAATCAAACTGCTGCACTGAAAAGAACATTAACTAAATGCCTCCCAATATTCTGATGGTGTATAAGCTATTCTGAATCTTAAAATCCATCGGGGATTTGTGCTAATTCATTCCAGTAAACACAAGTACATAAATGAAAAGGCTTTCCTTTCAGTAAAATCAAGCAAATGCATAGAAAAAGAAATTAAATGGAATTTAAAATTGCTTTGTTTTTCAGGATCTGAGAAGCAAAAAATTACAAGTAGCATTTAAATGAAGGTTCTCACCTCTTTTGTCATCCTATGTTTCCTAGTTTTATTTCTTAGAGCTCAAAAAGCAATACTTTCTGAGCAGCACTGGTGGAGGCTTGTTTTGATAATGTACTTCAGCCATGGCCCCTTGTCTAGAAGTGATTGGATTATATGTTCTGCTTGTTTCCTCCACTGAGGCCAGTGACAGATGCAGGCCAGATGTGAATGGCAGGGACTGCAGTGTTCCCTTCACAACTATAAGTCAGCACCCACCTTTTGCCAGCTCAGTAGCCTTGGGGAGATCCCACAGTGGGGGGACAATTGTGGGAGAACACACGCTCACAGTTCTGCCCCAGGTCATTCCTTCCCTGTGACTCCCCACTGCTTGCAGATGGGGTTGAAGTGCCAGATAGGGGATGAGGTGATATGCTGGGAACAAGGCAATTGCCAGGACTACACCAGTGGGGTGGGAGAGGGGCTACAGGAAGGCTAAAATTCCCTTGGTAGCCGCCTGGTCAATCCATATGGGTTTAAAGCTATGAGTGAATCCGGCAACAAACTTCTGTGACTCCAGATTATAAGTCACCCACTGTGTTGGAAGTTGTTTGATGTGGATATTTCCACTGGCAACTGGCTGCAGGCCAAAAAATTCACTGTCCATGGATCACAAAATCACCGAAATTTTTACTGGTCACTTTTTTCTGAACAGAGGAGCAAAGAGTGTTAGGGGATCCATGTTTTCTAATGCATCCACCTATCCCATTCTTCTCTTTGGACCATTTCTGTGTGCTTTCACTAATCAGTTAAGCCCTCCCTTGCTTTTTCATACAGCGTCCCTTTTCATTGGAAAGCCAGACATGCTGGCAGTACTTGCTACCAGAGGACTAAAGAAGGAAATAATGATCCAAAAGAAAGTATTATAGTCTCTCAAATTGCACTGAGATATTCTCAAGTCAAACACTAACCCTGCATGTGTTCGTATTCACTTCTAACATTCTCCAAGAGAGCCTGTTCATTGCTAAAGGCTTTATGCATTGCAACAGCAGCTGAAACCTGGGAAAAACTACAAAGGCAAGATGTTGATGAACATTCTGTGCACCTGTGTTTTTTAGCCCTCACAACCAAAAAACCAGTGAACAATAAAGGGCAAAAGTGGATATCAATTGCATTGAACTTATTCAGATTAGATAACGCAGTTGGAGGAAAGAGGAGAAGATAAGTAGTTTGTGCAACATCTTATTGACCTGAAAGATCAGATGCCTAAAAGAACATTTTACTAAGGATAGTTGTAAAAAAACCAGTTGTGTAGGCAGGTGAAACCACAGATCAAATACTTTGCAGGTCCATATTTCATCACACACAGTATGCTTTGAGATGCCAAATTCTGTTTCTATTGAACCTATGGCAAAATGCCCACTGACTTCAAACAGAATAGGTTTTGTCCCTGTAAGCTATGAGTATGGCCAGCAATACCAATGCAGAATAGAAATAAATTGTGGAGGTGAGGAGAAGGGAGTTGTTATTGCAGATTTACTGCCTGCCTGATCTTAATGCTTTTACTTTCAAATTAACAAAACCCTTTTACTCTTGGGACATTATATGAATCATTGGGTTTTTTAGGTCCACAGTATTTTAAAGTCTGTTGGCTGGAGTGGTTAATTCTAATAAACTTTATTAGTGTATATTAGTAATTATTAGTAAGTATTTTTAAATAGTTAGCCTAAATGTTCAGGAGCATTAGAAACATTCTTTTCAAAGCAGAACTTTTTGGTATTGCAGCAAGATTTGATCAGTAAAGGTCTTTAAACCTTGGTATTGCTATTCTCTTTCTTTTACCTTCTTCCCTGTTCCATGACATTCTCTTTAGTGAAGTTTATCAAAATCTATGTCTTTAAGCTTTAACCTGAAAATGAATTTGATAAATCTTTGTAATTGTTTGACATCTCTTAGTAATATGGCATCTGTCTGAACATGGGTCTGTGCATGGATGTGAAAATGAATAGCAGAAAACAAAGTACTGAACTTTTTTTACAAATAAGTAATTTTGCATTAAAACAAGTCAAATTGCCAGCAGTGTATCTGTAGTATTTTAAAATCAGACAAAAATAGGATTGCTGTATTCTTTAATTAACATAGCTGAAATTTAGCCAAATCGGCTTCGGACACAGCAGGAGACGTACAGTTTGTCCTGATTTTGTGGGGAATGAAAAAAATTTAATACTTGGCACATGAACTAACTGGGCTAACTCAAAATGTTACCAAAACGTATTCAGCTAGATCAAATATGGTGGTTAACCAGAGATTAGCCCACATATTTTAACAGAACAGAAGCGCACAGTTTTGAGGTTGGGGCTTACTAAAAGAAACAAAATCTAGAGAAAGTGATTATCAGTGACATGAAAATTTTGAGGAAAACTACTTACATATTGAAATTAGTAAGGTCCTTTGGCCAAAGCCTTGCATTCTTACTGATACAGAGTAACATCACCTCCTATGAATAGTTTTCTTGATTTGGGAATCCAGTCTTTTATGGCAAATGGAATTTCAAAGTGTTTCAACAGGAGTGAACATTTTCAATTGTCAAGTTATTAAAAACTACCACTTCTTAATTTCTATGTGCCCAGTTCCATAGGATGGGTGTTGATGAGGTTAGAGATATGACATTAACATGAGGTAAATTGTTTATTAAACAGAAATAAACATCAACTGAGTAAACATCATATTAGGGCTTACAAAATCTAATCTAGATGTAATTTCTGAATGTGTGCGATGGAACTGCAGTGCCTTACTAAGCAGATACTTTCTTGTAGATATTTAAGGGCAGAATTCTGTCATTTTCAAATGCACATCCTTAAGAAAAGGTATCTTCAGGAGTCATGAAAAACTTATGAGAAGTTCAGTAAGGAAACTTTTGATGAAATCAGATGTAGGTTTCAAGCCATTCCTGTCACAAAAAAGTAAAATGGATTCTTCCTGAGCCACTGAGGACTGAGTCCAGAGAAATTTCTTGAGAAGGGGCATTGCTACCCTCCATTCAAAGTTTTACTGTTTATAATTGCAGTTCAAGTTCCTGCCAGTAAGGTGAGGGGGATACTCATTAAATTAGTTCATGTGACAGCTGCTCTCACCATTCACTTCTCTGTAGATAGCTCAGCTCAGTTTGTGAGTAACATTGGCCCTCATACTAGAGGGCTATGTGCAGACAGTTACCAAATTTATACTTAGTGGCCTTTTCTGTCTTTAACAATTTTTTTCTTCAACAACTTAATTATGAAGATTGCCTCATTCCCAAATGTGACATTTCATAGCTTTAGAAGAAACAGTTATCTGAAGAACTTCTCTCAATTGCCTCACAGACTACATCTCAATGTTTCTCTAATCCAGATCATTTTGTTTCCTAGAAAGTGCAGCTCACCATTCCATAGGGCTGACTTTTCTTTGCACAGGTGGTTTGCCTGTTAAAAAATTTTCCTTCAGAAGACACCATATAGCATGAGCACCCTTAGGCAATAATTCCTGCATCTGGGCTTCTGACCCTTTCTAAAGTTTTAGTAGTCCTGAGTGAGTTTGTAATTATAGTCAAAATTAAGTAAGCTAGATATTGCTGGGGCTAGATAGTGAGCCAGTCTGAAGGGGAACTTGCAATGAGAAGAGGAGTTACTCAGAAGCCAGCTGGAGCACCCCTTACTCTTTCATCAGCTTCCATCTTTTGGACTTTGATGATTATATACATCAGACTATCTATAACATGTATCGTATACTCACAGTGCATGATGATTATTACAGCCCACCCATTTTACAGACAATAAACACCGAGACTGGAGGCAGAAAGACAAGAAAGGCCCTGAAGATTAAAGGATGAGGCAAAAATCTTGCCTCTCCTCAGGTCAGGATTACTGATTCACTTTGCAGCACATTCCACAGAGCCGTGACCTCTTCAGGTGAGGCATTGCTGGGCATCCTTCCTCAAAGATCCTCAAATCTCTTTTCTGCACTGACCCCATATTCCTCTGGTGAGTGGAGGTGGGATGGCTCAGTCACCCAACAGGCTCTCTGTCAGTTCCCCCTGATACATACTCTCAACAAAAGCAGAATGCATCCAGGTTCTTTGGTAAACAAAGGGATATGTGGGAGCATTTGTCCCCTTAAAGAGTAAGGAACCTTATATGAGTAGATGGAGCAGAGCTGAAAACAAAGACCTAAGTCCAGTGCTGTTGCAAAAACATCTGGCCAGCACTGTCTCTTAAAAAAAAAAAAAAACAGACTGGAGGAATGTAAACATATGTTTGGCCAGTAAAGAAGTCGTTACATAAATGCTAATTATGGAAAGGATTTCCCATGTGTACAGGGCTTTTGACAGAACTTTGATCCCATACAGGACACAAGTCTCAGGAGTCACATGCTCTGCCTTAGAACTATGCCGACACTTCTGTGAGCCCTAAGAAGATGCAAGGGCATTTGCTGTAGCACAGGAACAGAAGAAGCTGTGATGATTGAAAATGAAGTTTGCACAGCATCATGATAAAGCAAGTCCCTCTTTAATTAAACAGTTCCATTGATCAGAACACGTGAATATCTAGCTGTGATGCTTGGATGGCCTATGCATGACAAAATACAGGAAGAATACTCTAATGAGCCTCCCAAACTCTGATTTCCTATAATCTAGCTGAAACCAGCTATAAGATCCATGTATTTCACCTGCTCAGCCACATATTGTCTTCTCCCCGATGCCTGCCTTTGGTCTCCCCTCACTTCAAGCATCTTCCAATAGGTCTTTTTTTTTTCTTTGCAATGCCAATACAATTCAAGCTACTCCTACAGAGCACACTAGAGCAGCCTAACTGAGCAGGTAGGTGTAGTAATGAGAAGGATTGCTGAATGAGAATACCTACAGGGTGTACTGCAACCCCGCTAGTTTGTTCACTGTATGTACTAAATATGCTCTGAGGTCTTCTGTATCTTTCCTGACATTCCTTCCTTCTTATCCTTGCTTCCAATGCCCTTCTCTTCATTCCCTCTTCCCCCTTTCCTTCCTCACAAAATTGTTTGCCTCTCAGTCTTCTTGTGACCCTAATCTTGACCTACACTCCACTGCTCTCCTCTCGGAACACACTTTTTTAAGTAGGATGCAGAAAGCTGCTTTTCCTTTAATGAACATCAAGCAAAATAGCTAATAAAGTCGATACATTTGGCATAGAAAGGGCAATGGAGTCATTACATTTTTGCTGCTATGGATGTGAGATTATTTGTGTACAATGTTTTTAGCTGTTAGGACCTGACTTTCATGCCTTTTTCCTCCACAGTCAGGAGAGATTCAGGTTAAACTGACCTTTCTGAAGGGGTGGTGAGATTCTCACATGGGTGACATGACTCCAGGCTCCCACAAAGATCACAAGAACGGGGGAAACCTTAGGCTTTCTTTGCTGTGAATAGTGCCATTTAGTAAAGGGAATGACTCACCATGTCCAGAGTGAAGCCTGTCCTCAGACCCTCGGGGTGAAGGCACCAGAGGACCAGTTTAATAATGAGCTTGTTGGCGTTGCTTAAGCAATGTGACACTCCTTCTGCCACTGCGGCTACCCCTACCTCATGTGCTGCCCTTGTTCATGCAGTGTTTGTGCTGCTCAGTGATGAATCTGACCAGGGAATTTACCTGACCAAAAAGTACTGCTGGTGTTTTATCGGCCCTTTCTTTTGCAGAGTTACTTTTTCAGTTGGATCAAAGTTCCCAGTTCCAATTTGTGATGTGGCTCCAAAGTCTGTCAGCAGAGTAAAGGCAACGAGAAGTGGGAATATACAGGCAAGAATGGGAGTTCAGGGATATGAAAACCATAGGTCTTTGGCAGTCCAGTGACAGAATCTTCAACCATGCTTTGGGACTGAAATCTTCTGTTTGCCTTGCCTGTTAAACTCGTATTGCATGTGGTGCTCTATAAATAATGTCTTTTGAAAGTACAGCAAGCCTATTTTAAAAGAGAAACACAGTTATTGAATTTCCACCGTGATTTATCTTCCAGCCCTCCTCCCTTCCCATCCCCTGTGGCTGAATATCTCATTTATGTATTTCACAAACGTGAAACAGAATACTCCACTACTTTTTTCTCCATTCTTAAATAAAATTGTGATAATTCAGCCTTCCAAAATGACTAGCAAGGCAACAGGATTTCTGCTCAGGAAGAAAGGGAGAGATCTACATTTGAGGCTTTAGGGAGTTTCACATAGTGAGAAAGAGTTGAACATTTGAAAACCAGAACTCTTAAGCAACCTTTTAATTGAAGGCGTGTTTTATATATCAGAATTTCTGCCCATATCCAAGGGGCTGTATAGGAGTTGTGTATTGGCATCAGAGAGAGTTTGTAGGGTAAATGTGCACCTTGACTTAGTTAAGATATTAATGCTGAAAATAGCATATTATTCCAAGCAATAAAATATGAGCTACAGTTCTGAAGTTGACAAAATTTGAAGCATATTTATTTGAGGTAAGAATTTGTCACTGAAGGAGGAAATAATGGTTTGTTGATAATATTGATTCTGAAATAAACTCAGTGGTGTCAGAAGTCCAGCTTTTCCAAGAAGATGATCCTGGGAGTGCCATTGGTACCCACAGAGCAGGAAATAAATTATGCATCCTTGATCTGTGGCTTCTAGCCACATTACCTTTTCTTTTAGTGATGTAATAACAAGCTTCAAAAAGGAGTCAAAGCCTCAGCTATATTTAGTATTCACTCACAAGCTTTTGTCACAGGTGAGCATGATTTCCTGATGTCTTTGACACCCAAGAAAGAAGGATGACTAAGAGACCTATAAATCTCAAAGTCCTGTTTTAGACATAACAGAGTGAAGGAGAGAAAATTATGACAACGTAGCATTTACATGGTCAAAGTACTACAGTTGTAATAACAGCCCAAATAACCTTGTAAAACTAAGAAGTAAACACTATTATCTCCATACAGAAGCTTGCCAAAGGTGATATGCCCCGGAATTTATTTTAAGTAAGATTGAACTCTTTAGCTCCTCTCTAGAAACTAGTATGAAGTTGCAAAGTAAACATGTAGCAGAATTAAGAATAGATACCGTGTATCTTGCTGGGATTCAATGCCACACCATCTCAAAATTTCCTATCCAAGAAGTGGCTGGAAGCTATATTAAAATCTGGAGTTTATTGTGTTGTTGCTGCAGAGTGGACCAGCTGTCTGGAATTTGTCTCCTGCAAATTGTCCTTTGCTTGGCATGTCCCTTCGAAAAGAAGTAATCTTTATTTCCACTTCTTATGATAAACCACAAGTTAAAACAAGCAGGTTTTTCCTTGAATGACAACCAGGTAGTATTATACAATTTGTTATCAGATCAAAGCAAACATGACCTTAGCCCTTGGACAGTGCATCATAGCTCCATACCTTTCACATGGAAAGGAGAAGGAAGGGGGAGGAGAATACATATCCTGCTTTGCTCTCCAGATGTGGCTGCAGGTATTTTAAACTGTAATTATGGAACCAGCTAAGCTCTTTGGCTTTCAAACTGCTGGGGTGTCTCACCTCCTCAGTCTATTTCTGGGTGCTGTAAATATTGCTGTTCATGTAGCAGGAAAACAACCAAGCCACAGACATGCTGGCTAATGACTCAAAAATGTGAGGACAGATAGAAGCCATACCCATTTCTGAAGTCACTTGCTCAGCAAATCAAGACAGATTAACGCAGCCTTTATACCTTAGCAACAGTCCTTGCCGCACCTGAGGGATCATGTTATGACAGGTGTCCTTCTTCAACCTGCCCCTTTCTGTGCCCTGCAAGAAAGACAGATCAGAGCTCAAACTTGCTACCTGTAAAAAGCCTTAGCCAAGAACACAGAACACTTTGCGAGGCTGATAGCTCTGTTGTTGACATTTCTAATTCTTTGCATTTTACATTAAAACCCAACCACTGGTTATGCGAGAAATTCAGCTTCTGTTTGTTTTTTTGGAAAGTTTCTGGTGTTCAGGTTGTCAGAGAAAGGACTTTTGAATTCAGGGCTCAGAAGTGAGAAGGAAGGAGAACCCCTCTCCACAATTGCTACCTATAGGAAATGGTGTGATTTTTAAGCAAATCTCATGGTAATGAAATCTGAGTCATGATGTTTTTAAGATCTGGGCTGCTGATAGCACCTCTTTTAATGTCCTTTACATAGTCCTGCAGACTCTTTCACATCTGGTCATGGACACAGTGCACAGTGTGTGCTGTGTAACAGCAGCACAACAGATTTCCTGATACCTGCTTACATGTCAAAAGTCATGTCAGGTAGTCACTGCTTAGACCTCCACAACTAGTTATTTTCCTTTTGAACAAAGGAAGAGCTTTAGGCCAATGTGAATAGCATGTCCCACGGGTGGTGGTTTTTCCCCACTTTCCTCAGTACAGTGTTTTCATCATCATTAAAAGTGAGTTCAGGACACAGTGCTGCTGTTTCTAAAATGCTTCTTTCCATGAGGCTTCAGCTCAGCATCACTCGGACTCTGAAGATGATGCCCTTTTCACATGCTGCTCACACTTTTCATTATAGCACTTTGAGCAATTACAGAATATGTTACAGACTAATTTATCGCTCACAACACCCCTCAGAACTGTACAAATGTGTTTTATTACCCTTCCTTTACTGATGTAGAAAGAAAGACATGGAGATTAAAGGCAATATTCTCTCCTTTGTTTTTGTTCTTGGAAAAGAGCCAAATTTATTAAATTCTGGCTGAAGGTAGGGGAGGAAAGTCAAGATGTGGGTACAGATCTGAGACAAACTCCTACTATTCTTTGGAGGCTGCTGAAAGCAGCTCTGTCACAACCTTTGGAGATTAGGTCTCTGGGAGATCCTGGAGATGACAAAAAGAGATAGGAGAGGGCTTAGGGATGAGATAAATTTTGCATCAGTCTGAGTTGAAAGTTGCAGTTTGTCACTGAAGAGACAGGAGGCAGTGAGTGACACAGAATTTATAAGGAGCCTGTATTTACAGGGACAGCGAGGTGGCTGTAAGAAGTGACAGGGCTTCAGAGTTCACTGAATTCAAGTGGACCCTAAGAGGAGAAGCTGTTGGTAAAGAATGGGGAATGAACACCAGAATGGTGGAAGGTTTGCTGTGACACCAGTGAGCCTTCTCTGCAGCTGAAGTTTTCCTGGCTCACAGAGGGAAAGGTCAATCCATTAGGAAAGAGAAAATTGCATTGATTAAATCAAGCAGAATTTGGAACACATTCATAAAGACTGTAACTCCCAGTGAACAAACTATATAATCCAAGTATGGGGAGAGTGTGCAAAACAGGTCCCCTATCTTAATAAGAAGACTATAACCTAGTGGGAATGTCAGAGTGATAGAGAGGTATAATTCCTTCACCCTTAGGACAAGGCATTCCTGGTGGGATCTCAATAGGATTCCCCAAGAGAATTATGAATTCTATGTCAGATGAAGCAACTCCTATACTTAAAAAATCAACTGAAGGAATTTCTAAAACAACTAGAACCTGGCCAAAATAATCTGTGTTCTTCCACTTACATTTATGCCACAAACTGGTCTTCCTCCATCCAGCTGCCTGGCTCAGCAATGCCTCCAGGTTCTGGAAAAGGAAGAAGATACCACTATCTATCACCCATTTAAGACTCAGTTGACCTACCAGTGTCATTCCAGAGGAGCAGATAGAAATATGTGGTTCCTCCGAACTCTGTAATTCTGTAAAATGGTTTCAGATTTAGAAAACAAGGTGATAGATGTCTTCTAAATGTCACGGACAAGACAGATAGGTGTTCCCTGCTTAACCTACCATTTTCTTTTAAAGTCTCCTAGGCTGTTTACTGTCTCCTTGTTTCTTGTGTTCGCTGTGGGCTTCTGAGCTAAGACGTGCTGGCATATACAGCATGGAGAGCCCTGTGGCCAGAATCCCTGACTCCTCAGCATAACCAAAACTGTACTGGTAACAGCGTAAATCTTTGTTGAAAACATATTCAAAGATAGTCCAGTCATCATTCATGGAGCTTTGTGCCTTCACTCCCTAAACCCAGGAAAGTCATTAGCCAAGACATTCTGTCCTGAGAGTGGTATTTCTTCTTCTCTTCCTGTTTTCATCTTCACTGATTTAGTTATCCTGGTATCCAATCTTGCAGTTTATGTTCTGACCTAATCCCTCTGATCAGTGTGGACAAAAAATGGAAAAATCCCACTCAGGCAGTGAATTTATTCACTAGGAGTGGTGAGGCACTGGAACAGGTTGCCCAGGGAAGTTTTTGCTTTCCCATCTCTGGAAGTGTTCAAGGCCAAGTAGGATGGGGCTTTGGGCAACCTGGTCTAGTGGAAGATGTCCCTGTCTATGGGAGGGGACTTGAACTAGAGGTTCTTCAAAGGTCCCTTCCAACCCAAACCATTCTATGGTTCTATGACAGAAATATGTTCATGGAGCAGCTCATAAGCATAATTATGCCTTTTTTGCAACATCAGGGCTAGTACACATTTAGGTAAGGCTTCTCAGCTGTGTTCCCTCTTTCTGCTCCCATAGGATCTCTTCCTGAGGCTGCACTTTTCCCCTCATATTTTTATTTACTTTTGTTTCAACTAAGACCTCAGCATGCTGTGGGACCTTCTCACCTACCTCCTTCTGGCCTTGGCCAAACTAACCAGTTGTGTTAACAGGAGGACTGAGCCTGATGGATATCTCAAATTGTGAGTTTTCTCTTTGTCTTTTTGCCCCTGGATAGAACAGCACGACTGTTCCAGCATCTTACCAGAGTGTTGATGCTATTGGAATCCTTTGCTCTTTGTCCCTCTCCAGTTTCTTAGTTTTATTTTTTTAACCCTTTGTTGCCATCTCTGTCCTTCTTTTCAGTCACTCTTTCCTGTAGTCCTTTGGCTTCTCCTTTTCTTTGTCTTCTCTGTTTTTTCATCCCTCCTTAGTTTCTGAGGGAATACTTTGATGGTGTTTTAGAGTTGGGCTAATCTCCATCCCTAAAACACAGGGAAAAAAAGGACAGTGCCCAAACTATTGAGTGAAGAGCCATCTCCTTTGTTTTGTTTCCACACCTGGCCTTTCCTAGCTTCAATTGATGGTCCATGGTCTTGCACTGGAAGAGTGTGACCTAAAGACTTTGGCTGTTCAGTGCCACATAGGAGCTGTAGGAAAGCCTTGGGGGGGTCTCAGGCCTTCTGTGATTTAGACTGGATGGTCAATGTAGAAGAGTTCTCTTGCTGAGAGAACAACAGTATGAAGTTTTTGTGGGATGCAGGAAGGGGATAAAGACAGTGATCAAAAAAAAGTCAGAGGTAGGGGTGACATGAAGATATTTCCTGCATCTCTCCACTCCATTTACAGTTTTATTCTTCACCTCTCTCCCCACCAAGGCCAGACTGTCTGTCCAGTGCACTGGGATGCCCCTGCTGACGCAGATGGAATGGCAGTGATATAGCCATAGTGGGATTTCCAACTCTGTGTGGGCCATTCAGTTAAGAGCTGGATTTGATGACCCTTGTGGGTCCATTCCAACTCAGAATACTCTGAAATCTGTGAAATCCTTGCACAACTCTCTGTCAGATGCTTTCTCGGCAGATTTAAATGCACAGCTCTTAGACCAGGCTACAGTCTGTCTTCACGTCCTTTTACATGCATGTGTACCCTGTTTTTATGAGTCAGACTTTCATACAGCACAATCTTGCTGCCTTGTGCTGTTCATATCACACTGGCCATCCCAGTAGATTTGTGGTTGCTATATATCATTGGAACAGGGCAGCCAACATGCATTGAGGAACCTGAGCACCTGAGAGGAAGAGAACTTACTTTATAGAATCATAGGGTCATTAAGGTAGGAAAGGTCATTGAGCCTGTCCCATCAACCCAGAACTGCCAAGGCCACCATTAAATGTGTAAATGTCCCCATCTACACATCTTTTAAATACCTTAGATGGTGACTCTACCACTTCCCTGGGCAGCCTGTTCCAAAGCTCAATAACCCTTTAGATGAAGAAATTTTTCCTAATATCCAATCTAAACATCCCCTGGAAAAACTTGAAGCCATTTCTGCTTGTGTTATTGCTCATGGAAGAAGGGACCGACCCCTACCTTGCTAC
Source organism: Anabacerthia variegaticeps (assembly GCA_035583185.1). Taxonomy (NCBI): domain Eukaryota; kingdom Metazoa; phylum Chordata; class Aves; order Passeriformes; family Furnariidae; genus Anabacerthia; species Anabacerthia variegaticeps. The sequence goes on along the minus strand of JAWWEW010000001.1, from coordinate 32,636,054 downwards.
AATCTCCTTTCAGGTAGTCGTAGGCAGTGATCAGGTTTACTTTATGGTATTGTACATAGAGAACTCTATATGAAATAGCTACATATCTGTAATGGGCCAGTCTTACACCATTTACACAGCTGTTTAAACAAAAGCCCCCCAACCTAAAACACTTAATTCTGGCTGCTATTACATTTGATATCTACCTTCAGTCACTGTTTGAAACTTATTGCTTTTACAGTCACTGCTAATGACTGATGAGGTGCCCAAGATGAGCTATTCCCTGGGTCATATAACCCACACGCTGCTACTGATCTTGTTAACATAAGATTTTGGCGAGTGTTGTTGTATATGCTGCCTTGAGAGCTCCAAATTTTTCAACAGATGCTAATCCTGAGCTACCAAAAGACCCATAGGTATAGGAAAGGCAGATCATGTTCTGCATATTGTACACTGGGATCTAGCCAAAGTACAAAAGAAACTAAACAAAAGCCATAGCCAGGCCTTTGAAGGTAAAACTGTGCAAAATATTTCCTTCTCTTAAAAACACTTTGACCACTTTTTTTGTGTGTATGTCAATCTTCCTGCAAAATCATTTGCCTCTACAGCCTTTTTCCCCCAGCTCTGGGCACAAAACACACACTCTGGATGGCTGCCAAAATGATGAGGTAGCTTCTCTTAGGTTGTTTAAAGAGGACATCTGAGCATTATTGTTTGGATTTTGTCACACAGTGAGAGGAATATAAGATTTTTCTGCTTCCCTAAGGTACAGCCTCTTGCAATACTTCAAGCAAAATGTGTTTTCATTGCTTTTTTCAGAAGCTAGCCAGAAAACTATAGCCAAGCTGGTTATCTCATACAGCTTGCAACATTATTGAGGAGCCATTTCCCTTGCAGCTAAGATTTTCCAAAGATATGGATAATTTGAGTGCACTAAAATCTTTAATATCTGAGTGGGCTCCAAAAAATATCTCAGAAAGCCTGTTTTTGGAAAAACTGTGCTCCTCATCTGTAAAACTGAGTCTTTTCCAGTTGTCCCAATGTAAAGGGGCACCAACAAAAATCAGAGGCTCTTGAAAATCTTTCAAAGTTATTCTTTGACCTTATAGTTATTATGTGTGTTTTAAAAGATGCTGCAAACTTGTTTGTATTATTAGACTGTATCAGCATTAATCCCAAACCCTCTTCAGACCTGTCTTATTTAGATGGGGATTCAGGCAAGCAAATGAGAATGCATTTATTATGGAAATTGGGAGCACTTCAGCAGAATTATCAATGCTGACTTTGGCTTATTTCCTGAGGTAGACATGAGTAGTATCTTCCCTCTCCCATTAACTTTCTAACTCCTCAATAAAACATTATAGAGAATTAGATTCTTCTCTGTTGCCAATTTGAACAGGAAACATTTAGTGCCAGCGAATAATAAGCATTTCCCATATGCAAATTTGCTCATTTGCTGCCCCTAACTTCTTGTTAAGGGAAAGGGTCATTTATTTTGCTTAAAGCTTTTCCTGGGAGCTATTCAAATTAACATGATGCTAAGTGTTTTACTGAGGAGGGTCTGTAATTTCCTCAGCTGGTGCAGCTGGAAAATCCACATTTATTTATTCTCTGCTCAAAAATTACTGGGACAGAGACACGTATTTGCTATGCAAAATACATCTTTAGTTTCTTGGCATGTGTCATCATGTGGGTCAGAGTTAAGAAGGTTAATGAAATATTTAAAGTGAATTTTTGCATAGTACTTTTAGTACTGAAATGGATAAACCACAAAGCTAAGAGCATGTTTATGTAAGGTATTTAATCAGTTGTTTTCATCCTATAGAATGTATAGAGGCTATTATCAAGATGTTCTTACACCACTTGAATGAGATTATGCTCTTCATAAATACTCTTTTATAGGTAAATTTGAAATTCACTTGTAAGGCTGTATTGCTGTAGTAATGAGCAGCAGAGCTGATGTTTCTCTGAGTTTGCTTTAACTTATGCTAAAGGCCAAGCTGACTGTAGTTGCTCTTGGGCTTGAGATTTTTAGACAAGATGCATCTGTGTCACCCCTCTAAGTCCAAAAATCAGTGGAGCTCAAGGAGTCTGAGTATGTCATGTATAATAAAGCCACTGTTTCTTACCAGCTCCCGTGGTCTGAGACATCCAGACCAAGGCATTATGTAATGTTGCCTTTTTTCTCCATTTCCTTGCAGAACTCCTCGAGCAATGGAATTTCTTGAATGTCATCAAAAGAAGTCAAACCCAGATGTGGACTGTTCCTGCTTTATATGTCAGAAGTGAAACCAGCTTTCTGTAGTTTCCTATGCTGCAGTGAGAGAAGGATAAAAAACTAAGGTATTTGAACACCATGAAATTACCCACAAATGGAGCAGTGAATGTGTTCACAAGGACTCTTTGCAAATAAACAAAAAAAAAATGTCACCACTTGGATACAGCAACGTTGAAAATACCATGCCAAGATCAAACAGCAGCTGTATCTGCTGAAGCTGGAACAGAAACCATCTGATCCACTTCATTTGCTACTTAACAAACAAGGAGTTTCACTGATAAAAGTGCTCTTAAGCCTTCCTAGCTTTGTGGTAGATACAAGATCACTCCCAAATGGCTTTACAGGAGCAAGCTGTACTGGTGGAGCACAACAACAGTTTGACTTTTTTCTAAGGAGTGGGTTTGGCATCTGCTGAACAGGTCACAGAATCACAGAATGGTTTGGGTGGGAAGGGGCCTTTAAAGATCACCTAGTTCCAACCTTCCTGCCCTTAAGCAGGGACATCTTCCACTATGTCAGGTTGCTCAGAGCCCCATCCAACCTGACCTTGAATGTTTCCAGGGTTGGGGAATGTACCACCTCTCTGAGCAATCTGTGCCAGTGTCTCACCACCCTCATTGTAAAGAATTTCCTTCTATTATCTAATCTAAACCTGTCCTACTTCAGTTTAAAGCCATTTCTTCGTGTCCTGTACTACATGCCCTTGTCAAGTCTCTCTCCATCCTTCTCTCAGCCTTTCCTTACTGGAAAGGTGCTCCAGCCCTCTGATCACCAGCCTGCCTCTGGACCCATTCCAATAGGTTCATGTCTTTCCTCTACTTAGAATTCCAGGGCTGGACACAGTACTCCAGCTGGGGTCTCACCAGAGTGGAGTACAGACAGGAGGACCATCACTACAAATGAAACACATAGGCTGAAAAACACCAAAGAGTCTAGATTTCTGTTTTATTTCCATCCTATGTTTAGGGGCAGAAGCTGCTGTCTTCAATGAACGTGTCATTAGTAGGACAAGAATGATATGGGACAAGTCTCTGACCCCATTTCTGCTACGGTAAAGCTGAAGTAATTCTGACTGTTGGGATGTTTTGCTGTGGGTGAGCACTTTTGGGCATTTCACTGTTTAGTCCCTTCAGCAGAATCACTGATGTCAAGAGCAACCAAGCATGGCCTCAGCTGGCCAGTTACTAGATAATGAAGATAAGATTGCAGTTCTGGGGGAATTTGACATACACAGCACCACTGATCTTCTCACAGTGGTACACTGTTAGAAAGATAAACTGTCCTGGTTGAGACAGAGATGGTTTCACTTGTGTATTTTTAGAGGCATTGCAATCTATTTGTTTGAGAATTTGTTTGATAGTAGTCTATCTTTTAAAAATCTGGAAATCAACTTTCTTCTTTGTGGCAGGAGAGAATTTTCAGCAGTTTCAGCAAAATAAATATAAGATATGGGATGTTGAACAGATTGGGCTTTTTTCAGGCCATGTGTCAGAAATTGGAGTTAATGGGTAGCAACAACAGAAATCAATGAAAATTCTACCTTAAACAGTGGACAAAATGCTTTGTTCTGTTAAAAGTAATTTTTTGTTTACTTTATGTAAGACTTTTTCAAGTTCTCCAATCTCTTTTCCAGGATAAATGTAAACCACATTTTACAGACAGACACAAGCCCTTTTTAAACCTTCTGCAGTCATCATAAAAAAACGAAGAATGACATCAGCCTTAAAAATATCCACATAGATTATCAGATGAGAAACATGTTGCTAAGACTAAATATTTGCCCAGGAAATTTGCAAATTCTGGTAATTTGTATTTCCAAATAACCCAGTCATGCTAGTCAGGGTACTCTGTACTTTTAACATTATAACTGGATATGCACAATAAGTCAGTGTGTGCCTCAGCAAAACTGGGCAACAGGAATCTACCAGCTTAAACGAAGGATTGCATTACACACGGAGGGGAAAAACCTGTTCAAGTAAACTGTTTCATTTTTATCTCACAGCAAATTAGATTCCTTCAAAATCTCCTCAAGGGTGTGTGGCATCATGAAGCCTTTCATCAAGGACCCAGATCGGGCTCTGCTTCAACCTTCTTCAGAAGAACAGAACAAACATCCTCCTTCCACTGAAACGGATGTTTTCTGAAGGTAGAACAAGGTATCCTCTGTACCTCAAAGGGAGGAAGGATCACATGACACCAGGCATAAATGTGGAATTGCCCATTTTCATAGGCTTTATTATTATTATTATTACTTTTTTAAACCAGGAAGCTTTTCCACATCCCAGTTAGAGCTATGAAGTTCAATGGGTTTCCTCTGCTTTGGATATACTGACATTCAAATCCCAGCCTCTCTAACAGTAATTATGTGCATCTTAGCAGAGAGAGTGGCTGGTAGAACATTTCACTCTCACAACAGCCCTATGACAAGCACAGAAATGGTGTATGTGAAAAAATATTTATCAGGAAGCATTTGATGTATTTTTAGGTTCTCCTTTAAAGCAATTTAGTGGTTAGAAAGTAAGGGAGAGGAAAGCAAGTTCCTGGCACACTGCCAGTAACTTTTCTGTAGACTTCAGCTTTGGAACCTAGTACTGACCAGCTACACCTGAACTCTGGGAATTGTCAGCAGTTCAGATCAGGTTGAAACACCTTCCTTATGGCACCATGCAAGCAGTGATTCCTGCTGTTTTCTCCCCTTAACTCAATATCCTGTTGTCAATCCTGTGTCAGGTATCGGAACAGGCTGCCCAGGAAAGTGGTGGAATATGCATCTGTAGAAGTATTCAAAAGGTGTGTGGATGTGGCACTCTGAGGACATGATTTAGTGGTACTGGGTTAATAGTTGGACTCTACAATCTTAGAGTCTTTTCCACCCTAAACCATTCTATGATTCTAATCAATAGAGTAAAAGTTGTTTCTATAAACTTTTTCTTATATTGATTGCTCTCCAGAATGAAACAGGTTTTCATTCCTGTTGTAGAGTTCTCCAGAAGAATGGAAAAAATTATAGCAAACTGCCTAAATTTCAAGAAGGAACCTCTGTGACATTTGGTTGCTTAAAATAGCTCACATTCCTCTGTTCTTTGTTGTTGCTTTAATGGTTTTGCATGTTTTGCCCACATATGCAAAAATACTTAGACAGAGATGTTGTTAAAAACATTCTGGAAAATTAATTTTTTCATTCATGTCCAGGAGAGGAAAGGGCCTGATTAGCTCAGACAATTAGTAATAAAGGATTCGAAGTTCTTCATCTCCTAGTGACTCACTTCTAGGCTGCAAGCTGCAATGATTTCAACATTGGCCAATGTTTCGTACTTGCAGTCCCATTTCCCTACATGGGAATGTCTGTCACAAACCTCAGACCACCTGGTGTTTTCTATAAATTTGTGCACATTTCCAACCTAAAAGACTAACGATGAATGTCAGGGAGATGACCTACCCCTTTATGTATAAAGTGTATGTCTCAAAGACAGAAGGAAGTCATTCTATAGGTCTTTGTGATTGATTTATTACCTTGATAATGCAAGTTGTTTTCTTTTTTACAGTCAGGCTGCCAACTTGTAAATTCATGTTTACAGAATAATGTGTCTTTTTAGACATTATTAGAAACAAGAATTTCATAACCAGCAGCAATGGAAGCTTTTGCATCTCTTCCATCACATGTTTATACTTTAGTAAAGCCTTTGACATGGTTTCCCACAGCATTCACCTGGACAATCTGGCTGCTCATGGTTTGGATGGGTGCACTGTAGGTAAAAAATTGCCTGGATGGCCAGACCCAGAAAGTGGTGGTGAATGGAATTATATCCAGTTGGTGACCACTCACAAGAGGGGCTTCCCAGGGCTCAGTGTTGGGACCAGTTGTGTGTAACATCTTTATCAATGATCTGGACAAGGGGATGGAGTCCACCCTCGGTCAGTTTGCAGATGACACCAAATTGGTTGAGAGTGTTGTTCTTTTGGAGGGTAGGAATGCTCTGCAAAGGGATCTGGACAGGCTGGACTGATGGGCTGAGGCCAACTGTATGAGGTTCAATAAAGCCAAGTGCTGGGTCCTGCACTTGGGTCACAACAACCCGAGGCAGTGCTCCACACTTAGGGAAGAGTGGCTGGAAAGCTGTCCAGCAGAAAAGGACCTGGGGGTGCTGGTCAACAGTGGCTGAACGTGAGCCAGCAGTGTGGCCAGGTGGCCAAGAAGGCCAATGGCAACCTGGCCTGTATCAGCACTAGTGTGGCCAGCAGGACCAGGGCAGTGATTGTTCCCCTGTACTCAGCACTGGTCAGGCCGCACCATGAATGAAAAGGACAGAACAGACCAAGAAGCCCTGATAAAGAACAGACTTTTGGCTCAGCCAGCTTCAGAAGATAATCACAAGCCAATTTAAGTGCCATGCCAGAACACAGCCTAATTTCTCTGTTAAGACCTTTGCCAGGAAATAAACTATTTCATTCAAGAGGTTATTGCATTAAGCAGAAATGACTAAGGCCAAGATTCTGAGGTCCAGTTCAATGCTCAATGTCACCTCACTTGACAAGCAGACCTTAAGTAACAAAAAAGGAATTCAAAAAGTGAGCTTTTAGTTTGGTTATATTTTTAGCTATGCCTTCACGCTTACCTCTAGATATCTTGTTTCTCATCAGAGTATGTTAAAGCTTCATGGAGCATAAGATGGAGGAAAGCTAAGCTCCTGTGGTGCTTGACTATATTTACTGAGTAGGATCAAATGGGTGAGAAACTGGTGATGCTGGACGGGAAATAGGATTCCCTTCTCGGCACAGAGCAATGCCCAAGTGTGGTAGTAATCAGAATCTGTTAAAAAAAACCCCAAAATACCAAATGTATTCACAAATACTTTAATCAGTTTGTTTTATTCTGACTTCTGCAATCAGAATTATTTGCAAATAGTTGGATGACAACCAGATATTTTTTCACAAGAATGCCATTTCATTGTTCTGCTTAAAAATTTCCGTCATTCAATTAGGGATCTGAAACAATGTCTTGGACAAAAAATGACATGTTCACTGCAAAGCAAACAAAAAACAAACACAAGCCCAGTGGTTTTTTTCCATTAAATAGCTGTCTTTCTCCAGCTGGCTGTCCCAGTATAAATCCTAATGGAAGCAAGGCTCAGCAGGTTCTCTCTCTGTAAACTCAAGGAAAAGTGCAGCTGCAGAGAGTAAAGCTGATCTGGGCTCAGGTACCTCCAAGAGAAGAATAGATCCCTTTGGCAGTGAAGACAAAGACTTAAACAATCAACCACACAACATGAGTAATGGATAGTAAAGTATGCAAAGAAATGATTCACAAATAAGCCACTGGCTGAGAGTTATTAATTTGCTCACTGGATTCTGACACACACCACATTTTTGAAGATTTCCTAACCAAAAATCGTATCCTGTTTGTTGCAGATTTTACCCAGAACTTTAGAGTGCCTAGAAAGAACAGTGTTGCTTTGAATTTAGATTTTTTTTTTAATGGATATTGAATTGAAAAACCTTCCTTTGTATGAAACATGAGGCCTTGACCACATTTTTACTGTTACGACTACGGCACTTTCCACAGAAGTGGGGTGTTAACCTCTGAGACGTGGCTGTGTTCCAGCTCAGATGTTTTTTTCATTCTTCCTGAAATTTCTCTGTAGTTTCAGCTGGATGACGTATTCCTCACTTCCCTTCCTTTGTGTAATCCTGGTGGCACAGAATGGGAAAGGCTGCTGTGTTTCCCACCACAGAGACCGCCTGCTGCTGAAATGCAACTAGTGAGGGATATCTGCACAAGGAGAACCACATCTGTACTACTTGATGCATACAAGAGAAGCTGCATATCCACAAGGCAGAATTTACCCCCAGTTTATTAAGCACACTGTTATACTTCTTAGATAACAGCAGTACAGAAATGGGGACCTGGGGATTGCTCATTGTCCATTCTTCAACCAGAAAACATGGCCTATTTTTGTCAAACCTCAAAAGTGACAGGGAGCACCATGATTAACTAGCAAAATGGGCAATTCTGCAGCACAATAAAGGAAGAAAACCTGTAGGTGGTACGACCTCATAATATGTAAGACTAAGCTTCAAGAGTTAAAAAGCAGTCCGCTCTCTTGTCCCTTCCCCTCTTTCACATTAAACATTTTGCTTATGCACGAGTAAGAAAATCTTTAACACCCTTTTCTGCCATGGTGTCTTGTCAGTAAGTGGTGCCTTTTGGAAGCGAAGACATATTTCTCACATATTCCCACAGTACTGTTCTAAAGTGGAAGACTGCTTCTCTTTTTTAGAGGCAGGAATCTGAGACAGGCCTTTCTTAAACGTCTCTGAAAACTCTGGGCTGGCATTTTTCCCCCACAATCTCCTTCTTAACGTGGCTACATATCTGGGCCTGAAATGAGCTTGGTTGATATTTTGGCAGCCCACAACTAAGTAAAAGAAGAAGAAGAACTCAGGATGCTTTTCTGAGCCTAAGGAGCCATTCAATAAAACCAGGACAAAGTCAGTCTTGACATTGCTAGTGTTTCATAGGAAATCCACTTCATCCCAAGATCTTATTTTTGTAACCTTTTGGGATTTCTTTGCATAGTATAAAGAGAGACACAGCCATAATTCCTTGAGGATAATTTCCAGATCTGCTTCAAAGATGTACTGGGGAAATACCCTGGGATATAGGTGCTTCAAACTTTTGAACAACCCCTACCTGACGTTTGTGGCTGAGGCCCATCTCTGCTCTGAAGGTTAGAAAGCCACTCCCCTTCCACTGGTGTGATTTTATTTTTAAAAGCAGTTCTCCTGGCAGGCTTCTCCACCGTCATCCGATTACGTAAAGTAAACGATTGACATATGCAGACCAGTTGAGGCCATTTTCTCTGTTAAATTCAAACCTTGTTATAAAAGTGCAGTTTTAACATGTTGTTCTTTCTGAAATATTCCACAATATGTGCTTTCACATTCAGTTATATAACATTACATTCTTTTACAATAATAAAGCTGAGTGTATTTTGGAATTGTTCACAGACTGAGGCAGTTTAGCAAATGGGACACATCCAGATGTGAAAACGTTCTGTGGCTTGGCTAGACATGTTACTAAACCATTTCTCAGACATCCAAATGATGCTCAGGATGAATTTAGATTTCCTTTCTGAAAGGGACCTAGCACTTTCTTAGTATGCTCAGGGAAAGACATCCTATTTCTGATGCTAGGCTTCTGCAGTTGAGCACAATTTAACATATATTTAACTTAATTCAGTAATATGTTAAAACTACTCATGAACTTCATCTAGGTACTTACATAGCCTGCTAATGGCTTTGATACAGGTGAATACATATTTAAATTATCATGTGTTGAATCCAATGTCTTCAAGCTTCAGACTAGGGGCAGAAATGACTGGTACTAATGTGCCAAGAAAACTCTGGTTGGTTTTCATGTAAAGGCAAACTGTCATGATTTTTCCAGATTCGCAGGTGGGCACTTAAACATGAGCAACAAGAGGCTCTGCTATTCTAACTGAAAAAAAACAGAGGGTTTTGGGTCTTTTCTGTTTCAAGAAGCTGATGCAGGGATGTGACATAAGCAGGCCTGTTACTATACATCACCCTCTTGGGTGGAGGGAGGTGGGCAGCCCATGTGCTACAATGAAGCACTTCTTTCCTCTGAAGGCATTTTCATGATTCTGTGGAACAGAAGGTGACTCAGGCCAAAGCTGTGGCCTGCATCCCCAAACAGACATTTGAGAGATCCTACATAGCTCTGCCAAGGATGTGACATCATTGGCATGAGTCTTGGCACAGGGGGACCCCTTGCCTGGATAGCATCCATTGTCTCTTTCTGCATTATCATGTGTTGCCATCACTGCTGAACCTACATGATCTGCACATTTGATTGCTATAGCATACTGCTTCACCATGGCACTGTACTGGTACCAGCACAAATTTAGGCTTATAACCTAACAAGGTAGATCCTGCAGGATTTATATATATTGATCTTGTACTGTCTCTGCACAAGGAGATATTCCATGGACTTCAGGGATTTCACTACAGCCTCTGTGTGCCACTAATTTCTCTGGTCACTCACTGTATCAGCTACCTGACACTTGGTTTATCTATGGCCTGGGAAAGTAAGAGGACTAAAAGCTCTCCACTAGGATCAAATAATGTACTTGAGTTGGCTTATTTCAGTCTCAGATTCTGGTCTGAATCAGTCAGGACCTGTCCCATTAACTCAACAGCATTTTTTCTGGTGTGAAACAATGGGTCTATGTCAACAGCATGCTGGTCTGGCTTTATATCACATTGAAATCAAAGCAGTCATCATGTCATCAGCCTGTAGAAACACAGGGCCGAGTTCATCCACAATAGTTATTTAAATCTGCCTTTTTTTTTTTTTTTTTAAATTTTTGAGCTGACTTTGATGGAAAACTCTGGGCTGACTGCCTTTGAGTTTGGTATTTTATGTTGTTTGTTGTTCTTCTTCCTGGTTATTATTGATATCCCATCATTATCCAAATACTTTCTAACCACAGGAATTAGTGCAGCTACAAATTCCTTTTTTTTTTTTTTCTTATTCCCTTTGCTTGTAACTCATGAATATTTATTTGCAAAGGCCAAGTGTCACAAACTGTTTTCATCGTTTCCCCGCGTATAGGCACCATACAGTGATTTACTATGAGACCAAAGACTTTAGATTTATTACCTCACTGCATTTTTTGTTTTATTTATTCACAGAATCCTTTTATTTATCCATTCAAAGGATCATGCTGGCACAATTCAGTTTATTGCAATGGTGAGTTTCTAATTCAAATGTTGATCTTTGGCTTTCTTTATCAAAGTCACTATTTTCCAAACATGCTTATCTCCAAATACCCGTCATTTGCAGCTGCAAGATCTCTTGCTGAGAAATAAGAGACAACTTGGAATTGTGTGCCAGGTCTGCTTTATTTGCAGATGTGCCATGTACACAGAACAGCCACCTGTCCTTGCCAGCAGTAAGAGATGTATAAACGCCTGCACTCAGTTTTTCGATCCTAAAATCTTTCCTCTCAAGGAAAAAAATCTGGACATTTCATGCACTTATATGGTATTTTATAACCCTAGTACTTTAGAGCCAAAGGAAATGTACATGTCCAAGAGAGTTTCTGGATACACAGACAGTATTCTTGGAACTAGGCTTAACTGTAATCATCAAGGAAATCACTTTGTTGCTTTCCTTATGCTTGGATAGCCAATGTGTAATGCAGTGTGAGCCTCCATCCAGAGCAGAAACCTTTCCATTCTTTCTGAAAGTAACAATTTCATACATGATAGATTGATGAGCAGCAGATACACAGAAAAACATACAGACTTTGGTTCTCTGCAGTTTATCTCTGGAGAACCTCACACTCACATGTCTATTAATCTACCAGGTCTATTCTGGAGACTTACAGTTCTGTTCCAGATCTGCCTCAAGGACTGAGTCATCTCACCAGCGTTAGGCATCTGTAGCATAGATGTCTACAGCTAAACTAGGCATCTGAATTGCCTTTCATAGTCACTGGACAGAAATAGGCATTTGCAGGGACCAAGGTTAGGGGCCTTTCTATTCAGAACTGGCCTGTGTTAGAGATTCAGCCTGCATGAAATGGATTTTGTCCTAAAATCCATTTAATAGATCTTTACTGCCTATAAACGAAGCTTGGATGACTGGCTCAGATATATACATATATGTTAGAGTGATGTCTGAGCCCTCTATCCCTTCTGTTCAAAGTAAACCTTCATCCTGATTTGACATCCTCTGCGGATGTGTAGTGGGTTTATATTACATCTAACTAAGGGAGACATTTCAGTCTTCACTACCAAAACCCATTTAACACTCTTCTCAGCACCAAGTACCATACATGATCTTGCTTGTCAGTCAGACCCATACACTGGGTATCAGTTTTGACTTCTTTGACCTCTTTTGAATTCATTTAAATACAGACTGTCCCAATTGTTTAGGTTCCTCTAGGATAAAGCCTGTCCTATGCATCTCACTGGCAAATATTCTGTGCAAGCTTTGGGTCTCTTTAAAGAGCAAGCTGCAGAAACTGTGTAAAATCAAACTACTTAAGAGTATGAAACTCATTGAAAACTTTTCTCAGAATATGGATAACTCTTAACTATGCCATTATGTACAAACCACATACTACATGCACAGCCACTATTTTACTAACTTCCCCTTCTGTGTTCATCAGACTTCAACTGTACCTCTTCACCTTCACTGAGATCCACAGCTTTTATGTCCTGTTTCTCCCTACTATCCATATTGAAAGAGTGGCTCCTGCTTCTGTCTCATTTTGGACATGTTAAAAAAAAAATAATTCCTGTTAATTATCTATCAGTCTGGTTCATTGTTCTATTTCAGATTCCTTCTTGCAGCTCTCCTTGGCCCTGATGCCTAGAAAATACTTGGCAATACATGCTGTCTGACTGACTGGTGCAGTTGCATTGTTTCATCCCTCTCCTTATAGGTCTGTTGTATTCTGTCTTGGATTTAGGTTCTAAAGCCATTTTTCCATGTGTATACAGTTCTGAGCTCAACTTCTGCTGAACCATTATAGTATGGCAAGTAAATAATAATACTAATACTAATACTTATAATAATAATAATCAGACAGACAAATTTTGTAAAGTTCAGGGTAAATAATGTTTCTCAAAAGCTTTCTGGTGGAAATTTCTACTGTTGTCTTTCATAAACACTAACACTGTGCTTCCTTTGTTAGAAATTCTTCATTCTTCTGGTTTTGATTTTTTCCTCCTTCTAAGCTGAAAAGCTTCAGATAGTTTCAGAAGCCAACACACTGTTGCAAGCATGAACTTCTTTGGTAAACTTCTTGTATTTTGTTTGTGCCTGTAAAATACCATGTTTTAGAATAAAAGATTACCACCTTTTTTGCTCAAGCAAGGCAGAAAAGTTCCAGACTCTAGGAGGTTTCTACCATCTGCTGCTCAAACAGAAAGGGCTACACTTGGAGTGGACATAGTTGAGACAAGATTTATTGGTAGTCTTTTCTTGGGTCAGACGGTATAGTTTGAAAAATTAGGCAATTTTCCAAAATACAAGCCCTTTGTATGTCCCAAATATGTCCACAACTTAATGTACATAAAATGTCTGACATGCCATCTCATGCCATAGAAACATGAAGCAGATAAAACACAGCAGGAAAGGTGTAATATACAGACAAGCCCTGAGATACCACCTCATTTGGTCTAGAAAGAGCAAAATCAATGCTACATCAATAACATATGGATTATTTCTTCCAAAGGATACCATTCCACTTAACTAGATAGAGTTTTTGAAAATAGGTATTTAAACAGATCATAGGGAATTACTTCAGAACAGAAAGAAAAGCTCCACTGGTTCTGTGGAGTAGCTGACAAGTGCGATCCTAGCCTGGAACCCACACAGAGCAGCTATGGCTCTGACCACAGACTTGGGAGATAAATATCCTCCTTTGAAAATGTCCTTCTAGACCTTCTATCCTTCCTTCAAACAACCCTCACCTTTGAAACTAGGGTGTCATTTACAGAGATGCAGTTTCTTTAGGTCTTCTATTTTTTTGTGTGGTGTCTCATTTCTGTGCTATCTTCAGTGAAATCTAGGTGAGTTGTAACAGGTGGATGAATTAAACGGCTGAATGTCAGTAATTAATAATGCCAGTATCTCTGAGATGCAAGAATTAGGTATTCAATGAACTTGTTTTTCCCAAATGTATGAAAGTTGTGCACTGCCAGGAGGCGACGCCAGTCACTTGGGGAGCCAGCTCAGATGCCTGTTACCATTAAACCTCCATCTATGCCTTGTTAGAGCATTTGGCCACACAGTCTGTGGCTGAATGGAGCCGCTCAGAAATGGATATAGATGGCTATAGGTGCTTCGTCAGGATAGAAATCCACTCAAAGCTCTGTCTCAGTGAAATCAGTCAGCATTCCTTCTGAACTCTGCCAAGCTTTCTGAGGCACCTCAACAGCTTTGCCTTATCTTGTGTGTCCTGTTCCTCTGGATAACTGTTTTCTGCTCTATACTAAACATGCCTTATGTGTTGGGAAATGCTGTTGCTCTGGCATGGTGCCTGAAAGCTCTTGCAGATGGGTAGGAATGTTTTATTCTGATAAAGAAAGGGCTGCAGATGGAAGAATATCAATTCTCAAGAAAAAGGGAGGAGAATATCTGGTGGAATGGGAATAACCCTCCTTTTCTCACTGACAAGAGATGTGTTTAACAATGCTTGGCACCAGCTCTACCCATTATTTAGTCTGTGAGGAGGACCTAACCTTCAGCTTGGTGATTTATCATCCACATGAGTAACTTTTACAAGAAACAGTGAATTTATCTGATGTTAGTCATTTGATTGCAGCCATTGCTGCTGCTTCAAATCTGTTGATCCTGACATTTTGGCAACATCTGTGCACAACTTTCTCTATTACAGCTCCAGTACTGTCACTTTCCTTCTTTCCACGAATGTCTTGATTTGATGCAGTGCCTGTGCAGCACTGTGAAATCTGTCACCTTTATGTAACACAGCGGTGTTCCAAAAAGCAAATCTTTTGCAATTTACACTTGAAAATTTCAGGCTTTATTTAATAGGATCCACCCAACAGGGGCCTATTCACATTAGGTATGAATGTGGTCTGAGAGGAACTGTAATATTAAGCCCTGAGCTAACCTTTTCTTTTTTTCTTTTACAGTTGTAAGGCTAATAGTATTGAATTGCATTGCATCCCTTTACTACATTCATAGCAAGGCATACAGGATCAAAATCAGACCATCCTAAAGCAAATATCTAAAACAGTGTGGATGAATGGTGCTGCCTCCTCTACTGATTGCATGTAGACCACAAGGGGATTAGCTGACATAAAGGCATCTCTGCTATGGACATGGGGCACCAGCAGCAATGAAGCCTGTCTAAATTGCCTGAAAACACCTGAAAGTACTCAATTAACTGTGTTCCAGCACAGAGTGCATATCATTACATCTGTTATAGGGCAATTGCCTCTTTGTACTGCCAATGAATATAGTTTGTCCCTATAGCTCGAGCAGCCTGAGCAGTCAAGCAGATGGGACAAGATTCACAGTTGTTCTAGACGTGCAATATTTCTTTCTTTCTTCATTCCTGAAAACCTAAGGAATATGGGTACTAGTTGTTCAACTAGAGCATGTATGTTCAGATTACATCTTTATTTACATCATCACATGCTATTTGGTCCCACAGAACAGGGTACAGGATGATTTCACAGGAGGAAGGAATTAGAACAACCTTCCATCTGGCATCTGCTTAGCTTTTTAACCTATATATATGATGTTTTGCAGAGTACATATGGGAAATGTAGTGGTAAGTTGCCTGAGAATCCTGTTCATGATGCAGTTAGGGAATGAATGGAATGCTAAAGGATGAGAAGGCAGTGCAAAGAAATAAGGTTATTTTTTAGGATCAGTTTCCTTCGCAAAACATGCTGGAAAATGGCAGAGAACAGGAGAAAAAAATAGGTTACCAGCAGAGAATAAGGAAGGAAGTTACAAGAATGTAGAATAAATGGTATCATGGCTCAAAAAGTGTGTATACTTACTGTAGAGTTTTAAAAGAGTTTAACATTCAATGAGATACCAATAAAGCTATATAGCACACTTGTGAATGCTCATCCAGTGCTTTAGTGTTTAGAGGAGAGGGGAATTAAAGTTTACCTTATGCCTGGAAACTTCAACACTGGTCTCTGAAGAGGAGCATAAGCAGTATGTGCTTCATTTAACCTTTCACTGCTTCCTTAGTTGTAGAACAGGCACTGTCAGCCCCATGACGGTTCTAGTAGCAGCTCCTGGCTGGACACAGATTGAGGTTCTCTAGCTCACACTTTCCTCCTGAATGTCTATATCATGCAGATGAGCACCATGTAGAACATCCTCTAGTATGTGCTGATTCATACTTGCAAATCCCTGCAAGTAGAGATGTTTCTGGTCTTATCCACTGTAACTTTTCTGGAGCAGATGCATGCAGAAAGCAGAACTAGAAAAATGCATTCCATATGAAATTCATATTGGTAGAAGAGATAATAGGTTTAAATTCATACTGTAATGTTTCAAGTTCTTTCCAAAAACATATGTTGGCCTTGGCAATGGTGAGTCTGGATAACCCTGGAATGCATGTACATGCTTTAATTTTTCATAGAAACATCTTTAAGTATTGATCAAAGTGATGCATATATTGTGGCTGTAAGTGTTCTACCCAGTAGTGTGGAAAGTTAGAAAACACTTATTTTGCCTAGCTGTAAGTGTTCCCCATTTCTCATCCTCCCAGTTGAGAAATGAGAGTCCCTAGTAGTTAGTACAGCAATATGAATTCAGTGTCATCTTCAGACCATTTCTATGTAAGAATGAAAGTAAAAGTTCTTCAAAGTCTCTTTTTCTGCCATGGAGTCTTCCAAGTGCTAGCCATACCACATTGCCTCCTTTACCTAGCAGCTATCTCTTGGTATATGTTTCAGGATAAGTATCTGACAGGTACATATGGACCACCATCCTTGAGTCCTGTAAGCCCCCTTTTATCTCCCCACCCTGAGCTTCCTGGGCTCTCTTCTCTCAGTCCCAGACACATACCTTACTGTCTTAGGCTGCATGGGTCAACAGTCCGTCTGCCAGACAGTCTATAGACAGATGTTCTCTGCCAGAGCCAGCTGCTGGTGGAAGAAGTGACCACCTGCTGCTTGTGTGATCATGTCTCCCCATCAAGGTGTCTATTCTTTCTTTTTTTTTTTTTTTAAATACCAACTCTGTGGGTTTCTTCTGGTGAAGCAGTGGGAATGCTTCCTAATTCATTTGAGTGAAAAAGAGACAACTTGGCTCAAAAAGTTTAAGTAATTCATTTTCACAATCTAGGTCACTTTGTCAGAGATGGGTTTGGAAGTGCTTACATGAACAACTCAGCTGACAGGAATACATGGAAGAGAGGCAGCAAAGAAAATTTGGGAGTGATAACTTTTTCCAGTGTCACAGCTGAATCTAAAGGAAGGTATCAGCCCACACACTGAAACTACAGGCTACCCAGAAAGAACTGATGTACACAGCTAGTAGTGAAACCACGCTTTGGTGTCTGGGATACTGCTTAAGCCACAATTCAAAATAGAATGACACACTAGGAAGGTGATAAAAATATGACAAACACTTACACATCTTTAGAAAAGGAAATTTGTGTCTCACCCTTATATTATAGTACTCTGAATTCATCAATAAAAAGTATGAGACAGAAAGTTGGACCTGAATGAGCCTTTGAATAAGGAATAGCTAAGCTATCCAAGAGAAGTAAATACCATCACAGGCCAGATGAGAGAAATCAGTAATTACTCCACCCATATTCATCACAGCCAAGAGTTAACACTGAGTAGCCAAAGGTTTGGAGTAGAAGTTGCAGTTCTCAGCACGGCCTTGCTGTGTTGCCAAATGGCAGACAACATCCCAGTCCTGGCAGCTTGGTGTCCTACTATAGCATTTTCCTGGAATAATCTGTTATACAGACCTGGCAGTGATGGTGGGGACAGTGTCACCTATTCAGTCACAAATGCCATAAGCAATGCTGTCCCCAGATCTGTTCTGAGGAGAAGGATGAAATGAGAGAACAAATGCTCTTTCTACTTGCCATGATTATTGCAAGAAAAGAATCATAAAGAAAAAGCATCATAAAACACGCATCAAGAAAACATTTTCTACTCAAACTAAATTCTTGTTTATGTAAAAAGATAAACAACTTGTATAATGACCTGAAAAATTGCCGTCTGGGGCTACTCATATTATATTCCTTGTTTGTGGCTATATTTATGAATGTTCATTTTTGAGCTGGAAAGAGGTGAGAAGTAGGGAGGCAAAACCTGCAGACTACGCAATATTATTTAAGGAAGCAGAGACCTGGAGACCGAGCAAAGTGTTTCTGAAGGAATATTCTGGAATAATGCACTCAGCTTGGCCACTGTGTCTAATAAAGGATATAGCTGAAAGAAAGAGGTTGAGAGATGGGAAGTGAAAGATAAAAGAATGGAAAACCATGGGTATTAAAGAAAAATGCTGAAACTTAATTTTAGAAGCAGGACAACGAGGGGAGACCATGATGAATTGCATGAAATGAACACTTAAAAGAGGCACATTGGGATTCTTCCATTCATGTGCTTTTCACAAGAAGCCATTCACTGAAACAGAATAGCGGTGAGCATGAAAGGAAGGAGGGAAATGCTATTTCAAACACTCTACAACCCCCATTGACTTACAAGGCATTAGGGTGAGAGATTAGTTGGGCTGAAGAAAGTATTTTCTGATTTTTTCGTGAGTATTTTCTGTAAATTCTCAGGAAAAATGGAAACATCCTCATTTAAAAGAATAGAGATGAAACTGTGGTATGGAAGAGATATAAACCCTAAAATTCCATTGCATGAATGTAGCCAAACTGTAAGTGATACTGTGTGGGAGAAACAGCCAAACGTAAGTATTCATGCACCTGGTTTTATAGAATCTGGCTGTTACAACGGGTTGGATGCTTGGCTAAATAGAAAACAATTCCAATCCGGTATGATACTTGCTATGTGTGAACCAACACTTTGGTGGGTGTCATGATTAAAGATGATGTCAGAAAATTGTAAACATCTGTACCTTGTTTACCTTTGAGTGCCAACAGCACTAGCTGCTTGACCTTGATACAGTGTTTGTAATTTTTTCGTAGAAGACCTTCAGATCCTACCTCTCACTACAGTGACACATTGTCTTGTGCTACAAGTATTACATGGGAAAATGTATATAAATAAAGCCCTTGTCCTCAGATTGTCCAAAACAATACGCTCTCAATATGAAAAGAAGTTTCTACTGAAGGCAGAATTTGCTGGGGGTTTTTGATTTTCTTCTTCTAGTCTTTTTGTCTTGCAAATTCAGCACAGTGTTAAACTCTTTGATAGAACTGTGGCATATAATTTCAGCTGAGAAGGTGCAGAAATCCTGTGTGTATAACTGTGTGTGTATTTAAAGTTAGCCATATCTGTAATTGCTGTGAAATTATAAAGCCAAACACAACCTGGTATTAGCACTGTGCACACTTCTTCAACTCAGAAACAAGGTAAACAACTGTGTTTGATTGTTTGTGGCAGGTGGCTGTATTCCAACATCTTTTTAAAAATGAAACCATGCCAATAATTCCTGGGATTATATTAGAAAACAGAGATATGTGAACTACTTTCTTTACTTAACAGCTTCTGAGGCTTCTCCTTCTGGAGGATGTGTCACCAACTTTTGGTAAGGAATTTATCACTTTACAAATTGCCATGAATCAGAACTACAGTGAATATGAAATGAACATGCCCAAGGGGAAGACAGATGATCATAACTAGCAGCCTGATGGCCAGTGCCTGTTCAGCTGCTGTGGGAATCTGTGTATGAACATGATTATCATTAAGACATTACATATTCTTTAACTGTGAAATGACATTCCCTGGGTAAAACATAACAAAGGCTAGATTAGCTGATCACCATTGTAACAAGTCTTAAATCAAAACAAAGCAGTCTTTTCTTTTCCAGTATTAAACATCTCATTGTCGAGCCAAGAGTAAAACAATGCTGTTCCAAAGAAGCCTATACATTATCCTGATGTGCAGCAGCTGAACATTTAATCAAGGTTGCTAACTGGGACCTTCTCCTTAAACCTCTGGCCTCCTGTTCAGTACTTTAGTGGCTGCATTCCAGTTGGTATCTTCAGGGACCTCAAAGATACGCTGATCTCCAGCTTTCTTTGTAGCCTGTAGTCCAAGATGTAGGGAGGGCTCATCCAACGACAATTTGAAAATGCATTCCTAATATTACATCTTCCATGTGTCTGTCCTATTTTGAAAGTTGACTTTATATACAAGAGGGTCAGCTTTGGGCTGGTTTCAGGTCTACAGATGAACTGTGAGGATGGCATTGAATTGTAGCATTGTGCTATGAGGTCAGAGAAACTTTGTGTTGTGACTCATGGTCACGGGCAGATTAAAAATGGCTGTAAGGGCTGACACCTATAATATGAACACAGATTTCAATGTCCTCCATTGTGTTGACACTGGAACTTGTCCAGTCCCTTGATGGGTTCTGGGCACCAAAGTGGTAGGAAACTCTTTTGGAGGAAATAAGTGAAAGTTTTCAGCAGATTTATTGCCTTGGAGTGTGTCCCTGAGGCTGAGAGCTGGCACTGTGAACAAGATGGGATGATATGGCCAGGGATTAATCAGGCTGCCTTGAACCATCACCGAATTGTGACCAGAGTTGGACAACCACTGTGGGTCGGGCCCCATGGCTGCGGATGGAGATCCACTGCTGTGCTCAGCTGTATTATCTGCCGGTCTCCAGCCTCCTCCTCCCACCAAATGGTGTTCCTGCCTGACATCTGCTCATAGAGCTGCCCTGTTGGGCCACAGTGAGCCAGGACACTCCCCATTAAAGGAATTAGGCAAACCAAACTATTTGTGACTGAAATGGGCTGGGAGACAGGTCTGCCAGCAAATAGGGGACAGTCACCTCCAGAGGAAGAATATGGCAAGAGGTTTGATGGGCTGGGCACACAGGATACTGGCAGCACGCACTCCTGTGGTCACCGTTGTTTACAATAGGCATGATGGTTTCTACCCTTACAGAGATGGCATGTTTCATATTTGAAAAGCAAAAAATCTAAAAAAACCCACAACAAAACAAAACACACAAACACAAGCCAACAAAAACAAAACCAAAAAAACCCAACAACAAAAAAAACCAAACCAGAGATGGACTTGTGGGTGGCTTGATAACAACATATATTCTTACAGGGAAGAAATACCAGGTCTCCTTAATTTAGCGAAAAGAGACATATTAAGAAGTAATGGTAAGAGCTGGAGCCAGGCAAATTTCACAAGAGGAATAAGGCACAATTGTTCAACTGTGAGAGTGATTAACCAGTGGAACAGACTACCACGGGAAGCAGTAGTTTTTCCATTTCTTCAGGCCTTCAGTTCAGGACTGGATGTCTTTGTGGAAAATACTTTTAATAAACATGAGATTTTGGGCTCAACACTAACTAATTCAGTAAAATTCAGTTGCGCTTATTAAACAGGAGGTCAAGGTGGATGATATAATGCCCTTTCTACTCTGAAAAATCAATAAAGTATAAATGAAACAGCTATGGAACTTCACTATGGAACTGGTTAGCACATTCCTATGCTTTCCTTGTCAGTGGCAATGTTTTGGCTGGAATATCGCAGCTCCTGGTGTCCAGGACAGCATCTTACTCCTGCTTAACCCTCCTCTGAGGTCAGCCTGTCTCTGTCTGGAACCCTTTAGCTACGATTATTTCCAATTGAATGTTCTTTGTGTCTAATTCACATTGTGTTATATAAAAACAGAACTACAAATTATGGGAAAAAGAAGTATTCTTTAGTGCCAAGTGAAAGGTAAATAGAAAGAAGGAAATTCAGTTAGATGCAACAGATGCTACATGTGAATGAAGGCTGAGTAACAAACTTTTCATGCAGTCTTAAATCTGCAATTTTCTCAGCAAGTTGTCTCAAAAGCTCTCTGAGTCCTTAAAAACCTGGTGAGTTTTTTACTCCTGAAAATAATAAAGCAACTCTTAAAAGAGCACTTTTCCTCAACTGGGTCCAAAGTCCATTAGTGAGGAAATCATCATTATTATTTGCTTCAGACTTATATAAGGAAGTGAAAAAAAGTGAATTTTTCATAGCTCGTCAGAAATTAGTGAAGATGATCCTGCTGTCTATATCTCAGTTAAATGTATGGCAATATTACAAGTATATAGATCTCTTTATTTTATTGCAATAAACCAAATTTATTTTCTGTGGCTGTCTTTTGATAATAATCCTGAAGGAAGTGGGCTAAAGGGTGCTCCTGCTCATAACTGGATCTGATGATTTCTGCTAAATACAGTCAAGCAACAGACAACAAACAGTTAAAAGCTGTAAACATTTCTGGTACCCTCTGGAGTGTCATTTCCATCCATTTAACATCTTTAGATGCAGTTAAGATGTTAAGACTTGATCCCTAGCCAGCAGTGTGGATAACGTGCATCTCACTGACAAATGAAAGATATCAGGTGGGAGAGGAGTAGATGCAAAGTGCCTAGTGCCCATCCTGAAATTCAGCACGCAGCTGTGCAGCTGTTCTGCATGCACAAAGCTGATGCCTGTGTGCCACCCACATATTTACATGAAACCATGATTAGGAATGGTCAGCATGTATGCACTCGGACCGTCCCTGCACTCAGCTACACAGATCAAAAGCAAGCCTTCAGTCAGAGCATGAACCACCATCATTGTTTTACAGTATTACAACAGTTTTTCACCCATGAAAGGGTCACAGCAAATAGCCAAGCACAGGCCATGGTACACAGGAAGGACCTTGAATGCACTAGTTTTCACAGTCATTTCTTTTCTACCAGCCAACGTTATAAACCATTTCCCAGCAAGAGGCCAACATACCCACTGTGGGAGCATTAACTCTTCAGTTTCTCAAGGGTTATCAGAAATATGTAGCTACCCTGAGCTTGAATCTTACTTTGGCACTAAGGGTGAAGGAAATAGGCCAACAAGACTTTCCTCTGATTCTGCTGCTATGTAATCTGTTGGACTATTTTACTCCCTACTAATCCCTGTTAATTCTGTGCTTCCTTCTTGTCTGCTCTGCATCTGGAACTTGATATACATGTCCGTATAGAAGAGAACTCGAGAAGCTATTTGCCTTGTTGGCCTTATAAAGGATCACTTATGACTGAAATATTTCTGACTGACATTTGTCTCACCTTAAAGCCTCCATACACCATCCTCCACAACAACCTATTCCTATTATCTATTCATATATTTTTCCTATGCATATAGTGAATCTTCTTTACTGTAATTAAAGCCCATTGTTTCTTCTTCTGTAGAAAAGCATTTATTTCTTCGATGACCTTTCTTTTTTTTTTCATGTCCGTTATCATGTATCTTCTCTGTTTTTTGCTGTTTAGAGTAAGAAGTTCCAGTCTGTTACATTTTTCCATTGCAGGCCATGGTTTCAAACCCCTCTCATTCCTGCTGCTTCTTCTCTGGATGCTCTCCAGCAGAGCCAAATTATTCCTGAAGTGTAGTGCCTGGAACTGGATACACTGATGAGACATTATTCAAACTTTTATCTGTTTTAATCCCCTCAGCCTCCTTCCTGAGGCCTGGTCTTTACTTCTAAGTTCTCTGTCCCATGCTTGTGGAGTTGAACGTTTCTGCCTAAGTGCAGTACCTCGAATTTACCTCCATTAAAAAGCTATCTTCAGACCCTTTTAGAAGCAGGTCAACAGCTTTTGAAATTCTAATCCTATAACACAGGTATTTTCAGTCTCTCCCACTTCTTTGTCATTTCCATGTGGAATGTACCCATTTTCCATTCCAGCAGCTAAAGTGTTATTGAGGAGATTGAAAAAGACTTAATGAGGGAGAGTTCCACTTGGTAATGCTATTACACTAATAAAGGATGGCAGCAAGGAACAGTACAATGCAATTGTGACAGCACTGTGCTAGTCTGGTAATACCCAACACAGAGACAGACCAAGTTTTTTTTCTCAAACCTTTTAAGGTCTTCAAGTGGACAAGTGGTGCAAAGCCATCCTGGGCCATAGTTTAACCTGTTATTTTTCAAAGCAGCAGCAGCTTATGTCTTCAGTTCCCTACCTTCCCTGTGGCACTTTGTGCCCCTGCATAGCCTCTTCTGTCAGGCCAACACAACTATTCATGTGGCCAAAAGATAAACCAGGTTGGGGGAAAACTAAAACAGCACAAAGAGAAGCATAGCTCATGGATAAATGCCTGCTCTGAACCAGGTCACTGTGGAGATTGTGTCCACACAGGAAGGGGAAAGGAAGCTGGAAGTGTATTGCTCACAGTGGGTTTAAGAAAAATTCAACCCCTGCTGCTTGAAGAAATTGTCCATGCACCTCTCTGCTCTTGTTTTTTCTCTGATGCTGGTTGTAGTGCTTAAAACTACACTGCTCTTTTTGGCTTGGCTAATTTTCACTGTGGTTGGATCCCTGACCTGTTTGACTACAAAACAGGCATTGGACATACAAGAGAGATCCCTGAAAATGTAGTTTAATGACTGGCTTTCATCAAGTTAAATGATGTTTGGGCCCAGAAACATTTCCTTTACTGTGCTTTCCACAGCTCAGTGTGAGGCTGTGTGACTGATAAAAGGACACGGCAAGTACCAGCAGCGTGTCCTGGGGCTGTTGCATCAGTACCTCAGGTGCTTTCTCTATTACTAAGGGCCTTCCACCTGCAACTCCAAACCTGCCTTCCACCCCCAGCTCGGTGTCCTCTCACCCTGGCTGTCTTGGCAATGTTTCTCAGAGCTCCTGGGGCAGGATCTTTCCCTTCTTGTTCTCATGCTGTTGTTCTCATGCTGTTATTCTCATGACCTTGCACCTGCAAACCCACGATAGTGTTCTCAGCAGGTTCTCATGGGAAGTGATTGCTGCCAGTGTGAGAATCATGCCTTCTTCCCCCCTTTTCCTACCCTTTTGCTTTTGGTTTACATTTCAGCAGGCACAAAGCTTAACAAACACTCAGTGTACAACACCCACAATATAAGTGGTTACAACTGATAGCATATGTGTGTTCCAACAAACACTATATCATTGATATGGTAAAAGCACTAAGTGGGCACCTGGAGAGGAGTCCAGGAGAGGATGCATTCTAACGCCCTCCTCACTTTTTTCTTATCTGCTCACTTAGAAGAGCTCTCCCTTTCTTTTCTCTACCTCAATCTCTCTCTCTCTAGCTAATTTTCAATCTTAGATTCAACATACACCCTCAGCTATGAGCCCCATTAATAAATCTTTGTGCATGTGACCTTGTCTGCACACCCTGTGTGGGTTAAGGGAAAGGCATGGAAGGCAGGAATCCCCCTAAAAGCCCCCTTGTTTTAGCAAAACCACAGACCTAAACTAGTTCTGCAGCATCATGCAGGAAGCGTGCAGCTCCATGCAGTTTAAATGAATGGGTTTAACTGGTGGGTTTGCTATCAAGTGTGATGGAGGGAACACATGGCTGAGGCAGGAGGGAGAGCAACAGTGGAATGGCAGCTGGAGTGGATTGGAACAGAGTGAAATAATATACTAAGTGGGAAGAAAAAGAAATTAATACCCAAGACTTTCCTTTTATAGAGAGATAACAAGTCTAGATGAACTGGTTGTGACCAGACGAACGGTTCCAGCATTGAAAGCTGCCTGTCACCACAGAGACAAGCAGATCCTGGACAGCAGGGTTCTTGGGAAAAGAAAGAGCAAGAACAAAGTGATGAGGTGATAGGATACAGGAGCTGTTGCAGCAGCTGCTGGTGTGGACTGTCGCCCTCTTAGCACCACTGGCAAATCTGCCTGCACCCTGTTATGAGGTTTCACAGTTACTTTGGAATTTTTCCAGTACAACTACTGAAAAATGAAACTGAAATATGAGCTGAGAGAATAACCTATTTATTTAAATATAGATTAAGCTTAGGAGTTGGATCATTTTTGCCAGTAAACAATTTCTGCACCATGCAGCTAAAGAAAACCTGAATGCATAACTATGTCTCTAAGACATTTCTAAATCATCCCATTTTGTTGCAGCTAATCACTGCACTGATTTTTTAGCAATGTGAGTAGCTTCTGAAGATGATGTCAACAAAGCCATCACGGCTGTGTGTGTTTCAGTGGAAAATATTTTGGGCTAAGCCTTGTGCATGGCTATTTCAATAGAAAAATATTTAAGGGAAAGTGTATTGCCATGGTAAACTACATAGAAAAAGTAGGGTGGGGCATGGGAAAAAAAAGGCAAAAGTTACATATAGAGACAAAGCCAAAAGCTGCATTTCACAACATTTTATTCAATTATCCATGCATTTTTTGCATTAGCTGCTCCTTTGATGAGTGATGCTTTCACAGAAAAGACAATGCAGCACAGGTCTGAGTCTGTACTATATTCCACATGTGTAACAGCATGGTTTATCTAAGAAAATTCCCTGGTATTGAGGAGAGACTCAGGCCAAGAGCTGCCTGCCAAAGGGATGCCAACTGGTAATGGAAGCATGGGGCTTCCTTGAATGCTTCTACCTGTTGCATCTTTCCAAAGCTGAATGCAAATATTTGTGGGGATCATCCTTGTAGTGCTTTTTGGGAAGATGTGGAGAAAATTCTAGTGAGGTAGTTGAACATACTCCTGCTCACTATGCAGATGGAAAGTGAAATACAGATTATGTGAATGTTAGTTTCTTATCCTCGCCTTTCAAATTCTTTGATGTTATGGTGATCTAGTACTTTAATAACTCAGATTAGTTCTGAGATGGCCAAAATGCTGGACAGCAGTCCTTAGCATTTTGGACATTTTTAACTGCTTCTGATACAAGCCACACCAGCAATGGAACTCCTGTTGATGGCAGAGGCTGCATCACAGAATCATTATTGTACTTTGTCACTGAGCCAGTGTGGGGCTGCAGATCCCATTCATTTCCATAAACTGAACTCTAAATTCCCTTTGCAAATATGCTTTATATACTGGAATGTACCTGTCTGGTTCAGCAAGAGCTCCTTCACACACAGAACAAGCTATTCTGGAGGAAAGGTCACTTCAAACTAGACTAAAGGCTTTGTTCACATGAGCCATATGTCCATGAGGATTTATTTGGTGACAGTACTGGCTTTAGTAATTCTGTTTTTTTTTCCTGCCAGCTCCCTCTCTTCCCACCAATTGTTCTTGTGCCACTCCCTGCACTGTGCCAGCAGAACTGTTTGTGTACTACTTCATGAACACACAAGGGAACTGATCTAATACAACTAGGCAGAAAGGAGATGTGCTGTTTGTTTTCTTCTGCCTGTTCACTTGGCTTGTGTGATTTATTGCACAGGTACATAAATCACTCCTTGGCAGAGAAGGGAAAGTGGAATTAGAAGAAATTAGGTGGATGGGGTGGGATGGGACTGCCCAAGCTACGCTGTTGCTGACCATAAAGCCACAGACTGAGATGATACTTTACTGGCACCGCATGGTGCTGCCCCTCTGCCACCATGGCAGCAGAGCTGTTAGAGTAGCGCACAGAGTTCTACACCTTAGATCAAACTCTTTCACCCTTGAAGATAAACCATGAAGTGGCACATAGGGAGATTTCAGGAGATTGCTGACCTGTAGCTCACCACTATTGTAATGATGAGATCTCATTTCTCAGCCATCTTTCCCTCCTGGCTGCAGCTTCCTTTCTGATGGTCATCAGAGTTTGCATTAGTCTGGTTTTGCCCATTAGCTAAAGAGACGGGATCAAGTCACTTTGTGCTTGATAAATTTTCTTCTGGGTTAGTGAGCTGAACTGGTTCATTGGTGCCTTTTGAAAAGCAGAGCTCATGGAAGTGCAGTGATGGAAAACCAGAACTAGGAACATGAAGAAGGTTTGGAAATGGAGGTGGGTGAAATATCCTTCCTTCCGTAGTGCTGAGCTGCAAGATCAACTCAGCTGTCTCATCTTCTGATTCAGATACATCTTCCATTTTTTTATGCAGGTTGTTAGCTCTAGCAGATGGATAAAACATATAAGTTTTATCCATGTCATCTTGAACTTCTGCAGCAAGATTTAAATGTGTGAGCTGTTCCTTGCTTTCAGAGCATGAGTCAGCTAAAGGTTTCACCAATTAATCTTTCAAAAGTGAGAGGGGGGAAAAGGCTGCAGCCTTTTCTGGCTGTTGCACTCCCATTACACAAAAGGGATGCTATGGGTTTCTGTGTCGATACTTTTTCATTGGTTTCTAATGTTGCTGTTTTTGTAAGGCAAAAAAATATGTTAGCTGTCAGACTTACAAAATCAACCAGTGTTCTAAAAATCCAGCCACGTTTTCAGAATGTTAATAAAAATACCAGTAAAACAGCCTCTGTAATTGGGGATGAACTGACAGGGCAGCTGACAATACATGGAGCAGAACGGAAACAACCTCAGTTGCCATGGTTGTGTTTTCCCATTGAGTTAATAGGATTAAAAAAATTACTTTTTTTTTCAGTTAATTCAGTATTTCTGACTTATACACACACAGAAAACAGTAACAATAAGAAGAAATACTTTTTACAGAGAAGCTGCTGGTATCATGTCATTTAAGTGCAGGGCCATCACTGTACATAGGTAAAACAACTGTTACCTAAGGCAGCGTAATATCAGGGGCAGCACAAAGGCCAGGGCCCTACTGTAAACGCAGCTCTAAAAACTCAGCTGCTTCACTGAGTAACAGGAGAAGTTTGGAGGCAACTTCATGTATCACCTGGGGAGAATACCTCTCCATGTTCCCTGTGGCAGTAAGAACAACAAGCTTGTTTTCCAGGGCTCTGCTCCTTTATGTCTGCCCATTAGCTCTCTATTCCACGTATCCTCCTTTCTCAGCACAGCACAGCCCTTCATCCTTCACATGGCAAAATTCAGTGCTGCCCACACAGTTAAGAAACCCCAAGCTAATTCTAAGACTTTCTAGACAACCACTATCTCTCACATTCCTTCTTACATACCCTCTACTGCCTGATCTTGGAGACAAAATTACTGGGCTACCTGGACCAGCTGATTGCCAAAATCACCACAAGAAGAAGACAGGAGGGTTGAGGTCCTTCTGTTTTATGTAAACTACTTGAAGCATATCAAGGAAGAAAGATGCCAGGATGTCTTGCTGGACTTAGTACAAACAAGAGCGAGCTGGTCAAGGGTGTGAAGGTGTAGTCTTGGCTGCAGCTAACACAAGACTGTAGAGCTGATAATCTTGAGAGAACTGAGCAAGGCAAGTACTAGAATCACAACCCTGCACTTCAGGAAAGCAGGTTTTGGCCTTCTTGGGAATCTTCTTGGTAGGATCCAATGGGAGACTGACCTTGAGGGCATGAGGACCAGGGAAGCTAGCTGATCTTCAAGGAGAACATTCAAGGAAAAAAAGAGCAGTCTCTTCTGATGTGCAGAAGACCAAGCAAGTATGGCAGGAGGCCAGCATGGACGTATAAGGGACTCCCAGCTGAGCTGCAACACAAAAAGGAAATGTATGAAAAGTGGAAGCACAGATGCGCTGCCCAGGAGGAGCACAGAGACATGGAGCATGCAGGGCTGGTGTCAGGAATCTCAAAGGGAGATGAAACCAGATGGGTAGGTGAAGGTTAACAAGAAAGGCTTCTGTAGGTACACTGTCAGCAAAAGGAAGGCTGAGAAAAATACAGGTCCAGGCAGACAGTGACAAAGGACATGGAAAAGGTACATGTGAGGTACACAAAGCTTTTTTTTGTCATGGTTTTCACTGATATGGTCTGCCCTCAGTCTTCCCAGTTCCCCAAGGCTAGCAGCAGTCCATGGGAGTGAAGCAGTGCCCAGCACAGGACTAAAGGAGTACTGAAGCCAACTGGCCATACACAAGTCCACAAGACCAGATGGTGTGCAATGAAGGCTCCTGGAGGAGACGGCCACTGTCACTGTGAAGTTCTATTATTGCAAAGTTATGGGAATCTGGGGAGGTTTCTGGTTACTGGAGATGATTGGAGGTTACACCTGTCTTCCTGGGGGTAAGAAGAAAGATGTAGGGAATGACAATTAGTTTATGTAACCTCAGTACCTAGGAAGGTGATGGAGCAAATCCTCCTGGAAGCCAGGTCCAAGGACATGAAGGACAAGAAGGTAATTGCTAGCATGTATTAACCAGGTCAGACAGATTGGTTTCTACAATGTGATGACTATCTAAGTGGACAAAAAGGGAGCTGTGGATGCCCTAAAGGTTTTTTTTGATATGTCTTTCTATATTATTCCTACAGTCAACTTGGTGTCATACAGCTGAATAAGTGGACTATAAGGCAGATGGAAAGTTGGCTTGGCCATTGTTTCAAAGAGTGATCAGTGGTACAAAGTCACCCCGGCTGCAGGTTACTAGTGGCAACCCTCAGGGATTGCTGCTGGGGCCAGTACTATTTAATGTCTATTACTGATGACCTGGATGATGCAATAGGGGCAATCACAGCAAATCTACAGACAATCCTATACTGAGGGTTATATGATTGATATGCTGGAGGTCAGGACTTCTATGCAGTGTCCTAGGCAGGTTGGAAGAATGGAATTACAGGAACTTCATGCAGTTCAACAAAGGCAAATGCAAAGTCCTGCACTAGAAAATAGCCTCATGCAACAGCAAAGGTCAGGTGTCAACAAAGGAGTACAGAGTGAAAAGACTTGGAGGTCCTGGTATAGAACAAGTGGAACCTGAATCAGGAGAGTGTCCTTGAGGCAAAGAAGGTAAACCACACACGGGGCTGTTATTAGTGAGTTTTTAGCCAGTAAGTAAAGGGAAGTGGTTCTTCCCCTGTTTGACACTTGTGAGGCCGCATCTTACAAGAGTCCAGGTTTGAGCTCCCCAGTACAAGAAATACTGTGATATGTTGGATTGAGCCCAGTAGAGAGCCACCATGCTGATCAGGGGACTGGAGCTCATGATGTATGAGGACACCCTGAAAGAACTGAGTCTGTTTGGCCTTCAGAAAAAGCTAAGGAGGGAGCTTATTGCTGTCTACATCTCCCTAATGGAAGAATGAAAAGAACACAGACACACAGGGAAAGGATGAGTGGCAAAGGACACAAATTGAAGCACGTGAATTTCTGACTACTTAACAAGTTAAAGATTATCACGAGGCTAGTAAAACCCTGAAAAGAGGGAACCACAGTGGTTGCAAAATCCTTTGCATGGAAGGTACTCATAACTGTACTCAATGAGGCCTTGAGGTACTGGCTTTATCTGGCCCTTCTTTGAGCAGGGGTTAGAGATTATGAGCTTTGGAGGTCCCCTCCAACCTACATGATTCCATAATTCTGTGAAGACATGCGCCTGGAAAAGAATGAATGAAAGGAGTGAGACTGGTTTACTTTCAACCCACATCTAAAAAAGTATTTCCATGTCCCTGAATCATCCAGAAATAGCCTGGTATGTATTAAAAAACCAACCAACCAAACAAAAAAACCCCAACAACCCCCCCCAACCAGACCATCTCTTAAAATCCCATGTCTTCAAGGCATTCCAGAAATTTTCTGACATTTACTATTGTAATCCTATGAGAACTCACATTTGGCAAAATCTTTACATATAGATATATCAAATCCAGACCTCCCAAGTACCCACCACGTGCTTTTAAAATACCTCTAAATCACTACTTGAAACTCACTGCAGATTTTTTAAAAATATTTTACTGTTCTCCTGTTTTCCTCTATGCACTATGTCAAGGGCCCTATTGCTTCTAAGTTAATATACGTATGGTAGTTACAGAACAGTATTATGCAAAAAAAAAAATTAAACAAATAAATTAAACAATAATGTAGTGTTTTTTATAATACTGCTCTGGGATGTAAGAAATACTTCTCCCATAACACTGGTGAGAAACTGAGGTACAGAAAGGCACAGAAGCTTTCCCAAGAGAATCTCAGCAGAGCACAAATTGAAGCAAATTCTCTGAACTTTCAAGCTTGTGTTCAACCACACAACCAATTCTTTAAATAGATACTTGACGAAATGTACTGTGAAGTTGGGAAACTCAGCTCCCCTGGTTTACCTGCCTTTCATGTCTTTCAATAAAGCAAAAAAAGGCAAATGGTTTAGACTAAGAAGTGTACAGTGAGATCAGCAGGATTGCCAGTGGTGAAGGAAGTCCTCTAGCACCTGGAAGACAGCAGAAGGCATAGACGTGGCTGGACACAGCAAGTTGGTGAGGGAGACTGAACTGGTTGTTTCTGGGTGCGGGTGAGGAACCTCTCTACATGCCGGCCAAGAATCACAGGCTGGCTGAGGCTTTCATTTTCCTTGATTCAGATGTGGAGTTGAACGTGCAGCTGGCCGTCTGGAGCACGTCACCTGACAGCTGCACAATGAAGGGGAACAGTCTTCTCTCCACTAGCTCAAGGGCACCCACGGGGAGAAGTTAAAAATTCTCACCACTGAAAACTTTGAGCCTGCCCTTCTTTCAACACATCCACAGCAGTTGTGATTTAGTCTTAGTTACAAGACACCAATCTAAAAAACATCCTGTCTTATTTTAAAAACAAGCCTGTATATTTTCCCAAAAACACTTTTATCAGAACCTTGATCTCACAGCAGAGACCTGGGCAGAGCTTTTCATCATAAAAACCCACCTTTTGCTATGTAATGCTTCATTGGATCCTACAGTTCTGCAGAAGAGAGCCTGTTTATTTCTAAAAACACTATAGTACCTGTGCCATTTGAAGTGTATCTCTTCCTCTTTTTTCTCTGAAGTCTATGCGAGATTAGATTTTGCACACAGTGTGTGGCTCACCTCTGTCACTTCCCTCAAAGCTTTTCTGGGACTGGAATGTGTCCCTCAGGGAGGAAAGTCTTGTTTCTGCCCCTACAAGAAAAGCAGATAAGATGATGCTGTGCCTCTGGGCAGATTACTTTTTTTTTTTTTTTTTTTTTTTTTTTTTACTGTTAACCATTATTGACTCTGGAACCTATGGTTTCTGAAACAAATAAATAAAAACCTGGCAAGTGCGGTTGTTTCATTTACAGCTGCAGAAGGAGCTTGCCAGGGGGTGCACAAGTAGGCAGCAGAGTATAACCTGTATTTCTCACCCGGAATCACTGCTTTCAGACTAAATGACTTGTGGGGCAAGAGAAGGCACAAAAAAACCCCAGAAAAAAAACCTTTATGGACAGAGGGGCCGGTCCCACCCGTGGCGACAGCGGCCGCTTGTTGCTTCCTCACACTCGGTCTACACGCTGCGGGCGGCAAGGGCGGCGGGGCGGGCAGGGAAGGAGGGAGAGAAGGGAAGGAGGGAGAGAAGGGAAGGATGGAGGGCAGGGAAGGAGGGAGGGAAGGGAAGGAGGGAAGGCAGGG
>JAWWEW010000001.1:32498362-32602815 GCA_035583185.1 Anabacerthia variegaticeps | reverse complement strand
GAAGGATGGAGGGCAGGGAAGGAGGGAGGGACGGGAAGGAGGGAAGGCCGGGACGGATGGGGAGGGCAGGCAGGGGAAGGGCCGTGAGGGGGAGCGCGGCCGCTTTACGGCACCGCCGTCCCGGCCTGCCCGTCCGCGCTTTGCGGCTGCGTGGCGGTGGGTGGGGGGCGGGGAAGATGTCTGAGCGGGGAGAAGCCCCGGCGGCGGCGGCGGCAGCGGCGGGGGAGATGCCGGCCAAGAAGCAGAAGCTGAGCAGCGACGAGAACAGTAACCCGGGGGACCTGTCCGGGGACGAGAACGTGAGGGCCGGGCCGAGGGGGGGACGGAGACGCGGGTGTGTGTGTGTGTGTGTGTGTTGGGTGTGTGTGTGTTGGGTGTGTGTGTGTGTGTGAGGCGGGAGCGCGCGCGCGGCGGGCGCGGGGCCTCGCGCCGGGGGCGGGCGGGCGCGCGGCAGCGCTGAGGAGGGGGCAGCCCTGCCTGGGGGGACACGGCCCGAAGGGACACCCCCCCGGACCGGCCTGAGGGGACACGGCCCGAAGGGACCCTCCCCAGCCCTCCCTGAGGGGACACGGCCCGAAGGGACAGCCCCCGGTGTCTCGCCGGAGGGAGGCCCCGGTGTGAGAGAGCTGGGGGGGCTCGGAGCGGGGGGACACTCGCTTTGCCTCCACGTGGGTGAGGGAGGATTTGAGGCCCAAAGTGTGAGCGCGCTCTGTCTCGAGCTCTGCTTCCAAGCCTCAGACTTTATTATTTTTCTTTCGTTTTTTTTCCCCCTGCAAAACAATTTTCCATTGTTCCGGCAGTATTGCATCGTGTGTCCTCACTGTCACGCTGTAAAGTACCACGCGGTGTAAGTTTATGTTGTGCAGCCCCTTGGCGAATGAGGAGTAGGAGATGCTGCTCCTGAGCTCCTGTCAGTAGGAGACGGCAGCAGGTGGTGGGGACCGTGATCTCTAAGTTAGGTTAAATTCTAATGTTCAGAGCAGAACTAAAGTGATTGATACAGAATAATTTTGTACCAGAAAGGTAAATTTAAGGTATTGAGCAATCACTTTATGTAGGTGTGCAGGGTGTTATTTGTCTGTTCATTTTGTGCAGTGTGGGGTTTTCTGGTTATAGCACTCATCCAGTAGGTGAGGGATCTGGACCACATCCCCCACGACCTGTGGAAGTGGTGCTTGTGAGGTGATAGGCAGGTTTGAGATGCTCCATACCAGTGCTACTGATTTTCTTTTTCTTGGATTGCTCAGCAGCATTTGTGAATCTGAGTGTAATTTGGTGACAGATGCTCAGGTTTACTTTGGTGTCAGTTGTAGTCTATCAGTGACAACAGAACACGTTGCCCAGTGAATTGTGGATGCCCCATCCCTGGAGGTGTTCAAGGCCAGGCTGAGTGGGGCTTTGAGCAAACTGGTCTAGTGGTAGGTGTTGGTGGGGATTGGAAATAGTTGTTGAACTTGGTTACATGTTAGTGGAGGGTTGGCTCCTTTAGGGATGCAGTGTGAAGGGCATGACTCCAGATTTGGGCAGTACACTTACAGGCTTGTGTGGCATCATTCCTCCTTTTTCTCCCCTTGATATCCTGATTTTCAGTGTTTTTGGGCAAAAAAAGGCCAGTCCACCTCTACAGGCTTCTGTTGATACAGACATGAAACTGGGACAAAGAATAAATGCTTGGTGGGAATTGGTGTATTAATGTTTATAGTTGACCTCATTCCATATTCCTAGTGGAGCTCCTAATGCAGCTTCATGTTATACTTAATCTCCTTCAGTGACACTTCTTGTCTGCCTCTGTCTCTCTGAATTCAGATCTAGAAATTGCGTGGCCTCGGGATGAATTGTTTTCCCCCCATTACTCTGATAGAAAGTGGATGGATTACGTTGCCAGAAAAAGGTCCCCAAAGAGTTGATTTTTTATAAGCTGATCATACTCTGAAGGAAGCACAGGGTTGGAAGTTACGATGCAAGTGAAGTGTGCTGTCATGGGTGATGCAGGGAAATGTCCTTTTGAGTTGTGTCCTGCAGTCAGACTGCACACGGAATTGTAGTTTCTGTTGATTGTCCAAAGCTGATCTAAAATCACATAGCAGAAGGATGGGTTATTTTGCATATCCCTTTTCAGTTTTCCCCATTCTTAGCTCTGGCTGCTAATGACAGGAGGGCAGTTGGATTAGTTAGCTGATCAAAACTTATCTTCTAGTGAAAGCAAGTGTCTGTGGGAAGGAGCAAGAGGGGGAGGTGGGACTTCCTCTTCTGGTAGCAGTGCAGACTTGCTGCAGAACCATGCTGTGACTGATGCTGGTGAGGGTGTACAGAAGTGTCATAATGGCTCAGTTCTTGGGGTGTACAGACATCATGTTTTTACACAAACAGCTCTTCCTTCAATACTTCAGAAGTCGTCATTTCATCTGGATCAAAGATGTTTTCTAGGGGGAGCAGCTGCTTTATCTTTAAACATTTTCTAAAGAACAGCTACCAGTACTCTGAAGAAACTCCACTAGGTCACAGTTCACATCTCCCCCTCTTGGATTAATCCTTGTGGTACTCCTGTTCTGTTTCTAGGGAAGAATGCTATTACGTTAGCAATAGATTTAAATACTTGAATCTAAATAACACCAAGTCCTGGGAGGTCTTCTTTTCTTGTGGAGGAGAAGAAAAAATGAGAAGGCCAAGTGCTGCAAGATTAGTTGAATTTATGTAGCATTTAAAGATCTCTTTATAACATTCTGTATAATTTTGAATGTTTTCAGGATGATGCTGTTAGTATTGAAAGTGGCACTAACACTGAACGTCCCGATACACCAACAAACACTCCTAATGCTCCAGGAAGAAAAAGCTGGGGGAAAGGAAAATGGAAGTCAAAGAAGTGCAAATATTCCTTCAAATGTGTAAATAGCCTAAAGGTAGGTATGTATGAGCTTCAGCATTGGAATGCTGTGTACCGCTTGTTGGCAGTAATGTCAGTGTTGATTGTGAGACAGTGTCAAGATAGATACTTTTAAATATAGGCAAACAATTATGTTCCATGCTGATTTGAAAGAAGTACCTCTCTTATTTGGAATAGCTGAAGTTTTGAGGAAAAAGGATACTGAGAAATAGGAAACAGTAGGTAGTGCTGCAGTTAACCCATTTTTGTACAGGCTTGCAAAATTATGTGATGTTATACTTCTGTATTTCATTGAAGCTGTAGATGCTAGAGTTAAACATAAGAAATCGATAAACAAATTCAAATAAAACAAAACCTGTGACAGCTTCTTGCAAAGGAACCTGTACAGATTTTTCTATCTGTTGAAGTGTATTTAAAAAACCCACAAAAAACAAACAAAACAACCAAACAATTTTGAAGTAGTTTTTTCCTCACACATACAGATCAGATGCTGGTATTTTCTGTCTTCTGGCAATTATCATCAATGCTAAATAGTGCAATTAGGTTAATTTATTGTGAGTGTTGTGATTACGTGTTAGCACCTGATCAAAGTTGTATTTTTCTTCTCACATAACACCTAAGGGTCTTAAGAGATGTGGATTCATGCTCTTAACTCCCTGTTCTGGTGTTTTAGGGTATTGCTGTTTTCTTCTGCGCTGGTGACAGACTGTGGTGGACTGAATGAGTTTCTCATTCATGATTATTTTACACTGTCAGGATATTCCTTTTTTTCTCATTCCTCAGCCTTGTGTGGGATATTTATGTGGCAAAAGCTGTAAATATGCCTTACGATTTGATTTTTATAAGATTTCTAAATAAAGAAGAGATTGTCTCTGGAACAAGATGGGAGTTTTGTTCCACTTTATATTTAGCTTGTAAGAGGATCTGTGCAGCTCCGTAGTGGATATTTTCTGCAGAATTACTTTAAGAAGTTTTTGTCATTCCCCCACGCTCAACTGTTGAGCTGTGCTGATGTAGCTGTTTCTGAACTTTGTCTTCAGGCTGCCTCACTGAAATGCTGGGATACCTGAGTGGGAGGGGATGAGAGGTTTGGATGATGGAAACCTTCTAAATGAGCTTTGCCACTGGGGAAACTGTGATGTGCAGTTACACTGTCAAGAGTATCTGGGAAACAAATTGATTTTATTGTCTTTTTGAAGTATAAAAATTATCTCCAGTTCTTTCAGAGTGTAGGAGGAAGGGAAGTTGTTTCATTTTCACCAAGGTAGGCAGCAGTTCCTGTGATTCGCATGAATCGCCCCCGTGATAGTGCTATTTGCGGCTCCAAGTCATACTTCAAACACAGACATGAGCCTTTGGCACCCAAACTATTAACAAGTTCTGAGTTTTGTTACTCATATATGTTTTCTGTCTGCAGATAAAGAGGGTTAGTACTTTTTAAGTGTCTTCTGGGAAAACAAAACATTTCCTCACCCCAATGTCAACGCAGGCCCGCATTGTAGGGTGACCTGAAAGACCTCCCTATAAAGTTTAAGCGATCCCTGACTTCCCTGAATTTGGATCAGGGTCTGGGAACAGATTCCTGTGCAAGTGGAGTAAATGTAGCATTTCAACTACGTGAGGTATTTTTATTAGCTTTTTTCCCCATTTTTCTTTGAACTGAAATTAATAATAGATGTGCATGTTAAGACGAAGACTGGGTAGCAGCCAAATTTGGTTTTTTACTTTGTGATTGGGGAAGCCTCTCTTCTTTTCTTTTTTCTGTTCTTCCATACTAATTTTTCAGATACTGTGGAGATAAATTGTAATGATTGAACGTCATATGTGGATTTAGAAAGATGTGTGACTGGCTATCACATCATATGTCCTTGAGTTTATATGAATTCAGGCTATGCTGGAAGGGTCAACATAATTTAAAGATATAGAAATTAGTATTCTTTAGGGGTGTATAAATTATGTGTTTTTCCACTTCCATGCTCTTGGTTTTTTCCTTATTTTGCTTTTTACTTTTTTTTCTTGGGGAAAGAAAGAAATATGGCTATTACTGTCTGCTTTGAAAGTTAAATGGTTATGATTCAGCCTGAAAAACTCAGTGCTTGCTAAATATGCTTTTTAAACACTACTTTGGAAGTTATTTTCGGTGAAATTTAAGCATCAGAAAAACAAAAATATAACTCGGAAAATGACAGGAAATAAAAAGCTGGCTTTTTTTTTTTCTTCTTGCAGTACTAAGTTACTCTGAGATGTACTGAAAAAAATCTTTGCTCGTCATGGGCTGAATGGAAATAGAGTTTATAAGTTAACATACACAGCTAACAGTTGCACATCCTCATACGTACATATTTGTTTTGACAACAGATCTTTCAGCAGAAAACCACGTGTATTTTGCTTTGTTGTGCTCCCTTTAAAACAACACAGTTATTTACCCTACCCTTTGTTTTTGCTCTGGGTGTGTCTTAGAGGTTGTAAGCAGCCTGGTGTTGTCTCTCAGCTTCTACTCGCTGTCCCTTTACCTGGCAATCAATATCCAGTGCCATGCAGGATTCTAGCTTGTTGATGGGTAAAGGAGAGGTAACTAAAACCCATGATGGCTTGCTTCCACTTCTGGGAACTGGAAATGCATATGTGGTTAGTTAGTTCCCCACTGGCAGTGTGGGTGGCAGCGTATTAGAATGTTCATGCAGGTGATTATTTTTGGTGTGGGCATAGTTATATACTTCACTGCTTTCAGTCTAAAAACAAGTCTAGTTTTACTCTTTGACTGAACCCGAGTTGGTCTTGAGTGAGTAAGGGCGGAACTAGCCCTTGATTTTTTATTTATTTGCATTTGTAGCAATTTTAGGTCTATTTTCTGCCCTGCCTTCTCTTTCTAGTGGATGAAAAACCTGAGTACTTTGGGTTTTGTGCCCTTTATTCATGCTGGGACAAGATGGCATTTCACTGTTTTACTTTTGGACCAGCATCTCCATCACTCTTCTGTCTGTACAAACCGGTGTCAGGTTTGCATGACTTACTTGGCATCTTGGAATAGCTACAATGTACGGCACCTGGAAGTGTAACGTTTTGAAAAACGTTTAGTACTTTGTTTAGTACTTGGGACAAAACTTAGTGCAGGCAGGTATTTTCAGAATAGCTACGTGCTGTCTCTGACCAGTGAGGATGTTGGTATTTTAAATGGGAGCATAGCTTCTTCAGATAGCCTAGTATCTTCCTACAAGAGCCTCTGCCTAGCTCCTTCATGCATCAAACACCACCAAAACTGCAATATATACGCTTAGGCTCTTGGAGATTGTAGCACTTGGTGTGAGGAATGTAGTGTGGTTGAAATGAGTAGATTAAAGACATTTGTCTTGCAGAGTAATTTTTCAGGGAAATAGGTTTTCTTTAAAAAAAGCTTTCTAAATACTTTAAGTATAAAAATATAGAAACAGTATAGCTCTCTGTTGTATCTCTACTTAGCCTGGATCTACTTGGTCTGGGTCTTACCTAGAAAATTAGAAATTTATTGCAACTTAAGCTGGAAAAATACCCTATCCTGAGGGGGAAAAGCATATTTCTCTTCACAATTTATCAGAACCAGGGCACATGACAGAGAACAGAGTTATTCCAGAAAAACAAGTGCAAAACCTGCTAATATGTCTGTAATAAAGCAGCAAGAATCCCTGCATTTTACCTGTATTATCTTTATGCGATATGTCAGAAGCCCTCAGTATTCATCAACATGAACTCTTTAAAGCAGAAATTCATACCCAACCAATTATTGATGGAAAAACGTAAGCAATATGAATTTGATCCCTCAGCCATTCTTCATGCATTAAGAAGACTTAAATACACTCGAAAATAAAGGCTACAAAGTAAAATTCATAGACTTTTTGTGCACTAAAAATCATGGCCTTGTGTATGCAATTTTATTTAACTATGATGCTTTAGAGATGCTGAATACCTGCTTTTTGCTTCTGCCCTGGGATCACTAATAAACTTGCTACTTTTCTCTTTTCTGGTATGCCATATCCCTCATCACATAAATCCATTAGTTTGTTCTTTAATGTTATGATGGGTAATACTTTGAGTTAAACTTTGAACGATTCTTTTTAGTCTGTATTCAGCTTTAAAAGTTGTTACCTCTCTTAAGAATTGCAGGAGGGCCTTCTCTGAAAGAGTTTCTCCTTTCTCATTCTAGCTCTTCTAGATACGTCTGTTAATAACAGATACTGACTTTTCAGAAAATAATGCTATTTTAAATTTTTTCCAGACTTCCTTTACTTCTCTTTTTCTGAGTAGCGTTAGACTCCGTACCCACACCCCCTCCTCGAATTCATTCTTTGGTTCTTGGATAGGCCAGAGCTGCCAGGGCCAGTACTTCTCGTGTTCTCTGAAGCACTGCCATTTGAAGGCTGCTTAACAGCCGTCATGAGACACTTCCTTCCTGCCTTCACTGTCCCAGACAGTCCCCTGTGGGGAGGCACTTTAGTGAACATTATTCTTGCTGAAAACATCCTGTCAGGACAGGCCAAAATACTGTTATCAATTATTAACAAGCACCACCATATTCATCACAATTCATAAACATAACTGCTTTTTTTTCCCTCTCTATTGAACTGATGTAAGCTGTATAAAAATAATATTTGGCATTTCTCTGGTAGCTGTTTGTGAAGGCAATTTGGAAACACTTTGTAGACATGAACTTTGCAGCAGTATTGTGACATGCTGGAAAGAGTTCCTCTTGTCTGTGACTAAGCTACAAAACCTAACTGTAATGTAATAGTTAAATGTGGCCCTTCTCTGTCCTTACACCAGCATAATTCTTCTCGGTCCTAATAATTCTTCTCTGTTAAGTTGCAAACCCTTGTGTAGAAGTAATTATAGTGATATAAAATATGTATAGATATGACCTTAGATGCAGAGCTTGCCTTGTTGAAAATTGCGAAACAGAACAGTAGAGCTGCAAATATAACTTGGGACTTCTGCCAGCTTCTGGACATAACTGAGAAAACAGTTCTTCCCCTTTACTTTTTAAAATCTTGGTGGGGAAAGAAAAGGGATGGGTGTGTTGTCAGAATATTCCTTTAACCTCCCAAGTTAAAATGTGATGTTACAAAACTACCATTTTTAATTGCTCACTATCTGAAACTGGATGCGAACCCAGTAGTCTGAAGAGGGAAACTTCTCAGTTAAACTGTTTACCACAACAGCTGAATTTCACAGCAATAATATGCCTGTGGGTTTTGTTGTTTTTTGAAATCTCTGATCTTAATTTACACCTGTAGGAGGACCATGGCCAGCCTTTGTTTGGAGTCCAGTTTAACTGGCACAGTAAAGAAGGTGATCCTCTCGTTTTTGCCACTGTAGGCAGCAACAGAGTGAGTAATCTGTTTTTCACCATACACCCTTCCAGGTGGTTCTATTGCATTCCTTTTTTCAACCAATGCCTTTACCTGTGTTTAGTACTGATACAGAATACTTAATATATGCAGCTTTATTTCTGAGGTATGTAGCATCTGTTACCTGGGAGAGTTGCATCCTTTGGGTTCTTTTATGAAGTCTTGTGTTAGCTATTTGGGAATGAATCTGTTTCATAAAGGAAAAAGTCCTTCAGTCATGTGCATGTGGAATAAGGGAGAGAGGTGCATAAATGCATCTTCTCAATAAAATTACTCCTCATAAATGTTAGTGTTTCCAAAAGGTTGTATACTCTAAATCAGAATGAGAAGTGCCTGCAGAGACTCTGCAACGATGCCAGACAGCTCAGTAGCAGTATTAGTGGCTTATGTGGAGTGGATTCATAGGCTTTTTCTGAGGGAGGATCTATGTCATTTCAGTCTTGAAAATAACTCCTAAAGTGCATTCTGTGCGAATGTTGTGAATAAGCAAACCTTTCATTTCTAGTCTTGTTCCACCTGGCAACTTACCAGAAGTGCTAACCTACGTTTAAGCAAAGTATCAATGACTCATTAAAAGACCAGGTCTTGTTAGAGGTGGCTGCAGTAACTGATTCCAGCAAGAGTTTATCTTATTAAGACAATTCAAATAACAGACTTTAAAAATCTGGAAAGGACAGCTGCCAAGTCCTGGATAGCTGCTTTACTGAAACATTTCCACCTGTTGCAAACAAATGGATAATGGATGAGATCTAAACCATAGAGGCATGCTATCTCTCCCCAGCAGGCAGTCAATACACAAGTGCATGTGATTTACTTTTGAAAAAGCACAAGTAAGTCTCTCACCCTTTTTTATTTCTGGTTTTTTTTCCTCAAGGTTACTTTATATGAATGTCATTCCCAAGGAGAAATCCGTCTGTTGCAGTCCTACGTGGATGCTGATGTATCCTTTTAAGTTAAAACCCCATGTGTTTGTGTCCTCTTTATGAAAAACTAAGAAGTTTTGCAGAAAAAAGCATACAAAGGTTTTGTCTGTGATTTAATACTTTGCTTATGTAGTACATTCCTTATATTAGGTCCCAGTCTTGCCTCTTTCCCACATCCCAGAGTCCCTCCTATTGAAAAAATGTTAAAAACGCAGTCTCATGGACAATACTGTATTAAAATATTTGAAAACTGATTCTACATCTGTTTAATCTTTCCAACACTAATATTTGTAGAGTGTTTCACTGCTTGACAGTGGTCTCAGTTTCCCTGTGAGTTGGATCTGTTGGATCTGGGTTTAAAGCCTAAGAATTAGGTTTCATGTTCTGAAGCATTAATGACATGCGTTGACCATTTGCAGTACACAGGTCAGTAACTTGTGAAC
Organism: Anabacerthia variegaticeps; assembly: GCA_035583185.1. Taxonomy (NCBI): domain Eukaryota; kingdom Metazoa; phylum Chordata; class Aves; order Passeriformes; family Furnariidae; genus Anabacerthia; species Anabacerthia variegaticeps. The sequence goes on along the minus strand of JAWWEW010000001.1, from coordinate 32,593,184 downwards.
TCGGTCTTGATTCATTATTCCCAATCTTTGGATGTTTTGGAGAAAGAGGTTCAAAGAGGATGCCATGACAGAGAAGATGTTCCTTGTATGTTATAGAACAGAAGAGAGGAATTGGCATGTGTAGAAAAGCTGATGTTGCTGGTATTTGGAGGTGTATAATTGAATATGTGTCTTTTTCTTAATTGGTCCAGCAGAGACTCCTGGGCACTCAGATAGAATAGCAACAGGTTCACTTAAATCACATTGTTTAAAAAATGAATCTCCTGCTTGTTCTGTATTCCTTAATATAAGATTCTGTAGGCAGATGAAAATTTCTATACTTGTGCGTGGACATACGACAGCAATACAAGCCATCCTCTTCTGGCTGTGGCAGGGTCCAGGGGTATTATTAGGATAATTAATCCTATTACAATGCAGTGCATAAAGGTGAGTGTTCACAACTTTGAGATACAGCTTGTGTTTCAGTAAGACATGACACTTTTGTCTTCTAAGTACATGTAAACATGAGGGAAGATGGTAACCTGGTCTCTGAATTCTATCCCAGCACTACGTGGGCCATGGAAATGCAATCAATGAACTGAAATTCCATCCAAGAGATCCAAATCTTCTTTTATCTGTAAGCAAAGGTGAGGAAAAAAACTACTTTTGTTTTTATATAAATTGGGACACTTTCGATTGGAATTTGTTCTTGAAAATGGCCAAAACCTTCATAATTTTTTTTATGAATGGCACTGAACAAGTTCACCTTGAAAGTCAAGAGCAAATCATGCTCTTTTGTGGCTATGTATCTTGTACTTACTAAATCCATGGCCTACAGTAACCATAATTCCACCTGTAGCACAAAAGGGATTGCAAACAATCCTGCTTTTTAGGGAGGAAGAATCAGGAGCCGTGAGTTTCCTCTTTACTTTCTAACAGTTGAATTAATTTTTTTCAGTTGTTGAATCATGTTGCCATCTAGTGGGAAAGTCTTTAGGTTGCAAACAGCATTCCATCACCGTGTGCATGGGGAAAAACTTGGATTCTCTGTTGCTTGGGAGCTTTAGTTGGACTTTGTAAAAAGCTTATTACTGAAGGGAGTTTTTGGCATGGTGTCCTATGGGCTTGTCCAGAAAATTTTAACAGTCACAATTTCCTAATCTTGACTGTTTTGTTAAGTAAGGGAATGACCTGCCACAAGAGGTAGCCTTCAAGAATGCTTGAGTTGGAAACATTCACACAAGGAGACCTTTGACTTTAGTGTATTTGGAATTACCAATGAAGCTACATGAGAACAGGAGGTGGGAGCCTCTCTGATGCTTGTAAACTGTCAAGTTGGTGCTGTGGGTCTGTAAACATTCAGTTTCTTTAGTTCTGTATATTTCTAGGTTGTCTTTTTAAAAATATTTTGACATCAGCTATAGTACTACAAGTTTTAATGTGCAGTCTCTGGAACAGGTGCTATCGTGGAGAAGGCATGAGGCAGGAGAATATGTGGAGTCTTAGATTAGAACTGCATGTCTGAGAGAAAAATAGAAAAAGAGGAAAATATTTGGGACTGTGTGGCCTTTTGTGTCCCTTCTGGGACTGTGCATGTTGCTGTAATTCAGTGCAGTGTATTTGTGGAATCCAAAAGGGAAATATACTAGAGGTTCACATTTCCAAATGTGAAATACACTAGAGTTTCTTAATTAGAAATTGTTAAAACTTTTATTAAACAAGTCGATTAGACTTGACTTTGGAATACCAATTGTTTATATAAATAGCTTTTCCCATCCTGACAGTTTGTGGTTGATAAAGAATAATATTTTAAAGGTTAAGAAAATTGAACTATTCCGAATGTTGGTGTTAGAATCACTGAAACGAATTCTAGCATTTTTTGATGTATAAAATTGGTTTTAAGTGAAGACTGAAAAAAAGCATATTTATCCAAGATCAGACTTTCCTTTATTTTTTGAATGATCTAAAGATTGAAGTGTATTTTTGGTAGAAGCTGTACCTAGGGGAGGGGGTGGGCACTTTCTCAATTACACAATTACTCTTAACAGTAGTTTAGTTGTAATGGCAATTTTAGTTAATGCAGTTCTATTGTTTCAAACAAGTGAAGAGGAATTAAGTGCTTTTCTGATGTTTACATAAACACCTGTTATTGAAAGTGGTTAAGATGAAATATATTATTTAATGTACATATAAAAAGCAGCATGTAATTTTATTTGTTCTTTATAGATCATGCATTGAGACTGTGGAACATCCAGACAGACACGCTGGTTGCAATATTTGGAGGAGTAGAAGGGCACAGGGATGAGGTGTTAAGTGCAGTAAGTGGAAGACTGTGGGGCAGTGATTTAGATTTACAAGGGGTAGTAAGCAACTTTTTATCCTCTTGTGCACTGCTTTGATATTTAAGCTACTTTAAAAAATGCAATTGGAAGTGCATAAATACTTTTTTAAGGGGATAGACAAGTTTAAGGTGTTTTGATTGATCTGGCCACCTCTTACAGACAGGACAGGTGTTCACTTTGTGTGTGTTTCAGTAGCTAGTTTTCTCACAGTGCAGCCTGGAAATGAACAAAATAGAGCTCAGTGGGGCTAGAAGGTGTAAAAACTTTTCGTGATGGTCCCACTTTTGAAGTTCTTGAGGTCCTACCAAGTCAAAGCAGCATAAGCAAATAAACCTTGAGATACGTGGTAGTGAAGGAAAGAAGTTACTTCAGCTGAGTTAAATTGATTTTCAGTGGCTGTGAACAGACCCTGATACCTAGCAAATATCAATTAGATTAGCTCTTAAGAACTGTTTCCGTTCCTGTCGAGTGACCTGAAGGGTGAGGGGTGTGTCTCTAGGAAACCTGACACTATTATTCACCTACACTGTAGCCCTGGAATTCTGACAAAGTTGCTCCTAGGAAATTTACTGAGAGGAGAACTAGCTGTAGATTTCTTGTCTGTCAATGCTGTTAATATGCCTCTCTTTCTTGAGAGAGAGCAAATATAATTACTAAGAAGCTGTGCTGCTTTGCAGTGAGCTGGATTACATTCTTAGTGTTTTTCTACTTGAAATATGCAGTTTTATTGCATTCTCCACCCAGAAAATGCTGTTTTGATGGAAATGGTGGAATAAAATCTGAGTTGTTATAATGCAACCTAGGCTGGGGGTGCTCAAAATTATTTTATATACATAGGATTATGATCTTCTTGGTGAAAAAATCATGTCCTGTGGGATGGATCACTCTCTAAAACTCTGGAGAATTAATTCCAAGAGAATGATTAATGCTATCAAAGAGTCTTATGAGTACAACCCAAATAAAACCAACAGGTATGTAGTCTTCATCTTCTTGGCTGTATTTGCAAAACTTAAATACTCCTATCAATAGTCCAGGTTAATTCCTTTCCAAATTGGGAGTTCTTAGGAATAGTGAGTGAACTAGATATTGTGCTGGATACTGAATCTCTCTTGAATATGTGTCATATTGATGTTTGTTTCATGGAATTTCATTCAGATTCAAAGTTCTCAGACTTTCATTCTTAAATACCTTAATTATTTTTTATTTGGTTGACTAGAAAATGTCTAGAATTATTATCTTAAAGATTATAATTCATGTGTTTCAAGATGTCAGTGGCTTTTCTTCATCACATCTTAAAAATTCTAGAAGGGAATCAATCTGTGTAATTAAATGTGGCAAATATTTTTATATTGAGTAGTTAATTATTGTATGTTACTTGACTTTGGGGTGGGGACAAAACTTTTCATAGTAATAACCTTCATTTTCATCATTCTCTGATTTGACCTCAGATATGAGTAAATTGTCAAGTAAACATAGCAATTAGATACATGATAGATAAATCCTCCTTTATGAAGTTCCTCAACTTTTTAATCTTAACTTCCAGTTAAACCATTGAGAGAATTGAAGAGTCTAAAACACAGTGAACATGTTCAGCAATGAGACTAGCTGTGAAAATACTCTCGCTTTTTTTGGTAATGTTACCAAATGTTAAATGATGCTTTTTTTAGCGTGCTTTTTTAAAAATGATTATTTTTTTTTTTAATAGTGTGCATTTCTATTTAACAATATAGATGTTGCAGAAGCAGCATCAGGAAAACTGAGCCTTAATTCTTGAAGTATTTGGTGACAGGAGCTGTATGCAGCATCTGAAGGAATGGTTTTGCTCAGCACTGTCTCTGCACAGTCTTGTACATGGGAAACTACTTATTTCATTAGCAATGAGGATGAGAACAGGGACTGTTCCTATTAGTAAAAAGAAAAAAGCAGCATATGAAATCTACTTTGTTATAAAACTTTTAGAAAAGATGTGCTTGTTTTTTTAACATTGAGATATGTTAAATCTGGATATTAAAAATTAGACTTGTGCTTCTGTGTTTCCTTGAACCTCACTTGGCCATTTTCTCCATAGGCCTTTTATTTCCCAGAAAATTCACTTTCCTGACTTTTCTACAAGAGACATACATAGAAACTATGTTGACTGTGTACGGTGGCTGGGAGATCTAATTCTTTCCAAGGTAATGTTTTTTAGCTACATTACTTTTATTTGCTCCTTTTGAGGATCCTAAACAACAAAAGTTTGGGTCGGGTTAAATTACTGTGTCAAATGATTTTGTGGAGTGTATTGGAAATTTTGTCAACTCTCAGGATGTGTGGGTAAGCAACTTACACTTAAAAGGTAAAATTATTACTACAGCTGTACATCTGCTAAAGGTACAGGGTTACTAGCAAACCATAATCTGCGTAGAACATATAGAAAGGGAATCTACAGGTACTGATTAGGGATCCTGCTGCTAAAGGGGGAGATGGCAATTACCATAATGGAGTAACTTTGACTAGTCTGTTGTGTCCACTGGTAACATTGGCTTGCAGATGTTAAACCAGGCAGTCCAACTGCCTTGGTGCCAGAAACTGGTGAGTGCACAGTCTTGTTAGTCAAAGGGATTGGGTAAACAGTCCTTAAACCAACATGAGTTTCAGTGCTTGTGAAATTGTGTTTAAGCACATCTGGTTGACTTCCTCTGAAGTGGGTGAGGGAGGGCTCCAGCAGTCCTGTTACTTGGCAAAGCTGTGGGGGCATCAGGTTCCCAGTGATGGACAGTGATGTATTGTTGGTGATGTGGCTGTGATCTAAGGACAGAGGTGATATTTTCAGTTGTACTGTTTTCAGTGTCATCGGGGAAGCTGTGAGATGAAATGTGTGCTTATAGTTAGACTGATTGTGCAGTAAAAATTATAAATATAGGTGACTTATTTTCATTGTTTCAATCCAGTCTTGTGAAAATGCCATTGTTTGCTGGAAACCTGGCAAGATGGAAGATGATATAGATAAAATCAAGCCCAGTGAGTCAAATGTGACTATTCTTGGGAGATTTGATTATAGCCAGTGTGACATATGGTACATGAGATTTTCAATGGATTTCTGGCAAAAGGTATGTGTCAGCTTTGACATTTTTGTATTTGAAGGTGCACAGTTTTTAATTTGATTCCATGTTTATGGGCCTAGGAAAAGTCTTGGTTTGTGTGATGTTTGAGAAACAGAATGGTTTGCTATAAGGGGCTTTCTATGAAGCTGGAGATGCTCCAGATTTTTCATTCTGAGTTCTGCCTGATAGAAAATAATTCCAGCAAGTAAATACTTATTTTCCACCAAAGGTATGTTTATTGATAGATTCCTCTCCTATCTGCAGAGATTGATAAAATGGAAGAAAGGAGGAAAATTTTATAGTCTTTCTAACCCCTCCAACAAACTCATGAAGTCATTCACATTTAAACATTCATGCACAAAATATTTGCTATAGAGCCTTTATAAAATTCTGACTTAAACTTCTTTATCCTCTGCTTTCTTTTAAAGATGCTTGCTCTGGGCAATCAGGTTGGCAAACTTTATGTTTGGGATTTAGAAATAGAAGATCCTCATAAAGCCAAGTGAGTACTTGTTTTATTTTTGTTACGACAGGGAGTTGGGGCACTTTCTTTTCTTTGCTGATAACTACAGAAATTCTTTAACAATACTAATTACTTTCCATTACAACTAGTAGGTAAATAAACATGAGCCCCTGAAGGTTAATGTTTATCGTATTTCGCTGATTTATAATTTATATTGTAGTAGTGCCAAGAGGCCTCAGTCAGATTGTGCTGGGTACAATGTGTAGATACAGTAAAAGACAATTTATTTCTCACAGAGCTTACAAACTAATTGGGTAGAAATTTTAAAAAGCAATTAAGAGATGTGCTAGGTGGGTGTAGCACTTGACTAAGGGAAGATGGGTGAGAGGACTGGACTAATGAGCACAGTGTGGACAGGACAGAAAGGATAGAGTAATGAGCACAGTGTGTAGAAAACAGTATGGCTTTCCAGTTCCTTACCTCTGTGGCCAGGCAATTTTATGGCTTGTCTTTTATTTATATATAGATATATATGTATGTGTGTAAACATACAAATGCTAAAAAAACTCCCCAAAACAAACCTACTCCTGAAAGACATTGTGTATAAAATGGATATATGCTATATATATAAACACTATATGCATTATATTTTTATATACCCTATGTATTATATATACCTACATATATATAATCCATGTAAATATGTGCATGTATACATTAATGTATAAAGTTCCTGAAAATGCTACAGTCTTTAATCACCGAATTACAATATTTTATTCCTTACTACTGGGAAATATTAATTATGAAGTCCTAAATAATGTGATTCAATAAGCTTTCAATCTTTGCTTCAGTAAAAATTGAGTGGGTAAGAAACAGCAGTGGGTGAACAGGAAACTACTTAGGTTTCCAAAGTCCACATTTGGAATACAAAATACACCACGAGGGCCATAATCCTGTTGTGCTTCAGTTCCTCCTAGGTCACATAAATAAGGGATTGGTGAAACAATGCTCCATAATATAGTAGCAAATGCAGATTTAACATTGCAGCTGAATAATTTTCTTTTATTTATAGGTGCACAACTCTTACTCATCCTAAATGTGTTGCTGCCATTCGACAGACCAGTTTTAGCAGGGATAGTAGTATCCTTATAGCTGTGTGTGATGATGCCAGTATCTGGCGCTGGGACAGATTACGATAAATTACTTTTTCTTAATTCATAGTAGAAGATATATTTTCAAATTATAATATAGTCTGTTAACTTGCTAGTACAGTAGATGCATTTAGTGTAGACTTTCTCGAAGGTTCAGCTGGCTGGAGCTGAACTTAGTGATGTTTACATTCTGTGTATTGTTCTGCTTGAAATTGCTGCTTTTAATAAAAAGAAGTATTTTTGTAAAGTTTTCTGAATTGTCCATTTTAATTATTTCCCACAATGAGTTTTTTCACTTATGGCCTATGAAATGTCTTTGTGTACAGCTATCGCATAAATGTATTTATTAGAATTTGGTATGTTTATGCTTGCAGCTGTATTTGTGCCTTTTTTAACTGAAAACTTAATGAAGCTATTACCCAGGGACCTCACAAGGGAAATGCTGCAGTTAGTAATATAGTATAAATAATTGTTAAATCATTTCTAAAAATATTTTGAACTCATTCCTTAAGTTAGTTGCAGATTGAAATTGATTTGTTTTAATAGTCCCAAATTGGGATGAGCTTTTCACAATTTCTCTTACTGATTAGAAAAAAGAAACCTTACTGGCTTTTTTTCTTTTCTTTTGTGGATCACATTGTTCTGTCTTTTGAATTCTGGCTGTCTAGTTACTGCAGTTATCTTGAAGTTAGTTGTTGGAAATGTATTTTAATTGCTTCTGTCATTATTCCCAAATAGCCTTATCAATGCTTTGCTTGCCTTAGGAGTAATGAATTCTAAAATCAATACTATTTCATATAGGTTTAAAATATGTACAATTAATAAAAATGAAAGGGGAAAAATGGATAAAATGGCAGAAATTATTAGCAGTGATAATCTGTGTTCTAAATACTTGTGTGTATGTTGTCAGCATATAGTTTAAATGCTCTTGTTTGTGTTCTGGAAGTGGTCCAGGATGTGGTCCAGGATGTTGCGTAGTAGATGTGTGTACCTGAATGAGGAAGAAGGTTAATATCATCTACTGAGGCTGAACCATTTACATACTTTTTTCCCTTACCATGCCCTTCTTATCCTTCACTGTAACATGTTACTTGAGAATGTATGAAGTTATTATATAAATGCAAGTAAATGATCATTATCAACATAATGGTGCTTTTCTGATCAGTAGATTAAGTGGTTCTGGCTGCTACTGACTTGTTAACTGCATATCTGACTTTTATCTTTCAGGACATTGCTTTTTCCTGTTTGTTACAGTTTGGGAAGTTTGTAAAGGCTCTGTTTAGATAAACTACCTTTTCAGTTTGAAGTAATATAACTAAGCCAGTTTTGATTTGTGTCCTTGGAAACCTGCAAAAAATGAAGCCCAGAATTGGCAAGTGGTTTACAAGTTCTAGTCTGTAACATAGAATTGTTTTCCCTTTTCTATTTTTATTTCTCTTTTAAATCCTTGTCCTCAGTACTGGAGAGTGCAGTAATACCACAGGTCTGTCCAAAACTAGTGTTTAATTGAGCTGGATTCTGGATGGTTTTTTTTCATGCACAAGCCAAGTGTCCAGCATGCTCCTTGTGCCCATGACTGTCTGGTCAAGGGGACATGATCAGGAAACCAAGTGTAAAACCACAGCATTGGGCAAAACCAGATAGAAGCCTGAGTGCTGGAGGGAGGAAACTGAAATTCCTGCAGAGCTGGAACACAGATTACCTGAAGAGGGATACAGGTGAGACTAGAGGTTGGAGAAGGTGTTTAACCTGTAGCTGTACTGCAGCTACGGAACTGCTGGCACAGTATGAAGCAGTGTTTATGCAACAGCAAAGGCCCGTGTACTTCATAGTTCATTCTGTAGAAAGTGTGTGGGGCTGGCAGAGTCTGAAACTTCGTGGGGCTGGGGGTGTGGTTGGGAGAGCACTCCAGAAAAGCAGCAGGAGTGTTTAGGCTTCCTGCAGGCTCCAGAAAAGAGCTTTGATAGGTGAACCAAGCTATACTAAGAACACTTGGAGTGTGCTACCTTTTAGCCTTTGCAAATGCTTTACGGTAGCATGCCATTCGACTGTGTCTGCTGTGTTCTCTGTGTGGGGTCAAGAGGGAAACGGGATACAAAAGCAGTAGGGATTTTCAGCCATGGCTGTTATTTTGGTATGTACGTGGTACGTTCTGACAAATGAACTGCTGTGTTTAAGAGGAAGGAAAGGAAGGGTGGTGCTAGACTGGAGAGAGAGCTAACACAGTTATGGTCAGCTTTAACTTCTGTATTAACTTAAGAATGTGCTGAAGACTGCTGTCTTAAAATGCTGGCAAATGTTCCAGCACCTTTGCCCTGAAAAACCTGAATGGCGCTGAAATCAGATTAAAAGTGTTAGTGAAGGGAAGAACTTGTAAGAGCAGACCTGTAACAGGTCGTGGTAAGAAAAAATTTTCCTTTACAACAGTCAGCCCCATCTGCTTTTAGGATTAATAGTATCGTGAAGATACAAAAAGGGGAAAAACCCTCTTCGTCAATACGCAGACCCATAAAGCTCAAGTGAATATAAAAGTTGTGTATTTATTTCTTTGGGGTGTTTTTTTCTAGAGTTGCCTAGTTCTAGATACAAAAAAAAAAGAGAAAAAGTAAAATTGTGCATCTTCTGGAAGACGCAGAGCTAGTAGAGTTACAATCATTGCAAAAGAATTTAAAGAAGAGTTTAATATTTTCCAAAACTTTCTCACTTTTGGAACATACCTTGAGAGCTCTAGTGCCTAAACTCGTCAGCAAAAGAAAGTGTGCTTTTACCCTTAGTACTGGAGAAACCTACCAAAAATAGCCCAAAAGAACATGTGTTCTCCCCCCTTGTCTGCAGGCCACTTGTAGTTCTGTTCTTTGACAAATTCAGTAACAGACTCCTCTTTCCCATCTCAAGACAGGTGAGGGATAGGTGAACTCAGGCTGTGCAATACAGTCAGGAAACTATTTCAGGAGGCTGCAAGTGTTAGAGAGGTCTGTTCTTTATGAACTCTTCATGCAAAGGACAATAAGGTTTGCAATTTGCTGATTATTTCTGTTATTGCACACTGAGTGTCTCTGAAGTGATTCATCTTTCATCCTTTCACCAAAAAGAGAAGAGGTACCTGGAGGGCCTTGTCTTATTCTACCAACTTTCTGAAACTTAGAAATTCGATAAATTATAGGCTTGGACTACAGTCCTGATTTTTAGGCAGAGCCTGCCCAGAGGCAGCAAGAAGGTTTATACCACGGGTGGAAGTAGAAAACAGGTTCCTGATTTTTAAATCAGTGGTTCAGTCTCTCTTCAGCAGAGATTACGTTCCTGTTTCCTGGGGTGTTACTCCCTCTGGTGGTGACTAATAAAGAACATTACCACAATGCAATTTTCAGTCGGGTTCTTGAGGTTTTTAATTTAAAGCCAGAAAATTTCATGCAAATATGGATCAAATTTTCCCTTCGTAATATATGTAGGAGTGTGTGTTTTCTTTGGTATGTTTCACCACTGAATGTACTGGGGAGCTCTGGTTCCATAGCCAAAAGATGAGAAACGAACTTTCCCTACAAGTGCTGCAGAGTTCAGGTTCACCTGAAAATGCTTCATGTCACTGTTAAATGTATGCGAGAAAAATAGTTACAATAAAGAAATGAAGCAATTAAAAAAACCAAACAAAAGCATAATTAGAATTTTGACTACTTGCCATGAATTTCTAATCTGTTTCTGTATAAACCAGCAGCAATGTATGCACTTTGTTGCTTACTGTATCTTTTAAGTTTTCCTCTGCACTAGGTGATAAGGTGAGGGCAGACCTAGGACTAGGGTCTTTGTTAAGGGAATCCCCACTCTAATTCCTATTGACTTGGAAAGGAAAATGATTGGGAAAATGTCCCAAAATGGAGGGAAATCTACCACTGTCACGATTATGAGTCTGGCATGGAATGGAAGGGCATGTTTAGCTTCAAAGCCTAATGTAATGATCAGTCTTTTTTTTTTTTTTTTTTTGAGGGGTTTTCCTTAAAACTTGGAACTCCTAGTAGATAGAAATGGGAACAGTACAAGGGGAAAAATATGCTAAATGTAGGAGGATCATTACAAAATAATTTACATTACATCAAGGTGGTTATTATTATAGGTATTAAATATCTGGATGTACCTGGGGTAAGAAGTTTTTTAGTGTGTGTGTGGAAAAAAAATATAGCTCTCTCTCTATATATATGTAAAATGCAGAATAGCTGGATGTATGCATTGTATCTTTGTTTCTCCCCAGACTTATTCCTGAACTGCTTCTATATAATCCTGTTCTCCCATTTTAAACCTGCTGTGTTGAGGTAAAAGGTATTGTTGGGAGATACATATCTGTGTAAACAGATCTTTCCCTGGGATCTTACATCTTACATCTTGAAGATGCAGAGAAAAGAACTAAACAACTATTTATCTTGAATCAGGAAAATGCAGAAAGTGGTTTATTCCATTCCCCAAGGAAATAGTGTGTTGTAGCACACAGACCAAGAAATCTTTGTTATCCTTTAGATCACAAAGAAAACATTGAAGACTTTTCTGATTTTCTCTCAGGACAAAACCATGTGGAACAAAAGCTGGATGAGGTAGAAGGTACAGCATCTGCTGCTGCACCTAAGACAGGCTAATGGAGAGCAGTAAGAACTGGCTGTCCTCCCTGTGGCACACCCAGTGCCAGCTGGTCTGCACAGCCCTGCAGGAGCTTGGACCTGTCTTCTAATCCTAACTCCCTACAGGCTGTAGCCACAGGAGTGTCCATTAGCCCATTCCTCTTCAGGCTTTCGGGTGCTGCTCCTTTCTTCTGCCTGTCTGAGCTTACCTTACGAGGATGCTGAATCCACCGGGAAGGATGTTTAGCAGGCTGAAGACAAACCCCAAACTGGTCAGGCAGAACTAGGAATGACAAAAAGCGTGCTGTCACAAGGCCCTGGAGTTTCTTTAGGTAAACTGAATGCCTGTTTTCCTCAAGCATCCTATGTAGCGATCATCCTGTCGGATCTCACATAGCTGGTGGAATTCAGCAGTAACCCAGTGTAATCATGTGCTTCACAGATGAGAAAGAAAAAGCACTTAGGATTGAGAAGCACAGTTTAGCCATCCAAAGAACCTGTAGAGATTAATCAGTTCTTATTTTTGTAGCAGTTTTGAAAGGCACCTTTGTGATACAGATGGGGGATGGAGTCTTTCCTCCCGTGAGTTTCTGATCTGTGAGCTCAGCCACAGCAGGAAAGAAAAATAATTTAGTGATGTTCTCAAGATTGTACCACATCCAGTCAGCTCAGACAACACTTGCCAAATCCATGGTGGCTATAGTGCTGGGGGAAGTTCTTGATACACTCTGCTGAATTACTCAAACCCCCTGGAATTACGTATTTTCTTCTGCAGCCTTGATGTCTGCAGTGAGGGGAAGAGCAGACACAAAGCTCATGCCGGACTTAGTCATCCCACCCACATGGTCTAGTCTGGCTTCATGAAGCTCAAACAGCAATCCCACCAGCATCATGGAATAACCAGAATAGTTTTGGTCAGAACAGAAGTAGCTTCTTAGAACAACTCAGAGGGACAGCCTCTGCCCCAACAGAATCCTTAGGTTTATGTACCTGTAGGTTATATGGCTCATTATTCACCAAACCAATAATTGAAGCCATAAAAAATTGCAACAAGGGGTATCCTACAGCAGAATTTGACAGGTTACACAGAATGATCATAAAAACCCATTCTGATTAGGGGGTTCAGCCTGTGCCTCTGCTAACTTCCCTCCTTGCTGCTTCTCTATGAACCTACGGCCTACAAATGTCTTTAGGAAAATTAAGCCATGAGTTAGGCAGGAGACCAAGTTCTTCAGGGCTTGAGCCAGTTACATGGCTTTTGGGAAATTACCTGGGATAGAACTAGTTTTACTTTACAAAGGCTATTCTTAACTCATCTTTCCTGGGTTTTATCAGTCTTCTGTTTTCCTCCTTTCCTGGCCCCCAGGCTGAGCTCATACGCTTTTTCTCTCGAGTGCCTCTGGTGAGATCCTCACTGTTATGCAAAGGGAAGAGTCCATTTTAAGCTGAGGCCTGAACACAGGACACATCCTCAAGCAGGGACAAAAACTTCAAAGGAGTGTGTTTCCATTCTTGGGATAATTGTAGCCAAGGCTGACTTGACCTGATAAAGGAATCCTTGAGGCTTTGTTCCCCAGTCACTGAAGCCAGTATCAACTTTTATTTTCATGCCAGTGGTTTGGCAATGAGGCTTAGTGCTTAGTTACAGAAAGTAACTTACAAAAGCAAGATACATCAAAATAGTATTTCTGATCAAGGTAATCTAGGTCAGGTGAACACAAGACATTTCTCTAGCACAAACTGCACTCCTCGTGAGAATTACTCTGACCACCCCAAAATCCTGTAAATTGATGAGCCAATGTGACACCCTTTGGGGCCAGTAACCATTTCTAGACAGCATTATCAGACACCCCACATCTGTTTCAAAGAGAAACAAGATTTTACTTTGTTTTGCTACTGGGAATAATTTCTAGAACAGCCAAGGTTCCTGAAGATTCCTCTTCATTACACTTTCATACAGGAAAAGTTAAAGACAAGTATGCTGAGATCAAACTCAGTATACTGTGTCTTACTGTCAGAGAGGAAAATACTGTTGTACCATTTATATGAGCTGGAGACAGGAATACTGGTCATCCACAAAGTGAACGAATTTAGAGTGCAAGTACGTGCAGGAAAACCATCAGCATATTCTCTTTGCCTGATCACCCTTAAGAATGAGGTAAAGAAAGAAAAACTACATTTGTTTTATTTACAACACCCCAAAACACCACACAAGTATGACACAGTGCTGCCATTTTTTATCTTCTAGTTTTTTTCTACTTCAAATGCAGTTTCAAAAAATACTTCTATGCATGCACATGGAACACTGATTTGCTGCAGCCAAGTACTTCAATTAAATAAACCAACATGTAGACAAGCAATTTTCATTGATTTTAATTTTAAATACTGTTCAAGAGTAATATAAAAGTTCCAAGTTTGTCTATTCAGACTAATCGTCATTTGGTTTCTCGCCCCACCCCAAAAAATCTTCAGTGAAGTTACTTGATGCATCTTTCAGGTAACACTGTTCAGAAAGAACTTCATTTGACAGAATTCATGCTTATGTTTTCCAAAATAGAGGGTTCTGTGTCAGACGTCTCTGGAAGTTCTCATACCTAGAAAAAAACCAAAGAACCCCAAAAAATAACAGCCTCTGCATATGACTTTCTTTTTTTAAAAAAATATACAAATAATTAGTAAATCCAAAATCTTATTTTCCAATTCTATACCGAGAATATTCAGTTAGACTTGTGTATTTTAACAAGATGAATTTCATTAAAGCACTATCCCAGAGGAGGCTCATTCAAACTTAGTAAAATTGTAAGTGAATTTAGATTGGATAATAGGAAAAATTTCTTCACTGAAAGGGTTGTCAAGCACTGGAACAGGTTGCCCGGGGAAGTGGTGGAGTCACCACCCCTGGCAGCGTTCAACAGACCTGTAGACGTGTGCTTATGGATGTGGTTTAGTGGTGGACTTCACAGCATTAGCTGAATGGTTGGAATCATCTTAAAAGTCTTTTCCAGCCTGAACAATCCTGTGATTCTATGAATTAAAAGTTGTTGTGTGCGTAACTTTTTTTGGGTTAGGAAATCAGAGTTTGGGCAGGTAGAAGTGTGAATCTGACTGAGGCTGTGCATTATCTTAGTGATCAAGCAATGTATCTCACAGAAGAACCTCAGCAAAACAAAAAAATGGCATGATGGCATTTAGGGATACGCTGTAATACTGGGAAACACAAGGCAACACCATTGCTTCTGAATCCTGTTCAGCTGTCCCTGTGCTAATCCCTCAGCACTGTTCATCTAGAATGCACAGAGCCAGCCTGGCACCTCTCAGTTCCTGGGACAGTGAGATGAGCTAACACACCTGACAGGCTCGAGCAGGCTGGCACAGAGACCACAGCTGGCAGAGTCCCGCATGGCTTCCTCGCAGGCTGTGTGCACCCTGCTCCCAGGTAAGGCAGAGGGGGCTGCAGGCAGTTCTGCACTCATGGCTGTGCATCCATTTGCCTTGCAGTTCTGACAGAAACTTCAAGACAACGGAGTCCCCAAGTCCAGCCTCGCCAAGTAATTCTAACTTCCAAATACCTTACATATGGTAACGTTTTAGTAAAATCAAATGAGGAAACATAATTCTCTTAACATATAATGGAAACATGTATGCACACATGCTGTCCTGATTTCACTTTCCATACTCACAAAAACAAGCGAACCACAAACAAACTAAATATCAGAATTCACTGTTGACCCACAGTGAAGAAATAGACAAAGTATACAATTTCTGTGCCTTTCCTAAAGAAAAAATTAAGAAACCTATAGGCTTTGACTCACAAAAACTTAAAAACCCCTTTTCATACCCACAAAAAAAGATACTGCCAATGAAACAAAATAAAAAAAGTCTGTTTTCCTACACCTCATAGTTCCTAGCCCAACTCAAATGAGAAAATACTCAAGGGTTTTAAACCATTTCAGCCTCATCCAGGCACTGACCAGTGACATCAGAGACCTTACCCACATATTTTGTGAACTGCATAGTTACCTTCTGCACACAAGAGATCTGCATCAAGTTACACTCCCAAAGAAAACATACAGCTTATATTAACTGCTTGCATATTCATGAGATCTGTACTAATGATAAAACTGTGTTCATATAGCTGAAAATACTGATTTATAAAAGGTTTAGGTTAATACTGTAGAGGCTAAATAGGGCCAAGTTGGTAGGAAGGAAATTTTCAGACATCCTAAAGGACTGCTTGCAGTTCACAATTTATCTCTAGACTACACAAGGTATTCCCAGACAGTTATTTCTTAAACCAGTCCCCGGAAAACAACTCTGAGAGAGACATGTATTTACACTCAAGGATCTTGACAGAACCAGGTCAGCTAGGAACATGATTTCTCCACCTCTCACATATTCTTAAATAATGCAACTATGCTGGAACTGTCTAGGAAGAGGCCAAATGCAACAAATAAGCACTGATTAACAAGTATCAGTGTGTTCTGTCTTGTCACAACTCCAGAGCATTTGCATTATCAGCAACATAGTGCAAATGCACATATGTCAAGGGCAACATTTCTGAAACCAAATAATTTTCATAGGTTGTATAGCACTTTTCTAATAAAAAAAGCTGAAATGAAACCAGTGGACAGGACCTCTCCATACTAGAGAGAACCAACAACACCACTTTTAAACATACTTGCATCATCTCACTGAACAGCATGAGAGTAGTTCAATACTTAGAAATCAGATGGGTTAATAATGTCTGCTAAAAAAGAACACTTGTTACTAGAGATCACTGCCATTACCATTTCAGAACTACGTTTGCAGGAATGAAAGCTTCAGAAGGATTCGGGGTCATCTGTGCCTGAGTAACAGCAAAGGAGGAAGCAAAGTTATAGAAGTTATCCAACATCTTCTGAGTGAACTGAAAGAAAGAAAAAAAAAAACAAAGACATTTTAAGGAAGTTCTTTTTTCATTTTGAACTTCTGTGTAAAAGTTTAACAGATATACAATTCCTATATGAAGTAAAATTAGCATTGTTGTCTAAAACAATGGGAAAGTGGATATAGTAGATCCAGGGACATCCATTTTAAACTGATCAAAACATTCAAAACATTCTCAGTCTTGCCCTCAGATCCCTTCAGTACCCACAGACCATTTCCAGTATCCCCACTTGCCCTCTCCCTTCTCAATTTCATGCAACTTGATAGACAGCTTTGGGAAAGAACATTTTCTGTTTGTGACAAAGAAGTGATGTAGTGACAAGAGCTGTCTCTCTCTGCCAAATTAAACCATCAGAAGACCTGTAGACCAGGTCAACGTTGCCATTCCAGCTCCCAGCAAAACACTAGTTGTTACACCAGCTGAAAACTGCAATCTGTCCTTACAACTCAGCAGACTCCAATGACAGGGCAATTTCCTTTAGCATTCACCACAGAATGGCTGCTATACCGGCATCCTTTGCCACAAGATCTTGCAGGGGAAAATGAAAAAGATGCACAGGACACCCCAAAACAGTAGGAATAAGGAAGCAAGAGTGAAAGAGGGGCCAAGAAATAGCAAGCCCCGTGTGCAGAGGTTGAGGTTGTAGGATGTTCCCAGCCAGTCTATAAATGCACAAGTCTATGGTACCTCCTTATTTCTCCTATTCTTTTTATTAAAAAAAAAAAGGTATACATTGTTTTGATGGGAAGAACAAGCAATTTTCATAGACAGTGAAATGATGCAGGTAAACAGAACCTGAGTCAATATATGCACAGGCTGGTGCTTCCCTCCACCTGCTCTGACAAAATGAGCAGAAGAAATGATGTTCCAGGAGCCTACCCTCAGTCTCATCCCACTCACATGCAGAACTCTATGGTTTTGTCCTACTTCTTTCCAAACAACTTTTTTGTATATAACTATACATAATTAAAAAAGACATTCAATGATAAATTTTCACAAAACTTACTAAAAATGTAATGGGAGAGCAACTCCTTTAGTTAGGGCAGCATGATGATTTTGCCTTTAAAAAAATACTTCTATTGCTATAATGTGGCAGTTTCCAACAGATGATGTCAAATATTAAATGAAAGCCATTGGTCATTCACAAACATGCTCTCAGTCATATATGCCCTTCCTCTGCAACCTACTCCCTCAACGGTTTCCTTCAACTTTGACATCATACCTTTTCTCTATAGAAGTAACTATTAATTTAACCTTTGGGTCAACTGCATCTCTTGAAGGCAAACCAGAATTTCAGTTAAGATGCTACTTTTAATAGAAAAATCCACCTAACGGAAAATAACATTTGTAAAAATGTTATGCAGTCATGAGGTGTTCTTTTTCTTTAAATACTATTTACATAAAAAATCTATGAGCCACCTTGCAAATGACCTGAAGTGGCACATTATTACTTCATGACTTAACTACTGCTCTAATAAAAGTTCTTGGAATCAGAAATATTATTTAGACGTCATTTGCCCCTAACAATTCCAGAAAAGCTCCATTAACTGTACTACACAAAAACAGCTGTTAGTCAACTCCTAGTCATGCTAACTTTCTCCAAGAGACATTACCTATTTGGAGCTATGATGCGTATAAACTGCCAAAGAACATTGGCTACAGGATTACTGTTTAATTACCAGTCTACCTCAGCAACCTGGAAGGAAAGTAAGAAAGAAACCAAGGCTTGAAGAAAAGCCTCACCAACTGCTGAAATGTTCAAAGACAATGCCAGAGCTGTCAGTGTTATGGAAATCAAGACCTACCATGCAAGTCTAGCTTGCCTTGAACTGCTGTTAGATGGCCAACTAACTGCAGTGCTGGCTGTGAATTTCCAGAGGTTCAGACTAACTGGCTGAGTAAAAAAATGGCATATGTTGTAGCCCAAGGCCTGATCCACAGGACAAGAACTGGAAAAAAGAAAAGTCTTTCTGGGAGAGGGCATGATTCTGTAGTTCTGTACAGCTACATCACAAGGGTTTCTCAAGGGTCAGTGGTACACTTGGCTATTTCCTTGCATCCATGCCTTGACTTTTGAGTAATTTTTGATCATCCCTGCAAATCTGTGCACTGGAGTTTTAGCTCCTATAAATGACCCTAAGACTAGTTCAGTTGGTTAAAACCTGGTGGTAATAATGCCAAGGTCATGGGTTCAATCTCCTGTACGGGCCATTCCCTTGAGAGCTGGGGTGGATGATCCTTCTGGGTCCCTTCCAACTCAGAATATGGTGCGATTCTGACCAAAGATTCACTGTCTCTTACATGTATTTAGCTGCTCCCATTAGGAAGTATCATAAATAATTTTACAGCAGAGTGACACTGACACAAGGGAATCTATTGGCCCGATACCACGGAGCATATAAATTCCAGTCCTTTAAGGAGACAGTTTTTCAGTGTAAGAAAAAGTAATTTCAAAATATCAAAGCATCCAGCCAAATGATTTGACAATGATTAGGTTGGTTTCAATCCTACAGCCACGCACAGCAGCTTCCCCTCCCATTCCCCTCCATTAGTCATTCAGAGGCTCAGTTCTTAAGATAGCACACGGAATTTCTGAGAACAGGATGTCCAAACTACCTCTGTGAATGAATCTACTGATGACACAGCAGCATTTGCAACAGGAGTCTGCTGGGCCAGGTTCTCCAGCAGTTCCACTGAGATTCCAATCTGGGCCACTGTTGGCGTCTGCGGGAGGTTCATGGCACCAAAGGGATGTTGACTTCCCTTCCCTGAAAGCACCATGGACAGCACACATTAGATTTGTCACACATGTAAATCCTGTGTAGTTCAAATCACTGTGTTTCCTTGGTAAAAGGTACTCCTCAGCTCACACCAGAGAGGTCGCCCTATATCAGAAACACAGAAAAATTACTCAGTCCAAGCACAGGCACAAGTACACACAAGCACAACAGATGGTACAGTGTGACTGAGACATTTAAAAACCACAATAGATCATAAAGAAATTTCTAAAAAATGGAAAAACATAACTTTAAAGCTTCCTACGAAGTAAATGGATTCAAGAGGAAATACGATCTGAATGAAAGAGAGCAGAATCTTTATGGGAACCAAGCCTTTAATTCACATTTTAGCAACTGCAGATAAACAGGAAACATGCAACACTGCTGCAGTTGTTTGATTCGCTCATTCAAACCCAGGTGCTTGTGAACCTGTTTGTGCTCTGAAAAAGCAGAGAACAGTACTTTAGGATGCATCTGACTCAAGGAGGGCTGGGCAGCCTCAGGTCTCATCTGAACTGCTCAAAGCCACCAAAAGAGCAAAGGTCAAAGAAACAGCCATGGAACAGAAAGACCTCTGACTTCGCAAGTGCCACAAAGAAAACAATGAACTGTGCAGGAAACCACTCCCAAATTGCATGCACTCACACAGGCATCATCCCTGCCCCCTGCTCTCACTTCTGACCTTGCTCAACCCATACTTTTAGTCCCAGCTTCAGCCAAGGTCTGTGCAAACAAAGGCAGACACTAAAGAGTCACTTAAATCTGCAAACAGGGACAGACACTTAGAGCCAATTAAATCATATAATCCTCTCTCAGCATCTGTAAAGGAAAATGCAGGAAAAAGATCTGTTGATCTGATTTTACAATGCTATTAGTAAACAAACACTAATACTCCACCAGAGTTTCTAAAAACACAACAGCAAAGGACCCTCTTAACACAGTACTTCTAAGCTCCTTCTTTAGGCACAAACAAACGAAACACATCGCACAACAAGAAACTGCTACAACCACTGCTTCAGAGGGAGCTGATAAACAGGGACACAACTTTGTTCCTCTCTACAGAATGCAGTTTCAAGTGTCAATAATGACTCAACGACTCCAGCTCTGCTATCCCTCTCTGGCCTCCCCTTTCTACAGTCTCAGTCTTGTCCATCACAGAATTGTTTATGGCCATGGAAACTTAGGCCATGTAGCTTATACTGACCCCACAGACAGAGATAAGCTGTAGACAAGAAAAGGAATGGCAGAGCTCTCTGTTGCTCAGATCAAGCATAGCACTGCCTTAAGGCACTGTGAAAGCACCCAGCTACATCATGGAGTTCCTTTTTGGGAGCAACCCTTGGCTGGAAATTATGGCTGATCATGCAAAAAGCATCTGAAAGTGCATTTTCCTCCAAAGCTGTCTGAAAGTGACAGTCTTTCAAGCATGAGAAACACGGCAAAAGCACCAGCGAGATGTTTTATGGAATATACTAAACCACATTCCCCCAAAACCTTCCTACGGTTGCTCTCTCTTCTGAAGAAAGCCCAAATTTTTGAGGAATGTGTATAATCAGCATTCATTTTGCTCTGCAGCGTGAGAGCCCTTATCTCACACCACACTGCTGCATCCAGGACTGATTCCAAAGAAGGCATGCCATCTTATGAATGAATATATTTTATCACAGGAACCTCAATTAAACAGAGATTCAAGTTAAAGCTGTAGACTACACACCAGCCTACAAAAGAATGTGTAGTGCCTTATCACCCGAACACTTTAAACTGCTTGACTGACAAATCCATCCCTTTGATATGACAAAGGTGTGCCATTGAAACATGTCATCATTTTTAAAATGCACACAGCAAACCCCTCCTGTATTTAGGAAAACATACGCATACCTTCCTTAGGTAGCATCAGCATCCTCTGACTCAGGTTTGCACCAAAAATGCTGAAACATTTGCAAAGCTGCTTTCCAAAGATGGCAGTCTCTACTGGACAATTATATAGTGCAACTGCACCTGACTGAGAAACACCAGCTGTCCTGAATCACTGTCAGCCTATACTCCCTACAAAACCTGTCTGAGCTACAGAGAATATAACTGCTTGTCAGTGGAAGTTGAAAGAAAATGCTGCAGGCATGTCTCGACCAACGGCTGAAAACCATACTAGGAGATGTTACACGATCATTTTTCCTCAGGTTCTTTATGCAGAAGCACAAAAACAACACGTCAAGCCTGCTCAGAGGAATTTCCAGATGAACACCACACAGAAGACGAGTGAGAAATTTTACTATGAACATTAGCACACATACAGACTTCCATGAGGCTGACAGGCTGCTTCCAGTACATCTGCTCAGAACTACCTGGAAGCACAGAACCGGTTGCCTTTTCAAGCAACTTTTTGTTCAAAACCACCTTCACATATTTCCCCCCCATGCATGCAGGAACATGTCTGATTCACCAGCTGCTGTGTTCTACCAATCTTACCAGATTTCAGACCAGAAATTTTGAAGATGGCACTTGGCTTCTCATTAGTGACAAACCCCAGCAGCTGCCACACTGCCATCCCACTCTGGTCCGGATAACAAAAATAGACAGATCCTCCCATTCCTTCTGGAAATGGTATAGTTCCCAGCATGAAGACCACTACATGGTTGATGTTTTCATAGTCCGGTAAATCAAATACAAATTTGTCTTCAGCCACTTGTTGGGGAGCTGCTTGTACCTAAAGAGAATAAAACCTATATTAGTATTAACACATTTTTCTTAATTGGCTGTCACCGTGAATTTCCTTTTACAGAAATACACCTAAAGTGGCACATAACAGAAAGTCGAGGAATGTACTAACCTACAGAGCAGAGAGCCAGATAAAAGTCAAACACAGCAGAAGAACAACTGCAAAAAATATTACTAGAAAGACACAACAGTCTTGTTCTACCTGCACTGAACACATATCCCACCCGGGACTACAGGATCAGAATACCTTCGCTCCCCATGTGCGTAGGAGGAAAGTAGGGTGCAGAAGAGGTTGCCAAGTCACTAAGCAGTGGCTGTTGACCACCTGGCTGGCACAACCCCAGGATCATGGAAACCTGTTCACATAGGAAATACAATAGACCTTGAGAAAGGCAGCAGAAGGATGGCTGAATGCCAGAGCAAAAGATACCCTCCTCTTTACCCGAGAAGCCACATCCTTGCGGCCAAGGCACAATCTAGACTTAAAACGCTTCTTTTAAGCTCCCAGCTTTGTCTCTGAGGAGACAGCATTAACAGAGGGGATGGCAAGCGCCTCCAGGCCAGGAGGCTCCACGCCGCAGCCGCCTCCGGCCGGGCAGGGCGCCACAAGGGCAGCGGGGTCGCCGGTGCCTGGGGCCGGGAGAGGGGAAAGGCCCTGCGGCAGCTCCTCCCCAGCCCCGAGCGGGTTGAGGGCCCCGCCCGGGCCCGGGCCGCGCTCACCAGCCTGCCCGCCACCAGGCAGCCGAACATGGCAGCGGCCGGTGAGCCCTCAGACGCCGCGACACTGCCCAGCCGCCATGGCCGCCGTCTGCGACACCGCTCGCCGCCGCCGTGACGTCACTTCCGCCAACACCGCCTACAAGTCCCGTGGTGCCACGCGCGGCTGCGCAAGGGCGGCTCTGGGCGGGGCGGCGCGGGGGCTGACGGGAGTTGTAGTTTTCGGGGTGTTCCGGGAAAGGCGGCGTCCCCTGTGACGGCGCTCGTCCCGCCGCTCGTCCCGCCGCTGCGGGGCAAAGTGTCTAACGTGGTTAAATCCAGGTAAACCTGGCCGTAAAAATCCGCGTTCAAAAATGTAAGAGAGAAAAAAAGCGGAAAAGTTAATCGGGGAAACTGCTTAAGCACGGTGTCATACACCACGCACACTGGGAGGTGGCCGCTGTACCTGTGTATGAGGCTGCGCGGTCACGAAGCCCGGACGCCCTCACGGACACAGTTCGTGCTGTGGACGCGAACTAACACTTAAGAAATGCACACATCGTGAGTGTTTACTGTGTAACCTGAAATTCAGAGCCCTGCCTGTGCTGACAGTATCGGTGCTGTTCAGCCCGGGGAAGAGGAGGCTGCGGGGAGATCTTTTAGCAGCCTTCCAATACCTAAGGAGGCTGCAGGAGAGCCGGAGAGGGAGTTCTGGCAGGGGCATGTGGGGACAGGACGAGGGAGAATGGCTTTAAACTGATGGAGGGCGGGTTTAGATTAGGTATTAGGAAGAAATCCTTTGCTGTGAGAGCAGTGAGGCGCTTCCCAGAGAAGCTGTGGATGCCCCATCCCTGGAAGTGTTCAAGGGCGGGTTCCTGGGGCTCTGAGCAAACTGGTCTAGTGGAAGGTGGCTCTAGTAGAACCCTGTCATGGCGAGGGCTTGGACTAGATGATCTCTAAAGATCCTTTCCAGCCCAAACAATTCTGTGACTTTAAGATTTAAGAGTATCTACTATTAGACTGCACTTGATGCTCAGAGCACAACCCTCCTCGACTTCAAAGTTATGTTCATGAGAAGGTGTATGTGTTCCCTCACCCCAGGGGTTGTGAGCAGGTAAGAGTGTTCTCAACAAAGGCATCAGAGAGTCTTTTCCCCTTCGTTTTAACTATTCATTATGATATTTAACTGATTCATTATGATAGATCCATGTTAATACAATCTAGACGGGATGAAATCAAGCAGACAGAAGAGAAAGATTAACAGGGGGATGAAGAGAAGCAGTTTGTTTGGTACATCTCCATAAATTATTTTAAAGGTTCCCCTCTTCTCCTTCCTTCTAAGCAGCAATTTGGTGAAAGAACCTTTGCAACATCCTTCTGGGACATCAGCGGTCTTTAGAGACAGAATCCCTCCTGTTCCTGTGGTCCTTGGGATTTGAAAAATACGGAGAAAACTTTTACAGGCAGCTGGTGGCTACAGGCTTCTCTGTCAGTATCAGGTGTTGCGTTCTGCCCTTTCAAATTGGGTAGGTTGTCTTTCTTAGAGCATGTAAAGCACGTTTGGTACTTTTTAGGTAAGTTTCAGCTCCTGTCTTATGTAGCTCCAAGGTGATTTAGCTGCAAATGTTACCTTACTGTTGGCTTGGACAGAGGTAGCCCCTGAAACTTCATCCAAGGCAGAACAAAGAATGTACGGGTTCATAAGCATGACCTGCTCCGGTGTTTCTCCACTTTTCTTCTACACCCTAAAACTTAACATCTTTGTTTTAAATTCCTTAGTGCTCTGGGGTGGGTCCACCTACAGTGTAATTGCAAAAGGATATAGATATTTTAGATGATATAAATGAGATACGCACAAGACCGAAGAGGAGAATATAATATAAGAAACTAGATATAACCCTGGATCCTACACATCAATGCTTATATTTTTCCCTGTAATTAATTAGTTCATTCTTTGCATTTGCAATGCTGTACTAATATGATCAATAATACGCCTTATTGCTATTTATCACTGCTAGCTGACAATGAACTTATTCTATAGGCATATAGTATCTAGAATTTACATGATAATTATGTTTAAATAAAACAAATTTCAAATATTCAATTGTTATCTGTCTTCTCTTGACAGCTTCTATGCTTCATTGCTTGTGGTCTCCTGGGTGTCAGAACACAGCCTATCTGGGTTAGATGGAAACAAATCATCCTTAGAAAGTGTTCTGCACTTTCTATAGAAGCTGTTCTTTTAAATCTTGTTCTGCTGTGTCTTCTGGTGTTTACACAAGTATTTTAATTCATGCTTCAATCTTAATCAAACCTGTTTTAGTACTTCTGTCACAAATCTTTATGAAACCTCTCCCTTTTTACCATGCCAGTGTGCTTCTCTGGGCTCTGAAACCTGTGGTTAGATTCATCTCTGCAGGAAATGTCAGGGTCTTTCCTACAGCCAAGCTCACCTTTGGCGGACAGCTTCTCCTGTCCTCAGCCATCCCAGGCCCTGGGCACTGCACCTGTGGCTCATGGCAGGGGTCTGTCACTGGCCAAGCTTCCAGAGTTCCTTTTCTTTCCCACTTTGCAGTAGTAAAGTTGTTAGCAAAGGTTGGCTCTGCCTTTCCAAATGCTAAAAGCTTAAAAAATACAAAATGAAGACCCCAGTGCCTGCTACCAGATGGGGTAACCAACCTGTGCCTTGCAATGTGTTTATGTGAGGGAATTATGAGAGCCAGACCTATTAAAAATCCTGATGCTACCCCACAGTTACTTGTACAGGCATAATGGAATATGTATTTCTGTCTGATTCATCTCTTGGATTTAGTAAGAAGCCCAGGTGTGAGAAGTGTTGAGGCAATAGTGCAGAACTGCTGAGTCCCAGACGTCATTTTGGATGTGAACCTTTGCAAGTGAGTTCTCCACTTGGCAGGTGCTTTTCCAGCTGGCTCTGATGAACTGGAAAGAAAGAAAGCATTTTGAAGCTTGAGATTTTGCAAATTAGTGGAGGGTGGCCAAGCTCTGCAGTGCAGCCACTGAGGCACAACAAGAAATCTGCTAATTAGGCAAGAGCTCATTTCACATTGCCAATTTGATCCAGACCTCTGAGATTACACCATGTCTAAAAGGCTTAGGGCAACCCCATCTTGCAGGGCTTTCAAGCACTCTTGCTTAGGCATGATTTTTTTTATTTTTTTTTTTTAAATTTAAACCTAATTATTTAGTATTGGCCTAAAACCTGTTGAACCTGCTGTGCAATAATGGTAGCAGAGCTGTTATTGCTCCCCCTGCCAAAAGTTAATCTCAGCCTATGATCTTACCCTAGAAGTTACTTGTGACACTAATCTCTGCTTGAGCCCCTACTAAGATCCATGGTTTAGCACCATTTAGGTAAAAGAAGGTCATACAGAACAGGCACGCTCCCATACTGTGTGAAGTAAGGGAAAGTATTTCCCATTCAGCTATTACAGATTGAGGCACAACACAGAAAACAGTTATGTGTAGAGAACCTCCGAGAAAAAGGTTTCTGTTCCTTAATGCATAAGCATGAGTAAAAGGAAGAAACCTCAGGGAAATTGAGTCCAGACTGACACAAAACTTCACCCATACAATGGTCAGTTGTGTGCCAGGACATGTGCTGGAATCCCACCTGAACACACAACTCAGCAGCATCTACATGTTTCTGAATGTGGGTGCAGCAAGGTGTGGATGCCGGATAAGAAAGAATTGTGAAAAGTAACTTTTCTCCTGAATAAAGAGTGATTTTCTTATACTTTGATCTAGGTCTTTTCAGACTAGTCACAGTTGCAAAAGAAACAGTAGCTTGTAAAAGGTTGATGTGGTAGGGGTATTTTGTAGTTCTCCTTTCATCCTTGTCTGAGCACCTTTTTCTTCTGTTTTGTCGGTGTATATTTCTGCTGTCTGTTTAGCTTCCAGGTCATTAAGGATTTCATGAACCTATGTCATTTGCATGTTTTGCAACCTGAGGAGCCTGAGCCTATGTAGTTATTTATTGTGCAGAAGTTATTCCTTATTTTTTGATCATTCTTGTAATTTCTTGGGCAATTTTCCCTGGATTCACTGCAGGGCAGCAGTCAGCTCTGCAGCTGTCAGAAGCCAGGAAGGCACTAGACAGATCTGCCCACAGGTGGGTGTCTCTCCCATTTTGGGAAGGTGATAAAGCTCTCATTGCTGGCCATGGGAGGCCAGATGATATGGAAGAGTGGACTCTTTACCTGTTCTGCTGACTTAATAGGCCTGGGAAGTTTCAAGAATTGATTCCTCTGTGTAGTTGAGGGATCTCAGAGCTCTGCTTCCTGAGAGCAGGATGAAGCTGCGTAGAAACACTTGGGTACCAGAAGGTGATAGGGCTGAGGACATTTGGGGTAATGGAAATGTGTGATAGGAATGATACAGTTATGTAATGGTGAAGAAGGAGCTGCTGTATGGGATAGAGGAGGAACAAGGCTAAATGGAGCATGCAGGAATGTGATGTTGAGTGGTTCAGGGTCAATGACTCTAAGGTCATTTCAGAAAGAGGTTTTAATTGTCTTTCTGCTGGACAGTGGCCTGTATTTGTTCTGTTGCTGATTTTTCTCAGTGCTGTTGACCAAGTTCACCCTTTTGAAGCCAGTGAGCATTTTGTTTGCAGAAATAGTGGTCAGGAAAAAATTACCTGATAAATCTGCAGAGGTTGAATATTTACTTGGAGACTGGAAAAAAGTGGCAAAGTGCCCAACTTAACTGCAGTCTAGCTCTGCTCTTTGGGTATATTCTGTGTAAAGCAATCAAAATCTGAAGACAATGAACACAGGTGCAATTGGCAGCACCGTTTTATATTAAAAGATTTTAATTTGCATTATAATTTTCCATTATTATAACATTTCCTTGACTATGTCTCAACTTTTTCAAACTTAAGCCATTAAGACTAAAGTTCTTTTTAGTGCTTTTATGAGCTTATTTTTTTACATACATATAAAAGTTTCACCCAGAATATTTCAGTTGTTTACAAGACATGGGTCAAAAAATGCATTGTTTTGCTCAAGCCAGAAAAAATAAATAAATTTGAATTACCTGTTTTTTCAGAATCCTTAATTCCCCCAAATTGTAAAAGCAGAAACTTGCAATTTGTCAGTAGGTAGCCTTGAGTTACTTGAGTTAGAAATGATACCATGAAAATAAACTCACCTCTATCTAGATATGAAATATTTGGAGAATCCCAGTTTGTACACACTCAGGAGAAACTTACATAGCAGCACAGATTCTGTCCATGCTGAACAGGTCTCACTAGGGGCTGCAGAGTTTCCTCTCTAGCTGCCTCTAGTCTGAGCATCAAGGCAAGGAGAAAGTACTGAGCCCTTCTCACCCAGCTTAACAACCTGAGGGAAGTACCTGAATTAAAACCAGGATGTCCTTGTGTTCTTTCTAGACAGTGGCTCCTGTGAGACAGAAATTGTCCTCTGGAAGAGCATCTCTCTTGTCAGTAACTACAGAAGACATTGTGGCAGTACAGCCCTCTAACTGAGGAGCCTCAATTTTGTTGGAATTTAAATGGGAGGAATCCAGTCATTTCTCCTGCTTGCAGTGCTGGGTGTTAAAGTGTGATAGGAGGTACAAGGGAGGAAAGGAGGAATACTGAGCATGAGAAAAGCCATAAGGACAGTAGGTTGCAACAGAGGACAGGAAGAAGAGGGAATATAGTTTACTTTTTTAGTAGTGCCGCTTTTTTGAGGTTTGGGAAATGGTTTAAAGACCCTCAGGTCAAGTGAAAGATGTGATGACTGGTCTGGTCATGAACAAGTGCCTGGCTTATTGACCTTGCGTGATCTTTTCTTTGCCAGTGGTAGAGAGGAAATTGGTGTCTGTACTGTGAATTTTACTTCACTTGCCAACAACCTTGAAGCTTTTGTCATGACAGTGTTATCTGACAGCACCTGACTATGGTTCAGTGAAAGCTTTTGCAATGGCAGAACAGACGATTTGTAGAAGCTAGGAGATCATGCAGTTTCTGTCTGCTTCTCAGATGAATTTTTGGAACTTGAGTTTCATGGAGATCTTACTAATTTTTGCTGCCTTTAAGATCTCTGAATTTTTATGGAGAGGATTATTTTTTGCATGCCGAGACTGAATTGACATCTTTTAAGTGAATGACACCTTATTACCAGCAGATGGTGGTAGAATACCAGGATTTGACCTGCTTCTTCCTGTCACAGATTGAGACTGATTCTTGTTCTATCTCTGCTGAAAAACTGCTCAGTTCAGTTTAAACCCTAATCGTGATGAAACAGTTCATAAATGTATTAATGATATGTAATTAACTGGCAGACAGTGAACTATATTTTCCAGATCATAAATAGTAATGCAACAGATAAACCACAGTTCTGGACCCTTAAAGAATGTTAGACACCTTTACATGAATAATCCCAAGAGGCATCAGGCTCCCCCATGCCACACAAACACACACAATACAGGTACATGTCCCCACCTTGCTCCAAGGTCTGAAACATAAGTGAACCAACATTTTTCTTGTGTGCTATCCCAGTGCTTCACTTTCCATCTGCATTTAGAATTTAAAATCGACTTCACAGCAACATTACTTTTTGTAGATCACCATGTAAGCATTTTTTTGAAGATATTTCTATTTGGTTATGTAAAATCCTCTTTAAGTTGCACAACCTAATTAGAGATCTACACTGTCTGAGTGTCTCTTCAAGCATGGCTTTTCTTAAACACTTCAAACGGCCAAGTCTGGCTTCCCCAAAGTTATTAACATCAGTTTAATTCTGTTTCATCTAAAGTTGCTCTGCCTCCTTCCTGTATGCATAAATAAAAAGAAACTAGCATACTTCTCCTTAAGGGAGAAGTTTCAATAGATTTGTAGCATAAGCAAGAAACTTATTCTCTGGACTTTATTGATGAATGTTAACAAAAGGTATTCTCCAAGCATAGTTTTTTAGGTCCAGCTGTGCTAGCTCCATAGGTTTGTGTCTTCTACTCAACTGTACATGTTCATCACTCCTCCTGTTAAAGCATTTTGCTTCTTCAGGTTGCCTGCTAAGTGTTCCCCAAACTGTTTTGGGCAAAATAACCTGGATTAGTGGGAACATATTCAATATTAGATCTGCTAACTGGGCACATTGTGAATGAACCATATCAGTGACTAAAAGGAACACAGGACAATGTGACATTGCAGCTTCAGGTGGTGGTGTCCTGCTACTTGATCTACAGCACATATGGAGGCTTCTAACCCTTGGTTCTTGTTTGCACTGTCCTTTTATCTACAGCTTATTAAATGCAGTTTCTCAAGTTTTGATGAAGGCCAATCCATGATGCTCCCCCTATAGAAGTACTCATAAGAGCCAGCAGATCTTATATGCCTGAGAGCCTCTGGTACATCAAAAGTGGGTAAGGCAAAACTAACAGGGGTTTTCTACCTTATGTACTGTTGGCATAGATATTCAGTGGGCAGAATCACCCTATTTTTCTTAAAGTCTGAGAAGAAAAGAATGACTAAGAAATTCTATACCACGATGACTGTGTTCACAGCTGGAGCTGGGAGAAGGTGAGAGGAATATGCAGCTACTTGAAGGTGAGGCGTGAACTGATCTTGAGGGTTTGTTCACAGGACTGCAGGTGGTTGACTTTGCCTGTCCTAGGTCTGTTACAATTTGACATTGAGACATCATAGCTGACCATTTCTGAACTCATTCTGTCCCTGGTGAGAAGGTAACCTCCCTGTGTTTCACTTCACAACATGCAAGCAGGCAGACCATGACACCTACATGTGTTAACTAACACCAATTGTTGGCTCCTTGTGTATGGAATGGACTGAGGTTTGTCAATGTTAGCAGTTAACAGCATGTTAACTGCTCTTAGAAACTGTAGTAACTCTTCATCGTACCTGACTGTTTCTTGCTTCCCTGTTTAGAATGGAGAACCTCTCTGCATAGTCATTGGGCCATGCTTTGATTCCGTGGTTTTGCTGACGTCCCTCCCACTATTGTCTTTCTGGTCTTCACTCATGACTGCAGACAGCTGCTCTCTTGGTGGAGCTAACCTGGATGTCTAAAAGGTTCCATTGCATTTCAAAACTGGCCAAGTGCTTTTTGTTCAGTTTTGTCTCACTAGTTAGAATAGTGGTAAGATCAGTGTCAGCTTAAGCCAGGGTGCACTTGGATTCAAGTTCCAAACTTCTTGTTGGTGTGTGTTGGAATACCTTTCTGAAGAGCATGTGTAACTAAAAGAGGCACTTACTCTCATTATCATGCTAATAAATAGATGTTACACAATACGTACTGTTATCTTTGCAAGCAGAAATGAGGGGTGAGGGGTTGAATTTCAGGCCCTCATGTATGAGCACTTGGTGAGAAGCAGCAGTTCTTTTAAAAACTTGGATTGGGATTCCTCCATGTAGAAGAACCAACATCTTAGCTATATACTCTAGGCCATCTCAACCTGAGTTGGTTGTTGGGTGGCTTGAGCTGTTTAATAAGATAAATGTAATGGAAGCAAAGTGATTTGTGTTGCAGAGGCATAAAAAATTGTTTTATTCAACCTGAAAGTACTTTTTCTTAAGACGAGAACTTCTGTTTTTTGGGTCGGTTACTTAAAACTCACCAGTGAAAATATGGACTATAACCTTGTAGCCTTCCTTGAGAAAGCAGTCTAATGAGCTTCCATCAGGGTTACAGGATTTACGTGTTTAAAGACTTGATCCATAGTAACTAATCTCTACCTATCTGTTAATTAAAACCATTCATTAAGAATGTGGTTAAGCCTTGACTTCCAGGATTTGGAAAAACATACTGAGATACATGGCCAATCTTGAGATGCCTTGAACTCCAGTTCCTGATAAGTTCAAAGGCTGTGATGGTACCAAGCAACCCTTGTATGGAAGTCTGGAAAATTACTGAGGAAAAAATAATTGTTTTTTTGTCCGTGAAACCTTATCTGCATTCCAGTCAAGCCAAGCTGAATGTGGCTGCTGGCAAACATCATTAATGTACCGGGTGAATGGTATATTAGCAGCCTGGACAGACTAATGCTTCCTACCCAATGCTGGAGAAAGTGCATAGGGTTGAAGGATTGTTGGAAAAATTTCTTTTATTAAATTTAGGAAAAAAACCCCAGCAAAAGTCTGTGAAACAAAAGGAATATAATGAAAAGAAAATTTGGTTACAACACATGTTGGGTGTCCAGACCACACAGGATCCCTAGGAGCACACCTTCCGATTCAAAAACCCCGCCTTTAAACATTCCCAAAGTCCACCCTTGTTGATGACGTGGGGAGGCGTTTCTTCTCCTTGGGTTGGCTCTTCTGTGCCCCTTTCACCCCAGGGGCAGAGTTTCAGGCAATATGTCAGCCTCCATCTGGCCGCATGGCCAGCCATGTGGCCTGGGGTTGCGTAAGCTATATTCTTAGTTAATATGCAGTTACCCTATTCCCGACCGTTCTGTCCCTGGCATGCACCCCAAAGCTGGACTGGATGCCTTACAACTTTCATGAGGCGCCTATAGGTTAGTAACAATCAAAAACAGAAATAAACCTTAGGTTAGTAACTCTCATTCAGTTTATTTGCTTGTAATAAAACCTTTTTTCCTACTTCTCATAGGATGGGTAGGAAGTATTACATGTCTGTAGGTGTTGACTTAAGTGAAAAGTAGTAGTTTCCATCAGGGGAGGTTATTCTCCATGTTTCCCCAAGCTTCCTTCAGAAAAGCAGTGCTTGTGCTTCTGGAGAGCATTGTAAGTAAAAATCAGCAATACCACAGTGCTCATTAAACAGCTTGATTTGTTTTTCTGTACTGCATACAGAAAGAAGCAGCCTGAGTGCAGAATTGCTTTCGGTTTTGCAGGCAAATTGTGCATCCATCCCATCAAGACACTTTAATGACTTCCTAGTACTTTTTTCTTGTATACCAGCCAATCCTGCTGGACAGTCCCTTAGAGATCACTAAACTTAGCTCTGTTTTAAACTGTGGGTCTGTATTTCAAAAACAGCTAATGTTATTTAAGCATTCACATGCACCAGTCCACTGGAAGAGATGGACAGTCTCATCTAGCAAGCATTTATAAGATCCCTTAGGAAGTAGTGATGCTTTCCCCCCCTCATCTGACAAATCCCTGTCCTGTCAAAGATGTTGTAATTGATCTTTGTCATTAAATTCAATAATGTCCATATTTACAGATCTACCTTGTTTCTGGCTAATGTAGATAAATGAGGTTCATGGTAAAATATTGACTTTTACTTGGCACCTATGCACCTCAGCACTTTATGCGTTTGATTAACATACGAGCAAGGCTGTAAAATCAAATAAATGAATGCAAGGAGTAATGTTTTATTCTCTTTAAATGATATATGAGACTTAGCTATTTATAGCAAGGGTTTGGGAGAGAAATGTAAAGCTAAGCCAATTCTAGGAATGCTGATACAGGAGATTCAGTGAAAAACTGATATTCGTATGAGGAAACTTCTGTAGGGAAAAGTCAGAACACCATGTAGTGCTGTAAAGCTCATTTGTTTGTGCCTGGATCACAGTCTTTACCCCAGGCAGCCAAACATTACATAAGAAGCATTTTTTTAAAAATAGGGCACATGTTTTTGATGCTCAGTTACTGGAATTCCTTGCTGGGGACTGTGATAGATCATTTATATGGAAGTCTTTAAAGCAAGATTTTATACTTCTCTGCAGGCAGTGCTGCAGCTCAGCTGTGGATGCTGGACTTACTAAAGAAAGTTCTCCAGCAGATGATCATCATGCAGGAGTCCAGACAGGATGATTGTGCTGGCCCCTGCATGGACATGAAACAATCAAATTAGAGAAGGCTTATGCAAATGCTGTGATGTGTATGAGGTACTAAGAATCAACAGATATTTTAATAATTTAAGGAAGAATGTCCTCAGAGAGATGATTCTCTCTAAAAGGTGTTTATCCATTGCAAGGGAAACTGCTCAGATCTTACTGAACCCATAGCCAGGGGAGTTTTCAAACTATCTCACTTGAGCACAGGAAAAATACTGACTCATTTCAGACTTATTCCCTCACTCTGCAAAATACATATGCATAGTGGTCCATGCAAAATACAAATAGACAGATCCTCAAGGGATGTAAATCGCAAAAGCTCCAAACAGGAAAAGTCTTTAACAGATGAAAAGGATGCTGCATCTCTGAGAATGCTGCATCTGAGCCATTTTTCTCCACAAATAATGATGACAGTATGATAATGTAAAAAGTGTGACCAATGTAAACACATATCATTTGTCTGTTTTCCTTGCTGTCAGTGACACTGGGGATTTAGACAACAATCAGAGAATCTTGTTCAGCTTTCATTTGAAGCAGGGAGGGTTTTTAGCACAGATGCTCTGGAAAATGGCTGCATGGGGAACATGAGTTCTCCCACTAGTGTACTACTGAAGTAGGTCACTATGGGATGCTCTGATTTCAGAGTGAAAGTTATTTCACTGCAGGTACTTAGCTTGCTCCCAGTACAGAATCAATTTTCAGGAACAGAAACTTTTATTTTGGAATAAAAAGTCCACAAGGGAAGGTACTGCAGAAGAGTGATCATCCACCTACGTATTTTGACTGGCCTCTATTTACAGAGCATCAGAAAACTCTGATACACAATGCCGTAGTGGCACTGCTTCTTTCTACCTCTTTAGTTATGTGGCTGCCCTGGCCCTCCAGAAAGGCTTTCCTGGACACTATTCTCATACTGCCAATCTCTGAAATGAGGAACACCTAGTTAAAATTCCTCTCAGACATCAGACTAGGGGGAAAAAAAAAACCCAAAACATATTCAGAAGGACTAGATGTCCTCCAGAATCCATTTTTTCAGATGAGTATCTCTGTAATGTCTTCCCAAAAGATTTCTCTTTTGTGAGAAATGTTTCTTCTGTGGATTTTGCCTCCTGTTGAATTTCCCAGCTGTTACAAAAGGGAAGCCACTTTGCTTCAGTGGGAAAGTGCGCTGTCTTGAAGTGTTGCAGGAGTCAGCATCATTAGTTAGGAACGAGATAGCATTACACAAATGGGTCCAGGGAGGTGTGAATTCATTACCAGGTCTGTCAGAGTAATCTGTGAATCCTGGGGCAACTGCATAGGATCCATCATGATAGTCAAATGTAGACATCTGCAGAGTCACTCGATGATGCAGACTAGACTGCCTTTACAGCTAATGGAAGGAAATATGTGCTTTCACCTGAGCTGTTCCAGATATTTGCTACAGGCTGCAATACCCCACAAAGATAAAATGCCTATTTCTTTCCAC
Source organism: Anabacerthia variegaticeps (assembly GCA_035583185.1). Classification (NCBI taxonomy): domain Eukaryota; kingdom Metazoa; phylum Chordata; class Aves; order Passeriformes; family Furnariidae; genus Anabacerthia; species Anabacerthia variegaticeps. Next base: position 32,558,191 of record JAWWEW010000001.1, on the reverse strand, counting down.
ATTTACAAAGTTAACTCAAGATGACTAGCTCAGGTATAGAGATCTAAACAGTAGAGATCTACTGTTAAGTAAATTAGGCTGAAGCTTAAGTGCCTTTTAATACCTTTTATATAGTGTCTTTTAATTGTAATCCTCGAAGGGGGACAAAAGGGTGTGAACATAGATCATGTGTTCTTCTAAAGAGATAGGCTTCAGATCAGGACATTGAGATGCTCTGAGAAGGGTTATCTCCTCTCGTATCATGAAGAATGTTTAACAAATCCTGAAAAGTTTTGGAAACTTATCTATGGGAAAAAAAGAAGAAAGTCTGACAGTCCTTCACACAGTTTCTTTGTTTCAAGGTCATCATGAATTAAGTTTGGAGAACCATGGAATCAGTTGTCTATGTCCAATAAATTATGGCAGGTAATTAAGCTATTCATTTTAACTTCAGTGCTTCACTCCAGTGTCCTTCTGCATAAAAAAAAAAAAAAGCAATAGTGGGTGCTTCTTTTGCAAAAAAATAAGTTGGATATATAGTTCCCCATTAATTTGATAAAAGCATTGGTGGAATGTTGAATTGTTTTGTTTTGTTTTTCTTTTTCTCCCCCCCCCCCGCCTTGGGAAAACTGTTCTCTTCTACCCAGCTTTTGATTCATTGGTTCTATAACATAGTATGAATATGCAGGCCTCTATAACTAATTTCATTTGTGCATTTGCAGGTCTGTTGTTCTTATCTCCTCAGGATCTTTGATGAGTTTACACAATTAACACTATTGATGAGATAAATCTGAGTTGTTCATTTTACAGATGGAAGAATGAGACAAAAAGGGTTTCCATTGGCATCAGTGAGCTTTGTATCAGGCTGCAAATGCTCCAGTCAAGATGTTACAAATTTTGTGGCACATTTGTGAAAAGAATGCACAAAATACAAGTCTCATTGAGCATACAGAAGGTAACACAGGTCATGAGGATAAATTAAGATTGCAGATTGCGTTCAAGCTTGTGCAGCCTGTGCCTTCTGTTTTAGATCACCAGTGTACATTACACGCTGCACAAAGAGCTAAAATACTGAGGCATGCATTCATTTCGACTGGTATACTATTGCTTGTATCCCTAGCTGTAGTAACACCCACAAACACAATACCAGCCCACTTTTACAGAGCATAGGCACATGCACGACGCAGTCTCCCCAGTTTCTGGGTTCCCAGTGTCTACCTGTTGCACAGCCAGTGAATTTCTGAATCCCTTGGATACCAGTCTGCTGCAGGTCTTTCAAAAGGTCTTTCACATCTAGGAACTGTTCTGAGATGGGATGAAGGCACAATATTGGTGATGGAATTTAACACTGTTCAAATAAAGGAGGGCAAAAGGGCCTTACACCTCACAGGTCTGTGCTTTGTCTGCCCTAGGTTAGTCAAAATGAGTTCACGTTAAACTAACAGAAAAAATATAGAGAAAAAAGGACAAAAAGTTTGAAGTGAATAACATCATCTTCATCATGACCCCATTAAGATTAATAAAATGTTAAAATGAGGCAGAGCTCATCCACTGTTTTATCTTTACTTCATTGCTTTTTCCTACTAGCAGTGCATCAATAACTTGCAGTATATTCTAACTGATTGAATAAAAAGTTATATTTAATTGGGAAATCAATGAGCAGGAATAGGGCACTGAGGTCGTATAGATTGTACCATCCTGACTAATCTAACTCACTTGCCCTTTGAGCTGGTCTTTCATCATTATATTTCACTTGCCAATGCCTCAACGGTCTTAATTACGGCCACAGCAATTTGTCTTCAGATATCACACTGCAGTGAAATCTATGCATCAATAAATACAGCTCAAAAGCGGTTTTCCACACTGCTGGAGAGTTAATTGCTTCTATGGTTAAAGCAAATGTTGTAATTCTTTACATTTGTGGTGCTTTTCAACATCTTCAAGTGACTGAAGGCCTTTCAGGATGGCTAAATTAAAGGAAAACATGTATTTGAATATGAAGATTGGTTCTGAGTAATTTTTGACACTTTATCTGTACAGAACATTCTGCTCTGTGCTGCAGTTGGAGCATGGCTAAGAAATAGCAGAGGACACTTCAGAAATAATAGCTGGCATAGTTGCAAGGATCTGCTGTCTGTTCAGTTTCTGCCTGCCTCTTTTAAATACCTGTTATGCATAGGAAAAGTAGTGAATACCTCATTTACAAATTTTGTCCAGTCTAGGAAAACCAGATTTTTCTGTTCAGGAAAGTGCAATTCCAGTGCTGTCCTTGTGTTTGTCCTCTGCAAAGCAGGAATGCGTGAATGCCACTTGGAAAGCACAGGGTGCAAATGAACCTTAAAGAAATCCGTCTGTGAGCAAGAATAGTGGAGAAGTTCACAGCTATGGAAAACGTTGGCTGGGCTGGGTGGCATCCTTGCAGGATTTCACTGAGTTATTGCAGCCAACCCTCCAGGCGATTTAGGGCATCTGTGTTTTTATTGTGCTTCTCTTTTTGTATGCAATGTCTGTTGTGCTCCCTGATTCCTAAATCAACATTGGTTTCTGTTCTGGCAGCTTGCCTGGTTTCTGAGTAGCTGTCAATAATTTTTTTTCCCCTACAATAGGTAGCCTAAGGCCCTCCTAGGAAAAAATCTGGCCTCTCTTCTGCCTGATGTTACTTTACCCAAGGTGGATGGGACAGGAGCAGACCCGAGGCCACTCATACTGTGTTTCAAGTATGCTCCAGGCATTGGCATCTCCTGAGTTCCTCTAGCAGGAACACCTGCTTGGTTGTTTAAAAAACAGCATTTCAAGTGAAGCAGTGTGCATGGGTGATTAATCTAACCTGCAGCCCGTGAAAAGTTCCAGTCCACATCGTACTTTGGATGCGAACAGGGAATCACTTCTGGTGTAAAGAACTCAGCAGTGTGCTCAGGGGTGAAGAACAAGATCTAGGCATTCTTGTTACCTCAGCTTCTTGCCTGCAGACAAAGACAGTAATGATTTCTTTCTCTGATGGTTTGAGGCTGCCATTTGAGAAACAGTCAAGGAAATACTGTTGTTTTAAATTCTGGGTTTCTGAACTGCTCAACAGTGTTTTCAGTAGTAGTTTCTTGACTGTATGTGAATAAATACGCTTTAGTGCTACATTTCAGTGTCTCTGTTTGGCATTTACATGAGACAAGGTCAAATTCTAGGTCTTGATGATATTAGGAAACCCCACCACATATTATTTTGCTTTTTCTTTATCTAAAATTTCAGTCATACTGCTAAGGATCGTCTCCTGAACAAAAGTTTCATGGAAACAGGCTGGTGGTCATGAAAAGCTTTGATTTTGATACTTCATCTTATTTTTCTGGCAAAACCACTGTTGAGACATTTCTGACAAGCTTTAGATTTTATCTCTGAAATATTTGGAGAAATGCATTATCTTTTTGAGGATCATTTTCTGTGCAAGATGTAGCATGCTCTGAGCTGGTGCTATAAGGGCACCAGGAGTACCTGATTCTGAAAAACACATATAGAAATAATCCATCTTAAAAATTTTTCTTCAAATAAGGTTGCTATTTAATGTCCAAGACATGTATAGCAAGGAACTTAGTCTCTGAGCCAAGCAGAGTAGAACTATTGAATAACTGTGCCATTGGATGCATAAATATCCAGAAGACAAAATCAATTATATCTACTTTAGACATAATGGAAATAAAGCTACTGTAATTGAACATTATCACAGGCTTTGATGTTCTTGGCTTGGAGAGCAAATATCTCAGCTTCTGTTTGGGAGATTATTTTGGAAAGCTATCAGCCCACACAGGGGTACTGACAAGACAAATACACTTTAGGAAAACCACAGCACAGTCTCTGTGCCTTAGAGTCTATCAGTCCCCAAAGTCTGCCACAAAAATTGACAGCCTCAGGAGAGGTTTTGACTTCTACCCTTGGCTGTGTGTTTCAACATTGGAAAGCCTTTTTGTGGAATTTTCTTACATAAAGACAATGTGTTGGACTTACATTATGCTCATTTCCATCTCTAAAAAAAATATTAAGGCTAACTTCTTGCTATAGGGGCACTAATACTGTTGAGTTTCATCTCTACTGTATTCACAGTGTTTTTTCAAGGATGTCAAGACCAGTACCTGCATTCTTATGGAAAGGTTTGAAAGCTCTGAGGGCATTGCTTCCAAAAAATCCCCAAAGAAACATGAAGTCTATCTCCAAGTAGACATATACTATCTAATCACAGTACTTGTAGATAGGCTTAATGGAGCTTGCCATAGAAGGTGGTGAAGTCCACACAAAATTAGGCAGCTGGTCAGATCATGCAGGAATAAACATAGGATCACAGAATCACAGAATGGTTTGGGTTGGAAGGAACTTAAAAGATCATGTAGTTTTCACCCACCCTTCCATGGGCAGGGACACCTTCCATTAGACCATCTTGCTCAAAGGCCTACATAACCTGACCTTGATGTACATAGTAGTAAATATTGACTTTTATCTAGAATTTCAAATTTTCTTTCCCCCTTTTCTATTTATGCCAGTGGTTTCCAACTCTACTGTACAAAATGCAACAGCTCTGAGACAGCAACACACTGTATGCAGCCTCCTATTTTGAGCTCTGCGTTCCTGGGGATCTCAAGAAGCAGGGCATCCCACAGCTATGAAAGGGTTTTTGTGGTGAGCTTAATGTCCCCAATTCCAGAGATGGGGATTGCTTTCTACATGAGTAATATATCTGTTTGCAGGTAGTTTATGGATGGAGAGTTTGGGGTTAAGTTAAAAACCTATTGCTTCTAGACAGTGAGAGTGCTAAAAGAAAATGCAAACCATGTGTTGTGGACCTGTGTCCTCATGTCAAGTTCTACCCCAAAATCCAGAGTTTCAGCTGATACACAAAAGAAAACAGGTATTCCTGTCATGGAAACCCTGTGGCTGCCCCCTCCACCTCTGCACACATAAACTATTTGCTGAAATGCTACCTCAGCAGATACTTGTCTTGATCTTCTCTGACCAAGGAAAAGATGCGTTCTGCATTTTACTTCTTTGTTTGGTCACAGGATCTTGTGTTCTGTGATCTGTTTTATGGAGCTTTTCAAAGCAGTCAGGTTTGTAGGCTTTGTACAGATATTGGAGCTATTATCTAGTTCTAGTTTGTTTTGTTTTGCCAATGGGGATTTGGCTAGATTATCTCCCCTCATCACATAAACCCTAACTGTACATTTTCTATGCATGACCATAATATATGGTGATATATTATCCTACAAAAGCTGGAAAAGAGTGTTTTGTGACTTTGCCCTGAGCAAACTGATCTTCCTAAAAATGAAGCGTTGCCTTTGTGAGTGGGCTTGAGTCTTTGCTTTGTAAGATAATACTTTTCAAGAGTAACAAGCTCTATAGCTGTGTATTGCAACAGGTTCTCTCTACAAAGAATTTGATCTCCTCCTGGAGGAGATCAATAGCAATGGTTAAATGTTCATTTCTTTTATAACATGTAGATCTGATTATTCCCCAGTCAGTTCAGTGTTTTTTTCTCAGGGTCTTCTCTGTTAGTCAAAGTCAGTGAAATAGAGCAAAATTGTAAAGGATATCACCATAGACAGTTAATGGACAAATAATTTAAGGAAGAGGTCACCTTTGTATGCAGACATTGTATCCAGATGTAGTAGGGATTATGCAGATTTCTATGGGCTTCTACATTTAGTTAACAATACTGCTAAAATGTAATGGTGGACACATATGCAAATGAACTGAAGTCACTGGGTTTTTTACTTTTTCCTGGGCAAAGGCTAAGCAGGGGTACTGCTTCACCAAAATGTTTTTTGAGCCTATTATAAAGCTCTGGTGCAATTCCATTATGTCCATCTTGACTACCCTGTAGTCACACCAAAATGATAGTACTCATGCAATAGCTCTGATGATTTCAATATGTATATACTTGCCACAAGTATATGGTAAAGGAGAAATTAGAGCAGCAAAAAAGGGCCATGGTGGCACAGAGAGAAAAGAGTCTTTAAATATGATTAAATAGATTATGGTTTGATTCTGAGCTTTCTGAGCTTGGAAGCTCAGCATACAAAGACCACTTTTAGGAAAGTATGTCCTTTTCTCATAACTGAATGAAATCAGAGTTGCAGATCAAATAATTTTTCATGCTGAATCCAAGACTTGGCAGACACAACCTTAAGAAAATTAAATGAATGGAAAATAAAGTGCATTCACACTATGCAAAAGAGAAACTTCTGTGAATGGCAGACTCATACTGTGAGCACGCTTATGTTCTTCCTGGGATGGCTATGTGAAAGTAAAAAGGAGTAGTATGACTTTAAATCATCAGGAATTCTCAAAGTAAAAGAAGTCACCTGGGAAACTGAGCAAGTAGTAAAAATCTTTGAGGAGCTGTCTTCAGTGAAAGCAATAATTGTACTATAAGCAAGAAATGTTGATTCCTGATTCTGCAGATTGTAGTAAAAGCCTTCTCCAGTTCCTCTGCAACCAAGATGGGAATAGTCCCTTTTCAGTTACAAAGGAAGTTGTGAAGTTTAATTGCCAGCAGATGATTCCCATAAAATCTTGCTCTCAGTAATGCACTCAACCATCTGAAACAGTGCCAGGGCCCTCACATGTCTTGATTACATGGAAATTTTCCATGATTAACAAAATTTATGACAACATACCCACTCTTGTGCTATTTGGAAAACTGGAACTGCAGCAATTGCTGTTAAAGAACCGTATGAATGAAGGGAAAGTTTGTGTCCCATGCCAGTTTCCTCCAAAAGGTTTTGAAAGTTACTGCTGTTGCTGAAACACTTTCACCAAAGTACTATGTTTTGCTCATTCTCCTGGTCTCAGATCTATATCCCTTAATTCAGGGACATCAAATATAAAAATCTTTGTCATTAGCAGATGTTACATAGTTTCAAACTTAAGTACTGAATTTTGGAGTTGCTCTGCTCCTTGATATCTGAAGTTATTAATTTTTATTTCTCATAAGTCCAGTAGATGTACTTGGTGAATTCAGGTCTGGTCTTTGCTTGGGTCATTAAAGGAAGTTGAACTTTTGTAAGGAAGCAGCTGATTTTTGCAAGAGCTTGAGAATCTTCATTCTGTAGTCAAGCAGAGAGCCAGAGCTAGAAGAACCATGGGAAAGGCATTGCTCTTTAATGGCACGGCTTATAATAAATAGTGTGAGACCCAGAGGGACATGGGAAAAGAAATGTGTCTGGATGTCTGGGTCTTTTTTGCTTCCAGAGGAAAAAGCTACTGTAGCTCTTGCTACAGTATCAGCTCTTCTGCATGTATCAGCAGTGGCTGAAGAGAAGGCAAGATCAAGGCTCTTCTTCCTCCTTCCTGTGTTCTCCCTCTGCCCCAGCTTCTGTGGGTGATAGCTCTGGGTGTGGTCTGTATGAGCTGGTCAAGAACTTGTATTTGTGCATATATGTGTGTATAAAAGGGTTGAAACTGAAGAAAGCTCAGTCCTCGCTATTTCCTTTGGTGGTCAGAAAAAGCAAAGCCCCAGCTGACTCCCTTTTATGTTGCAGTACTGCTAGAGGACATGCAAGGAAGTGGTTCCAGTAGGCTGGCTCACACTGACCTTCTGGGACAATTCTGTGGGTTTGAACAGTAGTTGCTCTAAGAAAGGTGTGGAAAACCTCTGTAGTTTCTCCTGGTAAGACAAAAACCTCACCTTCAGGGGGAGGTCTGAGTCTAGACAGACCAGGACAGATCTCAGCAGGTTGATTGACTCTTCTCCAGTGCTGTGACCTCTCTCCTGGTCTCTCACCAGTCCCACCTTCTGCACACAGGATTGCAGAGTGGAGAGGGGCAACAGAGGTCCCAAATCATGGTCACAGTCCTGGGGGTCATGCTCTCTCCCCTCACATGGTCAGACAGAACAGTGATAACCACGAATCACACTCAAACTTTAGAAGGCAGTACCCAAGTTTTCCCTAAAATGGTGAGAAGAACATCCAGAAAAAAGCAAGTACTGAAGAAAATTGACACTTTGGAGATGTTTGTCTAAAAGAACATCAGGAAAAGAAGAGATACTGAAGAAAAAGGACAATTTGGAGATGTTTGACTTTTAAGTTGCATCAGAGAATAAAACTGTGTCCTGAAAGAAAGAAACCTGGATACTGTTGAGATATGTCCTGAGCTTGGAAAACAGTTGGATAGCTTACAGGAAACAAATTAGGAAGAAAAGACATGGAATACTGTTTGAGGAAAGTAAGCCTCTCCTTGGTTCTATGTGAAAGCTTTATGAGGCATTAGCTTTGTATTAAATTTACAGGCCCTTTTTTCCCCACAAAGGTGATCTCTCCCCTGTGAAGCAATTAGCTATTAAGAATCAGTTTCATATTCATCCTCCTGATTCATGCTGCACATTTGTGTTCATTGCAGAAAGCAAGTTATGCCCCTTTTGCAGAGAGCCCTATATAATTTTATAGTCATCTGCTGCAAGAACATAACTCAGAGTAATTTGTGTAGCAAAGCTCACCTATTGTGCAGCACTGGGTGTGCTTGCAAAGCTCTCTGCAGAAGAGCTGCCGTGATGGTTGTTCAGCAGTATGGGCTGAAGGGCTGCTTTTGGGAGGTGGCCTGGTGAGGCTGTGTTGCGTTCAGTGAATAGGGATGCTTACAAGATGTCTCCAAAGGCAGACAGTTCTGCACCCAGATGTTCTTGCACCACATTTTCAAAAAAATGGTGTTTGATGTTAGCATTTTTCCTCAGCACGGGCAAGGTTAAGGTAACAGAGTATTTTTATATTGTAGCAAATAATTCTTTCCCTTTTAAGCAAAATACCCAGAATTCTGCCACTTCTCTGGCTTTACACAAATGCAAAAAAGATACTCAGATTAAACTTATAAAGACGCATTTGATTAAATGAAAGACTGGTATGGCTTTGAGATGCCCAAGGGAATTATCTCTCTCATTGTCTCTAGGTCTGTGATAAGCATTGCTGTCATTGTTCCTCTAAGTAATCAGGATACACACTGCAAATAAAGAAAGACTGTCTTTTCAGAGTCCTCACTCTTCTCCTTCCTTACACTTGGGGAAGAATGTGTGAAACCAGGTAAAGTGACTGATTTTCTGACCTCCCCAGCAGGGTCAACCAGACCCTGCTAAAGCACAGCTTTACAGATGGATACATGTGATCAGATTCTCAGATGTTTCGATAAGGTGTACAGTATCACAGGTGGGTGAGGCATCCCGATGCACCCAGTCTGATGCAGCGTGTAGAGATTAGCCCACCTGGTTAGAGCATGGTGCTAATAATGCCAAGGTCACAGGTTTGGTCCCTGTATAGGCCATTCACTGAAGAGTAGAACTCGATGCTATTTGTGGGTCCCTTACAACTCAGAGGATTTTGTGACTGGGACTGACTTTGGTCCGTATTCTTAATTTATATCTTTAAACTCATATTGTGTAAATCCATTACACTAATCTTCTGCACCAGCAATTTTCATCTAGATCATCCTGGTGCCAAATACTAAATCCAAAAGGCCCATGCGTTGAAGCTACTTGTGAATAGGTTTGTTGTTCAGGCATCTACATTGCCATAAGGTAAAAATCTGAAAGCTTTAAGGTGAACAACGGAATCCCTAAGTGGGGTCATTTTTATTAGTTTAATTTCATTTTCAGTGTAGATAGACATCTTGAAGCATATAAATAGAGAAAAAAGTTTGAAAAAATGCATGTCAGTTCAAATATTAGTGTTAGCACAATGGCAAATAGGAGAAAAGGCACAAGAGCTCAAAGAAAACAAGGAAAAAATGAAGAAAAGCCCCCAGACAAATCCATGATGTTTTCAGATCTGGTAATTCTTTTCATTGATGGAGTGGATAAAAAAAGCTATCTAGAAGAGTAAGGAAGCATGGCAAAACCATTGAATGGTAGAAGAAACATAGCTAAAGAACAAAAGAAAGTATTCAAGGAATAAGGATACTGAAATGAAGAAAAAGAACAAGACTAGAAAATTATGTCTGTGCCTTCTATAGCACAAGAATTAAAGAGAGATCTAATGAAATTTCCAGATAGTGGATTTCAAAAAAACATCAGACATTCTTTTTCACAAAGTGCATAATTAAAATGTGGATGCCATTGCCCCAAGTTATTGTTGATGCAAAAAAAGTAAAGAATTTTAACAAGAGATGAAAGGAATTCATGCAAAATGGATCCTTAAATGGCTGCTAAACATGTTGCAAATGGGAAACACTGCGTAAAAATTCTGTCTTACTGAAACTGTAAGAAAGTCTGAAGTGAAGGAGATACACAGAGAGGGATTGCTATGGATTTTTCCTGTTTTGCAAAGTTTTTCTAAGCATCTGCACTACTTCAGTGAAAGGTTATGGGTGTGACCCTTTATTGCTCATTTGTGTTTCCTAATAGCACTATGCATTCAAAGTAGGTCCTCCCCTGTCTCTTATTACAGTCATTGGATTTGATCCACTTTTTCAGACTCACCCTCAATGAGGAAATGGAAGCACATGCTGTAGAATTATTAATTATTTTAATAATGCTGTTCTTATTAATCACATAAGATTATTAAACCCCATTGTTTTCTTCAGAATGTAATCACTTCAATAGCTAAGAAATGAAAAGTCACTCTCAATTCTAAAATGGTTTGGTGAGTTAACTTGAATTTTTAGTTGCAGTAAGTATCTGGCTGCATTGGTCACTCTCAGAGTGGAGAGAATGAAAGAAACGCTGATTTGCATATTACAGATGAACTGATTTCTGGAAGATTCATTTTAGTCCCCAAGATTAAACTCTCTGCTATTTTTCATATGTTTGAAGGACATATGGATTTATTTTCTTTAACAGCAAGCCTAATATTGCTGTAATGTCTTCAGATCCTTTTTGACTTTTTGTGCATGTTCCTTCTTATTTGTTCCAGTTAGCAATATGTCTCCCAGATAAGAAGCACTGCCATTTAATTCCCAGAAGAACAGGCTTTTCTGCTCTGAAACACAGAAGCTTATTAACTTGGAAGATATTTAAGCCAACATTCATTTTAGCACATCTCATATTAATTGGCTGGTCCTTCTTTAATAGAAAATGAACCACATATTCCATCCTTGTATTTTCTTGAGTCCCAGTAAGTCCTCATTTCTTTTTGCTTATTAATTGTCTTTAGCTAATTGACACTGAAATTGCTCCACTGAAAATGCAAAGTTCTTTTTGTGGCAGCCCAGCTGTACATGCACTTTTCAGATATTGCAGAAAAACATGTGTCAGTCCCTTTGTTAGACATAATCCCCAATTCTGCTAAATATATGGTTTTAAAGAGACTCTCTTCTTGTATCGTTCTCGCAAATAACTTGAGGGGGGGATTCATCTCTACTCAATAGATACCTACACCCAGGCTACTCACCCTGGGTTCCCCTTAAGAGTTACTGAAATCCACACGTAGCTCCTGCTTCTCAGAAACAAACATGGACTTTGCATAGGCTGGAATGAATTTCCCTTTGATTGTCAATGTGCTTGCACTGTAATGTTTGTGTTTGATCAGTTAAATCTTACCTGAGTTCTTATTTCTATTCCACTGAAGCATGGGAAAAGTCAAATTATAACATATTTCTACAATATCCCATTTTGCCTTAGATACGTCTTTTAACAGAAAATGTATATTAACTAATGTGTCAAGTAGAAGTTATGACAGAATGCATAGGGCAAAGGAAGGTTCAGAAAATGAAGTCTTCAGCAACATCCTGCATCTTGGCTCTGGAATATGCTAACTTGAACCAAAATATGATTTCTCTCTGTACAGCAGGTTTCTACAAATGAATTTATTTCTAAATAAATTGTGTTGTTTTGTTGTAATTTTTTTTAGCACATAGCCTTCCAATTCAATTTTCTGTAAATCTTTTAGAATACTTTAATGACAAAAAATGTCCTTGCTTGACTAAATTAGTTTAATTCAAAATTATATAAATTGCCAATTCTAATAATAATTTAAATCAGTAAGTGGACAGCTTTGATTGAAATAATCTATTATAACCTTGTTTTCAATTTATAGTTATAATTATCTTACCCAAGATGGCTTAGTCCTTACTGGCAAATGACCATTAAAACTTCTTGATCTGGGAATGAATACATTTTTAGTATACATGTGGCATTTTTCTGCTAACCAAGACAACATTTATATATGCCATGTGTGTGTGAATACAGTGACATAAGGGTATACCTATATGTATATATATATAGGGTCTGGTATATGTGTCAGTAAGTAATACTTAGCTTGGTATATACTTATTCTGATCTTTATGTCTCACTTTTTCTCCACATGATGAATGATACATTTCCTTTTAACCAGATGATTAATGTTTTATGTGTAATTCTTGTCAAATTACATTTAAATGGCAATAAAATTCAATTAAATGCACAGAAACACTTTAATGATTAATTTCATAAAACTGCCTTCAGTGTGGTACATAGAGAAAAAAAGTTAATGAAAAATGTTTCATATTCAAAATATTATTTAATAAATACGTGAAATATTACCATCGAGTAGTTAGCAAGACTTGCTATTTCTTGTCATCATGCCCTTTAAGATTTTAAAACTACTGAATCTCATTAGCTCTGACTGTATCATTTATCCTAAACCAGAAGGAAAAACTGTACTACTTTTTCTATCCATACTTTTAAAGAAAAAGTTATTGAACTGATACTTGATTAAAGGAAAATTATTACTTTAGAAAATTAATATCTGAACCCAGAAAACAGAATCTAAATGACAAAGTAGTTTTATAATTTAAAAAAGTTCTGGTTTCAGATCAGAAGTTGGAAACTTCAACCAATTCAGCAGTTTTCATTTCTGTAATAATTTAAGCAGTAAAGATTTATTTCATGGTCATAGAATTATAGGATCATTTTGGTTGGAAAAGACCTCTTAGATCAGTGAGTCCAACCATAAACCTGGCACTGCCGAGTGCCACATCTACACATCTGTTAAATACCTCCAGGGATGGTGACTCAATCACTCCCCTGGGCAGGCTGTTCCAGTGCTTGACAACCCCTTTCATGAAGAAATTTTTCCTGATATCCGATCTAAACCTCCCCTGGTGCAACTTGAGGACATTTCCTTTTGACTCCCTACCTGCCTACAGCTTCCTTTCAAGTAGTTGGAGAGAGAGAGAGAGAGGGAGAGAGAGAGAGAGAGAGAGAGAGACAGAGAGAAGGCCCCCTCTAAGCCTCTTTTTTTTCCAGGCTAAACTGCTCCAGCTCCCTCACCTGCTCCTCATAAGACTTATGGTCCAGACCCTTCACCAGCTCTGTTGTCCTTCTCTGGACTTGCACCAGAACCACAATGTCTTTCTTGTAGTGAGGGGCTCAAAACTGAACAAAGAATTTGAGGTGCAGCCTCAGCAGTGCTGGGTACATTTAATTTAAATGAATTTATTTGGTTTAGACTTCAGCAAAGACAATTTCAAATGGCTTATTTTAAGGCAAAAGACATTTCTCTGAAGAAAAACTAATTTAAATAATAACCAGGTTTTATCTTCTTTATTAACACAAAGACTTAAAGCAATGGAAAACAGCAATTAAAATGTAGAGCATTCGTTTAATTGAAGAAGGGCAGATTCACAGGTCATCAGTTCAAAAAAATACGTGAAGAAAACAAAAACACTGCTGAGTGACATTAGACATCAAATGTTCCAGGTTAGACTACTTAATGCACGACCACTTGACATTTATTGGATTCTGAGAATAACTATGATAGATGAGTCATTTTTCTTTTTTTCTTGATGCAGCAGAGGCGGGGGGGTTACAGTTGTTTTTTGTTAGTGTGAATGCAGCTTCCACATCTTTATGCATAGTTATCTCCAACTGCATGAGGGGAGAGCTGTGGGAAAGGGACACAGACCTGCCCACACCCCTGACACTGGCAAGGTTCAATCTGCACATCTGGTCTCTGCCCTGCCTGTATCCATCCAACTTGAATGCCCAGCCAGGAGGATGTGAAGAAGCCTGAGTTCACCAGCTGGGTGGTTATTTTTTTGATATGAGAAGGACTATGATGAATGTAATATTTTTGAATGGGAGCTGGTGTGTCCAGCTTGGTTTGGAGTCCAACAGCAAGCAGGGAAATGGCTGTAAAGTTCAATGCAGATTGTTTTCTTGCTATGACTGCTACTCAGGGTATGAGCTGACATGGTCCTCCTGGAGCCTTGTGCTTATTTCACCTTTGCTTCATCCAGGCACATCTACCCCTTGTTTTTAGGCTCCCTGCTTGTTGTGCGGCTCCTGAGTTAGCCTGGAGGCAGCTTGCTTGGGTCCTGCTGGCCTGGAGATCAGACAGTGGATGTGTGTCTGTGCAAAAGCTGTACAGACAGATTGTCACCAGTGTAAAGCAGAAGCTCAGGAAAATCCAGCACTTCTCCTTCTAACCTTGACCTCAGAAGTAAATTCAAGTGAGGATTTTGCTTGGGACACTTTAAAATCCTGATGCATGTGTGAGATGGAGGGCAGCACGAAGTAGGTGTGTCTGCTGTACAAATGTCCCTCTTATTGATGTAAATATGGTACGAGCAAGTGTCGGGCCTTTACAGATATTTGCAAGTCACATCTGACTTCATTCTGTTGATGAGGTAAGGATGTTGGAGTAGATCATCAACAAGACATTTTGCAAGGTCCTTCCTGCTCAACATAATATTACATGTAAATAAGGGCCTTTCAGTGAGCATCTTCTTTTGAGTAGGATATAGGGACATTGATGTTTTCATGGACACTCTTTTAAAAAGATGCTCTTGTTCTTGAAGGAATCAGGATTCCTGCTACCCAGGTACCAGAAAGAATTCTGCTGCAGTAGAAATAACTCATTTTGATTTTCTGCGAAGTCAAAGGGGTGGCATCGTGCTATTCAGATCTGGAGGTTTTATTTGTTCTTAAGAAGAAGAGAAATAATGTCGAGGATACAGGGGAAGCTATGGAGAAAAATGTTTTGTTCTGTTTTGTTTTGACAGGACACTCTCCTGTCTCAAAAGTCTCTTCTCCAAGCCAGAAAGGAACATGGAATAGAAGTATTCATCAAGAGTAGAAGAAATTACTGCAAGGATGTTTGTAGGAGAAGTCAAAGTACTTTTTTCTACACAGGAAACATATGAAAACTTCTTCAAGGTGTAACTTTTATTAGCACAGCTAGGGTTTAGTTTCATAATTGGAACCCTATTATACACTTATTTTGGGCCCCCCTCAAAGTTAATTTCTGGCTGACATCCAATATATGGTAAATATAAAGTAACCTCAGGAAATATACATAGAACTGATTTAATGTGTAATAATCTAGTAATTTCTTTTACTCTAATGTCAGAAAAACTGAAAAGGCCCTAAGTACAGGGGAAAAGCAGTGATCTGGATTTTTAGCTGTTTACTTTGCTCTTGTTATTGGGTAGCTGGAAAAGATGCAGTCAGATGGATAGCTGTATTTGATAGTAGGTGTGAAAATGCAATCTCCCACCATGCCTGCAAAAATGAAAATCTGTTTTTTAGGACTTCACTTCGTTCCTGACCAAAACAGAGAGTTCCTTTGGACTGCGACCCCTGAGGAAGGTGGAGCACAGATTGCTTGTCCTTTAGAGCTGATAGAAATCTGCCAGTTTCTTCTTGCTCAAAGAAAATAATTGTAAGTCCTAGATTTTGGCAAAGAAATGTTTCTGGGGATTTAGGTAATGCTGATTGACCTTAAGAGCTGCTGATGGATACCCGCTCACCTTTCTGTCCCTCTGTTTATATTTAAAATGGCAGCAAATGTAACTCCGTGCTGTAGCTCTGAACTTAGCAGTTGCAATTTTCTTTGGTTTTCCTTTCTGCACCTTATTTTCTAATCTAATGGCTGGCTGAATGACATATGGAGCCTTCCAGGTTTTCATCCTGCCTAGGAGACTGGGGAAAAGTCTGTATATTTCAGCAGTAATCTACTAGAGAAATCTATTGTAGATAAAACAATTATGTCTTTCATTTGTTCCTTTTTTTTCCCTTGGGCTGACATACAGTTCTTTCCAACTCTATAAAGGTGTTTTATTACACTTACTAAAAATGTCAAGGATACTAAACAGCAATGCATAATTTACAATAGCCTTTGTAGGCAATGGAGTTCTTACAGCCACAGCTTCCTGAGAATATATTTATTACTATTTTACTACCTGCTGTAGTATCCAGGCTCAGCTTCCAGTGTATTTCGTGAAAAAAACCCGGAAGGCAAGGAGAGATAGGGGTTGCTGCTCAAAACAAGTGGGTGATTACTGGATATTTGCCAGTTTACCTAAGATAAATGGATATTATTAACCTTGTTGACCACATTGGAGTGCTTTAATTATCCAGAAATGCAGGCAGGAAAACATTAAACTGAAGAAATGTGCTTGAATTAAAGTGTTGGGGTGCTGGAAAAAAGAAGTCATCCCATTCCAGCAAGATTAAAGTGACCTTGGTTGTTGGTTAAAAAGCAAAGTGAAGATATTCTCCTTCCATTTTAATGTCTGGGATCATTGCAGGACTTGGTGTTGGTTAGTAATGTAGTGCAAGGTTCAGATGTACAGTAATCATGAAGACATGAAAATATGTTGATGTCAACTTGACAAACATGATTTGCATAAGCACTAGCTAGGATATTTTAATGTATTAGGCATGGAGTTTAAGAAGTCCCTAGGAAGAGAATGGACAGGAAGGTAAAATGGCCTGCAAGCTGTGTTCAAAGGGTAAGGGTTTTGGAGCAATGTTTTTAAGTACTTATGCCACACATCCCCTGCTAGGCTTTTCTAAAAGAAGGCTATAACTGTGATTTCAGTCAGAAATAGCATTTTCTGTCTCTCCATTGATTTCTGCTTAAGCACAGGTTTGTCACAATTCCAGCACATTTGTTCAGAAACAAAACAAGCAAAAGCAACAAGTGTTAATCAGGCCCCATTTAACTTTAATCTACTCTGACAGTAAAATACTTCACACTCTGTGTAATAGCCCTTTATTTACCACAGGAGATGTCTTAAATGCTGAGACAGGAGTCAGCCTGAGCAGAGGAAATGAGTTTACATTAGTGGCTACCTGGGCTTGTGGTAGCCCTGAGCAAGCCAGCACACAGAACTTCCACCATGGCTCTCAGTCCAGGCATAATTTCTTGAGTCTAGATGTCTTTTTCTGAAACCAGGTTCCAAGATTTGTCTTGTCTTACAATCCTGTTAGGAGTTATCAGAGCAGGAACAGCACCCACAGAGCAGGTGGCACAACAGCCAGATGGAGGAAGCACATTGCCCACTGTCATTGTCTTGCAACAGGATCTGAGGATCAGCCTGCCTTCAGAAATAAAGTCACTTGTACTCTTTTCATTAGCTTTTCTTGAAGAACCCTAAACTACACTTGGGACCACCTGAAGGTATGATGCTAAGTACTTTGGTAAGTGCTGGGATGGTTGAAACCACTTATTGGAAGTGGCACAGAAATAAAACTAGATGGTATTAAAATTCTGGAGTCAACCCTTGAACATTAGATATCCTTCTTTCATAACAAATCCTCCATATCAAAAATGTGCAAGGTAATCAAGCAAGCCAAGCATTTTCTCTTTTTTTTTTTTTTTTTTCCCCTTGTCTCTTACTTAATTCTATATCTCTAGCTAGAGGTAATAAGATGTGGCTATAGCAATCAAAAAGGGCTTAATCCACTAGCAGAGCAGTGGATTTTTCTAAGTGATCCCTCTAGATGAGTCTCCCTCGTGCTGCATTTCTCTGAAGACTGCATTTAAAACTGATGTGCTAAGTTTAATGCAACTCCATTTCTACATGGGGCTCTGACAAGTACTTGTTTGACTGAGAATAAAATTCATTTGAAAACCAGTCTGTGTAGAGCTGCAACATAGTATTGCCTTGGCTTGTAACAGGCCATAAACTTGGTGCTGAATTTGCAGGGCTGCAGGACTACGGCATGTCAGGTTTGCTTTACCTGAACTCTTGGTGACCTGCCTGAGCTCTATTTTACTTGCTGTAGCAGTAACAGCAATTTTTCTAATTGACCAGGTGTCTATGGCTAATTTGTTTTACTTCTGTTTGTCTTTCTATTGTACCTCCTCAGTTTTATGGCTTTAACATAATGATGTAGTATAGAGAAGTACAAGCCTGGGAGGAGAGCAGAGACGTGGAGACACAGGACATGGCATAGAGGAATACAGGCAGGGGATGAGAAGAGTTGGGGCAAAGACTGAAACTGCAGATCTCATGGCTGTAAACAACTCACCCATGGTCAGTTAAAAGAAATGGGGACCTGGATCTGGTCAAGGCTGGTTTTATGGGTAGCAAAGAGAACAAAGAACAAATGTCTAACCTGTGTAAAAGGCATGATGTACAGTGAATTTAGATGTTACGTGGAGCTGCAGTCATATTAAAGAAAAGCAAGGTGTAAAAGCATGTTAATAAACATATAAAATGGACCCTCAAATAAATCCATAAACCCCAAATGGATCCCAAGGAGAGGAAGTAGAAACCATCCAGGTCATGAAGATCACACTCCTCTCAGTGAAGGAATCCAGATGCTGATGGCTTGCCATAACATGTTCCGTTCCCACTATATTTAGTTTACCTGGGCATGTTTTGATAACAGGGGGGCTACAGGGGTGGCTTCTGTGAGAAGCAGCTGGAAGCTTTCCCCATGTCCAGCAGAGCCAATGTCAGACAGCTCCAGGACAGACTTGCCACTGGCCAAGGCCAAGACCATGGTAGTAATGATAGGAATGATAGTAATGCTTCTGTGATAACATACTTAAGAAGGAAAAAAGAGTTATTGCACAGATGTAGTTGTGGCCAGAGAAGAGAGTTCATGGAGAACTGTTGCCCATGGGAGAGACCCCAAGCTGGAGCAGGGGGAGGACTCCTCTCCCTGAGCAGCAGCAGGAACAACAGTGTGATGAACTGACTGTAACACCCATTCCCTGTCTCTCTGCACTGCTGAGGGCGAGGAAGTAGAGCCCAGGAAGGAGAGGGGGGATGATACTTTTAAGATTTATTTTGCATCTTGTTATCCCGCTCTGACTTTGCTAGCAATAAATACAATTAGTATCCCCAAGTTGAGTCTGTTTTGCCTGTGATAGTATTTGGTGAATGATCTCTCCCAGTCCTTACCTCAGCTCATGAATCTTTCATTACATTTTTTGTCCCCTTTCCACTTGTGGAGGGGAGTAATACTGCAGCTTTTGTTGGGCTTGACTCAGTACATTCACCTCTGGAATGCAATTGCCAACATTGTGACCCAGAAGAGCAGGGTAAGAGTGAGCATCAGGAAAAGGGATAGAAATTAAGATGTGTATGTATAAAAATTGTAATTATATTATTATGATTATTATGGGAATTAATTTGTTTTACATAGAAATATTCTTTTTTCCATAATTAGATTGGGACTAATAGTGATTAGATAGTTTAGATTTTAGTTATATAAACTGTATATTGTAGATTCTTGGGTTTATATGAATCAGTTTGGATTATAAAGAAAATCCTGAGGGTTACAAAATGCAGTAGGTTTTAGGACTACTAGAAGGATAAAACTGCACTTATACCAAGTGTGCCTGAAACAAAAAAACACACATTGCTTATTAAACTAGACTAGAAAAAAGAAGTAGGAGAATGACATATTCGGAAGTCCATTTTATTTATTTATTTATTTTGTGTAGAACTTCCTATGTCCCCTAGTATCTCAACATGGTGATAAATGATTGAAAATGTGATGGGTTAATGCACAGAGTCATAGAATCATAGGATGGTTTGGGTTGG
Organism: Anabacerthia variegaticeps; assembly: GCA_035583185.1. Classification (NCBI taxonomy): domain Eukaryota; kingdom Metazoa; phylum Chordata; class Aves; order Passeriformes; family Furnariidae; genus Anabacerthia; species Anabacerthia variegaticeps. Next base: position 32,538,484 of record JAWWEW010000001.1, on the reverse strand, counting down.
AAGGGACCTTATAGATCACCTAGTTCCAACCCCTTTGTCGGGACACCTCCTACTAGACCAGGTTGCTCAGGGCCCCATCCAACCTGGCCTTGAACACTGCCAAGGATGGGGCATCCAAAACTTTTCTGGACAACCTTTCCTGTGCCTTACCACCCTCACAGTAAAGAATTTCTTCCTAACATCTAATTTAAATGTCTCCTCTTTGCAGTTTAAAGCCATTCCTCTGTGTCCTAACACTACACATCCTTGTAAAACGTCCCCCTCCAGCTATCTTGTAGACCTCCTTTAGGTACTGGAAGGCATACATCATATGGTATGTTAGCTGAGCTGTGTTCACTGTCCCTTCTCTAGCCTGTGACTAATATAAACAAAAGCAATTTTGTGTAACTTGTTTTCACTGTGAAATATGAAATTATCTACCTTGCATTCACCATAAGGTAAGGGCATACACTTAACTACCCAGATTCACTGGATAAGGAGCAGCTCCCATTCTAAGTGTGAGATTTGTGTTTTCCTACCCACATCCTTGTAGACTAGTAATCAGAAATGTCATGCAGCTGCATGAGGTATATGAATTCCTACACAAAAGGAACCAATCTGTATTCTACCCTACTTACTTATCTGGCTTGAGTCCAGATGCAAATCCAGACAGTGCTGTAGAAACAATGACAAGTTCAGGCCTTCAATTATGAAGTTAGAACAATTTATTAACAGTTCCTAGGGTATTTTCAGCTGTTTAATGTGCTTGTCTTTCCTCAAAATGCATTTTTTATTTTGGAAGGACAAGCAGTATTTTTCTTCCCTTGTAACCTGCTGTAATCTTGCATGAAAAAGGCTCCCATCTCCCCAAGGGAGGAAGAGTAGTGAAGTCAGTATTGTTGGCTCATAAAATATCTTTCACTTCATTCACATTCACTTCATTTCACATATTCATAAATTAATCAGTCAGTTTGCAGAATGGGCCATGCAAAGGCAAGAACTGAGTGTCTCAGGTTGGACAGTAGCTTCTGAGTGGATTCAGGATGAGAACATGGGATGCTCTGGGCTTTCTAAGCATGCTCTTGCCCCTAGGAAGTAGAGGCTAGCTCAAATACAGGTGTGAGGACTTCAAGCAGGATGTATGCAAAATTAAACTACCCAGGTTCAAAGTTCTGATAAAAGCATCTTGCTAAAATCCCTGTGGTATGTTAAGTCACGAATCACAGCCCTAGCTGAATTCAGGGTAGTTTAAATTCAGAAAATATTGCCCCTTCCTCAAGCCAGATTCATTCCTGCCTAAGCAGATGAACCTTTAACTCCATGATAACCTCATCAGGAACTAAATATAACAATGAAAAAGTCTTCTGGAAGTTGACTGGGGCAGGTGAGTTAAATGAACTCCAAAATACGTGCAAAATAATTTTCTATTTATTTTGAAGTGCAACTGCTAAGGATAGCCCTCTTCAGGGCCATACACACATGAAGGATGAAAAAATCTTGGTTAGCATCCCAGTTCTGTTGCAGTCCTTTTCTGTCTACCTTTATAACTCTCTTTCCTCATGGTGCATACTCTAACCCTTGACCTGCAGAACACAACCAGACAGCAGTCACCTCCTGAAAGAAAGGACTCCCTGTGTAGTTTTTGGAAGCACTGACTGTAGGTGCCAAGAATGATCGAGGGCTTGGACCAGACCCCTTCTTCTCCTCAGCATTTACTCACCAGCAATGATCTGCTCTTTGTCTGAACAGTAGGGGTGACTTTTCTGAGGCATACAAACCCTCTACACTCAGTGCTGCTTTTTGGGGTTCATAAAACCACTGTGGGGTCTGTAGCATCCTTTAGGAATCTAACTCAGGTTTCACAACCAGCCACTCAAACTGGACTCTCAGCTGCATTATATATGTGTAAGTCTTACAAGGGATCCACATGGAGCAACAGGTGGTGTGCACCTCTGAGAAAAGGGTAAACCCCCAGATTTTCAGAGTATTCTGCTAGCAGTATTATGTCAGATATTTTGCTGGATAGTTTTTGTTTCTTCCTTTTGCTTCATTTTACTTTAACTCATTCTTTCTAAAGTGTATGACATACACACACAAGGGAAAAGCAGGTTTCCTGTAGTGCTGATGGCACTAAAATCTCTGTAATCCTCTGCCCTCTTCTGCCTAATACAAAAAAGTAATTGATGTAACCGGTTTCACATGGTTCCTAACAGGTAGTTTTAACAAGACTAGAACAAAAAAAAAGTCCCACAACCTATAGGAAGATTGTTTTTCATTCTTCAAAACATTATTTTTCCTTTCAGGAAAAATCACCTTTAACTTTGTGATAGCATGATAAAAAATTCATTACTTTCTGCTGTTGGATTCCAAATGTGAACAAGTATGTGTTAGCACTCTTGGCACCAGAGTCTGTGGGTGTCAATAAATTCTCAGTCTGAACCCTCCCTGTTGAAGGGTATTGCTCTGGATGTCAACTATCCATGATGTTCTTATATCTTCTTTCACACCATTTTTTTCTTCCTAAATCAAATGAGGCAGCTGCATTTCCAAAGGCTGTTAACTTTACCAGCAGTGATTCCCCCCCAGAGATATGTGCTGCTCAAGTATTAATTCTCTTCAATTAGGCTTCCTAGATCATGCTGCATTGATCAGGCAATCAATTGATTGCTGAAGACTTACTTGAAACAACGAGTCAGCTGTTTTTGTTCCTTATGAGCTACCCCTGCTTTTTTTTTCAAACAGTGCAGCTCAGAAATATGACATTCATTTGTAGCTTGGTGTAAACAGGCACCCTTTGGTGGTCATAGGATCTTCTCACTTGTCTTTGTTTCACAACTCAAAGCAAAGTGCAGCCTTATTTTTAATATTACAGAAAGCTGACAGATGGAGGGCAGTAAATTGCTCTGTGTTTGTTTTTAAATAGTGCAAAAATCAAGTGGCCATTAGATGGGGTCTGGAACTGTAATCCTTATTCACTTATGCTGTGTTGTGGTGCTGTGATGTTTCATCTTCCCTACTTTTATAGGAGAAGAGCATCCAGTTTCTTCTGATGATATGGGAAGTTATTTACCTAGTAGAAGCTATTTGTTTAAAAACACTCACTTGGAGAATCCTGGGATAAAAGAAACACAATACAAAAATATGTCAGGCCACAATAAAGTAGAACAATTGCACATTCAGTCTTGCCCTGTAAGTCAGAACCAATCCCAGAATTAGCAGCTTTCAAACATAGAACTTGGAGAGCTTGCACCTGGGAGGTGTGAATTCTGGTGGCCAGCCAGATTATCATGTTGTGCCTTCTGTTCTCTAGAGTTTTATAGCAAATTTAAAATAATAGGGACTAGAGAATAATATTTTCAGTAATAAAAATATAAAGGGAATGTTGGTTGAAGAATGTAGAAAGTGTTTGAACAGTATGGCTTTTCCAGACTCTGCTGCAGCTTTGTAGAAATCCTTTCATAGTCTTCTGAGGGTTTTGGTTTGGACAGCTTGTGAGTTGGAGAAAGGGTAATGGAAACAGTGATATTCAGATCCATGGTGGAGGCTGCTCAGACACACAAAGAGAGGGAATTAATTAATTAATTCCACAGTGAAGTCAGACCAATATTTAATTTCTGTTAGTTCCATCATAAGAAGTAGATAAATCATAGAATTACAGTATCACAGAATATGCCTGGCTAGAAGAACCCACAAGGATCATTGAGTCCAACTCCTGGCCCTGCACAGGACAATCCCCAAGAGTCACACCAGGTGCCTGAGGATATCATCCAAACACCTCTTGAACTCTGTCAGACTTGGTGCTGTGACCATTTCCCTGGGGATCTTGTTCCAGCACCCAATGCTAGACTTCATGAACACGCACAGGAAAATGCCCATGCTGATACTGACACAAGTCTTTAGCTGCAGATGAAGTGAAAACCAGGATTAATCCCTTTTTTAGCAATAAATTCTAACTCAGAAATGTAAATAGCAAGTAAATTCTACTTGCTTTGACAATACATGTCTAACTGGCTCACTACAGAGCAAGAACAGCTGTGGGATGAGTTTTGGTGAAAAATGAAACAGTGGAATGGTGCACTGTAACCATGATTATTGATTAAAAATATACTTATTGAGGCATTGATAATTTTTCTTTCTGTTTAGCCTCAGGATGGAAGGAAGAAATCCTCTGACAAATCTGTGTATGAGCTTTTGAAGTTTTTCCTTTCAAAGCCATCTTGACAAATTACCACATGTTTTGTTTTGTTTTGTTTTGTTTTGCTTTCAGAAGGCATTTTTATAAACATTCTTATTTGTGAAGGCTTATTTTAGTTGAACCCAAATTTCAGATCTTTTGTGCTCTATTTATCTTTGCCTTAAATATGGAATGATGTCATAAGAGTTGTTCTTGGTCTTCTGTTCTGCAAGAGTTGGGAAAATTAATATGAACAAAGTTTTAGAAACAGAGTGTGTGGTAGTGACCTGTCACTTCTTCTGTGAATGTAGTTTGTATCCATTTTGATCTAATGCAAATGATTTATTCAAAAAACAAAGAGTGAGAGAACTAAGTCCTGTGGGAGGAGTCATAGAATATCTCAAGTTGGAAGGGACCAGATACAGAACCATCCTTTGTGTCCCTACAGTTAAGTCCTTGCTTGACTAATGACTGTTTTTCCCTACTTGTGCATGCATAGCACATGCTTCCCTTCTTCATGTCCTCCTGTTTAATCCTTGACATTCTCAGGGGCTTCATTTGTGGCCATACACAGTGAAACATCACCAGTGACAGCAAGGTTGCCACTCTGCTTCTCCTGCAGAGAATGTATTAATGTATTATTGGCATGTGACACTTTTATCAGTCCTACCTGTCTGTCCAGCCATGCCCTTCACTTGTGACAACCCAATCTAAGAGAAGCAAAAGTGGTTTAAAAAATGACCTGTGTCAAAACAACATTTCAACTTGTTTGCTATTTTCTTCTGTGAATATAGAATTGCTTATGTATTAACTGGAAAGGGCTGTCTCTGCTGCTAAAATGCTTAGTGCAAGGATGGGATCATTTGTTGAAAGGCTCACTCATCTTAATCTTGAACATTTCCAAAATTGCTTTTTGGGCATCTTTTTGATGTTTCCTTTAAGCTTTCAGCAAGGTGATATATGGAAATAGCCATATAGCGTCTATAAGAGTATTTCTGGGCTGTCTAAATGCTGACTACACACTACTTAGATGATGCATATGTTTGAAAGATGTGTTCCTTCTCCTAAAGAAAGGAAGCTTGGCCCAGTTTTTGACATCAGTGAGTTCTTGGATTTGTACTAGCTATCATTTATCCTGTATGCTACTCCTACTTGAACTCTCCACAGGAAGCGTATTCAGCGCAGCAGCCGCTGGTGCAGCTCATAGATCCAAATGAAAGAGATAAAATCCCAGGGTACAGACCAGTTGGTTCTCTTCTTTACATCTTCATTTTCTAATTGCTCACAGACGCCTGTGAGAGTCAGCTCTCTCATGTCCTCATGCTAAAGGCAATTTAAGTTCTTTTTCCATAGTTCTTATCATGGTGGGCCTCCTTGGTATCCCATGATGCCCTAATAACCCAAGAATATAAATTCTTTTTTTTTTGCTTTGTTTTCCTTTGAAATGTCAGAAACTGTATGAAACTTACGAAAACTGTGTTACAGCCAAAGCGGTGTTTTCGTAGGATAACACAGAGGCTGTGTTGTACGTGACATGGCAACCTGTGAGGAAGTTTGAGAGTAGGGGAGCCTGCTGAAACACTGTTGATAACTCATGGCTGGGGGAGCTGAAGCTTATGCAATGTCAGCCATGCTGCCATTTGGAAGATGTTCTTTCAGGGAATGATATTCCAGACAGCTCCTGGGCTTTGTCTTGGAGAACAAGTTAATTAGGTTGCTCAAAAGTAAACAGATGGGATCCAGTATTCAAGCTTGCTCCTTGGCTGACAATTTCTTATTCAGCACTATCTGCCTATTAAGTTCAAATATTGGCAGAAAAAAGTCAATGAAGACCAAAGAAAGAACAAAGTAAAAATAGCCTGAATAGAAATGAAAAATGGCAATGGCCCATATGGAAGATGGTGGTTGAGGAGAACTTGTTCGTACATCTCATGGATGAAAGGCGCCTGAGGAGAAGGACCATGGGCTGCCAGAAAAAATGGCAGTAGCTGAAATGAGATTCTAGTCCAGAAAAACATGAGGAAGAAACCCAGCCAAATTATGATGGCAGTGCTTATAGCATGCAGGACTGCAGCTTGATCCATTTAGAGTAAACAAATAATATTGGTCTCATCCTGGGAGAAAGACTTAGTGAACTTGATCCAATTAAAGTGGAAGCAGTGAAGCAGGAAAGACTGAAGTAAATCTTATGACTGTTCTTCAGCAGAAGCAAGGGCAATGGAATCTCCAAAGCTCTTCTCTTGATTAGGTGAGGGGAGAAGGATGGATGTAGCCGGGTAACTTCTCTGTTGCTGTCACTCTGGAGAGAAAGAGAAGTGTGACATTAAGAAATTTAGGTCTAAAAAGGAACCAAGAATGAGATATATGGACAGATGCAATAGAAGGAAGTGATTAGTCCTGAGAGACTTTTCCCTTTGCAAGTTTAAGAGGTTAGAGAAGATGCTTAATGACCTCTTGGCATTTTGACTTCTGTGACCCTGCTACAGAAATAGGAATTTACCAACACTCTTTCAGTCTAAATATATATATATAAAAATGCAATCATCTTCTCCAAGGCTTCTTTTACATCTGCAAGGCAACTTGAAGAATGGTCTTTAGTTAACTGACTTTGCTGAGGCATTTTCAAATTTAGATTTTGTAAGAAGGTAAAAGCCTTGAAGGAACAGAGGAGTGCACAAAAGGTTAACTGTAGGGCTCAGAGTCATTTCAGGTTGGTAAATGGCATTGTCATTCTTGCAGAAGCCCTGGAGAGACAGGAAAGAGTAATTAGGGAGAAGTTCATAGTAGGTGAGGAATAATTAGGAGCTGTGGAGAAATAGCTGATGAGAACATCTCAGAGAGTGCCTTGGAAAAAGAGCACTGCAGCTCATATACATGTAAATGAGGTACATTTGTGATCAGAGGTTGGAGTTTGGATGTAGAGTCTCTTTTTGCATCCATCTGTACTCCTTAATTCACACACTCTTCCTTACTCTTGAACCCCAGTACCTCCTGCCTGCTGAAAGATTGTTACCCTGCTTGTTATAGTAGTAGTTGGTGCTGTTTTTCCCAGGTGGGTTCCAGAAACAAGGAGGCAGCTGGACCCAGATGTTAGCAGAACATAATGTTGCCTTGATATAAAGATTCTTAAGTTTGACTCTAAATGCTCTCTGTTGTTTTGCTTGGGAGCTGGTCACTAAAAGACATGATGCCCTCACATGTACTCTTGACATGATACAACACTGTAAGCAGAAGAAAGATGAAGCCCTAGCATTACTCTCTCTAAACCCAGAGAGAAATAACCCAGTCAATCCATACAATATGAAGGCAACATGAAGACAGACAAAGTGTTTGTTAGAATATGATCTCTGAGCAGGAGTTTTGGAGCGACATTCTTAACTATGAGTCTAGAGGAGTCTAGAGGCAGTAGGTTGGCATACACGAATATTTGAGGATAGTACTTCAAGACAGAATTACTACTTCTAGCTGGGGTCCTATGACTGTGGTAATGTCTGGAGGTATTTTTACCTTCTCTAAACAGAACTTGTACCACGGTGTCAGTATAATTGAACCCAGGAAATCCAAGGTTCAGTTTGTTGCAGTGGTGAGACAGGAAAGAGTCCATGGAGGTGATACAGCTGAGGCTGAGTACTGGGTGACCACACTCTGGGATTTTGTACTTAGTACCAGTTCTGGCCTTGTCCCAAGGACTGAATACCACTCAGTGGTTTGAAAACACTGTTCATGTTCGTGGAGCAATCCATTCAGTTTTGCTTTCAATAGAAAGAGATCTCATTCATGTTCTTGAAGACTGAGAAGCAAAGCATGGTTCAGTGGTGGCAGGCAGGAGAGTCACTTCAAAAGTGTGCTCCTGATCGCAGTCAAGCATGCCCTGGACTCTTTCTGAGCGTCAGGCACCACTCTGTAAAAGGGAGATGAGGTCTTCTCTGCTTTCTGACAATGGAAATAGGATAAGGCATTCCTAAGGAAGAGGGGAAATAAGAGGAATAAAATGAGGGATGGACACAATTGTGCAGAATGGGTGTCTTCTCTTCAATTTGACTTACCCTGTTGAGGATCCTTAGTGGGGCCATCCCACTATCACTGGTGAAACTGCACTAGGATTTTTCATGTGTTATGTCTTGTGTCCCTTACTCAGGTGAATAAGAAGTTGTTCCACGTGTAAGGACCAAATTCACCTGCCCTTATTAAAAAAAGAGATAGTTTTTCTATCTCAATAACATTTCTTTGCCAATGGACTGCATACTATATTGTATTTACAGTGTTTAACACTGCAAACTGAAAGTCATGTTATCCTCATCTTAGAATTATGCATCATGAAAATTCTGCTTCTTTGATTAATCTACTATTGGCATTTAGACATCATGATCTCCTCTTAGCAACTTGTGATGTTTTAGGTTATTTCATACTGTTCAATTTACATTTATTTTTATCAGCAGGAAGAAAACTGTTTTTTTCTACACAAAAATCCAAAGAAACTATCTGTACCTGTCTATCCTTATGATAGATGATCTTTCTATTTTCATTATACTTTTATGAGATGAGCTTATTAAAATGTGAAAATAAAGTCAAGCAAATCCACCATATCAAATAAAATGCACCAATGCATTTTTACTATTGACACAGAGAAGTTTTTTCTCCATCAGGCTACCTTGCTTTTCAAATTAAATGTCAACTATCATATCTGCCCCAGAGATCTGAGCTACAGAACAAAGTTTAGATTCGTCAACTACAGAACTATATTTACCTTAATGCTTATTACATATCAAATTACTGTGCTGCAACATGAATAAATATTGGATTTTAAAGTTAATCCATTCAGAGTTTTACTGAAAGAAATTTGTCTGCTTTTGTCCAGCTATGTGGCAGGCCAAAAGGTCATGTATTTCAAGGGAACACTCAGCAAAATACATGGCTGTCTTCAAAGGAAACAGTACTTCTCTTGTCTAGTTATTCAGTCCATTTGTTGTTGAGGTGTTGCATCTGGGCTCCTGCAATCCATATTGCAATTCCACTCACAGTACCGTTACAAGGTAAATAGGTGCTGGATTCCTTGCTTTACCAAAGGAGGAGTTGCAGCACAAGGACAAGTGTTCACAGTAACAACCTGATGTACCTCACAGGCACAGGAGGCTGCTCTGCTCATGCCCAGAATGGGGACATCTGAGCCCTTGTATTCATCTACGTTCAACGTGTGGACTTCGTAGGGGAAGAGCCATGTGTCGCAGAGCGGGTTGTGAGTGTCCCACGTACTGAGGAGGGAACAAGCTTGGCCTAGAGCTAGCCATTGTCTGGGGTAGAGGTGTCCCCACTATGGGCATGGAATGAAGAGTCATGAGTGGACATCATAATCTAGACCCCACAAGCTTTGTCACCTCTTCTCTTGACAAAAATCTACTGTTGTGCATCTCTGCTGCTTATTCACAGGCTTCTGCTTAATGATTAGACAATCTTCACTTATTTGGCTTTGATGCACAGCTCCCTCTCCATTCCTAGACTCGTCCTGTAAAGTGTTGGCCTATGGGTCAGATTTTATGCTAAACTCAGTGCTCTTCTATTTTTTCATGGTGTGCTAGCAATGCAGCAAAAATTAGTCTTGCTACTGTCTCAAATTCCTTGTAGTCCACAGCCTGGTTTGATTAAGGTCTTCAGCAAGCCAAAGTAGATGTGATTACAGAATGAGACAGCATTATTTGTCAAAGGTCATGTAGAACTCGGAGTAAATATGACAAAACTGGTATTTGCCAACTGCTCAGATTAACAAATCCTTGTCAGCTGTTTCAGGCTTTCTGGGCCATTTACATTGGTACAATCTCTTTCAGGGTGAGGATCTCATAGGAATTAAACTGGCCTTGGTTGATTAACTTCTGATAAAACCACCTCTAAATTTGCATCTGAGAAAGACTGGATAATCCTGTTACCTAATATTAAATTTTAAAACATCAGGTCAGGGGGTCATGGCTGTTTGGTTATATTGCCTTGGATAAAAGTAGTGTGACATTATTACAACAATATTAATATTAATGAGATGTGCAGTCTTACCATGTGTGTATCAAGGACACTGTATTTATACTTGAACTTTATTATTCCAGTTAATGCAATTAGTGTAGTGTTGCTAATGTAATTAAAAGTTTTATCAGTAATCATATAATCTCCAATTGGATAAGTATAAAGGGTTATTAATGTGGTAATTTATTATTAACAAGTAAAGAAGCAGAAGAGCAATAAGCTTTGCCTTGCTGCAGTAGTGCCTTCATGTGTCATCACATTTTGGCTTTCATAGCATGACTGTCATTCCTTACACTGACTACTGGATGCTGCTGGATACTGTCTAATATCATATAAAAAGGACTTGGCATCCTTTTGAAGATCCCAGTGTCCCTCAGTCAGTTTTGTGGTACGTAATTTTTCTTTCACTTTTTCTCTTTCCTTTTGACAGCTTGCAGCCTGTCTGACTCTTATCTGAACAGGATTCCTGTCTGAGAAAATAATCTTTAAATACCTGCAGTTCAAGGACACTGTAGAAATGTCTCTTTCAACTAATATAAGGTACCAAAATAGTGAAATTTAATGAGATAGAACACCAAATTGATTGTCTCAGAAAGAGTACCTGAGAGGGTAGTTAAGATGATGTGTCAATCACTTTGTCTTAACAGCTTGTTCTGTCATCATATGACATTTCTACAGAATGGCACGAACCACTTGGTGTCAAAGGACTCATATTTGCACCTGTGATTTAACTAGCAGACAAAAATCATTAAAGGGCATAGGCTGCTTTGCTTGGTTGAGAGATCGCAGCTTGTGTAGTTTTAAACAATTTAAAAAATATTGATGCACTAGGTTTAGGACAACTTTTAGTTGTCTTTAGGTTTATTTTTCCATCACAAGTCCTAGAATTTTGAGGACAGCCTGAATATGTTTTAATTCTGCTGGCTCATTTGATACCTGGGAGACATACAATTATTCACAAAATAGTTTTCAAGAGACAGTTCACTCATGTTTTATGATCCAGCCTGAGTCATGATCCAGGTAAAAATCTAATTAGGTGAGGTGTATCTTCAGATTTGTCACCAGACTGTGTCTTCTTCCAGAAACAATGACAGGGGTTGCCCATGGGCTAGCCTGCTGAGTCCTGGAGGGTGATCTGATAACACTGGCTTGGCAACAGCTTCATAACACAAGAGCACAATCAACCGGCCAGGTGACACTTGTCAATCTCCACCAGCAACTATGAATCTGGATTTAGGAGCTTTCCCTGAATAAGAGTTATGGATGAGATTACTGCTGCTTCTGTGGGAAGAGAAACAAAACCAGCTGTTTTTCTGCCCTCCTGATTTTCCCCTATGCATATCTGTGTTCTGATCCAATGCAGGAAGTGCAATGCATGTATTAGGCACACAAGGCTACCTTTTGTATTCCTGCTATCACAGACAATTTGATCCTTGTGGGTCCCTTCCAACTCGACATTCTGTGATTCTGTAATTTCTGCTTCAAAAAAAGATCCTGGCAAACAATTTTAGGTATGAGTTTTAAACTTTGGACTTTTTTTCACTCCTTAGCCATCCAGAATCCACATTTGGTGCAAAATCTAATGTAAAGCAACTTGTAGGTTCTGCTTGTGAAGACAACAATCTGCAAGGGAAGGGAAAGGGATTAGGAGAAGAGTTATTTTACTTACTGCTGCATTGGGTACTATTATATGGGTAAAGAAGAAACTCTCAACATTTAGGGATAGCATGAAAAGAGATCTAACTGTGAACAGAGAAACACCTGTGGAAGGAGCCGGTGTGGAAGAAGTGAAAAGAAGAACAGAATTAGTAATCTGCATAAAACTGAAATGAGAATACGGATAAGGTTTTTAAGAGTGGGTAGGTTCTTAAATGACATGTAAGTTAGGGCTTATTGACTTTAAGATGGACTTCATGGTATTTTATGAAACAGGTCATATCTGTTTTCTTGGACTTGGTAAGCCAGTTGGCATCCAGTCCTATTTTTTAAAAAGCTTTGAATAATAAGTTAACAAGAATAATGCCTAGGAGAATCTTAGGGATCAGGACAAAGGTGCTGAATTTTATACAGATCCATATACAATCTGTTCTTAGGAAGATATTAATTTTATAATACGCTAGTTATTTTATATTGTGATGTTACTGAAAATTGGTCAAAGATCAGTTTGGGCACTTTCTATGCTAAATAATAATGATGGCAACAGAAATAGAAATATAGGACTGAGTTATTGTAGAGCTCTCCATTTAGAAAGATCCCAAAGCATCTATAAGCTGCTGTGCCTAATGAGAATCAGAGGCTTGTCAGCCCTTCCAGTGAAATAGAGCTGTCAGAGTCTCAGATGTAACCAAAGAGAGAAGAAGAGAGAGCAAGAGCTACCCAATGACATTTAAAATTCCTTTCAAGTGTGCATACATAGTAAAATGCCAGCAATGGGGTTAGACAAGTTCATAACAAGCCTCACAAATGGGTTACTCTAAATGAGAATGTAGAGGTCTCAATAATAAAACCCACACACCTGCTTCCTCAAAATCAAACCTTTTAATTGAATTTTCTGCTCATGTTGATTCCTCTTTGAATCTCTTTCCCCATCTCTGAGTTGTAGTTGTGCCCCCAATCTCAATCTGAGCCATCTGTTCCACTTCTGATATGAACATCTTCTATCATATAGTGTACTACACTGAGAGGAAAAAAAGAATAAAGAAGATGACTTTCTCCTGGGAGAAAACCTTATACTTCACAAAAGGTTCAGCTGTCACTTTAAAACAACACCTTCCCACACACAAATATGCACCTGCCACATTAAAATATTATTAATAATGCAGTCTTCATGTGTTTGACAAGCCAAACAAAATTAACCAAAAAATGTGAAAAGGTCTAGGAAAGGTGAGAGCAAGTCAACATTTCTTTTCAAAATTACAGCACCCAAACTGATTCACAATAGAAAGTAATTACATTTTAAATGAAATGTTCTAACTTAACTCCTTGCATGCATTGCAAATTACTATTCTTTTCCAATTACACAAATATCCTTCTAAGCTCAGTGAAGTTTGCAGAGTTGTGTTGGTTCTTCCTAATCCCAATCTAGAACTAAAAATCCCTCTTTCTTCCCTTCTGTGTTGTTACAGTCCTTCACCAGCCAATAGTCTCTATCCAACACTCACCACTCTTACTGTAATCCCAGATTCACAGGAGATTTGTGGGTTGGAGGAAGAGCGGACAGTGATACTGCTCAATTTTGCCTGTAGCTGCAGTTTCAAGCTGAGCTAGAGAGTTGGTATCTCAGTGAAAACAGAGTGGCAGTGGAAGGAAAGCAATAGACTCGAGGCTCAGGGTTGATCCTAAGTAAGTCAAGGAAGTGAGTTGTAGTGGGAAAGTCTTAAAGTCTGATGAAAACTTGAAAACTGGCCTGGGAGGTCTAGGCTGGGATGACAAGATAGAAACCAGAAAGAAATCAAGTAGTATCAGGAAGGAGTTCTGAAAGATGAGGTGAGAATCAGGTTTGTTTGGAAGAATCAGGGAACCTGTAATGAAACGCAAGGTGTGATCCTGGCTGGGGCAATTTAAGGGAAGAAATATGTGACCTAGGAACTGAATTCCTTGTATTTGTATGTGCATATGTAAGCATATGCACAAGTGATTGAATTCAGGATAAAGAGGACACCTTAATTTTGACCGTTGTTTGATTCTGAGTTCCTAACTTTATGAAAACATAGTGCTTTTTAAATAGATATTTCTCATGTAAGAAGAATAAGTAGTATTGAGTTAGTCACAAGGTGCCTGTCTATTGCATCCTTTATTCTTCTCTTAATCTTATTGTTTGGTTTAGTGTTATCTTTTTTGTGATTGGCTTCACTTTTTGTGAGTTCTGCTCACAAACACTAAGAATAATGAGATTAAAGGAAAACACTGGTATTATCAAAGAAGAAGAAATGTCAAAGGATCACATTTGCAGATCTGAAAGTCACAGTTCATCAGATCCAGAGAAGCTTGTTGGTTTTTTTTTGTTTTGGTTTTTGTGTGTGTGTGTGTTTTTTTTGTGTTTTTTTTTTTTTTTGTGTTTTGTTTTGTTTTGTTTTGTTTTGTTTTGTTTTTTTGTTTTTTTGTTTTTTTTGTTTTTCTTGTGGAGAGATTTCAGCGTTAGATGGCTTGTAGTGTGTAATGAAAGTTTGGGAGTTCTGGTGCATCTGATTCAAAATGCCTCAGTTGGTTTTGTCTATCCGGATTAGACTTTCTGCCTAATGTAGCTATTCTCAGTTTATGCCCCTCAGGAGGCAGGTTTTTCTCTAATCCTGCAAGTATAAGCCAGAACCTCATAGTGACTCAGGCATTGAATTTCCATTTATGAACAGGGATTTGGACATCTAAGTTTTGTGGAGAGTAAGAACATTAGAGGCACATAAAGGTTAAAGCTTTGAATGTAGACCAGAACAGCTGTTCTGCACTAGTGCTTCTTGTGCACTGTCTGGTTTTGGCTTAAACTAAACTGCAAAAAAACGCACTCATGTCCAGCTTGTAACTGAAATCATGAGCTGTGTTTCAGAGCTCCCTGCATATTCAACACTAAGACATAGACAGAAGAGAGTTTAGCCAAGCTGAATCTCCCTCTGAAGTCTCTCTCTATTGATTAGAGAAGACCTTTAGTATGGGGTTGAGTGTCAATAGTTAGATAGAAAGAATCTTATCTGTAGGCTGGAATAGTACCATTGGCACTGGGGAATGGAACAGGGCAATTTATTAATTTCAGTCCATCATGGCAGCAGGAATGGTAAATGCAGAAAAATTGTGCTTTATATTCTTTGCCTGGTTCACTTCACAATGGCTTTTTGTTTGAAGATGGCCTAGATGATGTCTGGGCTTAGATTTTAAAGACACATAAATATTTTGGAAGATGTTGCCTGAAACCTAAATCTGAGCTGAATTCAGGTTTCATCATCTTTTGACTGATCCTGCCTCACTGTGTGGAAAACACAGCGTGCTGGCTCAAGTAAAATGAGATTTACGCACTGTAATTTAAATACATGATTTTAAATGTTTCCTAGTGGAACACAAAGTTTCCTCTGTGAGCTACAAAGTTACACTAACAATCTTTTTGTGGGAAAGTATTACCTAGAGGGTAGGATGCCTCTGGTTAATGCATGTACCCTGTGGCTTCATCTACCATACAAACTCATCTAGGATTGAAGAACTATCTATTTGACCAACAGTTTGAGACAATGGAAGCAGGTGTATGTCCTGCATTCTGTAGTAGTTTTGGCACCTAGATAAATATCATGTATATAGAAGAAAGGAATATAATCATCAACCAAGGTTGAAAAAAGATGGGGTATATTTTCATGATGAATTCCTACCCCACAAAGATTTAAAGTGTCTGCAAGGCTCTGGAAATCTGGTGTTACAATTAGCTAAAAGAAGTTACAAGTAATTTTAGGACCCAAACATGTAAGACTTTAGTAGAAAGTTTTGTGTGTGAAAAGAAAGTCCCTCTGGAGTGTAAAAATAACCTGCTAATAATTGAACAGAATTGACAGAATGGCAACAATATTTTAAAGAAAGTATCTTTAAAAGCCACTTGTCTCTCCTAGGGATGCTGGTGCAGTCATTTCAATTTATATCGTTTTATCTTCAGACCCTCCCAAAGGATTGGCTCAGACATGTCAAATGGATGGCCATGAATCATGTCCTTTTCTAAGACTTAAAAAACAAAACAAAAACTCCCCAATCAAACAAACAAAAAATCCCAACAACAAAGCTAATGAGACATAGGAACCCACAAGTTTGATTAATATATAGAAAATGATAGTAAGACAATGTGGAAGGTTTACTGGCTATCATGATGTATTCCTTCAGGTCATGTCTAGTAATGTCCTATTCCAAATATGTTTTTATTATCAGGCGTGTTTTTCTTGCAATCATGTCGTAAGGTAACTTGTTCATGTTCTCACTATGTGTTTGCTTAATCATTGAATATGTTATAGAACGACTTCTACAGAAGTTAAACCTCAGCTTTGGATGACTGGCTACAGATACTTGGTATATTAGAGACACAGACAGTAGGTAACAATACATTATAGCCATACAAAGCTATTTGACCTTTTTTTTTTTTTTTTGAAGAAGTGTTATTGTTAGAACATACAGAAATATTTTCCTGCAAAATGCTGCTTATAAACAGAATCTATTGGCTAACACAAAAGAGCCACATTTTGTACCAAAACATATCTCAGAGCAGAACAAAATGTTTTAATACTAAACAGAATCGTATTCCTTTATATAAAGAAAAAATACCTAGTATTTGTGTACACATGGTTTCCTTTCTTAAGGGGAATAGGCATGCTGACTGAGGACATGAGTTAACTTCAGAATAGAAGCATTATCCCACTGGGCTGGACCAAGAGACCATCTAATCTGGGATTCTGTTTCCAACAGGCACTGGTACCAGATGTTTAGAGAAGAGTTTAAGAACTAAGCAGCATACAAAGGGATACCTCCCACCTTCCAGATATATTGTTTATGGACTTCCTGAGCTGGTGACTATTTTCAGACCATCTGCTTGCTGCACCCACTCTCCATGAATTCGTCTAGGGCTTTTAAATGCATTAGTGCCTTTTGTCTGTGCCTCCACAGCATCCTGTGGTAATGAGTTTCACAGTTTTATTATGCATGATATGAAAAAGTACTGTTGATGGAAAAAGGTATTTCCAGAGGGTGATTCATCCTTCCTGGCTTAGCAGAGGATTAATTACCCTTTGAAGAGTCTCATATTTCTGCATTGACACTAGAGCTTCAGTCAATTTCTTCACAGTAGACATCTACATTTTGGATAACTACAGATAGGGGAGACTTATCCAAATTTTAGGGTCAGTTTAATTAAATGCAATAACCTCTTTCAGTTAAACACCCTCAGCATAATATTTTTTTCTGTAGATTTTGATGATAGGAAATATCATAAAGTTTTCCGCAAAGATGTACTTGAATGAAAAATTGCTACCTACCTTTGTAAGCCTGATGGCAAGGCTTTCCCTCTGCCAGTTTAAAGTAATTAACTCTGTGTGTAAATGAGGCCTAAAGGATCACTATAAGAAGAGGAACATTAGGTTTCATTATTTATCTTTTTATTTTATTTTTTTATTGAAGGGCTTTGGCGAGTACATGTAGATGGTTAAGTTATATGAACTGTGCTCTGAAATGGATGAACAAATTCTTGTAGTTCTATCAGTCAGTGGTTACTAAACAAATAAATTTTTAGAGGGAGAGACCCTCACTAGATTTTGGGAAGTGAGCCATAGATCATATATCAACTATATTAACAAAATGAATGCTTTCCACATCCAAAAGATAAAGGTTTGTACTTTGGGAGATGACAATGCACACAACACTGATCATGTAGATACAAGGTTTTTAAACAAAGTAAGATTTAATGTTTTCTATTCACCTATTACCTCAAAAGAGTAATTAAATAATGTAAAACTTATTTTTAATAGCCCATGCCATAGACTGAAGAAATTATGTTATAATGAATACTTATTTTAAACTCTTGGGATGAGAAATCTAAATAAAATATGCATTTGCACAATATTCTGAAACCTTTATAGCTCTGAAATAGTTCTTATTTGGCAAAAGCACAGACAACTACTTGGCATTAACTAACTTAGCTCCTGTAATTGTAATCAAGGGAAATCACTGCACCAGTACTCAGTTTCTAACAATAAAGTTCATAAGGCTTGTTAATGAAACTCACCATTTAAATCTTGTTTTTTGGAGAATAGTTCTTTTCCCAAAGAAGCAATAAAGTTGTAGGAAAAAAAACCCAAACCAAGTCAAACACCTTTTGCACTTAAACTTGACTCACTCCCCTAGCTTTCTGAAGAGGTGTCATTAGAAACGCTGGCATTTTGCAGCTAGACCTGCAGCAGGATGGAATAAATGGTTAGTTCTTCAATGCAAGCCCTGCAAGACTTGAATTTCTTGCTCAGTGGCAGATGTCTAGTGTCCCTGTGCAATGGAATGGTGGATGGTCGAGTACAGTACAGAGATGTGTAAGTTTTCTCTCAACTGGGATGGCCGCTGGAAGCAGTAAGGCTGTCCTAGCAATATGCCACAGCATAGATTGCTGGTGGAACAGGCAGATCCAGTAATAGCTTTTCATTGCCTCTGGAGGAGGGTAAAAGCGCACCCACAGGTTAGTGTCTGAATGAATGCTCTTGTTAACTTTGCCCATATGAGAGGAGCAGGACTGTAAGAGTGTGTTTTGAAGTGAATCTTGGCTTCATAAACATGTTGTTAGACTGTTCAGGGGTTTGTACCTAAAAGTGTCTGAGAAAGTTTGGATGGAAAATAGATGTAGAACTACCAAGACATGCCAAGATGGAGCCATTTAAAAGCAGAAACGTGATGGAAATTTAGCTAGCAGAAACCCCAGTTGTTTAGACCTTAAGGAGTTTCCAAAGGCAGTAGCTAAAGTGGGTTTAGTTTCAGTCATGAGCCCGAGTTTCTCTGTGCTTTATCATGGGACAGTGGCAGTTCTCTGACTCACAGTGATGTTTAGAATAAAAGAATGGCATTTTAAAAAATACTGTGAAAATGACAGTAATTTTTTTAAGCCAAATATGTAGAGCTCATTCAGAAATGTCCTCAATATTTGTTGATGTACTGTCTAACTATTGTGATTTCCTTTTTCCTTTTCAGTTGGCAAAGTTAAATTTTTTGTAGAGGCTGGACATTCTGAGTGCAGATGTACAAAATATTGGCATTCACTGTACTGACCTGCCTCATGGAAGTCAAGTAACAGTTATTTAATGATAATAAGAGCATATCAAGAGTCTCCAATGAAGGGCATTCTATGTTCTTGAAACAATTCTGTTCATACAACTGTGTTTCTGAGGGCAGCAATATAAATCTGAATGTCATTGTGTAAATAAAATATTTGCCAATTAAAACAATGTGTTAGGAAGTTGCTTTTATAAAGTATGGTTTCTAGCACATCTGGATAAACTATTCGATGGGAAGATATTTGTTGAATTTCTAGCTCTTTTATGCTTTTTGTGAGCACAGTACATTTCATACATTTGCAGATATTTCAGTTTGTGGAGAGTGTTTGCCAACTACTTATTCTGTGCTGCTTAATTATTTTAATTGCAATTAAAAATTCTAGCTGTGTATATGGAGTGCATGACAGATGGGGAATGCATATTTGACAAATGGTGGATGCTTATTTTTGTTGCCTCTTCCATTTTTTTCTTTTGGAATGAGAGTCAACAGCATCCTGAGCTGTATCAGCAGGTAAATAGCCAGATCAAGGAAAGTGATCATCACTCAGCACTCATTACAGCACACATGGAGTTTTGGGTCTAGTGTCAGGTCTATCTATTCAAGAAGTATGTTGATGAACTTGCTTGATTGTCACCAACATGGTGAGGGGCTGCCTTGTGAGAAAGTGGGTCTTGTTCAGCCTAGTGAAGCAGTGGCTTTGGAGGAACCTAAGAGTATCCAGGTCATACCTGGAGAAAACAATGCATTGTGGATGGAAATGAACAGACAGTTGGTGGGATGGCAGGGAAAAATGTGAATGTCAAATCAGTTTCTTGGTCTCAGAGGACTGGGAAACAGGAGACAGGATATGGATCTTTAAAGACTGAACCATGTCTAAATAGTGTAGTTTCTTCTGAGTCAGTAACTGTCATTCTCTGGGCACAACTTCAGAAAACTTCTGTGAGTGTCCTACAGTGCTAATGTGTGACTGAATGTGCCAAACATTGCCCAGCCAAACTTTTTACTGGAAGAAATTCCACTAAAGCCAGTGAAGTTAGAACAGTGGATGGTTTGGTTGAACAAGAGTGCTTGGTTGCTAGACTGTGGAAAGAAAGTCAAAAGAGCTGAAGCTCAGCTAAGACTCATTGTCAGTGCTTGGACATGGTATATGGTCAAGCTTTGGGAAGCAAAAAGTGCCTTGTGTCAGATCGAAAAATCCCGTGGTCTCATTGACTTCTGAATATATTGCCTGAATTTAAAGTCATGTATGTGCATGCGAGATGTTTGTGCATGCCATGCAGTTTATGTGTCTTGCTCAATCACTATGCTGCTTATTATCCTCTGTCCCCATTAATACCAATATATTTAGCTATTGACAAGGGGCTTTAAAGTAGCCTGTGGGAACTGTATGTCTCCCTGTTCTGTGGGGTGGGTGTCATGGTTTGAGACTGAAGTGACAGCAGACTAAAGGGGCTTGAATACCCAAACCACTTTTAGTCACAAATGGAACACCTGTCCTATGAGGAAAGCCTGGAGAAGAGAAGGCTCCGGGGAGACCATATTGCAGCCTTTCAACACTTAAAGGGAGCTTAAAAGAAAGATGGGGACAGACATTTTAGGAGGGCCTCTTGCAATATGATAAGGGGTACTGGTTTTATACTAAAAAAGGGTAGATTCAGACTAGATAGAAGGAAGAAAATTTTTACAGTGGGGGTCATAAAACATGAGAACAACTTGCCCAGAGATGTGCCTGTCTCATCCTTGGAAATATTCAGGGCAGGATGAATGCAGCTCTGAGCAACCTGATCCAGTGGCAAGTGTCCCTGCCCATGGCAGGGGTGTTGGACTATGTGAGTTTAAAGGATCATTTCCAATCCAAACTGTTCTACTATTCTTTGATGTATTTGGTGTCAGTGTGTGACATAGCATCCCCATCCCACAGGAGGACACTGCAGCCCAGTACCAGCCTGTGGGGTGTGGAGGGGCCCTCTTCAGGAGCCTTCAGTCCACCTCCCAGGGGTCTCTGCTGATTCTGTCGATTATGGGAGTGAGAGTGGCCTTTAGGCTGAGCTCTTCAAGAGCACCAAAGGTCTTTCTGCTTTCTTTTCTGCATATCCATCTGTCATTTTTCCCCGAGTCTGTCCTCCTTTCTCAATGCCAAGCTGCTATGGATAATTTGTCCCAATTAATTAGATCCCAGAGCTGTTTTCAAAGGCCTGTATCATTCAATCCCCATGCTGTTTGCTACCTATTAAGTGACATAATTTAGGCTTCTATAAGGCAGATCAAGCATTTAGCTTACTTTTTGTCTACGCCCATAGCACACCAAAGAGCTGGTATTTACATGGAAGCCATCTGAAATGCTAATGCAAATAATTAACTCCAGCCTGCAGACTCCTTTCAAATTGCTCACTGAACCCCACACCAACTCAAGAAATGAAACTGGAAGCTTTTTCTTATAAAATGAATCTTTTCTTAGTACTGATTAAAACTGTGATTTAGTCTTTTGTCTGTACCTTCCTTAATTTGAAGTATAATTAAAGGAGGTCTGTAATTGCCAATCCTTTCCTATAACTCCAAACTTTTTAGCTGTTTTTTTCCATAATTCTTTCAGGAGACTACATAACTTTTAACAAGGCTCCCCAACCTCCTTTTTATGCCCAATAACACCAGCTGCCTTCTGGTGTCTCTAATGAATGCATCTTCCCCGTCATACTCCACCACCTCATCACTTTCATTGTGTTCCCCTTCTTTGACAGGTGGTCTTGTGGGTATAACGACATCATTAAATGGCTTTAAAGCTGCTAGTAAGAATATAGTTATCAAGTGAATCAGAATACCTTCACTGCTGTAGCTGAATGAACAACTTACAGTGTTTGCTAAATTTAACTGTTTCTCCTCTACTTGATCTCACCTATCAGGTTCATAGGTCAAGATACATTTTCCTCTCTTTTATAAAGAGGTTTAGGACCACCTGAAATATTTGGGGCTGCCCTTACCCCCCCCCTCCCCGCACCCCCCCCAAACCCTGCCATGGGTAACAGAAGGTCTCCAGGTAATTCACATCTTGGATAAACACATGTAGGGCATGCACAGTACCCTGAAGCCCCTACAGTAGAATTATGAGCCCATGTTCAGGCAACTGAGGTCATCCACTTGACTCGCAAAGACTATAGTTTGAAAGGTGATTTCTTTCTTTTTCTACAATCAAAAGAAATATTCCTTGAGAGATGTAAAAGGGGGAAAAAAAAAAAAAGAGTTGAGAAGAAGCAATGCTCTAAAACTAGTAGTTAGAGACAGTAATTCCTGTCAATTTTTCCTGATATTTACTATTACCACAAGGAAAACTGCTTATCGTCAAGCAGTGAGAATGAAGACCAAGGTCATAATTCAGTCATCCTTCAGGGAATTGTCAGGAGAAAGAGGAGGAAAGATGAAGCCACATCCAAGTAAAATGAAAATCTGCACTGACTAAGACATTTATTTCTCTACAGGGTCTGAAGCACACTTGCCTAAAGCAGACAAAAGATTCTCTTGGACTGCTTTTTTCAGTATGCAGATTTAGTTTTGGAGAAAGAAAGTGAATCTCAAGATGTCTGGTTAAAGGACAGGTCAGGAGTACTGCAACATGGAATGCTATTTAAGCATGTGATTTGGGAGGTCTATTAGCAAAAAAATCCCTGATGCAGCATATTCAGCGAGTCTTGTTTGAGAAGAACCATAGCACTCAAATAAGAGACAGAACAGATCTTTGGCACTAATTCAAAAGCCTGATTGACTGCTCTTAAAAACGACTGTGACCTGAAAGGCCAAGCCCAAGTATGCAGAGGGCTCAGACCCATCCTTTTCTCCCATTACCTAATGGCAGGAGTGTTGCTCTCATCTCTGGGTAGGTGAGGAAGTGTCAGTTTAGGAGTCACTATAGGAAAAAAACCCTCCACTACAACTGATCCCTGGGTGGAGACTGGCCTGCTTAGGTTAGAGTTTTGTTCAATTTGTAGTCAGGCAGCAGCAGCAGAAGGGCTGCTGACATTCTGAGGTTTGGCTGTGGATGTTACTGCTGGGCATGATCCACCGGTGGCTGTTGAATAATGTTTGACATTTCCATTTTGCAGTTCACAGAACTATGACACCTCGTGTCAGTGCAAATAAACCTGTCACAGTCTGATACTGTATTTGAGGCAGTAGATTGAAAATTGATTGTGTGACTTATCTGAATATAAATTGCGTATTTATTTACCCCGAACCATGGACTTGCAATTAGTCAATACATATTCATAAAATAGGGGTTAGGTAAATTAACACTTGCCTATTGTAAATTACAACCAAGAATAATTTGTGGTGGCCAGGAAGTCAAAAATGCAGTTCATTTTAAAATGCATTTGATGCATTGCATTATTTAACCATTCCCTGAATAATTTCAAGCCATGAATTTAGATACAACAGGAAGTATTGCTGACATACTGAAGAAATTTGCTTAGAAAAATAGCCTTTCTCTTCCATATATTGATGCTTTTTTGCATATATGTTTTAATTGACCAGTTCAGAAAAAAAGTTATTCAATTTTGGCCCATCCAATTGGCCTTAAATTTTTGCTACAGAGAGATCTATATCCTCTATAAATTTCTTCTTTCTTTATCCATGCCACGTGGCTTCTTCCCTTATAAGTTAAAGTATAATGTATCATGTATAATCTAGGTTAATGTTTGCTTACATTTCTCCCGCCAGGATAAGTTGTAGTACTTTCCCATCCTGGTGAAATAATAGTTTTGCAATGTATGGAAAGGGTGGGGATAAAGGACTTCAGCTAGAGACTGCATGGAAGATATTTGTAGCCCTGCTCTGCCTGCTTTAAATCAGTAACTGAACCTAACTATTTTAACTCTTAGCTGAATGCCTTATACCTGGACTACTGAACCTAAATGTGACCAGATTGTGGTCTCCAAAACTGGCCAGTGGAGGAGTGCAGAAGCTGGGCATGTTTGGAGAGATCTCTATTCAGTTCATGTCTCAGTTTTCAGTAATATGCATTGAAGATGCTTCCTCAGCCAGCAGTGTTTTCCTCTGTGCTTTTAGCTCTTACTGGCTTTTCATCCTATTTGAAGATGTTTCCTCTGTTCTTTCTCCCCAGTATTTACCATAAATTCAATCTCAGCCCTGAGTGGCCTTTGAGAAATTTTTACTGATGACTGTTTTTTTCCTTGGTGAAGTGCTTCTGTGTTTGTAAATTGGAATTTCTGGCGAGAATCTGCTGTTGGAAAAATCCAAAGATGAGTTCCAGTACCAAAAACATGTTGTATGTGTGGAAACTGGGTGTGGGTGGATGTGAGTAGTGCTTCAGAGGCAAGGGCCAAACTTCAGAAGTTATGTTCCTCTGCCAAAAAATTTATGGTATGATAATGATGTTCTACAATCTTCTCTTCTGCTGAGTAATGTATTGTTCTTCATGTGGGTACTTGGGTGTTAAGTCAATGTGGGCAAGAGAGGTGGTATTCAGCCTAAATAAAGGTTCAGTTCAGCCACTAGAAATATGAGGAGAGGGCAGGATAAGGCTGACTAATCTGTGCAACCAAACCATGGAATTGCAAAGTTTCTTGTGGTGAACATTAATGGCTGTGTGATACAGTTTTGTCCTGGGAATGCAGAAATATAGAATTTAAAAGCAAGTTCATGCTGAGAAAGAATTTTTCATTTTCTGGGCATACACTGAGCAAATGGTGCCCAAGTAGAGGGAATTATTGCATCTTTTCTTCACAGAATGTAATTCTCTAAAATAAAAGGGGAAAAAGTAAAATACTTTTGTGATTATATGTATCTCGACCACATGACAGTTCTTCTATGGAAAGCCTGAAGAATGTGGAATTACTTTTTGCTCTTTCAAAGGTCATGTGGAATAATGAGCATGCCTCTGTCTGCACTAGCAAATAAAGGGATGTGAGGTGATTTACCTCTACTATTCTTGAGTAGTTGGTGTTTTCAGCAGCAATTCCTCACCTGTTGGAAGGTGCCCGTGCCTCAAATAAGTCCATGTTCAGATATTTAAATATTGAAATATCTGCTCACTTCAGAAAGAAACCTAAAAAGTGAGTGTCTTCCTTTCTGTACCTGAGGGGACACACACACACACACACACACACACACACAGATATGTATATATACATTTTCCCATCTTCACAGCATTTATATTATGTTTCCAGCATGTTGATACTCATGGAAAAACGTTGCTGGAAACCATTCATATGGCAGGTTGCTCAGCCAGTGTGTTACAGATATGTGAGAGAGAGTGTTTGAAGACTCCTGAAAGGTGCCTTTTGCCATAGGATGTAGAAGGTTAGACCTGCTTTCTCTTGGGCAGTATGGGTCTGAGATAATAAAGGTACTAAGTGGAGGTAGCTGAACTTACCAAACCAAAGAGAGATGCTTCTGTCATGTGATTCATTACCTCGGCTGTCACTGCTCTCTGGGTGTTTTCTCTCTTTTCCCCCTTTCCTGGACATCTGCAGAACAGAGCAGAAAATATTATTGAAGTCATTCTTGCTCCTCCTTGGTAACTATGGTGTTAAGTCCAGCCTAGTGTCAACGAGCAGTAGTGTGACAAAAAGACAGGCTGGAAATCAGTGTGGGAATTTTGGTGTGGAGGCACCCCTCACTTCCGTACTGTAGAAACCTCTCCACCAAGGACTTCCTTTGATTCAGAATAAAATGCACCACATGCTGTTGCATTCAATTTCATTCTTCTAATTGACATCAACTTTTGAAATAAAATCAGCCTGAAACAAAATGTCATAAGGTTACCTTTATGAATTGGGAAACTACATTTTGAACCAGAAAATCACATTGTTTTAAAAAGTGTTACAGAAATAACTTTCATGTTTTCTGAAGTAAGGTTTTGGAATTGTTTTGTGTCTAGGAAACTGAGTTTTAAAAAATGAATTTACTGTTGTTTGAAAAATACTGACAGGAAAACTCTGTTCCAGTGAAGTGGGAACAATGCTGCTCCTGCTCCAGGTAAGCTGTGCTCTGCTTACTGAAAGTAGTGATATTTTCCTTAGCTTGTAAATTACACCACATAAAACAGGACGAGCATTCCTAATTAGCAGAATATCTAAGTGCATGTGCATCTGTACAGGGTAGTACAAATTAGGGGATGGCATTTTAGGTGCCAAACACTGAATGATTTCTGCTCACCTCCCTGTTTTCTCTTTCCTTGTATTTGAAGAGCAAGGTGTCTAGTTTTCCCCTTTCCAGCTTACAACGTAAGATATAGGGTTTTAGCTGCTCTCCTAGAGGGCTGAGAATTCAGAGGCTTTTATGTTTCACAGCTCTCTGGCAGAGGTTCAGGTTAAAACACAAATAAAGCACAGGTCAGCCACCAACTAGACAGCCATAGTTGTAGCTCCAGAGTGCATTTTGTCTTCAAGATGCATCTATATTAGTGGCCGAGATTGTACCGGGAGGGAGCTTTTGAAGAAAACCATCTTTGCACCCCCCTTTCTGTACTGTTATTCACACAGCAGAGTAGTCTCAAAGTGCACAAATTGGATTTCTTTGGCCTGAAAGTGACTGCAAGATGTGTTCCAGGACTGTCCCAAATGCATTTCAACTATTAATGGACCTTCAGTTCACAGGAGCAGAATAGATGCAGAATAAAGCTAGGATGGGATAAATCTCATTGACCACATTGTGTGTGATGGTCCTTACCAAGAGCTGTTTGTCTCCAGATATCTATCCTGGGTCACTCACTAATGTAGACATGTTTTTGTTTCTTTTTTCTCCTGTGCAGGAGGAGGGAAAGGGTACACTAATAAGTTATTTCGCTATTCACTTTTCCATGTATGCTCAGTGATCTGGCAGTCTGGCTCTTACTCATGGCAATCTGGCTCTTCCTCACCAGTTTCCGTCTCTAGCTGTGGTCCTTGGGCAGCTCTCTGCACAGAGCTGGCTCTGGTGATCACTCAAATTTATAATTTTATCAGGCAAACAGATGAAGGAGTGGCGACCAGATCAGACTGAGGCATAGCTGAGGGAGAGTAGCTAGCACTCAACTCATGGATGATGGCATGGGGACACAGACCTGATTCCCTGTTGAAAAGAGTTCAACTGTATCTCCCTTAGGAAGAAGCTCAAGGACTCATCCAATCTCGTACCTGAATTTTGTCCTTGACTGAGAGCAGATAAATTCACAGGGATTAGGAAGGGAACAAAGCATCTGCAGATGACCATGGATTTTATTCACCACTAAAGCCTCATGTCTTGATGATGGGGTGAGCTGGCTTCACTTGGGGCTTGCTTTGGAGCCTGCTCATAGATTAGTGCAGAATTTCCTTGAATATGCAAAATCTCCACAAGAACCTTACTACAGTTTCCCAGAGCTTTATACTGGAATACTTTTTATTTCTGCTTCTGACTGTACTAGTTGAGATGATGTTAATCTACACAGCCACTAAGGTGGATCTGATATGCTGCCCCGTGGAAAGACATATATCTCCACAAGTATATGCACTGTAGGTAGAGGGCTGCTTTTCTTGGAGTTTATAGGGCATCAAGCAGGTGTGATCTGCACAGAATCCTTAGGTCCTGAATTTGTTTCTTTCACTCATCCTGCAGATCCAGATTATTCTCCAGAGCATGCAACAGAATGACAACTTTTCTGGATTTGTTTCCAAGAAGAACGATCACAATAGGATAAAACAAACAAACAAAAAAACAACAACAAAAAACCCAAACCAAACCAATAAATTCTTCACTGACAGCTGCTCCTAATTATGCCCTTATGGACATTTTTAGAAATAAATAATTGTTTGCAGAAAACAAACCTGTAGCTCTGTAATGATGTCCCATTGATGACTTCTGAAGTATCTTTGAACTGAAAAAGAACTTCATGCTTCAATTAAGCAATTTTAAAGGGTAAAAGAACAAATGCAAGTTTCTTCCCTGACCTATAAAAGAAAGTAGCCTCCTGGTAATTTCAGAAGAATGACCAAGTAAAATGGAAATGAAAATGTAAGAATTTCCATTTTCTTGAATAGTTATAATTTTCCTCCAATGGTAAAAGAGGTGGATTTTCTGTTAATATTGAATGAGATGATATGCTCAGCAAAAAGTCAGAAGAGAAGACGGGTGATTTCAGGCAATCATAAACACATTGTCACACATCCTGGGGTAAATTGTTGAGAGAATTTATGAGGAGTTTATTTAGGAGTCAAAGTGTTTACTTTATATCACAGCTTGATCCCTTCAACACCAGTTTCAAGTAACACAGGAGGGGTCCTGGTCTTAAACATTACTGCAAATTGAAAGACAGAGGTAATACTAACAGAACGTATTTAGCAGTTTGGTTGGTCAGAAAGATGGGGAAATTTTATACTTTACATATGTAACTTTGTTTTATCTGCCTTGGAAAAACCTGAAATCATTGTGTTGTTCATTTTATTCAGTAAGAAATAAATTTATTCATCTTTTGGTGAGATCTGTACTTTCAAAAAAATCTTCCTAACCCCTTCCGAATCATAAACTTGTGGTAGTAAAACCCATTTTACCCTTCTGAGGAAAGCCCTTGGTTTAGTTTCTGCTCCTTGCTTAACAGTCTACTGAGTACTTCTTTCACTTGTGACCTGCGAGAGAATGAATCACAGAATCTCAGCAGCTGGAAGGGACCTCTAGACATATCTTGTCTAACCTCCCTGCTCAAAGCAGGGTCAGCTAGTGCAGGGTGGTGACTCCACAATCTCTCTGACTAATTCATTCCAGTGTTTGAATACCTTCACAGTGAAATCTGCTTCTTGTAATGTTGGAGTGGCATTTTCTGTATTTCATGTGATGCACCTTACTTCTCAGACTATTACTGGGCACCAAGGAGAAGAGTCTGTCAAAGGTCAAAGTGCGCACTGCAGGGGCTGTTGAGTGCAGAGACAGAAAATCTTTCAAACCAGGGCTATTGCGCTCTCTTTTCCTTAGCTCTTCCCCTTCCCAGAAGGTAGTCCAGCAAGGGTCTCTCTCACTGCTTTGGTGCTACTTCTTTCACTTCTATCTTGTTTTAATAGGAACTTGTAGCTTTGGTTGCTGCTATGTGGAGGTGCTGAAAATCAGACAGAAGAATTGGCACCATGCTTATGAGCAGTGTTCCATTAAAATAGTGACTTGTGATGGTATAAAAATAATCTGACATGTTTCTTTTCATACTGTGTATTTAAAGTATTTTATAATATATATTGTTTTTTCTTAAAGTTGCTGTATGTGTACAAGAAGACTCTGAACCAAAATGTATCCGTAGAATAGGTTGGGATATCTTCAAATGTCTGTTGCTACTCATGACTTGAGAGGCACTTCTGCAGCAAGTCTATTCTGTCATACAACCTCTCCAGAGGGTATTTCTCAGCTTCTAAGCCAGGGAATGCAGAGTAGCTCCCAAACACTCTCTATATCACAGGTTTTTGAAGAGGCAATTGGTTGTATCTACAGAGCATACTACTTGATCCAAGTCTGTTCCATGTCTTTTGGCTGCAAGAAATAGTTATTGGAAATTAATTCATTTTTCAGCTCAAAGACTCTGAAATGCTGTGATGCCTCTTTCACAGCCCCAAAGATTATCATTTAGTGACAGTTATGCCCCAGAGCATGTATAGAGAGGCTGTGCAGACACCTCAGGGGGCAAAGCTTCCTGGGGAACACTGCACTACTCAGGTGTGGAACAACCTAAATTGTTTAGTTTTATTCTATACTGCCCGGGAATTTTCTGGACTCAGCAATAGTCAGAGTTATATCCAGACTTCATCTGGGAAATACCTTGCAGGTTACTTTTGAAAGGGTCTAGGAACAAGTCAGGACACATGAGTTGGATTTGAAAAGTCAGAAAAGCCAGAGTTAAACTGACAGTGTAGAACTACCCAATAAATGTACCAAGTTTTCCTGTTGCCAGCAGAATTACAGCTGATCATGTCATTTGTGTGGTCCTTTCAATTTTAACCAGATTCTTGAGGATATAGTGACTCCATATCCTCCTCCTTCTCCATCTATTAGTCTGACAAATCCAAATAAGTGTAATTTATCTTGGAATCTGATGGGATGGTCAGAGTGGACTAAACTCAGCTTTTCTCAGTCAAGCCTTCAAATGTGCAGTATATGCAGCTGCTGTTTCTCTCCAATTTTCTATTAGAATGTGTGTGTTCAATCTGCTCTTTGTACCTATTGAAATATTACCCAATATTCCAGGATCTTTTAAGGTGTTAAAATCCTTTTTCTCCTAAGTTTGTGTCTGGAAAAGGTTAATTGTGCCACCCATGAACAATTCCAGTTACCAGCTTGGCCACTCAGTTCCCTTGAGAACTTTTATTTCTGTCACTGTGTTGTTTCCTACTTACTTCTCACCAACAGCTCCCTCTGATTTCAATCCATGTATTTATGTAGAGTACTACCTGAGAGCTGATTGGGGCTGAAAGTTGCTTGTACACCATGGGCTCAGACACCTATGCAGGTACCATTATTGATCCTGCAGGGAAATGTCATGTCACTGAAACTCCAGCAGAGATCAATGTGTGAGCAGAACTGCAAAGAGCAGTGAGATGTGCCAGCTACAGCAGCTTAATTTGTGTCTTCACAGTGTTCTGAATGCAGCTGGATGGTTTACTATCAATGAGATGTCATATAAACTTTTTGAACTGCCTTTAATTGTTGGGCTTTGCGCTCCTCTGCTGTCGTAGAAAATTTCTTCTTTGACACAAAGGCAAGAAAATTATATGCAATAATTGGAATGGCAACTTTTTTGTTTTCACTTTCAATGCATTTCACAGCCAGAAGAGTTGCATTTGGGTGGGTTTTAATTTTTGGGTACTGTTACAATCTGTCCCTGAAGGCAAGGGTCACTGAGGTTCTTATTAATAGATTCCTTGGAGTAGATTTGAGTGAAACAACACTGAATGACTGGTGTATACATAGATATGTATATTTTAGAACAACTGGTGCAATGGAAAGGAGGTATGTAGCCATTTTGGTTATTATTATCTATAGTAATATAACATTATAAAACTATAAATCTAACACTTAAGAATAAGGAAAAGAAAGAAAGAGGAAGAAAGTATAAGAGTAGATAGTGGAGAGGAAAGATAATACCGCCTGTGGATCCAGCAACAAGACGTGATTGTTGCAAATCAGATGTCCATTGGTCTAAATGATGGTCACAGTCTTGATCTGTAGAGGGTGAGGGAAGCCTACAAAATGAAGAGTTCAACAGGTTAATACATGTTCAGGATCAGGTAGGAATGCCCAGGTACCTCCCCTGGGAGGGGAGTTTTAACACTGTTTGCTGTTACATCAGATTGTGTTTTTTATGTATTTTTGAAACTGTAAGTATAGGAATCTCCTTAAACAAGAAGGTTAAAAGAAGAAAACCAACCAACCAACCAAAAAAAAGCAGCATCCTCTCCTCCTGCAAAAGTATTCTATAGCAGCTTGCATTCTAGCCTAGTCCCTGCTTTCAAGGGGCATAATGACGATTAAACTGTGCCAATTTGCAGTGTGGACATGAATGTGGGTCACAACGCTCGACTGGCTGTACTTGCACCCTGTCTAGTAGCATACACGAATCCATTAGACCTGGATACCTGGTCAGTTAATGCTAACTGCTAGGCAGGAGGGGAATGAGTGTTGGATATTAGCTGTGGTCAGTCACAGCCAGGATCTGTTCTCTCTGAGCTATTTAAGTAGAACAGGATTAGTAGTGAGATAAAGTGAATTACATTTTCAGAACAATTAGGAGGCTAAGAGAGATTATAAAATGAAAAATCAAATAAATAGATATAGTTTAGCCATTCACTGAGAAGGGAAAATAAACTAACTATGGCAAAAATACTTCCTCACTTTTTTCCTCCTTTTATATTCTCAACCCTCGCCATGTCTGGGCAGTCACGTATCTCAGGGATCCAGCTCTGTGCAATTGTCTTCTTCTGGCAGTCAAAAAAATAAAAAAGAAGTCAGATACAATGGTACAACCTGTAAGGCACAACCAGATGTGGGGAAAATAAGCTGTGTAATTCTCTTAGCATTTGTGAGTGTGCACCAGGAGCGAATACTGAATAGAGTTCCATATCTTAAAGAGATATTTTCAGAGGTTACTACTCAGCTTAATAATGGGCAGATCAAAACATTTTTACTTTGGAAACTTTCAGTTTTACTTTTTGATCAAAGGCCAAAGTCATGTGCTATCAAGATTTTTTAGTGAAGTTTTCCTAATGATGGAGGTAAAATGGGTGTTACTTTTTGTATGTATTGTCCAAAACCAGTGTAAGGAGAGGTATTATGATCAGAAAGACTCTTTTTGGTGACATCCTAGTTTCTGCTATCTTTAGATTTAGAAAAAAAAAGTACTTTTTCTCATTAAATGTAACCTACTTGTACAATTCACTCATACTGTGATATATAATATACTTTACTGAGGGAGAATGTGCACACAAATCTTCCAGAAAAGAAAGCAATTTTAGTCCAAACTCTTCTGTAAGAGAAAGGACAGGCATTCATTTGGTTTATCTAACACAGTTTTCCTTGCATTTATTCTCTTTCCATAATGAGGAAATGAAGTGAACTTCTTTATATGTGAATTCTTTTCAGTTTTTTCAGGGATGTGCCTGTGGTGAGTTGGCCATGAATGCCTGTGGGAAAGTTTGTGAAAGGATGAAATTCTGCAGTCTTGGAGTTTATGGCACCTGCCTGCTTAAGCCCTGGAGTCACCTTGGCTGACTTTGGTGTAACAGGTCCATTGAGGCAAAAGATACTGTTTAGCAAAATCGAAACACCTTTTACTTTGGACATCAAATTAGATTATAAAAAAGATTAGAAATTAGTGGAATATATTTAGAAGTCAGGCACGGTTGTCAAATCACTGCAATGATTTTCAGGAGAAGGTGAAAGAGAGATTTGGCCTGCATTTACAGACCTTTGTAGGTAAATTTGACCTATACTATTCATAGAAAGTTGATCCTACTCCACAACTAATTAATGCTAATGGAATGCTATGTAAAGGATACTACTTTTTCAGGCACGTATATCAAATTAGCATTAATGCAACCTACAATAGTTTCTTTCAACCTAAATTATGCTGTTATTTTTAATGTATTTCCTGCTGTACAAAAACTAATTTTAATTAGTCTTAGGTTTGTGTGCCAGTTCCAGCTAGAAAAATAAGTGCTTTATGGTAAGTATCATTGTACTATTTTAAAAAGGGGATCTAAACATTTTCTTCTCTGTGATTACTCTGGCTCTGCCTGAGCCAGCTCCCATCAGGTCTTCACAAGCTCTCTGTCTTTCTTCAGGTGTTGATGTTCTTGGTCTCTGGAAGATCTTTTCATTCTGAATATTTTGCCGATGGATGATTTATAAGCTTTTTGTGCTAAAGTACCAGCCACAATATTAGTTTGCTTCAACAAGTTGTTAAGCAGTCTCAATGTATTTTCCTTACTGAAGATGTTTACTTAATTTAGGGCTTCAACAAGAAATATGATAATCAACCTGCTTAGATCAGTCATTATGTTTGATAGGAAACTAATTTAAACAGAATATAATTTCTCTTTACTTTGAAAGCAAACATCACTTTTGTTCCCATTTACTGAACTGATATCTGATTTATGCCAGACTAACTTTTATTATTTCACTGGAGTTTTTCCTGGCTAATATTGATGTAAATGAGAGTAGGACCCTCTTCTACCACCAAGGTCTGAACATAACCATCATTAATTACTATTTCGTCAGATGACTGATAACATACCCTTCAGCTAAGAATAGCTATGCCTTTTTGAACCACTTCTGATGCAATTATGAAAGGCATGAGAGTTTTAAAAGTGGATTTAAATACATTTAAAAGTGGTAAGATTCTTTGAGTGGTACACATGAAGAAAACGTCAATTATGAGATTTTGGAAACTAGCAATGTTAAGGTTTCTCACAGTGAATAAAGGATTGTAAAAATTATGTGTTTTTAACTGCTCTCTTTTCAGAAAAAAAGATTATACTTACAACAATGTTTTTATGGGTCTGTATTAAAGAACACCAATCATCTATAAAAATATCACTTCTGTTTGAAGCTTTTTTTGTTTTTATTTTAACATGCAAGTTGTCTAGTGAAAGTTTTAACTAAGGAGACAGCTGATAAGAGAACTTTTCAACTTTTTAAAAATTTTTGGAATGTTCAGACCTGACATTGCACTGGAGTTAGGTCATTCTACTTTATCTTCTGCTGAGTGCACTTCCAGTTCCACTCATGCGGGTCATATGTGGGCCACCCAACCATAAGGGAGAAGGAGAAAAAAAAATAGACTAACAAAGGAAGAAACAACTCTAAAGATTTAAAATTTTATAGAGAAATACATTACAGTCTGACACGGAATTATTTTGACATAATTTATACAAACTGATTCAGCTTCATGCTGGCAGTATCACTTTAAAATGAATTATTTTCTCAATCCCATATAAGTAATTTTGATTTGAGCCAGACATTCAGCTAAAATCAGTGGTTCAGATCTATTGCTTACTGTACCTTGAGAATGGTCTTCAGTATGACAGAAGGGATCCATACTCCAGATATTCATGTGATTCAGCTTCCTTGAAGAAGGTATTTTACTGTTTATTTTAAGAAACCGAAAATAAGATTATTCCTCTTGTTGAGCACTTGCATTGAAATCTATACAGGTTTCTCTGGGAGGGTTCATAAACACAGCATCAATTTGACATTAAACAGTGCTGTTCTACAAAATTCGCATTAAGATATTGCCACCAGTTTTAGTTTAGCAACTTTATTAATTGCCTTCACAGTGCCATGTTGATCCTCAGGATGTGTGGGTGCTTGAAAACACACATGACAAAGAGTTTCTGCTAGTTTGCAGAAAGCCTCCTGTGCTATTTACTTTTGTCTAGGGAGTCTGTAACACAACCCCACCTTTCCCCAAATCCTTCCTCTGTCAATGAATGAAATATTTGGTTCAATCTGAATTTTTTTTTTTTTTTGTAATCTGTAGAAAATTCAAAGTATTGTTTTTTCTCGAATGAAAGTAATTTGGGAATTTGGATTTATTTGATTGTATCTTTTTTCTTTTGCCACTTAATTGGAAAAATCAGTTATTCATTTTATTCTCATTTCAGTGACAACTGAAGTTCTAGACTTCTAATTAAACTAGTCAGTGGACACTAAATCAAGTAACTGTGTTTATTGTGGCATTTCTTGTAAGTGCAGTGAGATTTGCATCAGCTGATGATGCAAAAGTGAAATTAAAGTTATATAAATTTAAATGAAATTTAAATGAATAATCTTAAAAATAGGCTAGGCTGTTAAAAGTGATGGGGCTTTTTCTACAGCCAAAAGAGACTAGGAGGCTGCAGAGGGTACATTATCCCTTAAGGTAGGAAGGATGAACCACCATCTGGAAGCACCTGTTTCTGCAGACTATGAAGAAAGAGAAAAATCAGCCCAGACTGGATGCCTGACTTTCACTGTCACTTCAGGCAATTCATCTTAAGATCTTAGGAGGCATCTTTTGCCTTAGGAGAATTCATATTGAGTGTCTTGAGCAACATGCCAATTATTAAATGAGATTGAAACAAACTATTTAGAAGTTTTCACTGTTATTTTTGGCATTTTGGACTTGAATGTGTGTACTTTAGGTTAGCATTCCACCCAGACTGGAATCCTGACCTTTGTATTGCTAAAAGCCATGCCAGAATGATGTATTCCACTCAAATAAAGATTTTAAAATGCTCCCTGTTTAAAAATTTAAATGTGTTTTTCCCCCCCCCCCCCATTTGAATCTTGTTTCATATTTTAATAATGACTTGAATAATTTAACAGCATTTTGGCTAAATAAAAACCTCTATGACATGCTTTCTCCTTTGTCATTTGAGACACTACTATGCAAAATAATGTCTCTGCGGATGAACAGAGGTCTCCCCTGTGACCTGTGGTGTGTATAATTTTAATCACAAGACATTTGCTTATGCAGACACCTTAATGGCTGAGGACAGAAATTGGTATGAAGGTTTGTCTTAGCATCACTGAGTCTCTGTACAATTGTGTTAAGACTGTTCATTTGTCCTTGTTCTGCTACAGAAACCTTGCACCAGGGAGGGGGATAGGGATGATGTAGAGTGAAGGATGCGTTTCCCGTCTGGTTTGTAGATATGTTCCTATGAAGGGAGCATTATGTCTGATATCTTCCTCATGCTGAGCTCTTTAGAAAGGGCTTACAAGATCTGCTTAAACAGCTATAGCTCAAGAAGACTGACAGGCAGTTGCTTTAGACTCTCTGGGTTATTTATTTTTCAAAAAAAAACCCTCAGCTCATAAACCTTCATAGAGGACCCTTAGGATTTCTTAGACTCAGGTCTGCAATACATTTTTACCAGGCGATGCAAAAAAAAAAGCTATGTTCCCCTCATGAATGTGAAAATAACAAATGATCCAGTTGCTGGGACTGAGGTCTTGGTTGCTGCGAGCTGATGTATCTCAGTGGACAGCTGTAGAGCTGTGTGTGTTGGCCAGGTCATATGCTACCCTAAGGCTCTTATCATACCACAGAAGTAGAAATATGAATCTCTATTGTGTATTTCCTATTAAAGTATTGAATTGAAGCGAGAAAATAGTTATTCTGTTTTGTTGACCTTGGAAATCTTCTACTTTCTTGTTTCCCATAAAGAGATGAAGCTGAAACATTATATAAATAATGATATTTACAAAATATATGCAAAACTGTTTTTGAGATAATACTTTGTATAATTGCATTCCTAGAATATCAGTAATATCAATAACAATGGGGGTGTGGACTCATCTCCCTACTTGCCATTACCACTGTTACGTTTTTTCAGCCAAGCTGAGCCCATTTCCAACTCTGTCCTTTGGAAAGCAAACAGCTGCAAGGCAGTTCTGAGCTTCCTCTCCTGACACTGATAGAAGAACAACTGCACTTGGAAAGATGAAGGGTGCACCTTGCCATCTTTACCCAAGTTAAAATTTATGAGATCATGAAGGGAGACAAGGAGATAACACGAGAGGACATACACAGTGTATCTACTCTTAAGAATACTGGCATGCTCATGTGGCTCATGTGCTCATACTGGTGTGGGGACTTGACTCTGGCTGGATGCCATGTGTCCACCAAAGCTGCTCTCTTCCTCCTCTCCTCAGCTGGACAGGGGAGAGAAAAAACAGTGAAAGGCTCATGGTCAACATAAAGACAGGGACAGATCACTCACCAATTACCATCATGGGTGAAACAGACTCAGCTCAGGGAAATGAATGTATTACCCATCAAATAGTAAATTTTGTTTTGTTACCATTCTAACAGCTGATTGCACATCAGCTGTGCCATGATGTAAAGTAATTATTTCACCTTGGATTCTACTGGTCAGTATAGATCTGAATGTTGGATTAATTGCTGACTAGTGGGGCTACCTCTTCATGTGACCATGTATTCAGAAGACACAGACTCATAGCAGAGCTATGGCGCTTCAGACACTTCTAGGTAACTAGCTTCTGTAGGCTTCTGTAGAAGTCAAATTCCCAGACTCATATATAACATCATTATTTCTTGAACAACCTGAGGCCCCATGTCACTGGACTAGGATTGATGCCTTAGGATTTAGCTGAAAATGGCGTTGACACAGACTGTAGCTGTGTGAAGCTGATATTGCACTGAACCATGACTATTGGTTCAAAGGATGCAAAACTGTCTTTGTGCATGTGATGAGGATCTTAAGCATCCTCAGCTGAGGCCAGAGTAAAAGATCCACACATTTAATTCTGGTTTTTAGTCTTAACCCTTCCTGTTAAAAAACACCCAAAGGAATCTTTATTTGTTAGAAGAGAGATCTCTGAATAAATGGACAAATCTTTAATTGTCTGATCCTTGTATTGTGTCTTGGAAGTCATTAGATAGAAATTAATATTTTGATTCTAGTTTGATTTCATTTATGCACACGTATCTTAATTAAAGTCAGCGATCTTTGTATCTGAATCTTTGAGATCAGAATTTCACCTGCTAGGTGTACCTTATTTGAATGCAGTATCTCATTTCCACACACAGTAAACTCAGGCATAAATATTAATCATCTCCTCATATATTCTTCTTGATATGATTGCTGATACTTCATTTCAATGCAGATGTGACATCACTTCAAGCTTTTTGAAAAAGGCAGAATTGAAAAAGAAAGAAAAAGGTTTTGAAAAAGGCAGAATTGAGATTGTTTTGGTGTGCCCTCTGCAAGTGTCTGCTTGCAAGGCTGAGACAGCAAAACCGAAGCAAAGGAGCTGACTCAACAGCACCAGTTACATTTGTCAGGGCTTATCACCTCAATTTTTCTAGGATGCTTGGCTCAAAAACTGTTCTACACACATACACACACATGAAGATGTGCGCAAATAGAAAAAAGACACAACAAAAGTGATCATAAATAACTTTCATTATTCACTTTTCATGTATTCCTTGTAACATATCAAAATTAAAAAGCAAAATAGAGTCATTGCAATGGTTGCTTTACAATACAGACGCTATCTGCTGTTGTCAGGCTTCATCATTGTATATTCAGATTTCCCTCTTTCACCTCTAGTATCTGTCATGATTTAGGAATGTCTTAATCACATTAAAATGGGTATTTGACATATCCCTATTTAGGTTATGATTAGAGAGATAGCTTTTGAGGTCTCTAACAGCTGTCAGTTGTAGTCTGCTAGTTGTGCAACATATACAAACAACTCAAGGGACAGTAGAAAGGCATCATCAGATTACAGACAGATAGATAATTTATAATATTTCAGCATCTCCTTATATGTGATATTTGTAATGACATCTGTTTTTCAAGGACATCTGATTAAAAGCTGTTCAGCATATAAGACAGGTACAGGAAAAATCATAATTAAACACACAGATACATACATTGTGACATATATAACAGAGCCACTAACAAAGACCAGTCACTGATCTTTGGGCAACTGAAGAAGCCACTCAAGTGCACCCTTGGAGGGACTAAACCTATATTTTTGTATCTGATAAGAAGGAAAACAAAATTATCCTCATCCTTGCAATCTGTCCTACTTTCCTATTAAACTCTAGGTCTAACTATTTTCTGTGTGGCCTTGCCCTCTTCTCTCTCTGGGTATATGTGGGTGTTTTGCTAGGGAGCTTCAACTGGACTAGCCAGTGAGTAAGAGACTGGAACATGGAGAGACCCAAGGTGCGAGACAGAGGCTGGGTAAACGGTACCTGGGGTTTGTGCACAGATTCTAGATGGATTTACAGTCTGGTCTAAGGTTTGAGGAAAGACTGAAAATAGACATCTCAAAGGAATTACAACATAAGCTCCAATTTAAGCACTTAGTTATCCTTGAAGGTGACTGAAATCTGCATCTCAGTTTTCTGTGTTACATTTCAGGTGTGACAGGGCTGGATATCTCAGAATTCCATCACATCCTGAAATGTTACTGAGTTCTGCAATACAGGCCATTTCCTGTGTTACAATACAGGCCTCCTGTTGGGGAGGTCAAACCAAATAATATGGATAGGGATTGCTTTAATGAATCAGGATCTACACAAAAGTCACTAATACTTTTTTTTCCCCCAGCACATCATATTGTCACAGAAAGCAAGGGGGGCAGCCCTAGACTACACTGTAATGTCATGAGCTTTATATAATGGTCTTTGACAGTTACAGGTGTCAAAAGCAGGAAAGGACTCCTACAATGGAGAAAGTGAGCTGTGTCATTTCCTTGGTGCTGCCTCTTTTATCTCTGGACCAGCTTCCAGCATAGAAATGAGTGGGACTGCCCTTAGAGCAGCTACTTTTCTTTGCTTGTGCATACACCAGTAAGGGTGGCCCCAGCAGAATTGCAAAGATTTCCTTCTGTCACTGGTAATTGGATTCTAAGTAGCAAAAATATATCATGTACAGCATTATGCTTGAAGTAGATAAGCAGCTAAATCATGAAGGATATTTAGTTTTCTGGTCCTGCTGGATGAAGACAGTAAGGTACAAATCACAGCAATGTGATCTTGTTCAGCTGCCATGTACCTGCTCTATGAGAGGAAATACTGGGCTGTATTCTCATGTTTAATTATGCATCCCAAGCTAGCTGGGGAGCGTTCAGCAGAGACAGCTGTTCTTTCCTTTTTTTTCTCTTCTCTTCTCTTCTCTTCTCTTCTCTTCTCTTCTCTTCTCTTCTCTTCTCTTCTCTTCTCTTCTCTTCTC
>JAWWEW010000001.1:32473546-32494107 GCA_035583185.1 Anabacerthia variegaticeps | reverse complement strand
TGGAACACAGTATCTTCCTTTGACGGATCATTTTTGTTTGGCTCTTATGAGAGGGAAGGCCTTGTGGGAGTCATATCAACAACACATTCCTCAACTGGACCTCTGGGAACAGTGTCCTGGGAGCAGTG
Source organism: Anabacerthia variegaticeps (assembly GCA_035583185.1). Lineage (NCBI taxonomy): Eukaryota > Metazoa > Chordata > Aves > Passeriformes > Furnariidae > Anabacerthia > Anabacerthia variegaticeps. The sequence continues at coordinate 32,493,979 of JAWWEW010000001.1, read as the reverse complement.
TCTTGGGAATGGTGTTTGGTATGAATACAGGCCACTGTCTTAATGCTTATTCTGCTGCTTCTTCAATGCCCACACACATAGTCACACACTTGCATTTATACTGCATCCACATCAAGCCCATTATTCCCATTACAAACCTCTGCAAATCCACTTGTGGTCTCTTGTGTTGACTGGTTTCAAATGGGTGTAGGTGGCAATGGAAAGGGGCCACATCATTATCTCCAAAGGATTTCACTGTGTGGGGCGCCTGTCAGGTTCAGAACAAAAGGACACTTTAAACCCCAAAACTTTCACCCCCCAGGCAGTGAAAGCACATTATTGTCTCTGCTGCATGGGCATTTCAAAATATATGTGTTCTGTTTGGAAATTCAACAGAACATACCAACATTAGCTATGACAAACTGTTGAATTTCTTATTACACTATCCTATTCCTTCTTACTGCATCTATGACTATCTTGGTTATATCTGGCTCTTTTAACCTTTTCTACAAAACCATTCCTTCCAGCCCTTTAATTATTTTAACTGTTCTGTGAATCCCCTCCATTTTTGTCCATTTCTTTCTGAAAGATGGATCTGCCCTCAGCTGCTGTTGCATATGATGTCTATGCTTGTTACACTTTATCATCAGGTTGTACCAAGCCTCAGTAAATGTGTTCCCTCATTGGGACTTTCTAAGATTGCTTCCCCATTCACTATCTGGGATGTGCATTATGAATCTCACCTTGTTAATTTGCCCTCACATTCTTTATTACTCTGCTCCCCTCTCATTTGTTGTCTGCCCCTGTGAATTCAAGATTTATTTAATTAACATTGTTTTTATTTTATGATTTGTATTAAAGTATTAGTGGCACAAAATAAACCAAAACCAGAGATGCTTTGACACCATTGTTCCCTCACTGAATGAAAGGCAGGGATCATGCCTTAAAGAATTTGCAGTCCACGTTGATGTGAGTAACTGAAGTTGGAATAATGTGTATGAGAATATGGATTTTACAGAGAGCAAATAAGGAGCAGTGGGTACCATACTGGAGGGTACTGAGATCCAAACAAAAGCTACTACCGGGTCACTTTGAAGGACAAGAGGGATGTGATAGAAATTAACTGATACTTGCAAAAGGGAATTCATGGAGGTGCCCTCATATATTTAAAGTTCAATCTGCAAGAAGCATTGTTTTCTGAAACAAAGACACAGATTCTAAAGGGAAACTACTTGGAAAAACACCAGAAAAGTGGTAACGTTTATGTCTACATGACTGCAATATTTGGACTGCTCTCTGGTCTTGTGAGATCCCACCTGGAATACTGCATACAGTTCTGGTGCCCTCAACATAGGAAGAACAGGGAATGGTTGAATTAAGTCCAGAGGAGGGTCACGAAGTTGATAAGGGGACTAGAGCACCTCCCTTATGAAGACAGGCTGAGGAAATTGGGGGTGTTCAGCTGGAGAAGAGGTTGCATGGAGATTTCATAGCAGCTTTCCAGTATCTGAAAGAGTCCCACAGGGTAGCTGGAGAGGGACTCTTCATCAGGAACTGTAGTGGGAGGACAAGGAGTAATGAGTTCAAACTCAAAGGGGGGAAATTAAGTCAGATATAGCGAAGAAATTCTTTGCTGTGAGGGTGATGAGTCACTGGAACAGGTTGTCCAGAGAAGTGGTGGATGTCCCAAACCTGGCAGTGTTCAAGGACAGGTTAGATGGGACCCTGAACAACCTGGTTTAGTGGGAAATGTCCCTGCAGAGGGGGTGGAACTAGGGGATCTTTTAGGTCCCTTCCAACCCAAATCATTCTATGCTTCTATGACCTGTAACAGTTCTTCAAGAAGTGACTTTAATAAAAAGCTTGCTTATTTTAATAATAGAGCGTTCTGAAAATATTACCCTTTATGCCTGTGCCACTTGTGTATTTGTGACAGAGAGCTGAATCCAGAACTTTCTGAGGCCTAACGCGACACCTTCACCTTACAACCATTTCCTTGTCAGCTCATCATTTTGTTCTGAACACTTAATCCCTTGTAGAATAGCGGCAAATCTTGAAGCATAGGACTTTATACTACCACAGCTCCATGTGTTTTGTGATTGTTTGTTTGTTGTTGGTTTTTGTTTTGTTTTTTTTTTTTAATAGGATTTGAGTGCCACTTGAGTAGTGCAGAAAACTTGTGCTATCCTCAGTATGACAGAAGAAATTATGGTTTGGATTCTTTTTACTAGGAAATGTTATCTTGCAGCAGAGGAGAATGAGTGGAAGAGATAATAGGATTAGAATCAAGTGGCTACATTGGCTTGATATTTGTTACATCTCCATTCTAATTTCTTTCCCATCCAAGCAAATACCATCACCTTTATCAGTAATTAAACTGTTTATCTTGTTAAAGTGCTGAAGTAAAAGTTACAGCTATGAAGAAAAATAGCATTTCCTTTTCTCGTTTGCAGTAGCATTAATGTCAGCAGGTTCCCTGAAATCCCTTGAGAAATATCTATACAAGATCAAAGAGTGGTTAAAATACTATAATATCCCTCCTGTTCCTGAGTCCTAATGAGGGATGTCCCAGGTTCAATTCATATAGCCTTTAAAAAAATAAATGCACACATTACTAAGTCCCAGTTTTTAGGTCTTTATTCTTAATTATAACCTGAAATTATGAAGCTTTTTGCCAGTAGTAATGGAGTGGGCACAATCAAACAGAACTAGCTGGTTGGGAGCTATATTAAAAGTGGAGTAAATGGATATATTAAAAACGGAGCAAAAATTACCGACACATCTATAGTGTGTTTTAGTTTTCTTTTCAGGTTTAGATTTACATAGCAGTAAAAACTAGAAACAGAATGCCTTTAGAAGACACGAAGAAGATGTACTGATATTGAGTGTTAAAGGTGTGAGAAAACTGTTAAGTGAATGATTTTTTGGGAACAGTTTGAGATATGCTATTTGTAAGGTCATTATTAGCCATACAAATTAATGAACGGCTGTTAATAGTAAGTGATGTAAATATGAAAGAATTACTGTTTCAACAATAAGATGAAGTATTCAAAATGTTTCATGGGATATGCGATACACACCAGAACAGAGTTTGAATAAATATGTAAATTTTCCTGTCATGGACTGTAAAAGGATAGAGTCTTTGATGTTCTCCCCAAGGTGTCCTTTTCAACGTTTGTTTTCTGGCTTGTTCTGTTAGGCTGAGGATATTGTGAATATGAAAGACATACAAACTGCCAGCCAGTTTTTGCTCTTAGGACTGTTTGATTGCAGTAAAAAAGTAATCTTTGCTTTTTTTGATTAGAATTCTTTTTTTGGTAGTAATATTAGCATGACAGACTGGAAAACAAATCTAGCACAGGTGTCAGGTGTCAGTTGTTCATTATCCAATCTCAGTCTCTTCTGATGGCCAGCAGATGAGACGAACTATAGTAGCCTCTGACTCAAATTCTTCCCACAAGTACAATGCTCAAAAAAAAAAGAAAAAGAAAAGTTTTCATCACACACTTCAGCTTTTTCTTTCCTTTTTCTTACAGTGTTTTACTCAAAGCCATGCAGAGACAGAGAACTATTAGGATAAAAATCAAAACCCTCCTGGAGTTAGGCTCATCTGACTCCATTTCCTGTAATGTTGGAATATCTTGTCTTTAACTGGTACCTCACCAGCTAGCTATCATCTGGCCTCCTGCCGACTGCTGAGTTGTTTATAAAAACACATTTTTCTCTGCATATGATACAGATGCTTTGGAAGGGAGAGGAATATATTAAGCATGCAGAAGAGATAGGCAGCCTTTTCAAGTTTCATGGGTCTTGGTGGGAAATCAAGGGAAGTTAGTGGCAGGAAAAATAATTCAAAGTCTTTAAAGGTCTTTTGAAGTGATTTCTTCAAAGCCCACCTTTTGCATTTTACTGTACAATCCTTAAGTTTGGAGATGCAAATCCAGGCATGATATTGTATCACTCAGGAAATTGCAAGAGTTAAATCTACTGTGAATGAACAGGCAGGCTGAGATTCATGTCACCTGTCTAAAAATTTATATGTCTGTGCAAGCTATTTAGTTTCTTTTATCAGTGGGAGATAAGTAGCTGAAGAGGATGGTTCATCATGTCCTAGGCTGGGTGTCAAGGAGAAGTGGTTCGAGTCATACTTTGGAAGTGAGTTTATCTGTCCTTTAAATACAGTTTACCAACTTGAAGTAGATAGGTAACTTTCAGATGACTGGGGTCAGGTTGTGTGGACTCCACCAGCAGTGACTTGCTAGTGAGTGTCATGCTGCTAATACGGAATGTTCCACTGCAGAAGAGAATAAAATGAATCTAGATCTTCTGATCCACCATTTAAAAGCTATCTAGGAAAAGGACTAGAAAAACATGCTTTATATAAGCCTAACTATCTACACCAGCATTATGGGAGACAAAGGAGAGTTCATTTTACTTGATACATTCAGCTTCCTAAATCTTTAAGTTACCTGTAAGTTATTTCAGATCCCCATCTCATAAACAGAATTATTCACTAGACTGGAAATATTATAACATGAACGTTTTGAAGACAAGATTCATTTCAAAGGAGAATTTAGTATGTGAATTTTGAAAGTGTTCAGTGGTCACTGAACAGCATCTGGTTTCTGTGAGTTCTACATGCGGGTAAGTCTTTAATTTTAATTTCTGAATGAGAAAGCCAAAAGAATCAGAATTAATTCTATCCCTCTCAGGATGTTCCTTCTGAAGCAGAGAGTTGGCACTCATGTAACAATGGGAATGGGCCCAGGCCAAAGCAAGTCTCCTTTGAAAATGGTCCAGTTAATCCTTTTAAGGCTATTTTTCAAAACACTGAAATAAAGGAATTAAAAATAATCAAATATCTATTGTATATCATTTTAATTTGTGAGAGCAAGAAAAATATTTTGAAAAAGAAGTCATCAGTTATTAAGAGAATAAGGAGCTAATTTGGAGTCATTGTAGCCAAACCTGTAAGAAATGACCCCTTGAAAAAGCAGAAACTGGTAATATAAGGCTCAGTTTTGCTTGCTACCACTTCAGATATTCTGTCTGGTTTTGGACTTCTCTCCTGCTGTGCAGGAAATCTTGACTAGTCTGCGTGCAGCAGGTTTTCTGGGGTTCATGTAGTGTCATGGCACAGCAGTATTTGTATTGCAAGTGAGGTAATAACACGATGGCTTTCTGAAATGTGGTGTTTTCACAGGCAAACTGGGTACTAATGAGGTCCCCATGGGCAGCTGGGTGATTTAAATATTTTAATTCTCATCCATCTCTTTTGTAGCAGTAACTTGTTTACCATTTACTGCTGCGATAGCAGTAAGAACTGCAGTACTAGAGAGTGGGAAGGAAAGGCTCTTGTCTGAGCAGCAAATTTGGTGGGACTCTGTTCAATTCATTCCAAGATTTCTCCCTGAGCAAGTTTCTTGACTCTCTTCCTTAAGGATTTTCTGCCAAATACAAGAAATAACCACTTGGTCTGTCTAAAATACATAAGGCTACTAGTGAACCTGAGGAAAACCAGCAAGATCTGCTGGCCCCTGTTCATTCTTTGTCTACCAGCCAAAAAAATACTTGCCCATAAGGAGAAAAGTTGACCATTTATTTCCTCCTCTGTTCCAGATATCATCATGCCCTGTAGCACAGAAAAGTAGCTATTGGCTGATGCTAGTGTATATATGCTACTGTCACTGCAGCTTAATCAGGCCAGAAAGATGACGTTTTTATTTACAGAACCAAGGGATTTTTTAACAAGTTTCAGCCAGCTGCACGAGAGCCCTGCTTTTTGCCACTCCAGCATCTGGAGCTTTCTGCTAATGCTCTATGTCACATGCAGTGTGAAAAAAGGAATCTTCAACTGGATCAGGTTGGTCAGAGCCCTGTCGAATCTCACCTTGAATGTTTCCAGGATGCAGCATCCCCCAACTCTCTGTGCAACTTGCTCCAGTGTCTCACCATGTCATTGTAAAAAAAAGTCTTCCTTTTATGATATCTGAATCTACCCTCTTTCATTGTAAAACCATTACTCATCCTATCACAGCAGATCCTAATAAAAAGTCTGTCCTCATCTTCATTATTAAGCTCCCTTTAAGTACTGAAAGGCTACAATAAGTTCACCCCCCAGTTTTCCTTTCTGCAGGATGAACAACCTCAATTCTCTCAGCCTTGCTTCAGACTAGAAGTGTTATATCACCCTGATCATTTCTGTGGACCTTCTCTGGACCTCCTCCAACAGCTCTATGTCCTTCCTGTGCTGGGGACCCCAGATCTGGTTGCAGTGCTCCAGGTGGGATCTCTCAAGGACTCTCCCTCCATATGCTGGCCACAGTTCTTCAGATACAAGTTGGCTTTCAGGGCAGTGAGCACACTTTTCATCCACCAGTACCCTCAAGTCCTTCCTGGCAGGGCTGCTCTCCATCCCTTCATCCCCAGTCCTGTATTGATACCAGGGGTTGCCCTGACCTGGTTGCAGAACCTTGCCTTTATTGAATCCCATGAATATCACTTGAGAGTCTCAGAGAAATAAGTCATCTCAATGGAGAAAAAAATTACAACTCCAATGATCATTTAAATTAGTCTAAAATAGAAATGCAGATGATGGTGTCAGACTTTTCTCCTGTTAGAAGACCACTGATTAGAGATCTTTAGCTGAAATGAAACTTAAGGAAAAAAGAAGGAATCAGAAAGCAAAGTTTTATAAACCAAAATCCTAAAACACTATTCCTCCTGTTTAGATATTTTAAGGGCTTGAGGTAATCTAAAAGCTGCATTTCCCATATCTTAAACTGTTATTTTCATGTTTTGCTGAAGACTTGTGAAACACACAGACTTTTCCTCTTTGAAAGGAGACTGCAAAAGGAAAGTTGTCACTCCTTCATTCTGCAGGCCTCAAAGGAAAACATTTAATACCCAAGAAGCTTGCCTCAACAGCCAAGGGGACAAGATGCTGGGGCACATAACATTATGGAGAGGGGTAATTTTCTCAAAGAAGCAGCTGGGCAGATGTAGATCAGAGCTCTTTCTGTCTGCAACACTCCTCTGCATATTGTATTCTTACCCTCAGCTGATTTGGTGTGGTCATTCCTGGAACAGTTTTAGTTTACCTTACAGCAGTTAATGTCAAGAAAATTGTGTGAGGCTGCAATAAACTGATCCAAAACACTCCGGGAGATTACAGAAGTGAGAGCTATGGATGGGCTGGGATTTCCCTACTGCATGAAGGCTGCAATTGATTTGCATGCAAAGATTTTTTGTTCAGTCCTACTGTTAGGTGGTTTATGCAGAAAACAAGCAATTTTGCTTATTTCTGACAAAGCCTGCTCTTTCAAGTGGAGGCAATGCAGCGGCCCAGACTAACAGGACATTATGGGACTGGGTGTGCTCTGGGATTCACACTGTGTGAACCACAATTCCTCCAGCGCATGGGCAGCCCTAAAACTCACTTCTTCAGCCCATTTAGACTGCATAAAACTATAATGTGCAGTTATTGTTTTCAAAAACAACAGTTTCCTTCCGTTTTAAAGATCCTGAGACAGAGACACTTCTTGAGCTAAACATTAGTATAATGTCCTTATTGTTATGTTTTTGAGGGATATCTGCTTTCTCTCAGGTAAAAGAAATACCTTTCCCTTCCCTCCCCAACATAACTGTCTGAAAGCTAGCTATCCGGTGTAAATTAATTTTCCTAATTTCCTCTGAAGTTCCCTAGGAAAGACAATCACCTCCAGATCATTCACCTGACCTATTTTAACATGTATTTAGAAAAAGATGAATCAGAATTTTGTCTTTCCCAGGGTTCTGCTGTCCTGAACACTCCCTGTGAATCTAATGACTGATATTTATTTTGTCTAGAGAGTTTATACAGTAGCATCTTCGGTAATAGAGTTGATAGATAAAGACACATGAAAGCATACAAAGCTAATAATAAAACAGTAGCAGTGGGAAAATGTATGTAGATATACACAGATCAAAGCAGCTCCTTGAAATTTAGCAGATTATAGAAAATAAATACATAACTGAGTTCAGAAGAGAAAATGAAATAGAAAAACAAGAAGAAAACATCTCAAATGATTTTGTTATGTGATCTGTGTTGAATACTTTGTGTTGTAATCATATGCATGACAATGATCTTGCCTGATAATAATAAGAATGATCAAATAATGAACGCAGGGCTATGGAAAATCTACAATTGGGTTAGATCTTGTTTTGGCTATCAAAGTTTTATTGATTTGTAGAGGCATATCATAAATGACAGCCCATTCTCCAGAGACCTTCCAGTCTAAAATATAAACCAGAACAGGCAGATGGTTTATAACAATGCCCCCCACCTTCACTGGGCAAAGGAAAATAAAATATAAACAGATTGTGCAAATTCAGAGCAGCAGTTTCATCTGTTTCTAGTACCACTGTATGAGCTACTGGTTTGCTTTGAATGTAGGCACTATGATGGCTTTTCAGGTTTTGATGGAGAGATTCTTTTCTATTAGTTACTTGTGATATAGGAAAAAGGATAGAAGAGGAAGATGTGTGACCAAGACCTTTGGACAGCAGAAGTAAGAGCTGACCTTCTGTTGTACAAGAAATTTGGTGGGTGTGTTAAATAGAAATTATGGAAGGACTGGAATAAAAAAAAATTGCTTAGAGGAATATGAGGAATGGAGGACATTAGAGAAAACTGAGAAGAAAGAGGGATTAAAGGTCCAGATAAAGCACCAAAGCGAAAAGAAAGGATATTACAACAATTAAAGGGGGTAGTTTTCAAAGATTTCAGAAAACTAAAACTGGAATAAGCAGCATGCAGAAGACCATATTGTGCATGATGAAGCTGCACGATCAGATCATAATCACCAGAGGGTGGCTTGGCACTGGAACACGTTCCCCAGGGCAGTGGTCACAACACTAATGCAGCCAGAGTTCAAGAAGCATTTGGAATGAGGCCCATGGTGAGAGTCTTGGGGCTGTTTTTGCAGAGCCAGGAGTTGCACTCCAATGATCCTTGTGGGTCCCTTCCAACTCAGGATATTTTATTATATTATGAGTCTAGGATATCTGGACAATAAGAAATCAAATGAAACACTACAATATCATTGTACTGTATTTGCCAAACAAGAAAATGTAAGTTTTACTGCAGTTCCCACTAGAGAGAACAACAGTTTCCCATTGTGCCAGGGGACTTGAGTCAGATCTGTAACATGCACTGGCCTTTGCAGAACCCTGAGCAGAAGCAGTGAGTGGCCTCAAAGGAACATAGAATGGTGTGTGTTGGAAGGGACCTTAAAGACCATCTAGTTCCACCCCCCCTGCCACGAGCTGGGGCAGCTTTTGCTAAACCAGGTCGCTCAGAGCTCCATCCAACCTGGCCTGAAACACTTCCAGGGGTGGGGCATCCACAACTTCCCTGGGAAACCTATCAGTTCCCCAGCACTCTCATGACTTGTTTGTTGACGGCTGTGGATCTTGGGTGTTCCAGGGAATGCAACAGAACACAAATGCTCCGCTACAGGGAATCTGGCAGTGAGCTTTGCTTCTTCAGCAGCTGCTGACATAGGAGGTGGTAGCCTGGACTATAAATATGACCAGATGACTTTCTATCTGCTTGGTAACTACTGAACAACCAGCTCCACAGTAAAATGCATGCAATAGCAAGATAGTTGCAATTAAAGAGTAAATTATGATGACATACGTTATTTCTCAATGTCTAAACCATGGTTGAAGGTTACACAGCAATTACTTTTGATCTCATTAAGAATAATTAGTAATTATCAAGTACTCTACGGAAAATGTGATTACTATGAAGCTACCTGGTATTTCCCCAGGGAAACTCTATCTAGTTACAGAATATATATGCCCCATTACTTATAGCGGCACATAAAGTACTACTTTATTTATGCCATACAAGCAAAATAAGCCTGTTGAAATGTTTAATGAAATATTTGGCAATGACAAAAGCTTTGCTGTGCCTATATTACAGAATGTTTACAAGTTCTTTTAAATCACCTACTCTTACCTGCAATCTTACATGCCTTATTTTTTAAGGCAAAGAAATAGATGCATTAAAAGAAAATTAAGATCATGCCAATCCTTCTCACTTCTTTTCTGATGCATTGCTCAGAGAATAAGATTTGGAAGACACCTCCTTCTAACTAGAAAAAGCTAAAGGCCAAGGTGGAGCAAGCTCAGCCTAGCCAGCTGCAAGCTCCAATGTTCACGCAGGTATCAGAGAGTTAAGCCATGGAGTTTCAAGCAAGCAAGGAAGTTTATTTCGGGAACACTACACAGCTGTCAGAACTCACAGTTAGGTGGCAAAAAACACACACAGGCCACAGGTCTTCTTGGCTATATATACATCAAAGGGGCTTAGGCACGTGCTGTGCTGCCTTCTGAGCTATTCCCTTTCCTTCCTTCTCTTCCCTTCCACCCCTTGTGAGGAAAGGAATGCTTCTTTGCTTCTTTTCAGATAAGAGTTTCTTGTTTTATCTACCTTAGGTGGCAAACAGCTCTGAGGGAAAGCCAAAGAGTGGTTGTTCTCATACATTCTCTCAACATGTTTCTTTTAGGTATGACGGGTTTCTTGAGCAGTTTCCAAATCATTTACCTCCTCGACCATTTCTTGTGCAGGGTTCCCTCAAGCCCCACACCAGCTGACCACAGCATTAGTGCAAAGGAATACAGATCTACCCACCTGACTTTGCCAGCAGCCTTCAGAAAGATAAGCAGTTGTTTAAATCTCAAAAGAAACAAAGAGAATAAAATGCAAACTGGTCTTTCACAATGATGCAGTTCCCAAGAGCACCAGCTGCTGTGAAAAAGGCATCTAATATAGAAGTAGAATGCACCTTTTTTTTTTTTTTTAAATTTTAAAATGTTTTGATAATGATTAGAAAGGAAATATTTTATATTGGCAACCGGTTATGTGTGGGAGGGTGCAAATGTTTATACTGAAACAAGGAATTATTTGTGGATGTTTATGATCACAGAGTAGACTGGCTTAAAAAGTTTTTTTTTTTTTTGTTCTGTACTGTTGAGAAATTACCCTGGTTTGTGAGTTTAAAAGTCCTGAAGTTTCATTTTATTACATTTTGAAATCCAGTAAATGGAACTACAGAAATCATCAGTAAAGTTGCCACATGCTAGATTGACACAGAAGCCTGCTTTGAGAAAACCCATTTTGTCAGAAATAGTTGAATTAGCCCCAATAGGAAAATGTTTATCAGAAATGTGGAAGAACCTGCTTTTCCTGTGAGTTACTATTTACCCATAAACCAGAGATGAGAGAATCAGAAGAATTATTTTCTCCCTCTTTCTCACATTTTCTGATTGGACTCAGAATGGAAAATTAAGTGTTATTTTCAGTGCTTTTATCGTGTAGAGTGAGAAAAATGCCTTTGGTATTATGGCAACACCAAGAAATCTCTGCTAAGATTAGGAACCACATGATTCATTAAACCATACATTGTTTCCAATTCCAAAATAACTTGTTTATTACCAGTGGTACTTGCACTGAGGAAAGTATTCTCTTTCCTTCATTGTCAACAAGATTTTGTAACCTTTCCTCCTATTTAATTCGTAATTTTGACTCTAATATTATTTCAGAAGGTGCTATTTAATTATATTTCACCTCAGCCTTTAATGTTTTGGTAGTTCTGCAAATATTTTTTGATTTCTTCACACTGTAATATATTCATTCAGCACCTCAAGATACATGTTTTTTTCAATCATTCAGATATTTTTTCCCCCACAATGATGGGACTGATATCTAAACATGTACGTGTTCTATTTGGCATTATCAGGTCTCATAATTATTTTATGTTCATATTGGAGCACATATACCCTCAGAAAAGTACAGGTCTTTTAAGACTGTATGGGTTCACATGTTGAAATTCAGAATATATTTGAAATTTGGAATATATTCCTATGTTTTTTAGAACAGTTATGTGAATGCAGTTGTATAAGTATTATCTGGTTCCCAGTCAAGTTGCAGACATATACTGCATGGATTAAATTTCCTTTAGGAGATTTATTTTTGCTCTCATTCCATTTTTTTAATGGTGATTTATCTGGAAATACATTTAAGTCTATAGTATTGTTTCACTTGCTGTTTCCTTCCCCCTTAGACCCTACCCTTGTGATAAAATAGATCTACTGTCCTCCAAACATTCAAGGATGATGTACAGGATTTTCTGTGCTTATTATCCTACTGTGTAGTTCTAATCAAATTAGATTACCTCCAGCATGTTATCCTTGTCTGCTTTCTGTTACATCCTTGAAAAAGTACAGGTGGGCTTGTCAGATAAAGAATTACTCTGGATAAAACCAGATTCAGTGTTTTTGTCCATCTCAGATTTTTCTTGGTGCTGTGTGATCTCAGGGTTTCTCTTCTTTTTGAGGTCCACTGTCTTATCTTTCTTCTTTCCTTCAGCTTTTTTCAGTATTGACCAGGTTATGTCAGTCTCCCTTTAGAGAATTACCTGGTTTCACACAGTCAGAAATTCAGCTCACTATTTCCTTTCAACTCCAAAGAAAAGACTATTTGACCTTAGGACCTTGACTGGATTCTGCGATCTGGTGCCACATGGGTGGTTCTAAGGTCCCATTCTCTCACGGAACGACTCAAGACACCTCACCAAAAGTGCTTAGGGTCTTTATTCTGCTTGAGTTCCAAATATTTATACTCCTAGAACACAGGCACACTCCTGTGGTCTGTAGGCTCTGTTCACTGTGGACCATGACAGATATCCCTGCCCTATGCTGGCTGCAAACAGCTTTACTTTTGTGCTGTCATGAGAGATACATTTTCCCATTTAAAAGCCATAATTGACTATTTCTTGGGGATAGTCTCCTAGAATAACCCATGCAAATTACTATTGCTGAACAGATTTGCCATTAAAGGGAACTATTCTGCTTTATTATTTAAAGTTCCAGTTATTCAGAGCATGAAGGTATATATTTTGCCTTTAGTGGGTGAGCAATTTGGTTCAAATCAATGGTATTATTGGTTCCTTAAAGTCAAGCAAATGTTCAGGAGCTTTGCTGACTGACAGCCTATGTAAACACAGTGTGCATCTTAACAGGGAGTTCAAATCAGTGCTCAGTTTCATGCTGTATAAATCACACTCACTACATTTATAAATATAATTTACTGAGCTGCTCCTTGATAAAATGGCCTTACATATTAATCTTTTCAAGCATTCATGTGTTTGTTTCTCTTCATGATACAATTATCATTCAGATTTCTTTGCTTGTATTAGTGCATTGCTAAGAGGGAGAGCTTGTGTTTCCTTAAGTACCACATATTTAATAGCAGCAATACTTTTTGAAGACAGAGAAAAATAGCTTTGTATGCTTCATCCCAGAAAGTGGGGGGAAAAAAGGTACATTAGAGAGAATGTATTCAGAATTTTGAAACAGTCACTTAGTTGGATTGCAGGGACATTTGGCAGAGGATAAGACCCTACAAGTTTCCACAATTAAGTCTTACCCAGTAGATGGCATCCATACACCAACACTTGAGCTTCTGCTCAAAGTACAGTGCAGTAAAGAGTTTTACAATGTTTTATTTATGAAAGAAAATTAACTTTGAATCTTTGTGTTTTGCCTCAGGCAATAGAAGCAGTAAACATGATTTTCACACCAATAGGTAACAAATAGTTTCCTTAACAAATTAGATGAACTCTGATGTCTGGTTTCAGATTGCTTTAGAGTGATGTTTGTATAATATATTTCTCTTTCATTCAAAATCTTTTGTTTTACATGGGATAAAGTGAAAATGACTGGAGATATGCTGTGAAGCACGAATTATTTTTGGACAACAGGCATTTTGGTTTTTAAGACCTGTTTTTAATAAATGTATAAGCCATTCAATTTTTTGGCTGCCTGGTGCTTCACAGAGGCATTTTGCTTTCCTATTTCAGCCTCCTTGATATTATCACAATATATTTCACAGAAGTTGCTTAATTACAGTTCGTAAGAAATACCCCTATGAGGTATTGCCAATCTGTAGTGATATATCTATACTCATTTTATAATTGGGAAACCAGCTATTGAAATGAGAGTGACTTAGTGTCTCAGTGTCAGAGCAAGGAATGGAGCCCAGGGTAAGTGCCTTCTGCTTCCCTGGCATATCCATTGCAGATGTGCCTCACAACTATCCACACCAGCCCTTACACATCTGGCAGCACTGCAGTACACCGAGTATAACTGCATTGGTTTAGATAGAGCTAAAGGTCCTTGTGATCTCTTGTATGTGGAAACGCAGAGAAACAATTTAGTGAGGATGCTTCACAGATCCTTTGGGACTGGATAGCTTTTATACTTTGTTACATGACTAGGTATGGTTGGATTCCAAGTCTGCATTTCTGACTTCAATGGAGAGTCATTGGGGTTGCATTTATCCAGGATTTGAATTGAACTGAACACAAGTCAAAAACTTGTGACCATTTAATTTCATTTTCAATTGCTTCCCAAATCCCTTTTTGTTAAATATGATTTTTTTTTTCCCCATGGAAATTTTTTAAAACCTAGTGTTTGTTTAGAAAAGATGCTGTTCAAGCATCTGTCCCTAGGGTATTTTTGAAAAACCTTATTCCTTTGTACCATCCTGATTGAACATATAATCCAAATCCCGCTGTCATGACAGTGAATTCCACTCTGTAAGAGTTCTGATGGCGACGAACTTGTAAAGGGTTCAACTGCTGACTGAGGCACTGACCTTTTCCCTCTGGTGACAGAGAAATCCTTCATTAGGCTTGCAGCTGAATTTTAGACAGTTTAAATTAGGGGAAATTAAACTGTCCTTAAGAGGTTCATCTTCATCTATTATTAAACAACAGGTTCTCCTAGATCAGGTTTTTTATCACATGCAATATTTTATTTTCTTCTGAATGAAAACTTTTTTCGGCTGCTGTACACTCATACAAGATTTTCTTTCAGAGGAGTCAGCTGACTTAAGGTCTCTGACTACTATGCTGGGAATGGGGACATTATCTCCAGAGACATCAGGGAATTAATGCCACGACTAAGTTGTTTTCTTTCCCTGGATACAATTGTTTAACACTGATTCCTCCTTTAGCCTAATGAAATTGAAAATCTTGATATTGGGTATAAATGGCGGTTAGGCAAGGTACAAAATGACTGTATATTTCTTTTAATAGTTGAGAAACTGATGAGATTTTTCACCTTAAATCTGACTGTTCTATTCCTGATGTGCTCCGCACTGTCTTCAGGGCACGATTCCTAACAAAATATTTTTCGAGCATCAAGATTAGAACAGCTTCTTCCCTGGTAAGATTTAGAGGAACTTTCTGTAATTCTGTTCTGTGACTCTTCCTTTGGGAAAAGTTGAATGTATTACACATGACTATTGAATTTACAACAAATTCAGCTTTCTTATGAAATACAATGCTTTAGAGCTTGACTTAATGAAATCCTTTAACAATGCATATCAGTCAGCACCTGTGCTGCCTGTGTTACATTCAAAAGATATATTTCAATAAATTTCCTACTTTTTCAAGTGAAATTTCCCTATGATTGAGTGGTGCCTGAAGCTGAATTTTCTTTTTAAAGTCTGAACAAAAACTGTGAAATCATTTGTGCCTTACATCCCCAAAATGAGATTTTTCCCTACAGAAAAATTATTGCAGTACTATTTTGCTCTTTATAAGTTAAAAATGGGTGAAGCTTGAGATCTCAAGCTTACTTTAATCACTAGACTAATCCCTGATGACAAATGGTTTGGTGACTAAGAACTGACTTGAAAAAAAGGTAACCATGTCATGTTTAAAATGATGGCAGATTTAGAATACGCTCTGCATGTACAAATTTCAGTTTTGACCGCTGTTGTCATCACTATTGGTGGTGACTGCATCTTGACCAACAAACCTCCTCGTCTTTCTTGATCAATATTTTGAAATTATAGGCAGTAAATGAGTCAGATTAGCCAGGGAAAAGACACAGAGCCCTGACTGAGCGAAGGATTACAACTTCATCTGGCTCATGAATCTCTTTCAAACACTAGAGACCCTGACCAGTTCAAATTTAGAACTGAGCATTCAGTGCTCCTTGAGGAGGTAAATTGTATGTCCTGAGGGCTGAGTCGTGGACTTATGGGGCTAAAGGATTGAATGTAAAATACCTCTGAATTAGAGACAGGTTTGTCAGATATCCAGAGACTGAGCTCACAATTTACTGCCTAATATATTGAAACAAAGTGGGTTCAATGATTCACTGCTAAACATGTAGATAAGACACCTACTTAAAGGGAAGTTAAGGCTTTTTTGCTTAAGCATTAGTTATTTGGAATATAATTACTTCTGGAAATGTTGATATTTCCTGAGTAGGGTGCTGTCAAGTTTTGTGTTTCAAAACTAGATTCTGCAAAAAGAAAGGCTAAAAGAATGGTAGAAAAGTTGAAGAATGATAGATACATCTTGAACTTGTTACCTTTGGAAAGGAACATAATTTTTCACTTCATTACCTCACTGTGTCAGAAGCAAATGACAAAACCTGTGTTAGTGAAGAAAAACAGAAGCCTGACACTGATTATGAATGTTCTTTTGCCTCACTCTGGGCAGACATTTCCAGGGATCTTTGTGAGTGTTTCCACAGTTGAGCTGCAAGTGCAAGAGGGAATAAACTTCCTAAGAGCCAGGGGAAGGAAGAGTCAGTAAAAACATGAGCAAACATGGCCTTGAGAGCATGTAATTTGGAGTATTGGTCCACATTTGAGGATTCAGTGTCAAATTTAAACTGACATTGACAGTCCTTTTCAAACAAGCCTATATGACCATTACCATATAAATCTTACTGTGTTGGAAGGGTTTGAACAACACCTTTGCAGTGATCCATGAAAATTACTGAGAGACAAAGCAAGTATTGGACTCTCCCTCCAGTTAAGCACAGGAAATTTTACTGTGTTTGCCTTTCAATAAAGGTATTTTTCGTGCTCCAGTTTTATGTGGTGGAATGTAGAAGGTAAGAAGAAAGAATAAAAAGAGCAAATGAAAACATACCTGGTGGATGATCAGGAGGTCATTCATTTTTGGTCTTTATGTTAATTGTTCTGGCCCATCTCTCAAGTGTGTCCAGGTCCCTCTGGAAGGCATCCCTTCCCTCCACCATGTGTCAACTGCACTTCACAGCTTGGAGTTGTCAGCAAACATGCTGAGGGTGCACTTGATCCTCCTGTTTGTGTTGCCAACAAAGATAATAGACAGTGCCGGTCCCAGTGCTGTTGAGTAGCTCAGCCGTGTCCATATCCCAGGTAATTAGGGCTCCCGTTTCCTTCCAGTGACAGCCTCCATTTTCCCTAGTCTTCATTTTATCACTGATGTACCTATATATATATATATATATATACAGAAGCTTTCTGTGATGTCTTTGACACCTCTGGTCAGATCTAATTCTATCTGGGCATTACTTTCCTAACCTGATCCCTGCTTACTTGGACAATTTCTCTATATTTCTCCCAGGTGACGTGTCCTTGCTTCCACTGTCTGTAGGGTTTTCCATGCTGAGTTCTTCAAAAAGAATAGAGTTCCATGCTGCGTTCTTAAATTAGCAGCTCACTCATCATTCAATCTAACAACAGGATGCCTAGGTTGGTCTTCAGACCACAGGCAAAGATATCCCAGGGACATTTGAGTTCCATGCTGTGATATAAAATCAAGAATGTTCTGTTCCAAGGTTATCCCTAGTCTGATGTCAATCAATTCTGTGTCATCAAGCAGCTAAACATCTCAGAAGAAAATGACACAAGGCATGGTAGAAACTACAGTGGTAGTTAGATCTGTTCCGTGCAGCCAGTTTCTGGGAGTTTAATGTTATTTCTCATCTGCCAGGATAAAAAGGTGTATTGAATTTCACAGAAATCAAACATCCTAAAAGGAGTAATTAACCTCTGGAATCATAATGCTTACACTTGAACTTCTCTTCAGGTTCTCTGCTGACTCCACCTGTACCATGACCCTTTTAATTACTGCATTTTATCAACAGAGCCATAAGTGAACATTAAGGTTAAATATACAGACCAAAACAAAGAAGCTTTCAAACAAGTGCTCAACTTGAAATACAAGGTACAATGACAAAAAATGCTAGTACTTTTGAGTCAAATCTATGCTTAATTTATTCCCTAATATACAGGAGACAAATGCATATATATATATATATATATATATAGTGATGAAAGGCTGCAAAGATGTGATTGCATGATAAGAATGCAAAAATATTTTATTATTAGTTTGCATTTCTGTAGTATTTTACTTCTTCAAAGCATCACACTACACTGAAAAAAGTGCTACTCATGCAGGGAAGATGACATCAGTGATACTGTTAGACAGACATCACAACTGTGACCCTCCAGGAATGCTGCATTTTCATCTCATATTTTCCTAGGCATGAGACTTTTTCTAGGAAAAGAATCCGGAGACAAATCTTCCTTTATCTAGGAAAAGAATCCAGGGACAAATCTGCCTTACATTACACACCACTCCAGAAATTCAGCAATGAAAATCTAAGATGTAACATACCTGTGCTTTAGTTACATGGCAGATCATGCTGTTTATAAAGTGTTTGTCTTGCTAACAGCTAGAGACCCTTGAAAGACAAT
Source organism: Anabacerthia variegaticeps (assembly GCA_035583185.1). Lineage (NCBI taxonomy): Eukaryota > Metazoa > Chordata > Aves > Passeriformes > Furnariidae > Anabacerthia > Anabacerthia variegaticeps. Next base: position 32,475,402 of record JAWWEW010000001.1, on the reverse strand, counting down.
CCTACCAGCTTCCTTTTAGCTATAAGGATTACAGCAATTTTTCAGACGAGAGAGTGGCCACTTGCTCCTTTTCTTCTCTCCTTACCTTGTAGAGGGTCTACCAGCAATGTATTGAAGGAGATCTGAGGGTCTGCAGGCACTCTAGACATGTTTTGACATGTGGGGTATAATGTAGAGGAGCCAACATGCCTGGAATCTTGCTTGCAAGCAGGAAAACAGTATCCAAAATGGGCAAGTCTCAGTTTGATCGCGAGCTCACGCCCAAACTTCAGCTGAAAATCTAAACAAAGCCAGGATGATAAAGCCAGAAGAAACTAATACAGTCTTCTAATGTGCTCTCTGAAGCATAAAAGTCTCACAATGTTAATAATATTTTTTTTCATTTACGAAAGTCTGCAATTCAATTAGCTCAAAGACTTTAGAAAGACATTTCTTCTTGAGTTAAAGGCAGACATTTGTGATTTACATTCCCCTTAGTAAGGATCCAAAGGCGATTGAATCTTATTGACAAAACCAGTTTTGCATCTTACTTCCTAATTGAATATTTCTCATCTCAGTTGACAGTTCATGTGCTGTTGTTCTACAAATGTAGAAAGTATTAAGAAAATAGAATGCACCCATACGGTACAGCCTCTGATTTGCAACTGGCATGACTTGTCTGAACTGTTCAAGACAATTTTCAAAGCAGAACTCACCACAGTATCCCTGTTAGGGTTAGCAAAAGTCTTATGCAGATAATGATCTTGCTACTTGGTATTTGTACATATAACAATGCTTTGATTGTCTTTGCCATAGAAATAACAAAAATCATAGGATAGTTTGGGTTGGAAGGGGTCTTGTTTCAAGCACCCTGTGATGCACAGGGAGGCCACCCACTAGATCAAGGTTTTCAGGGCCCCATCCAACCTGGCATTGAACACCTCCAGGAATGACATGACACCAGCTAAGCAGGACTTCTTTCAAGATTTCCTGTAGATCTCAATTCTGGTAAAACAACTTTCTTAGTCTTGCTTATTATACCTCAGAAAAGTTAAATGAGTTTCTTTATCCTTTCTTTCACTGATGATGAAGAAAGAGGAAGCAGAATTTTGTAGTAGAAAAGACTAGTAATCAATTCTTCACCCTAATCCCAGAAGTCAGGTTGCTGAGAAGGCAGTGTTGTATCAAGAAGGATGTTGCAGACAAGTCTGAAAAAATCTCTATGTTAAAAGCACTCTAAGCAACTTTTCCATTTTCACTGGGAGGACAGAAAGAAGGACAAAGTCCTAGGTACAATCACAAGTAGTTCACAACAGCTTCTGCCACCATCAAAGCAAAAACAATAGGTCATTAGACTCTCAGAGTAGAAAGATTCTGTTTTGGTGACAGCTGCTCTGTTGTGTAATGTGCTGAGGAAGATGCCATTAAGTGTAGTTAAACAGAAAACTTAAAACATAAGGACAGAGACCTTTTTTCTTCTCAAGATGAAAACCCTCTGTGTACATACAAAATTATCACACGTCACAGCCATCCTCTCTTTTTTCTCTCAGGAAAACAGACAGATGTCCTACTGGCAGGGAGTATGAAGAGTGTTACAATCTCAATTTGCTTCATGCTACCTCTTTCTAATCCCATTCCTGCACTCTTCCATCAATTTCTGCTTTGTGTGTGTTTCCCTTTTTCCCAGGCTGCTACTTCTCCTCCCCATGCTTCCCTTGAATTTGTTTCTACCCTCTCCTCAAAAATTATTCTGCTATACCTGTCTGGCTGGTTTTTTTCTGTATCATCTTCCTTTATCTCCTCTCCATTCCCTGTTTTTTATACATGGCTTTTGGACACTTGTTCCCTAATGTTGGATCCAGTTCCTTGGTTAGCTT
>JAWWEW010000001.1:32366808-32473446 GCA_035583185.1 Anabacerthia variegaticeps | reverse complement strand
CTCTCCATTCCCTGTTTTTTATACATGGCTTTTGGACACTTGTTCCCTAATGTTGGATCCAGTTCCTTGGTTAGCTTCTCTGATCACCAAAGAGGTGAGATTCCTTAGATGCCTAGTGCTGAGCAGAGCAGGGGCCAGGCAGTGTCTTTCAGGCATTCAGACACTTTTCTCTGTTCCCCGAACTCCCTGTTTTTTTCTTGAGGCTCTAGTGCTACTGATCTCCTTCTGGTATCTCTCCAGATGACAGCATTTTCTGGTACCTGACATTCCTGGTCCCACTGACGGCACTGCCTCTAGATCTGCTCTGAGATGCACACACCTACCCTAAACAGAGCCCTCTTGGCTGGCTTTTCTGTCCTCCACTGTGCATTTGCAGACCTACAGATACCATTTGGTAAAAATGAGCCTAGAAGCGTTTGATCATACAAGAAGAGGGTGGTGTGTTGCAGTCAGTGATGTAACCCAGCTTCCAAAACTGACCACAAGCCACTCTTGCACCTCAGCAGCAAAGGGGCCAATAGCATCCTGGGCTGGATCAGCCACATGCTCAGGAGCAGAGCCTAGAAATCCAGGGGAGTGATTATCCCGCCATTTGGCACTTGCTAGATAGACCACATCAAGACACTGCATTCATCTTTGTGTCTCCCAGCGCAAGAAAGTTGTTGATAAACAGAAGCAAGTTCAGGAAAGGGCCACTAGGATGGTCAAGGACTAGTGTATTTAGCCAAGGAGGAAAGGGTAGAGAATAGGGTTTGAAATCAATTGAGGCCACAGTAAAAACTGTCTCCAATGAATACCTTATTTCAAACCAGCCAACAACCAACCAAAGCCCTTTGTGACAGACTTTTAAGCTGGTAAAAAGGTAGTCTTAGACTTAAAAGTTGTTGCATTAGGACAAGATATTTCTTATTCCTGAATTGCTCATAAAGGCCTGTTCATTTGAGACAGTGCAGCTGAATCTTCATTCTTTTTCTTTCATTGTAGTGGAAGCCATGCTTCTGGAAAATGTTGTAGTCAACATATATGATGCAGTGTGATATTGAGCAATGTGTTTGAAGGAAAATTTTAACTGGTTTGCAGCATAAAACATTACATAAAATTGGATATTTTCCCACCTTAGTTATGAGTTTAGGTATTCAGAGCCCTATTGACAACTTTCACAAAGCAAAGGGTATGATTTGGCACCTTCTCACTTTCCTGTCCTGCTGCATTGGAAAACTACAGTAAAAAAATTACTCTGCTGAGTCTGGGCTAGTTCCCAGAGAGCTGACTAAGGAGGAAAGACTATCTCCAAGTCTCTCAATCTGTTGTTGCCTTCTCCCCACCTCCTTCTACTCTGCTCTTTCTACAAACACAGCTTCTCTGGCTCAGGGATCGGTTGAACGAAAAAATTCCATTCTTTCAAAATATAAACACCCCCAAATAATTTGCTGAAATCTAGTATTTTGTTCATACAGAAAAAGTTCAGCTTTCCACCCTCTTCCCCCCTCCCTCCCCACCTCAGAAAATGGATTTTTTTCCAGGTTTTCTTTTTGGTAAAGATCGACTCACATCTTCTTCCATGGATCAAGACAAATGTAAAATTTTTTCATTGCCCTAATTGAAACATTTTATATGAGGTTGTTTCCAAACATTGTTATTTTGAAAATTCCTGAAACAAAAATATTTTTTGACTTTTAGAACAAAGACAGGAATATTCTGGCAATTGGGAACCTTTGAAAAAAACCCAAAAACCGGAACATGAGATAGATGAGATCAGAGCCCTTCTGTAAGCTGTCTTTCTTTCAGGGAACTGACATTTTTTCAATAAATGTGCTTTGTTAAACCCAGCAAAAGTAAATCACCCAAACTTTCAGTAAGTGTTCATGCCTTTTTTTTTTTTTTTTTTTGGTTTGGTTTTTTTTTTTTTTGGTAGATTCACTCAATAATTTAAGTTTGAAAGAATCTCCAGAGGTCATCTACTCCAACACCTACACAAAACAGGACCAGTTAGTGAAGGTTTCTCAGAGCCTTGTCCAATTGACTCTTGAGTATCTCCAAGGAGAGAAACTGTAAAACCTCTTGGAATCTGTTACACTATTTGGTGAATAAAACATAATCCTGGTACATAAACAAAATTTTTCATGTTTCAGGTGGTGTCCATTGTGTGTTGTAATTTCATTGTGCATTCCTGAGAAGAGTTTGTGTTGGTCTACACCCTCTTTGAAGACCGATTTGTGCATGTTAATGTTTATTGCTCATCTACTGTGCGTATTGTCATTTCTCTTTTTTTTTCATAAACGCACAATAGACAGTTATGTGTTTTTTGTTCCTTTTTTTCCGAGGGCAAAGGCCTGTAGTTTTTGTAATTATCTTAGTTCTATTCACTTTTACATGTGGATTCAGGTTAAAAACCCTTTTTATCACCTTTCTTAAATTATGAAGCAATCACTTGTAGCTCCCTAACACAGTTCACTTCTATCTCTGACCTGCACAGAGAGCAGCTCTGAACTTGGTTCTTCTTTTTACTTCAGAGGGGTCCTCATCAATTCTGACTTGCAATACTTTGAAATCAAAAGATGGGGATAAAACACTCCTGTCAGTATCAGTCATTATTCCATTACAAATTCTTCACAGCTTAAAGATAACTTGCTTAGAAATAGAAGGTGTCCTTCACTTTACATGCCATTTGATTTAAACCTCTTTGTGTTATATTCATGCATTCTCCTGATCACTGAAGTCCTAATACTTCCCTGCATGCATCCAAAGAGACCATTCTTTTCTTTATGGACAAAGGAAATCAGACTTGTAGCACTATCAGTTGGAAAAGTCAGCCTGCATAACAGAACAATTACTTGAAGTCTAACTTGCTTATTAGCGTGTAAATAAAAGTCTATTTTAAGCAAACAACTTTGTCATCTGCAGGAGTAATACTGTCTTCATGTCTGTGAGGTGAATGGATTCCCACAGTGCTACTATTCTGCAAGCCATATCTAATGAAGAGCTAAAATTCCCCCTAGTTAGAGTTGTGGATGGGCTATATTTTACTCATCTTACATCATCAACTCAGCAGTTTTCAAGTGTTTAGCATCATCTGTTCTGTTTCCCTGTATAGTCAATGAAAGTGGGTAGCTCATCCAAAGTCAGTGTTTATGCTAGGATGGGATGAATCACCTTAAACACTTTTACACTGACTACAGGCAGAGTCAAAACGAACTAATTTAGTTCAGGTCCTGTTGCTGACAAAAGTTATGAGAGATTGTACCTCCCCTGCCATGTTATCCCTGTTAACATGTGTTAACAGTGTGTGTCTGGCTTTGCCTATTGCTTTGATCCAGTTTTGAGCCCATGGGTGCTATCAGAACTTAAAAATAATAGTAAGCTCTGACAACCCAATTACAAAAACCTTTGGAAAAACATCTGGAGTTTTGAAGTACAACTCCCCCTCCTTTCTTCCTTTGGGAAGCTGAACTCTGTCAGCCCTGCACGCCCTCTCTCACTTCACCAACAAGCTTATGCAAGGAAACAAAGCCCCTGTTTCAAAGCAGATGTGATCTGCTTCTACCATGCAGGAATCACTCAGGCATTTTCCATACAGAACTGCAAAGCTTGTCCCTGTGTGTAGATAGATTGTTGAATGGTAGAAAGCATGCATTTGAACTTCAGGCCCCAGCCTGCAGTGCTGGTGGTTGCTCCCTGATACCAAACATCTTCCCTTGCCAGGTTACCTTATCTGGAAATCAACTCAACAGACCTTTTTGTTTTGGAAAGTATAGATAGAAACACAGAGATAATATTTACTTCCAAGGAAAGATGGTCACACATGGGAACTCAATCAACTTTCACGTGTTTGCATCTTAAACAACTAAAAGCAGCTCTGCAAGTAAGAACTAAAAGGCTGAATATGCTTGGCTCTTCCTCTCCCACAAACTGAGGGAGAAAACTTTACAACTGTCACTAAACTAATATCCAAAGAAAGTGGATGCAAAGATTTGAAAAGAGTCTTGGTCTTACACCAGCTGGACCAGGATGCTGGCACTGCTGGCATTGGAGTGCCAGAAGGTTCCCTCAGTAGTTGGGATCAGCGAAATCTATCCTGTGCTCTTCTCCCATAGCCCATTCCCAACTGAGTGCTTGAGTCACTAGGAAGTAAGCAAGCTCCTAAGGTACAGCACTGCTTGAAATTTTCATGGAAAGGTGGCATTTTCCTTGTCATTTTGTTATGGGTCAACTAAACTGCAGAAATTCTTCTGGTATTATTGCACTGAACGAGACCTCTCATGGTTTTAGTTGTCTGCTTGGGCTCACTTGAGACTTTGAGCAACTCACCTGAGCTGTCTTTTGGGATATCTGTCATTTCCCTTGGGATCTGTTTTTAGTACATAGATGATACAGCCTTTACTTATACAGGACTGCAAGATCTAAGCCCAGATATTCTGTCCTGAGGATGGTGTGCATAATTGAGCAGCTAAAATTATTGCAAACTGTTCACCTGAAAACTCATGCAGATAATAATATAAGATTTGCAAATAATCAGGTTTCTTTACTAAAGTGGAGGCAGACTTGAGTTAATTTTTATTTTTTATACCACTTTATTGTTGTAGCCTGTGCACTTTTTTTCTCTTTATTTCCCCATGGGGCACACACATAAAACATTTACCTTAAACAAAAAAATCTATGGTTGTTTTATTAACAACAAATTCAGTTCCACAGAACCTACTTAAAACTCTGCTCAGAATACTGCTTCACAATTCATGGACTTCTCAACCATGCCTTAAGTGGGGTAAAAACCAGTGAAACAACAATATTTTTTAGATATATTGCAAATATGTAGGTAGTGGTAGTAATTCAAGCTTTCTTGCTAATAATAGAGTTCCAAAACTACTGCCTCTGTGGGAGCCATTGCTATTCAAATAACATCGTGCAGTGTTATTAATTTTGAATAGCATTAATTTTGAATTGCAATTGTACCAGAAATGATTTCAAACTTAATTCTGTTTGTGCTGCAAACCTGGAACTTTTGTTAGGTACGTGCATAGAAACATCTGTACACATATACAAGAAATAGAGAAATTTTCAAAGGAATAGTGTATTAGCCTCACCAGCTGAGACTCAGCTCTCAGATGAACATAGGCTGGAGCCAGAGAACATAGAGTGCTCTCAAAGAAATAATTAAATGACCTTTCTGTCCAGACTGTGTCTCTGCATTGACCTGAAGTTTTAGCAAGAGAACTCCAAAATAATTCCTTAAGTTAGTGACAAACAGCTTCTCGTATTTCTTTTGATGAGGGAAAGGAAGGACTAGACACTTGCAGTCAACATCCCTGTAAATGAAAACACTTCAAAAAATCCTATAAAAATATAACAAAATATTTTTTTTGCCTCTGCTGGTTTTTGCAAACTTATGAAAACCATGAATTCCCAATGAAGGAGCTGTGAGCCGATGCCCCAGTTCTCCTGCAGCCAGTATGAATTCTGACATCTGGGTGAAAACCCAAGTAATGTCTGGCACATACTGACCGCAGTAGCATGGCAGTTCTAGTTGGTCTTTAAGTCACTAAAGTGTTACAGGGGAAGCAGGAGAGGAGGAAGTGAGCGAAGGGTGGAGAAGAGAGGTGCATATAAAGACCAATTCTGTGTTATCTGGGGGCTGCCTTGATGCCAGATATGAAAAAAAAGTACATTCAGAAAGTGAACAAGCAGTGATTTGCATTGAAGAAAGCTTTCTCTTTATTTATTTTTTTTTAAAGCAATACACCTTTGATTCTCCGTACGTTTGCTATACCATAATAAACTTGCTTGAATATTCTTCAGAAATTTTATACTCAAGAGAATGGACTTTCACTTTTGGTAAGCAGCAGAAGTTTCTGGATAGAGTGAAAAAAGCAAACAGGTTTGGATAAATATTGCCTCATGCACAATGACAGCCATGCTGCATCCTCAGGAACAGTTAGCATCAGGCAATGATTTTCCAAGTGTTAAGGATGCCAAAACAGGGTTGTAATGTTATTTTTCATCACAATTGTAGAGTCTTAGGAAGGACTGCTTTTATTTTGGTACGAATTCCTTGTGGGGAGATTCATATCATGTATTTTCCTGAAATAAAATGCCTGACCTTTCACTTAGTGAATTTTATGGCTGTAGAAATAAGATACAACTTCGACTAGAGTCGGCATGAACACTGCCTCATGCTAGCACTCAGTATATCCTCAGGCAACACAGTGTGAAATCAGAACACATGAACCCAAGTCTACTTACATTTGTATTGTCCAGGGACTAATTTTGATTTTCATCTTAGTATTTTCTTTTTGGCTAACAACCCACAGCAAACTGCAGGAAGCAATTCAAAGCAACAGCAGGATGGTCATCTTCAGGTGCATTTTAATGGCTCACATGGAAGTTCTGCTGTCAATATATTTTTACTTTCAGACTTTTATGTTAAAATAGTTTCTTTGCAGAGATACAAAAATGATGTTCACTAATAAGCAGACTGCCGGATATCCTCAATCACTGCGTCTGTGCTTCACATATATCCACAGCATGGTTCACCTATTTCATTAGCCCACGTGCCTGACACAGCTGATTATTGAACAGCTCTTTTTGGGGAACAATATGGAGTGGGACACCAGAGAGCCAGGCTGTAACCCAGAGGCCCCAAGAAACCACAGCAACAGGTGTACTTTCTGCTGTGGCCTGTCTCCTTCATCTGAGACACAGGACCCAAAGGGCAGAGGCTGGGAAGAAATTGAACAGCATTGAAAGGAAGTAACTTAACAGCATTAAAAAAAACCAGATGAGAAGGGCATGGAATTTTTCCCATATAGCAAAGAAGTCAAACATTGCCAAACTGAAATCTGCTGCCTTCTCTCCCAACTCCTTTCCCCACTCCAGCTTTCTTCCTGGTGGGGTGGTTGCAAAGAGTAGAAAATGCCTTGGCTCTATGTGAGCACTGCTCAACAATAAAAAAAATCATCTCTGAATTACTGACACCTTTTTCAGCACAAATCCAAATGCCGCAATAGCTATGATGAAGAAAACTAACTATATCTCAGTAAACACTAGCACTCTGTCAGATTTTCCTAGTGTCTTCTGGTCTCCTGGCTCCCAATCTTGTGTTTTATTTTGCCATTTTATAATCAGTCTTGCTATTCCATATACAGAAATTATGGCAATGCAAAAGTAGCTTAAATCCCTTTTCCAGCTTTATCTGTTGGAAACTGAGGCTATGGGTAACAACTTTGCATGATTCTCTATATATCGCCAAGTAGTCCTGTCATGGATAAGTTTGTGATATTCGTCAGACTGTATCACCAGGTAAACTCTGAATAACTTTGGCATGTCAGAAGTCCTATAGCAAGAATGAGAAATGGCTGCATATAATGAAGGGAGAAAAAAGTGAAAGGATTTCTTCAAAAAGACGGCTTGTTCCTTTTTAGGTATCTTAAGTAACGTATTCCACAGTTCTGTTGTTGAACAGATAAAGATGATAGAGAGGTCACTAGGATTTCTATTTTCAAATTGCCCTTCAAAAGACCAGACCGAAAAGGTTTTCTCCTATTGTATTCAAATAGCTTGGGATATCAGTCTTGCCAAGCACTTCCTATCAACCCAGCTGATAATGCATCATATCATTATCATTCATTAGGGGCAGTTAGTATAAAAAAAAAGTGAATAAATGCATTCCATCTGCAAATCTAAAAGCCTGTGAAGCCAGAGGTCCTACTGATACCTCAGTGCTTGAAGATAAATTCTTTGGTTTAAAATATCTGATTATTGAGCTAAGCTACTTCTCTCTGAAAGCGGTGCAAGGAATGTCTGTAGAAGAGATCAGGAGTGCTGTACTCACACTGTTACAGTGGAGAATAAAAGTGTCACTGGTGATTTTTCCACCTCTGGCTCTCAGTGGAGGTTGGACAGATCTTCAGGAGACAACTGAACTGGTGTTCAGAAAACTCATGCAGTGAAACAAGCTGTGAGTCCATTTACTATGTGTGTAGCCAAGACTCAGAAAGGCTCCTCAGGAAACCATTTTGCCCATTCCTCTGATTTAGTGAAGATTGACTATGTTATGTCACTATATATGCTGTCCTCTGTTTGGAAAGACTTCCAGCGGCAGGAACACGACTAGCTCCATGGCAATTTGCTCCTACACATAGTATTTCCCATTAGAATGAACTTACAAATGCCTGATCTGAGTGTGGCTTTTTCTAATTTAAAACTACATTTGCTTGTTGGATGTAAGAACTCATGTGAAGAGACTTCAGGGTGTGGGCATTGAGAGAAGACTTTTATTCTTAACAAGAGCTTGTAATGATCTCATCTTTGCTCTCGCCTCTGGATCCTCATTTTCCCTTTCTGTGATTTCCTTTTGCTTCCACAGTATTTTCAGCTTCTTACTGAACCCAGACTTGTCTCCAATAGTAGGTCTTCTCACCTCACATTTCCTCAGACATCTCCCTCTAAGACCTTTACATCTTATTGAAAGTAGCTGTGTCTAATGCCTTATCTCCTCGCCTGATCCTCTTTGACCCTTCTTTTCTAGAACTCTTTTAACCCACTTACCTGCTCACTTCTTGTAGCAATTTTACTTGCAGAAACTCTTCTTCTGCAGATTAGAAAGGGATTCTGCTTAAGTGTTCAAACTCAGTGAATAGCCTTTGGTAGGACTCATCCAGGCAAAGTTCATATGTATGTTTTGTACTGATAATTAAATTACTAGAGATGAATAAGAAAGAAAGAATATTACCATGTAATTGTGACTGTATGCTGCAAATAATCAATTAATACTCAGATACAGAATCAACCATAGAAGGTTTGAAGACAGCTTTTTCTTTCCTCATGTTTTGGTATAACTAAGGTCCTGTACATAAACTGAAGCAACTTGTTCAGCTATTGCATGTGACTTAAAATAAACTGACCTGAGAAAACAGCATCTGTTCCTTGTCACATATCTTAGGCAGCTCTTGGAAAAGAACATGACATAGAACTCTTATGCTCTTGTGATACCAGACAGTGCAGACTCTGTACAATGGTGTTCTCTGAGGTGGTCTTTGACAATTCTCTGCTGCTTCTGTGTCACTTAAGTCAGTTTGTAAGTGGAATGAGGCCACAAACTTGGATGCCAGTCATTGCGGAGCAGAAAAAACGGGTTAAATTGGGAAGTTTAATCCTTCAATATAATAATTCACCCTAGACTACTCTTCTAACGTCTCTCCATCAGTGGCTGTTCATGCATACACTGTGTATTATTTACACCTCTCACTTGGACTGTATGCTTACAAATTATGTTGTAGCATATTACAGTAAGTGGCACTTGGAATGGGATCAAGAGTCGTAATCAACGTCATTTAACTTGAGATTTACACCAAACACTTCATAAGTCCATATATAAAATGCTGGGAAGGTGATTTCTGTTATTGCTGTTATTACTACGCTGCTACACTAACACTTTTTATGTGAAACCGTGATCTGGACTCCATCAACCTAAACATTTCTATGAAAGGTGACTCTCACAAATTGCTGAAGTTGAAAAGACATATGAAAGCAAGGGAGACTGCAGAATGGATTTCTGTGACCTGACTAGTGTTACAGTGGCAAGAGAGAAACACAGCTCTCCCTGCTCCCTTCTGTTTTTGTAATCTGGGACACAATGGCAGTTATGTCGTGCTTTGCAGGGACATTGTGCTGTATTCCTACTGCCTGTTCTGGAAACCTTGCCTGAGCTTTGCAGCACTCAAGTAACACACATTTGGTCTTACTGGATGCTTTGGAGAATCTGAAGAATGAAGATGGGCTTCTTCCATGCCCAGGGATAAAGTGATGGGCTTGACCTTACTGAAGAGAGGCCAGATTTAGTTGCCCAATGTCAGCAGCTGGTGTCATTTTCCTGCCCTGGGGAATCCTGTCTTGTCTCCAGCTGCTAATCCACAAGAGAAGAGGTAATGAGTTGTCTCTGACAATCCTGTGTAGCTGTGTCAGGTATGCTGAGGCAACTGAAAGGACTCTGGATACCACCTTATGGCACCTGAATGTAACCCTTACTAACCATTGACGGCAATGAGAACATGGATGCCTTGTACACCTGCAAATATTTGCCTAAATCCAAACCCTGTAGTCCAGCTGAGGTTCAGGCCCTTCTCTACTGACTACACAGGGATATACAAGCATTTCTTAGCTTGTGTGTGACATTCTGGTATAATAGACATCCATAATTTGGTTGGACCTTGCACACAAATTAATTTTCTATGGTGTTGGGTACACAGCTTGTTTTGTCTTAGAAGTGGTTTTCTTCTAAATAATGGTTGGGAGGAAGAAAATAGGAGAAGCTGATCTAAATATTAAATATATCTCTAATAGCTGACTTTCACAAGTCCTTTATCCCAGATTGTTTCCTCCATTAGCACCTGCAAATAGTTGATTAAATGAGACAGACATGCCAGATTCATCAATCTGACAATTTTTTTTTCAGATTGTATGTACCTACCAAAAAGAGATTGTTGCCATTTGTTATTAAAACGTTCTTAACTGCACCTCCTAGGAGCAAAAATAACTTTGTTTTTTATGCCCAATAGTTTTTCTTGCCCTTGATAGCATGATCGACAAATTAACAGTGATCTCATAATTTATTCCTGCAATGTTCATTTTATTTATAATCCTAAAGCAATTAAATTCTCTTTTATGTCACATTGTCCTGGTGACAGATGTGTGGTTACCACTCAGACATTTGATGGCTGACATAAATCATCCTGCGATCAAAGTGTCTGTTGACTTGAGAGTCTGAATTTGCAGCAGATGCCTCCACATACAGAGTGACAAGAAAATTCTTCATGGGAGTCTCATTTCAGTTAACCACCTTGCTTCACTCTGACTTTGCAATCTGACAGCCCAGTTATTTTATGACAGCCAGGAGTCTTCAAATGTATATTTACAAAGATACCAAATGTGTCACTTTGTCACTTATACCAAATAATACCTTTGATAGAGAAGAAGTACATTAAAATTTATAGGGGCACAGTGCTAAAGGAGCAGAATAGATACTGAGTTTAACAATTTGACAAATTTATCCCCAAATCTAGGAAGAATGGCAGGGCTTTTTAAAATAATTTTGCTAAAAGCAATATCCACATATAATAACTCCCTTTTCTCCCTGTCCCCTCACCACTGTCTCTCACAGCAGCCATAAATTAGATTGCAGTGGGAGCCAGGAGTCTTCTATTGAAATTAAAACAGAGCCAAGTCCTGGGCCAGAGATATACAAGTTGATTGTGTATTCTTTTAAACTGTGAGTAAGCCTCTGGTGCAATTTTGGCCATGCCAACTAGTTCAGGAGGTTCAAGAGTTAGTGCAGTCCAAAGAACATTCCCTGAAGTTGTTTTTGCTATGTGTAGCCTTTTTTGAAGGGTTTTTTACTATTTCATTTAACACCAGATGGTGCCAGCCGGTCTCACTGTTGGCCAGGGAATGAGCTCAGGCACAGTTTAGTTTATTAGTATAAAAGTAATACAGGGCTATATAAAATAATAGTCTGAACGAGATAGGGTTAGCAGATGAGCTTGTGTGAATTGTCCAAATCAAGTTTTTGACTCTGGCCATTTGCTGGAGTGTGAGACAATTACCACTTGCCAGGGACAAGTCAACAATATAGACAAGACTAGGATCCCTTCAGAAATTTCAGGAGTTCAGCACTTTCTCAGCAGTTTCATGCCCCCAAATAACTCTATGTTCCTTCATGATGTGTCTCAGGACACATGTAACATCCATACCTTTTTACTTTCTACTGCAGTGGGCTGTGACACAGGCTTATTTTGTTTTGGATACTTTGGACAGAAAAAGAGAAAAATAATAACAATTTCATTGAGACATTACAGGGAGTCAAAAGACATTAGGTGCCAAGTGCTGTGAAATATAGATGGATGTTAATTGATGCCATTTGGCTTCAAGCAGTGAGCCCAGCCCCCTTTTTTATTCAGTAGTTTGTGTAAAGCTACAGAGAGAAGACACCTGCTGCAGTACACCCCCATATAGGCTGAGCTAGCAATGGAATAACAGGCAGGGAAAAGGCAGAATTGACATAATAATTTCCTATTAGTGAAGTCAAGAGATGATTGGGAGAGTGATTGGAATCCCCCCAAACCTATTTTTCCAAGAAATACATAAAAGATAATTCGTTATTTGACTTTTGATCAACCCATATGGGATGTACCTTCTGGGTTAGACCTGTGGTGGAAGGAAGTGTGATAGATGTAGGATCACCAGGATGACACATTTCCTGATATCAAACAGGATATCTAATTTGTAGCTGGAGAGTTGTTGTGTGTGAGCAAAAGGCAGCAACACCCATAGCAGGAGCCTGAAATCCAACTTCAGTGTTGGTCTGAACGGGGCTTTGGTGTTTCTTGGAGGATCTGACTAGTTTTTGCTCCAGCAATTGTATCTTCTAGTTGTGGCTTAGTTTACGTGCTCCCTCCAGGGCATAAGCAAAATTGCTTCAGCTTACTCTGCTGTGTGGCCTCTCTAAATGCCTCATGTTGATGCAGGGAATTAAGTGCTGTGTTCATCTTTCTTCTCTCTTAGGTAAGTGAATAACGAGTCTTGCTTTGGTTCTCTTTCCTCTTTACTTAAAAAGTGCCATTAATGGAGGGGATAACAATTTGTTCTTAGTTTGACTCTGTAGTAAAAAACCAGCTTGGACAAAATGGGACTGATTTAAGCTCTTCCATAAATACCTGCATGGGGCATGTGCTTGTTGCAGGACCTAGCCTTACAGGCTGGCCTATTTCTTGTGATATTCATAGCCTTTCAGTGAACTCCACAGGAAGAAAAAATCTGGGCATTCTACTGTGCCCACGAGGAAGTTAATGACATCAGAGTTTTATTTTGTGCTATTTCTGGAAGGGTATTAGATCACAGCTGGGCTTCTGAATTCTCAGTTGAATCAAGATCAAGAACTTATTAAAACTGAGGAATGTTAATGTCATATTTCTGTAATACTTATATATGTATAAAGCATGTCAGCACTCGTTACAAGATTTATCCTTTCAATTTCTAGTTCCATTGTGATTATGTCATGCTGTAGAAAAAGAACATCACTCCTCTTATTTCTTTTTATGGATAATTAATTCATAATGGTAAAGAAGGATTTACACAAAGAAGAAAAGTGTAGCTTTACAGAAAGAATAATTCTGTCCAGTGGACTGGGTTTAAATACTTTTTTCTTGTTCCTGTGGGAATAGGTCATAGGAAAAAAACACCAACCTTTTAACCAGAGATTTCAACATAGCCATTAGCTAGTGCATCGACTCTCAAGGGCTTTTTGTTTATTTGTTGAGATCCTTCCTACATTCTTCTTAAAAAACAATTCACCAGAAAAAGAACATTTCTCCCTTTTAAAAAAATGGTTAACAAGTGATAGAGGAAGCACTAAAGAAAGCACTATGTATGTAAAATAATTTCACACTATTAAAATAGAATCATTTCTGGGGTTAGGGGCAGGGTGAAATGTTTAAAAGCTCTACACTTCATTGTCCTAATATATGAATGCATGTCACTGTTAGTGCTGGCTCCATTAACACTTCCCACTTACTATAACCTTGATGAAAGTGTGTTAAAATTATGAAAATGGTTTCCCTTCAAATTGAAAAGAAGCAGCATTGAAATAAACGTTTTTTCCCCTATTGATTATAGTAG
Organism: Anabacerthia variegaticeps; assembly: GCA_035583185.1. Taxonomy (NCBI): domain Eukaryota; kingdom Metazoa; phylum Chordata; class Aves; order Passeriformes; family Furnariidae; genus Anabacerthia; species Anabacerthia variegaticeps. Next base: position 32,459,781 of record JAWWEW010000001.1, on the reverse strand, counting down.
TATGGTCTAGTACTTGAAGGATAGAGTACAAATATTCGAAGGCTGGAGCTTATTTCTTTAGGTAGTTGCTTTTATGTTGTTACCACTCTATAGATGCTTTCAAGTAGTACACAGATGCAGCCAAACAAAAATTTGTTAATACTCTGGGAATGACACACTTATTTCTGTAAAAAACTTATTTTCTATTTTTCATTACCCCCCCCCCCCTTTATTTCTGTGAGAGCAGAATGAATATAACAGCGAACACTTTTGCCACTTTGTCTCTGCAATGATGTGCAACAATTGAATGAAGGATGAAAAGAAATCTAAAAAAAATTGGATTAGATATTAAGAAGAAATTATTTATGGTGAGGGTTTTGAGGCACAGGCACAAGTTGCCCAGAGAAGCTGAGGATGTCCCATCACTGGAAGTGTTCAAGGCCAGGTTGGATGGGGCTTTAAGCAACCTGGTCTAGTGGATGGTGTTCCTGCCCATGGCAGAGGGCTTGGGACTGGATGATCTTTAAGGTCCTATTGAACCCAAACCATTCTATGATTCTATCAAAACATAACACTGCACAATCTAAAGGCATAAGGGAAAGGTGTGGAGATGGACACTTTGTGCCGAGATGTTGGGACATTACTCCATGTTGGGGATGAGGGTGACATGCACTGGACACAGGACTTGTATAACTGACTTCCTGCTCATGCCCAGAGTCAGTGCTGTTTCACAGACATTTAGGCACTTTACCTACTTGCTGAGCAACAACCAAGAAGGGCAAGCAGAAGAGAAAATTTAGACTTTTCTCCTCCATGACAAAAAAGTTTGGAAGAAATATCTGTTGAAGGCTGACATATAAAATGACATCACCTCTAGCTTGAAAATCTGATACTTTTACTTTACTGGAATAATACAAGAACTGGCCCAGTTCTTGTGCTTAATCTTAAACAATGCTGATGATCAGAAATCAATATATGGTGGCCTTTCTCTTTTTCTCAAAGCAGTGGTCTGTGGGCCTCTCTGCTGTGTCTTTTTTTCCCTAATGGCTCTTCTGAAACACTTACTGGCAGTTCACCTGCTCTGCCTCAGCTCTATACCTAAAAAAAATCCTGCTTCAGCACCTCAGTGCTTCTCTCCTTTCTGTAACTCCAACACAAGACATGGGGTCTCAGCACATCCTTTGATCTCCTATCCAGCTGTTTCTTGCTGAAGAGGCAGCAGAGCGGGGAATGTGCAGGGCTGTCCTATGGAAAGGAGTAGGTATATATCTAATAGCAGCTGGTGCTCTGCAGGAACCATGGTAATTTGCTTTTCACAACGTCATGGTTTCTTTGGGGAATCACAGGATGTGACTTGATTAGAAATTGTGCTGTCTTGCACTTTGGTGAAGTTTAGGCCTTTGATTTTAGAAGTGGAACACTGCTAGAGGAATGGGCAAAGTGATTTTATACCTTCTTATGCAGAGTTGGATGAAATTATTTCCATCTGAATTTGTTTTCAATAGGTCATGTTATTGTTTTAAAACAAAGCATGAGCATCTCATGTTTTTGTTCCTCTGCCAGTTTCAAGGTCTGTGACTGAACCTGATCTTCTCTCTGCACTGTGATCATCAGTGTGTCATAAGGCACAGCTTCCCCCTTTACGTCTAGAAAATATGATGAATTGCAGGATCTCTCAAGGGAATTTCTTTGTTTCAATTGTTTTAGTCAAAGGCAACATTTTTTTTTCTACCTTTTTTTTTTTCTTTTTTTCCACCATCTCTATAAATCATAGACTCATAGGATGGTTTGGGTTGGAAGAAACCTTTAAACGTTATCTAGCTCCTAACCTCCTGTCATAGGAAGGGACACCTCCCACTAGACCAGGTTGCTCAGAGCCCCATCCAACCTGGCCTTGCAAACTTACAGGAATGGAGCAGCTACAGCAGTCTGGGCAACCTGTTCCAGTGCCTCACCAACCCCATAGAGAAGATTTTCTTTCCAATATCTACTCTAACCCTACCCTCTTCCAGTTTAAAGCTGTTCCATCTTGTCCCTATAAAAAGTCCCTCACTAGTTGCCTTGTAAACCAACTTAAGGTACTGGAAGGTCTTCCTGAAGCCTTCTGAGGTCTGAGCAGAACAGGTCCTCACCCTGCCCCTGATCCTTGACCTGAAGAGGCTTTTTTTCACTTGAGTGAGTTTTTTAGAGATTGAAATGTGTATCAAGTTAGTTCTTGTTTGTGACAGCATTTGGCACATTAGTAGAGGGGGTTTATCAAATTTACTTGTCTCTTTTTCTCTTGCTGAGGCAAAACCAGCATCAGAAGAAACTGTTGTGCTGGTATTGGTTCATTCAGTGCTGCTGGATGTAATGTGGGTGACTCTGATATTCAGGAGCCAAGTTCAAGGCAAGTGTTTTTCCAATAAGAGAAAATGAATTCATATAAAGGTGTAGGATTGGATGGTTCACACAGAGATAAATATAGCTTCTGTATTGCTATATCAGTCTGTTAATGTATTGTTTAATTTATCTTTGTCCTCAACTGATTAATCTGGAGATAGGGCAGTGAAAATTAACTTTCCGTTATACTGCATTTGAACTCATTTACAGCTTTCAGATTTGTTTAGTGACCTCCAGATCAAGGACTTCATAAACTTTTGAAAGGAACAAATAAGCAGTCACAGCTGAATATTTGAAATGCCTGTGTCAAAAGTAATGTGGAGTAGTATCTAGAATAGGGGACTACAAATCATCTGCCACTCACTTCCCAGAAACCAAAACATCATTATCCCATTCCTGCCTATCTTCATTAATATACAGTGCTAATGATAGCTGCGTACTTGGAAATAGTGAATAAATACACTTTGCCTAAAATTCTGACATCCTTAAGTGATTTAGAAATGGGTGTTAGTCTTGTAGCCTCAAAATGTTTAATGCTCAGCTTTGATTCAGGTGAGTACTTGAAAGATGGTAACTGTATTAAAAAACTGTAAGGTGTTAGTGTTTGTGAAACTACAGTTCTGTGTTGATTGTTCTGTCCTTGCTGTCCTGGTATTGCCTGTAAAATGCAGAGATTTACTGGAAGGGAAGATGATCTCCTCTAAAGCTAGTCCAGCCTCTCAGAGAGTGATGGTAACTTTCATGTAGGATATTCAAACACCAGTAAAGGACCTGGTACGGATGGAAATCCATGGACAGGTCTTTCTTGCTTGACCATAGTCTGAATCAGGCCCTCACTTCTGACAGGGCAGAAAAGACGGAGGAGTGAGGAATTCAGTACAATCTGTGGAAAAGCATTTGGATCACACATCTCTTTAGCAATTATTTTCTCCTTCTCATTTAACTTGCCATAAACAAATAAACCATTAATTTTTTATCTCATTATTATGCACATACAAACTTAGGAAGCAAAATTTGCCTTGAGGCTAGCCAGAGCTACAGAATTCAGGTATTGATTCCAGACTTTTTCTGAATAAAAAAATAAAAATGCATCTGGAGTCAGTTAAGATGGGATATCTCATTTATCCCGGAAGGACAGCACTTGACAAATGTTGCTTCCTGCATATTTTGTAATTATAGTAGTGATGGACCAAGTCTTTCCTTTCCCAGGAAATGGGAGAGAGCACCTTAGTGTGCCATGGGCAGGGGCATCATCAACTAGATCAGGTTGCACAGAGCCCCATCCAGCCTGACCATATCCTTCAGCATGTCTCAAGATGTTCCTGAAAAATCAAAGAGAGATCCCAAAAAACCTCTGATCTCAGTGATGGGCATTTCATGACAGTGTAACTGGTGTCTGGAAACTACAGTGTTCAAATTCTGGCTTCCAACGTGCTATGATAACATGTCATTTGTGCGTGGGAATAGGAGCCTGCAGTTAATACAATGTCAGGAATAGACTCTCAAAATCAGCATAGAACTCTTAGAAGTCAAAATGAGCAATCTGGCAAACAAACAGTGTGCTGGGTCAGGCAGTTTGGTGATGAATGCTGAATAAACAGGAACCTGAAACTGGTTTTGCAGGGAGGTAAGCAAAGAGGGAGGATAACAGGGTTTAGCAGCATTTAGATTTAAATGTTATTCTGGTGTAAGTGTTAAGACCTTCCAGGCAGAAACAATCCCCATCTATCATATGGCAATTGTTCTTTTCTCTGATATACCACTTTTAATAAGAACCATAGAAGTTTTTCAAATAGTTCTGGACAAGGAAACTCACATGATACCAAAACCAACAGATAGCATGGAGACTGAAAGGTATTTTAAGAAACCTATATTATATTAAAGTTCTGCAAGTTTGCTAGAAATATAATTCATAGTACCACCAAGGGGAAATAATCATATTAACTTATACATTTTATATAAATCCCTAAATTTGGAACAAATCCCACCCCTCTTTTATCAAGTTAAATTTATATTGTAAGATGAAATAAAAATTTTATGATTTGTATGAAAGTAGAAAAGGTCCTTAGTGAATGATCTTAAATTATCTCCTATTTGAATGAGTTCATTTTACTGAGAGAGTTCTATGAAACCTTTAATTAGGCTTAAATTGTACATCTAAAAAATTGTCAATTTTACAGTGACCTCCTTAAAACACATTGATCCAAGTCAATGGAAAAGAGAATGAAATGTTAAAAATAAAAAGCTTTTCATTTTAGTCATGGGATTTTAGGTTTAGTGTGAAAGGTTGGGGCAAGCAACGACTATTAAAAAGATGATGTTTTCATTTTTCCCCTTTCAAAGATGTTTCTAATGATAGAGGTTCAATTTGTTAATCTTTGCATAGCACCTCAGTAAATGTAGTGTTCTTCTGGACTTGATCTGACTCTCAACAAATTTGACAGTGGACTTTGCACTGACTTCTGTGAGAGATGAGCTACACTGCTAGACTCAAGCTTCTTGAACTGCTAAAGAAGAAATTTTGATAACCTCAAAGCTGTGAAGCCGAGTTTCAAACACACTGATGTCATAATTTCTCATTTGCTTCACGATGAACACTTGGTCCTTCTGAAACAGGACTTTTCACTTCAAAGTCTCCCATTTCTGTCAAAATTGCCTTTTTTATTTCTTGATGTATATCTTCAGGGGATCTTGTGGGCTCCTTCCAGCTCAGGACATTCTAGGAATCTCTTATGAGATTTGTATGCACCTGCATTAAAACATCCCTAACCAAAAGTTCTAAAGCTGTCTTCATTTACACATCCTTTTTCAGTGTAATTTAACATGCTGTGTCTCCTGCTGGTGTTATAAGCAGTGATTTTATAGTTTCTTTTAAAATTTGATGCAAATATTTTAAAAAAGTTATCCTTTATCCTGATTTCTGCAGAACCCCATTAAGGTGATTCCTTGATGAAAGCTCCTTTTAGAGGTGTACCAGGCAAGACAATTTTTAACCTGATTAAGTGGGTTTTTTCCATGCTACTGTATAAATAAGTTATGGTTGAGGTGAACAGCTAATATAATCTGATCAATACAGTTCCATTTATTAGTCACACTTAGAATTCATCAAGGACAACATTCAAGCTTGCTTAAAAAGCTATTTTTTTTTCTATAAAACTTTGTAGACATTACTGAGATTTCTGTTAGTCATATTTTTAAAGCTGAATTCTATTTTTCTTTTCCCTCCCCTTCAAATTCCTGCAGAAAGTTTACAAATCACACTTTCCATCTTATCCCAGTCACCTTGTTTGCTCTGTTTCAGAAGATCACTAATCACAGTTTCAAGGTGAGTTCTGTTATTGTTTTGGTTTTTTTGTTTGTTTATTTTTGTGTGGTTCTTTTTTTTTAAATTATATTACAATAATTTTCTAAAAAAGTATACGTAGAGCATGGTGACAATTTTGTGATTGATCTGCACTTCAGGTTCACTTTATGATCATGAAATAAAAATTTCTTAAATCAGGAAAAACAACATGCATTTTAACACTAGAGAGTAATAAAGAAATGGTTAAACTTCATTCTTCTGGTTCAAAAATTTGGGGAATAAAAAATCAATATAATGAGAACATCACTGATAAAAAGGATCCAGATCAAGATACTGATCAAAAATGCACTCAATTAAGATAAGAGAATTATTTTTTTTGTATTTCCCACATCAGTGCTCTGGTCTGTGAAAAATACTGTTCCAGACTCCTTAATTCATCATTAATTTGACTCTTGAGAATCACTGCTGCTTCTAAATCAAATCTCTTTGATTTGAGGACAGATGGCATCATCCCCAAATAGCTCAAACCAAGTATCAAATAATTACTGTGTAGCACTTTAGTGTGGATTTGATTTGCACCTTTTAAGGGGTTAGGGAGTTGTCTACTCATTCCATTTACTAGTGGAATTTTTGTGTTCTGCTTCTTAAAGGATGGCTTTGGGGATTCTTTCTTTTTAAACTTGAAGAGAGATCAAGGACCTTAACTGGACTGAAGGGTTTCTGCTGGCTTTGTGCCATACCTCAGAGACAGAAGAAGAAGATGGAGAAATTTGGTCCAATGCTGAAGTATTAAATGAGACAGTTCAAGTGGAAACATTTCTCTTACACTTTAACTTTCTTTCCAGAAGACATTCTAAAATTTTCTATGTTTATCAAAGTGAGAAAATGATGGAAACATGGTATTTCTTTTTCATTATTTTTCAATTTGTTAGAAAATCATACCATGTCTTATGGACATTTCAATGTGTTTGAGTGCTTGTGAAATATAAAATTATTATTTTTACCTAGATTCATCTGCAGATACTGCAGTTACTTCTGACTGAAATAAATAAAAGACATGAATTTAAGACTTGAAATACATTATGAATTAAATTACATATATTTGAAACATGCAAAATTAAAAAATGACAAGATTTACTGTTAAACTTTTTTATTTCCTCTTTTAAGATAAAAAATGAGCAGGGATTGGGTGAAATAATTTAGCAGGTTTAAGAAAACATAAGGAAGTGCATTATTGTACAGTGCCTTATTAAATGCTGCAACTCATTGCAACAGACATTGTAGCAGCCAAAAATACTTAGAAGAACAAAGAGGAGTTAGGCAAAGTGGAAGAAAAATGAGTTCTGGTGCTAATACCATAACCTAAGTACCTTCTTTTCTCAAACCTGAGGTTTGAATGGAGTAGTAGAAAAGTGACAGTCTTAACCTTTCCCTTTCCTTTCCTTTCCTCCCTTCTCTTTCACATTTGCTTTTCCCATCATCAATTTCTATGCATTACAGCTGATTGAATTGGATGTCCTTGCCTTGAGTGCCAGTATTTTCTCCTAGAAGCTGGAATTTTCAGGAATTCTGTCACCTGAAAGAGCTTCCTCAAGCAGCCATCATAGTTACTTTCATCCTGGCATGGGTAATGGAACAAGGCAGCAGACAATAATATTTTCAAGAGCCATTTTTAATTCCAAATGCTAAAGATACAAAGTTGGAAAAAGACTTCAGTGCATAATGAAGTTTAGTGCTTCAATTTTTTCACCATCAAAAATGTCATCCAGAATACCTGACAGTGGAGGTGACTGATTGCAATTTATATTTTCTATTATTTTAATAATCTACATAGGATAGATAGCTGCTAACATTTTTGTTTCATTGCTTGAGTATGAATCTGGAGTGACATAGTTACAAATCCTTGAAAGAACTGGAGGGACTTGTTGACATTTAAATTGGAATTTCAGGTCCTCCCTGATGACATGGCAGTAATGACTAGCTTTAGTCTTTTAGCCATTGTTTGAAGTTTTTCTATTTTTTTTTTTTTTAATATTCTAGTTTAAAATTCCTATTGCTAAGTTTAAGTCCGTAAGACTGTTTGGAGTGCTTAGAGTTGGTCTTTATTTTCAGCTGTGAGGGGGTTGTTGCTGTCCTGTGACCAGCCCTTTCCACTACCCTATGTGTGCTATGGAGGAGACTGAAAGTATCTCAGTTTTCAGACTGATTAAATGGAAACACTCAGTTGTACAGTGGGTGAAGGATCTTGGATGTCTGAAGTTCTTATTTCTCGTTCCATCTGCTCAACTTTGCTACATACAGAGCTGTTAGAGACCAGCCACAGGGCCATTAGCAGATACCTGGATGGAGACTTTCTCCTCTATCCTGCAGTGATGTTATTTCTTCCTCTTTTTCCTATATCCTGATGCAGCCTCAGACAAACTGGAGCAAAGATAAGTTGCCAGTGACTTTTAACAGCACATGGTCAGAGCAAAACATTTTTAAGGCTCAGGGTGAACTAAAAGGGCATCTGGGATGAATCCACGCACAGAAAATATTAAAGAAGTTAAGTTTTTGCACAGAGGGCATTCACTACAGGTGTTTGTCACAGGCACAATACTCAGAACACCAGACTGGTTTACCAATACCAAGGTGATAATCTTGAGAGCAGTAACCTGCTGAGATAAGCAAACATAACATTTGCAGTCCTGAGTTTCCCATTAAAATATTTGTATTACACTGTAGAAATGTGGATTTGCTTACTGTGCAGATTTCCATAAAATTATATCCTTGCTCAGTTGGAATACTGCGCAAATTGACTGAAGGCGTTGGGTGAGACCAAAAATTACATTAACATTTTGTCTCTCAAAATGCAGCAAAAAGGTTTCGATATTGTATTTGGGGTTTATTTTCTCTTTGGGGCACAAAGGAACATGGAATGGTTTTAAGTTCTTTAGTTTTCAAATGTCCTTCAACTTGTTAATTTCCGGGCCCCCTCCACTGCTCGCTGTGATTCATTGCAGCAGTGAATAACGAATGTCACCAAAATAGTGAGATCGCCTGAGCTATTTCAGAAATTAATGGACTGACTGTGATATACTGGAGCCTCTTTCATGCATCTATAATTGGAGTGCCAATTTACTTCCAATCATTTCAAGCACTGAAATTATAGTGCATTATTGTTGCCTGCTTAACATTCATATGGGATGCTGGCACAATAATGCTGGCAGGAGGCCACATCTTTTACAACTGAAATGCATGGTAAAAATGAGAGGTAATATACGAATCAACAAAACTTTAAATTTTGTTTAGAGGTTTAGTTCTGGGTAATGTGTAATGTGGTCATGCTAGAATGATATGGAACAAACTCACTTTCATAAAATTTCAATAAAAAATATTTTCCAAATGGACTATGAATCAGTCAGCTAGAAAAAAATAAAAATCTAATGTTTTAAATAAAAATTCCATAGTCAGTAATATCCAAACAATTATTCACACTTCAGCTGCATAAAGAAGTCAAACTATTTACCAGGAAAAAGAAAATGCAGCAAGATTTTTTCCTTTGTTTGTAGCACTAAAATAAGGAATCATGAGGGCTGGAACTGACCTTTCAAAGTCTGTGGTCTTAAACATCTCAAAGCAGCGTCAGCTAGAGCAGATTTCTCAGGGCTATGTTTAGTCAGGTCCATGGCCTTGAAGATCTCAAAGTAGGATCAGACAGACCAGGTTTTTCAAGCCTATGTCTAGTGTCCACACATGAACACTCCATAAGGACCTATTCCAGACTTTCACAACCTTTTTTTCTTGTGTACGAACAGGATTTTCTGTATTTCAATTTATGTGCATTGCCTTTTTTCAGTTTATTGGATGTGACTGAGAGGAGTCCAGCTCCATTTTTACACCCTCATAATGAATAGTGAAAAGATTCACAAGTGGGGATATCTGAACAATTAAGCTGATCCACTCCAAAACTTCTACCCATGGTATTTGTACCGCCTATAATTCCCAGAGTTTCCTAGGTCTGATAGTTGCCAGTTGGACTAGTCCTGGTGTGGGAAAGAACTTGACTGAGTTTGGGACCTGCACCCCACAGACACTACAGATGCAGGAGAGCGGCCAAGTCTGGTTCCTGGTCACACAGAATAAGGTAAATGCAGGTGTAGCCAAAAGTGATTAAGCAGCTGGTCACTGGCAGTGCATCAGCTGCCCATATGCTTTTTCAGTCTTGGTGGGCTATTTCTGTGCCATTAGACACTCCCCTAAATCCCATCTGATCTTTCATTTGGTGATTGTTTTCTTCAGGATTTAGGAATAAAAGATAAAGCATTTATGAAAAAATTGTCATGGGAAAAGTCCTCTTGCTCAAGACAGCAGCATGAAATTATTAAGAGGGGAAGCGATGGAGTCAGGATGCAGATTAGAATTCAGTTGCTGTGTCAGGGCAGTGAAGGAATTCCCTACCTGACATCATTGTAAAGTCTGAGAAAAACACAACCGTCTTCCAGAAAGGTCACCGAAAGAAGCCAATTAAAATTCTGGAAGGAATAAATCTTTAATAATGCCCTCATTGGAAAGGTCAAATAGAACTCTGTATTGGTCTCTTACTCCCCAGAAGGTATCAGCAGCATTTCACCTGGTGTAAATTGTTATAACTCTGCAAAAGTTACAGAGATCTTGCTTTTCTGTGTGCCAGCTAAGGAAAAACACCATTTTGCCAAACACAGGCAAGCCCTGACTGCATCAAAATCAAAACAATTGTTTTCTAAAGTAACTGGATATTCTTCCACATATACCACCATGTACTACTGTGTAATAATAGAGAAGTCCTGCAGTATAAAAGTTCTGTGTGAAAAAGGATTAAATTTAATTATGGGATACTTTTTGTGTGCCCTGATGTGCTGGATGATATAAGGTGTAAAATGCTCAAGTTTTCCAAATGAAACTATTCCTCACCATGCACATGACATAGGAAACAACTTTAAAAGCCACTGGACAGTTTTAATGCTTCCCTTAAAATATTTGAACATGCAGTGAGAGCATTCTGTTGTGCCCAAAGCCAGGATATTCTTTTTCAACCCTGCAGGGAAGCAGCTGGAGGACAGGAGGAAAACAGAGACGTGGGTGATTCCCTTAGGAACGGAGAACAATCACTCTAGAAGTCTTTTGGCTAATGAAGACGAGGAAAATGCCAGTGCAGAATGTAAAGCTAGAGACTACTAGGTAGAGATAGTGATGAGGAGATGATGAGAAACATGAGATGAGTAAGAGAGATGATTTGAAAATCATCATAAAGATATCATAAAAAAGAATCTGTGTTCAAATAAATATTGGGACAGAAGTTCATAAGATGCAGATGAAGCAAAAACAGAGACGACCATTTTCAAGAAATAAAGACTCATTTAAACAGGACACTTAAAATTAACTAACCAGACCAAGACCAAATACATATGTTCCTACATAAACTTCAGACATCTAAAAGTAAAAAAGATGGACCATATAGTATTTTATTAAAAGAAAATATTAATCTCCTTGATTTGTCTGGTAGCTAGTGAGACACTGAATTTGCAAGATGTAAATAATATAGGATTGACAAAGCAAGTTGTACTGATGAAAGAACATCACTGTATATTAAAGAAAACCAGGTTTTGGGCACAATATTATAAAACTAGGAGATCGAGGATGCAAACATGAAGGGTGCAAACAATAATTTTTCTCTGATCAGAGGTAGACATTTACACTTAGTACACTCAGCATCTTACCCCCAGCCTGCCTCTGTGCAAGTGGGATGGTAGGAAGATATGGACTTGGAAACAGATTAAGACTTATTCTCAAAGACAAATAAAGACGGAAACAATTAGCACAGAGATAGCTGATGACTCCTGGTCAAAGACTGGAAAGTTTTCAAGGCTAGGACAAACCTACTTACTTGGGTAGCAGCTACTCTGCTGGGGTCTTTAGAGACTTCAGTGGTAGCCATGAGGGCATGAGAGAGGACTCAGGGTCACGGTGTAAGTAGCTGGCAGAGGGGGCAGAGCAGCCAGCAGGGTGTAGTTCCATCTGCCAGTGATCAGATATAAGAAAATAAGCAATATACTTAAAAATGTCACATCATGTAGGCAACTGATGTATCGCAGGGAGCAGGCTGCTATTATATTTTTTGCTGGTGATTCCAGTTTACATATATAAGTACCTACACATACACATGGTGAATTAGTACCTAAGAATGTGGTAATCAGCCATACTATAAATTAAATGACTTTATGATGAGGCTCAGAAAAGAATATTCACTAATCCAGCATATAATTACTTAACTTCCATGCTTATTGCGTGGTCAGTTAGTTAATCGTAGCACAGCAGCAAAGGTAAGAAGCATTTTATCAAGAGCTATATCAAATATGCAAAGAGACTTTTTTAACAAATGATGCAACAGATAAAATCCTTGCACAATAGAAGTTTTGTCTATTTGTTTTGCCAGCTGTTTATCAACAGTTTTGTTCACATGCCGAGCTGCGAAATTAAAGAATGACTAGTGTGGCACAAAAGCAAAGAGAAATGCTCTTTTGGAGATTTGTTGGAAAAATAAGTCTTTCTTAAAAATGTATTTTTCTTCTGATTCAGTTATACAAAATATCAAAAACATCTTTTAATAGGAAAAGATGTTGGAGATCAGAGGTAGCCATTTTTCAGGGAGGTTAGCAACGACATTGAAATGTGCTACAATGGTAGCATATAAACTAACACCAACGCATAAATTAAAACCAGCCTATAAACTCAGCCACAATGTATACTTGGGACTAAGATGCACTGCTATGCTGCCTAGACATTCATAAATAACACCACATTTCCTCTCCCACCTCTAGCCTTGAGTTTGAGTAAGAATTGTGATTAAGTATCATAGAGATCCCTGCTAGTTCATAATGCCTTTGCATTTTCTTTGTTTCCTTTCCCCCACCCCTGCTCCCCAAAATCACAAGACCTGGAAAAGTCCATTATGAACACTGAAATGGAAGATTTTCATGTGATAAGAGCTATTAGTGCCAAAATGTGTTCATTGAAACTGAATAGACAGAGAAGTCCTAGGGAGCCAACATACTCCAGGCAACACTGGGGCAGCCTTGCAATACTTGTTCTCAGGAACAGCACTTTCTAAATAACTCATACCTACACACCATGTCACACTTAGTATATTTCCTGCCTAACTGTGTATTCACACAGACTATTTCCTCCTTAAACAGATTCTTTGTCAGCAAAAAGGAATCAGACAAGGATACTCCTAATTAATTAAAGTGCAGTCCCGGGGCCCTGCCTGTGTCAACAACTGTCTTCTGGTCATAGGATCTGAATATTTCGTACATCTAAAATGTACTGCAACAAGATAATTTATGTTTCTCTCAAATACCTGGACTCTCTGGCTACCGATCTACTAGTACATTAAATATGCAAAGGATTGGTTTCTGGTGATAAGGACTACTGGCATGAAGATAACGTTAAAACCTCTCAGCCTCCATTACAAGATGCCTGCATCCAAACTGCCTATTGAGAGTGATCCCTGGTGTGTGCTAACTCCTAACACTTCCCAGAAATTGCTCAGGTGAGCAGCAACCAGGCAAGGGCCAAAAGCATGGCCTGGGATTGCTATAGCAACTTACCTGTAGAACTGATTGAGTCCCAGTCCCTGAGGATACTTTCTGGTGCTGTTTATCAGTCTAAATGTAGCATAAATGTAATTTATCAGTATAAATGCAACCTCAGTGTTTTGGACAAGTAGTCTGGATTTTATTGCTGATTCTTGTAAGTTATGGCCTGCTAGAAAGCATGGCACTGGAAAAACTGGAGTTGAAAACAACTGAAGATACTAAAAAATAGTCATCTTTGTAAGAATCTGGGGAAAAATTTAAAAAATTATCACATTATAATTCAAACTCTGATATGTAGTTTCTTTGCTTAACCAAAATGAATACAACAGTACCTTGAATTCTACTCACTTATGACGAGCCCATTAGAAATGCAGTCTTGGCTTCCTCCATCATATAAGATCAAATGAAATTTTAAATTATTATTATATTATAACATAATGCAGTGCATTCTGAACTAAATGATGGGACATCCAAAGAACATGAGCCAAGAAACCTGAACTTTATATAATTCCTTATGACCCTCAACTGAAGATTGCTTGAGGTTCATTGTGTCACTGTTTGAAACTGGAAAGAGTGCTTTTTATTCCTCAGGAGTGATGCACTATATATTTATACATTTATATATAGAAAAATTACTACTTTCATAGAGCATCTCAGTGCTTTCAGAGTGGATGCACTCGGTACTTTAATAATTGGACTAAATACATGGATTGCCTCTTTTTTTTTTAAACTCTAAATGATTAAAATTGAGGTCTACAAATGTGTATTGGTACATAACCCCCAAAGGAGTTAGACACTTAGCTACGGCTTTTTCCTACTAGGAATGAAGAGTTAAAATAACAGTTACAGATGTAAATCTGTTTCTGAACATTTGAGAACCATCAGCGGACAATCAAACTGACAAGCTCAAGACTATGTGCATAGCAGCAATGGGGAAAGGAGCACTATTATCTAGGTGGATGTAAATGTTTTTGTCACTGCCCATATATCTGGTATAACAGCATAAATATCTTGCATCGAAACCTCATTTTTAATGGAACTTTGCATTATAGTGCTCAGCATAAATATCAAATTATGGACTTTTTCTCAAGCTAGATACATTTTAAAAATAAATACTTGCACATGTAAAGAGACACTTCACTTGCTGAGCATCCCCATTATTCAGGTACAAAATTAGTGTTTTGACTGCTACAGGGTCTGTTTCCATAGGACTGTGCAAATTCCAACTTTCAATAGCTTTTTCTCTAGTAATTTCAATTGTCCCACATGGTTTACAGCTCAGCAGTACCTGAGGACTATACAAAGGCAGAAAGAGTAATTTAATTTACTGTGACTTATTTAATCTGCTTTAATGTTAACATGATCATTTATTTTATGTTCCTTCCAAGCCTGTTACCTTTTCTTTAATATAAGCCAGAGATATATCAGCTAATACTTCAGCAGCACTTTTGTTACTGCTGCTTCAGGGGAAGTAAAAAGATTTTGGTGCTTCTTAGAGTATTTTTGGAATATTTGTCGATTTCCCAGATTAGTCTGTACTGATTTGTGTAGAAATGGAATTGGACCAACACTCGCGGTCACAGTTTCACAAATATTTAGGTACTGAAGAAGGCAAGTAAGATTGCAGTAAAATAATCACATGGGTCAAAATACATTAGGGTCCAGATTCACAAACAGATGAAGTCATTTGACAGCTGAGTGTGACAATCCCAAAGCAAAATACTTGTCAGGGCCTGCCTAAGGTGGGTGATAGGAATGGCTGAAGACAGAAGAAATCTGAAATATAACCTGTGGGCTAAGTTCCGTGTTACCTTCTTCTCTACAGAGAGGTTAAGATACTTCTGAGATCTGCAAAGTAAGTTTGGGCCCTTATGTTGTGTGCACTTTTTGCTACTTCTATTTCTATTACCTATCAGTTGAGGTCAATGAGTAACTTTGCTATTGAAAAGGCCACCTGATGCAAAAGGCAGTATCTGCTTCTGGCTATGGTACAAAAACTGTTCCAGCCAAGGACATTTAATTTTTGCAGCTGGAAAAGACCCACAAGGTCATCAAGTCCAACTACTAACTGGGCAACACTATGTTAATCACTAAACCATGTCCCCAGGTGCCATATCCACGTGCTTTTTGAATGCTTCCAAAGGAATGATATCCCCAATCTGATTTGCATCCTCTTTTAATCCAGAGTCTGTCTTCCCTCCTCTTTTCAATCTCAAATACAACACAGTGGATTATTCTGCCCATTGATCTCCACTGGAGCAGGCTGCTAACTGGCTCTAGTGGCACTAAGATTTGGCATGGCTGTGGTGTAATTCCACAGGAACCAACACGTGGGTTCTTATTTGTGCCCAGTTTGGACTTGGGGTCCCTTGTACAGAGTTAGGCACACAGCCTCTGTTGACTGGGGGTCTATTCCTTACTTGCTATTTTCTTTCATAGCTACTAGATTTATTTGTTAATTATTATTTAAATTGTGAGAATTGTTTGGAAATAGCTTGTTTTCCTTTTTATAGCTCATTTAAGTTAAGCTTCTGGAAGCAGTATACAAGAACAGTGATAAACAGACTTTAACTGCAGTTTCCTTAGATGGTTCCTTTAATGGGCCCATAAATACAGTTGCTGGTTGTTTATTCTTTCATTACTGGGATCTATGGTTTAACACAAAACAGCCAGTGAATCTGTAAATATCCGTATTTCCCTTTGTAATGGTTATAGAAAACTTGGGTTCAGATTAACTCCAGGCCAATATTCCTCAAGTTTGAGCTCGTCATGCCACACGATGTCGAGCTTGGAAGTGAAAATGGAGATGACATAATGTCCTCTCCTTGCCTTGCTTTGGAGAAATCCGTCTGGAAGAGGGAAGCAGAACAAATCATGGGGAGGTTTGTTGGGCTTCCTGAGACCCAGACAATAGGTAAGATCTGATCCTCTGTCATATCCATATATCTGTATATGTCTATATCTATCATATGTATTGTTATCCATCTTCTTCATTTCTCTCTGTTATATAATTTTAAAAGAAGATAAATAACTTACCATTAATTTTCATGAATCCAGGTATTTATAATTAATATTAATGAGCACATTCCTGCAATATGACATTTCCTTGTAAGTGGGATGACACCTGCTGTGTGCGATTAAATGCCATGTTAATGAGAGGTGGTGCCCATTTCACTTTGAAGGAAAGATGAATTTGTCCATTTCTGTGTGAATGAGAAGGGAACTTATTCTGAGACAGACATTAATACGTTAAGCCTTGGGGCCACCCTACATAGCAGAAGCTTTACACAATTTAAAGCTGAGTTCAAAAATTGCTGTCCTGGAGGGTGAATAGCAAAGATAATAAAATTGAAAGAAAAGTGAATAAAAGTTTTTCTGACTACTTCTTTAATTGAAGCTTTTGGCGAGTGAGCACTTCTTGTCATGGTTATGTATATGTGCCCAGCAGCACAAGGTCTGCTGCCCTTCTGTGCCTGGAAATTCTCTAGCTATGAAAATAAAAGTACATCACATTTTAGTATAATCACTGACTTCTTTTAGCTTCCACTGTTTCCTTTCTCCTTTGTGGCCTTCAGACTTTTGTGAAGAAGGTCCTTGCATAGCACATTAAATCTTTGATAAGAACTACTGCCTTGCTTCCCAAGAGCTAGGTGTCTCATTTCTTGTATGGGAATGAAAGCAAAGCTATAGGTTCTCATGTTGCATCATAGACAGAATAATAAAATCATTAAGATTGGAAAAGACCTCTAAGTTCATTGAGTTCAACTGCCAAGGCAGCACCATGGTGTTCCCTACTAAACCATATCCCCAGCTCTCATGCCCTCGTGCCTTTTGGACACTTTCAGGGATTGTGAATCCACCATTTCCCTGGGTAGCCTGGCCCATTTCCTGATCATCCTTTCAGTGAAGAAAATTTTCCTGATATCTAAACACCCCTGGTGCAACTTGAGGCCATTTAAGATGAAGAAGGGGATTTAGATTAGACATTAGGAAGAAATTATTTAAGGGTGGCGAAGCACTGGGACAGGTCATCCAGAGAGTTTGCTGGCTTTCTTTTTCTTATTAGAAAAGAATGGGAGATGGAGAAGAGAAAAACAATGGCAAACAGCTGTGTTCTGTGTGCAAAACAGAATGATCAAAACTCAGGTCTTACTTTCTGAAAGCTCTGACAGCTGCTAGGACCAGCTGCTTTGCTATCAGAGTCACATGGGGTAAACAACAGCCAAAAGTATTATTTGAAGCTGTTGAAAGTATTTAAATTCTCAGATTATCTCTGTAAGGTGTCAACTGCATATTTTGGGAACCATCCTACTCACTGGGGTCATTTCTTTTCTAAAGGAGAGAGGGATGATTTGTGTTCAGAAGGCTTTCCCGACTTTTATTTTAATCAGTTGTTTCTACAGCAAATCACAAAACTGAACTTTGAGCACTTTAGAAGAGTGCTCTGCCTGATGAATATGCTGGGTTTGGAGGACAAGAGATATTCACAAATTACTTTGACCCGATGACCTGATGACCTAGACAAGTCATTCAGTTCTTTTCTGCTCTGCTCCACTTGTATCTACTGGCACTGTGAGGTCTTTGTGCAATGGAACGGACTCCTGCTGCGTGCTCAAAAAGTCTGAGATCCAACAGGCCCGTAAGTATGACCAGGGCCTCTAGGGGCTATGTCCATTTAAACAATAATAATTTCAAACCAGTAATTATTCAGTTCCTATGGAATAGAACAATTGTGAAAGAGGAATGAAGGGGGATTTTCCACTGGCTTTGCCCACTCTGAGGAATGGAGCTCAGTGCTCTGGGAGACCACTTGAGACATTTACTGCTACTGAATTGCCCCAGCGTAAAGGAAGGGTTGAAGAAAGAATAAGTCAACTCTTTACCCTGGTTGTTTCAGAGTTCTGCCGGAATTCTGGCAGTGTGTTATATGTAAGGGCAACATTTCCATACCCCAAGGAAAGAGCTATAGGCAGTGTTTCTCTTCTGAAAGTGGTGGATCTTGCAGTCATGCCATGGGAGAGATTCCATTGCTGACAAGTCATACAGTGTTTTCAGCATTTGGGTATTGGCATTCCCTCATTTTGGAGGAAGCCTGGGTATCTCTAAGAGTGTTCAAGGAAAAAGTTTTTTCACCTGTGAAAAAATTCACATAACAAACATAATTTTCAAAATACTCTTATATTATGGCTGTAGGGTAATAAGCCATCAAGTGATCCTTTGTAGACTGACACCCAGTGTATTCATGGCACATTCTTCCCTCTGTGTTCTAAGACTTCTGTCTGTGTGGCTTTTGGGCAATCTATTGATTAGTTCACACCACCCCATATTTGCCATGAAAGGCCAGACTGCTTTTTAAAATCTAGCTGCTATATTCAACGCCATTGTAGTGATGCTGCCTTTTTTGCGGGAGTGAGAGCATCAGCAAAGCTCAGATGCATAAGCTTTGTGAAATAACAAAATCCTTGCACAGTGCTGGGATAAAATCAGGTTAACAGATGTCATCATTACTGACAATCAAGAAAATTGAGCTAGCATTCAAGCATCTGTGTGAGGGTGGCATTACCTGACACAGAGAAAGCAAATTACCCGTCCATCAGTGGGGAATCAATCCAAAGACTATCTCTTTGGATATAATTTGCATAAGCTTCAACTTAGAAAGGGCAAAGGAAAAAGATTGTTTTATTAGTGAAAGGCTGGGTGGTATTAATCTGAGAACTGCAGAGAATTCTTAAACACAGAGCATTAATATGGCAGAAAGAGTCAGAATTAGCTGCAAGGTTATTTGGTGAAGAGAAAGATTTCCCCTACAGTTGCAACTAAGCTTACTGGAGTTTCCTTCTAACAAATTATGATCTATGTCTTTACCAGGGTGTTCATTTTAAGAAGGATCTTTTATAAAACTGTGGTAAGAGCTGATCATTCAAACCCCAGTCTTTCCCTTGGTGGTTTCTGTGCAGTCTCTCTACACCACACTTAAAAAGGCAGACCTCCAAACACTTTTGCTTGTCAGAGGAATACTAAGCTTATATCACCTAGAGGTTTCCCTGAGGTTGTGTATTCCTCCAAAGTAAAACAACTTTTAAGTACGAGCATTCTCTGCCTTGCCCTGTGCCATGCAAATGTGCTTCAAATAATTTATGTGAGCTGCCCCAGCACCTGACGTGGAAGAGCCATTTTTGTAGAAATCTCGTGAAAACTGTTCAACTGATAAAAGTGTTTTGGATAACTCCATGAACTTGAAAGATGAGGAGAACATTGTCTTCTTCAGTTTTAACTCCTGTGTACCCAAGTCTATATTTCACCAATTTATCACTACAATGCAGAAGTTTAACTTCAGGACACTGTTGTTTCCCTGCATGAAGCCTGAAGGAAGGCATTTAGGATTTGCTGGCAAATACTTGACGATGGAGAGACCACCACCACTTCTGGTAACAAATCTTGCTATGATTAATTTATATGCCATCGTTAAAATGTCTATACCTGATTTTATCTTCCTGTAGCATAAGAAAGCCCTTTAGTCACTGATACCTAGATCAGGCTCTTCCAATATGGATAAGGCATCCCTGCCTAGATTACACAGCTTTTCTGTCATCTTTTTCTGCAAACAGTATAATTTTCTATTAGATGTTACAACAGGCAGAGTACAGAACTACTGATGTGTTTTCTTATACAATTCATCATAGTAGCATCAGCTCTCTCTCATCCTGATTACTTCTGTCTTTATACATACCAGGAAATAGGTTTCTCGTTTCCCTCATAGACTTCTAAGTGTTCATGGAGACCTGCTTGCTGGTATTCCACCTTATCAATCCTCTCCAAGTCATCGTTTTCCAAGTCTAAAGATACATTCATTTGTAGGTATGATTCACTTAACACAAATCCAGCAGGGTCCTTTCAGAAGCACTTGTATTCCATGATGAAGGTTGTTCACTGACATCTCTCTTGTCCGTCAGCCTTCCTGTTTTTAAGCCATTTAATATATGCACCAGTGATATTTTGAAGTTAATTTTCCATCTGAAGTCAAAAACCTTAATAAAACTAAGTATGTTATCAACTGCAAAAACATGATGAAGTCAAATAAGAAAATTAAATTTGTTTTATGAGCTCTTCTTATAAAAGTTTATTGACTGGTGTTAATTATAGTTCTACCTTTAATTTTCTTTATTTGAATCCCGTATCAGCTTTAGGATTTCTCTGCTGTAGAGTAAAGTGAGATTAACTGGTCTGTAGTTACCTAGATTATCCCTTTTCATCTTTGAATATCACTAAGAAGTAAGTCTTACTCTGTACTAATATATATGAAGATATATTTTAAGCAACCATCAGAATTCTGGAGATTTTGGAAATTTCTTTCAGAATCCCTGTCTATAAATCACTTCAGATTGAAGTTATTTGAAAACTTCAAACATTTAATCAGTTGATTCCCCAGACTGCCTGGAGGCTGCTGTGTTCTTCACCCACCATGACATCCAGCTCCCTTGATGGATGAGTGGCTTTTCCCACCTCCACATGACAGGCTGCTCTCAGGTGACCCTTCTCTTTGGGTGTCTGCCTAGAAATGTCAGTGGGAAGTAAGCCAGGGAGTGAGCCAGGTAGTTGCCTTGCAGGTGGGACTAGTGTAAGCTCCTGGGATTGTTTCCTATGGAATCAGATATCTGTAAAGGAAAAATACTCTTTGCAGGAGAGAAAACTTGCAACAAAAAATTAAATGTCAATCAGCCCTAATTTGTCAACAGATTGCTTTTTTTTTTTTTTCTGGTTGGATAATGGCACATTTCTTTCATAGCCAGACAAAAAAAACAAAACAAAACTCTTCTTTCACATTAAGAGCATAAAATGATAAAACATAATAAGCACAAAAACTTAATCAAGAAGGGAAAGTGTCTGCAATAGTGACTCTCAGCAGAAGCTGCAAGATGTCAGATCTAGAGGGCCAGAACACTGTCGTTGATTTGGAGGGTTATTTCACACATTTCTTGAAATTTTATCTACTTAATAGGCAGCCTGTCAGCAGCAAAAAAAAAAAAAAAAAAAAAAAAAGGAAAAAAAAAGGAAAAAAAAAAGAAAAAAGAAAAAAGGAAAGTTGACATTCAAATAATCTCTCTTTTGTCTCCAAAATCCATTAACAAGAAATGGAAAGAAATACTCAATTTCTGTAGGTAGCGATTTTGAATACAACTGAAAGAACAAACACGAGTCAGCTAAAAAGCAATTTTACCAATAACAAGTGACTGGAAATTCCTTTTGAAGAATTTCAATAAATCCTGAGTATTTTTGATCTGATTATATGCAACACTTAAGGTTTCTGGAAAATGTTAAAAAATGAAATCCGGTGTTTTTTTCTGAACACGTATTCATGTGTTTTGTAAAGGAAAGAAGCAACATTAAATGTATTTTGGAAAATATGAAATGGTAAGAAATAAAATGATATGATGCATGAGCAGCACAACAATAATCCCTGTACTGCTAAACTGGGAGTTATGACTGCAAAGCATGTGGATGATCTATCCAGCACAATCTATGAGGAGTGTCCTGGCAGGGGACACAGCTCTGAGGCTCACCTGAGGAGAGCTGTTGTGTTTTACTTTGTTCTGTTTGACGGAGAGAAAAAAACTCAAGACTCCAGAAAGTCAGTTCGACATTTTTGTTTACTGATTGAATACTGAAATGAAAGATTTCCCTGCCATGAAGCCATCTCTTATTGCCAGACCAATCCAGAAGACAAGAATAAAACAAAGAGCAAGGCAAATGGCATAGATGAGCGCTTGTAGGGGAAGACAATTATCTAAAAGGTAATAACAATAATGATTCCAAAACAGGAATGGAGAAGATGGGACCAGCTGAGCATAAATGGGGGAACAAAGAAAGTAGGATGATAGAAAAGAGAATTATTGAAAGAAAGACAAATAATGAGATGTGTTGAAAATTCTGCCTAAGTGATGCTTAAATTCACACCACTGTTTTGAAAAACAAATGTAGAATACTTCTTGGCCAGGTGCTGACAAACATTACGATACCTAGGAGTGTGGGTTCATCTACAGAGGTAAATGGAACAAATTCAGCTTCAGTGTACATTTATTGGTATATTTGTTCTTTGGGAAAAGGCAATAATTTTACATTTGTCTCATGCCCGCCATAATTCTAGATCTGCAACCAAATTTCTGCATGGCACTGGGTGAATGACATGAGCTATTTCTTTATGTTGAGGACAAACACACACTTGAAAATTTTCTTAAGCATGCTAAGAACTGTGGTTGATTTTCTTTTCCTCTCTGGTTTCTCTTACTGTGGCTGTAGACCATACTGAGTGGATTCATTTGGGGAATACACAGCCCAGGTTTCCCATGAGTGCATAATGGTGTGTTGTTTTGGCCATTAGTGACATCCTCTGGTAAACAGCTCAAGTGCTGGTTTAGCCAGTGGCGCCCTCTCCGTCTCTGGTTTGCTTCTCTCCTGTTTATTTGTTGAACTGGTCCTTCTAGCCTCCTTCTCCCTTGGTAGCTAGGTTCTAAGTCCCAGGGAATTGGATCACATTCACTCTTGCTGACCCCATGCTGCATGCAACCAATTTTTGTGTGTCCTTTTCTGTTACTGTGACACTTAGCTCAGCAGTTGTGTGTATTTTATTAATCAGCTGCAAGGTATGTGCCCAGTCTGCAAAACAGACCTTTGGTTGACTAGCAGAGTCATGAACTGTGTACAATATTCTGCAGTTACAGTCTCACCACTCTCCTGATTTTGCTAGATGATAAACCTCTAGTGTTTTGGGGTTTTTTTCTTATGAGTTTTTTGTGTTACCTTGTGTCTGCAAGTGTGATACAATCCTTTTCTTAACAAGGATTTCTTATGGATTTTGAATATCTTTGATTTTAATGTTTAGTTTATTAATTTTAATATTTACCAGTGAGGTAGGGCCGAGTAGGAAGGAAGAGAAAACCCTAGTTATAAAAATGATCCTGTTTTGAGAATTTGTATGTCTATCAGTAAGCCAAACTGTGCATTGAGCATATTCTCAAAAAGCATATTCTCAAGTTTCAGTGATATACCTCGTACCTCTAGTGAGGAAAATTATAAAAAATAGGTCTGAATACCAAATAATTTGAGTGCTTAAAGGATATGCCCTGGCATCCAATCAACTTGGTGTATTCTGTATTCTCTCAAATTTCTGCTGTTAACAGTGAAACAGCTCCTGTAGTGCTTGAAGGGCAGGTGATCATGCAACCAGAGAATCACAGACTATCTGTAGCTGGAAGTGGCCTCTGAACGTCTCAAGCCAACCACACTGCTCAAAGCAAGGCCAGGTAAGAGCAGTCTGCTCAGGGCCCTTTGAAGCTACATTTTGTACTTCTGCAGGGATGGACACTTCATTCTCTCCTCTCTGGGCCTTTTTTTATAAATGTGACCATGCTCATGATGACTTGTTGTTTATCAGAGATTTTTTTGTCCCTAGTAGCTAATCAGTGTTTTGGGTGTTCAGGTTGTGCTCATTGCCTTTTGAGCTATTGGTATGCTTCTCTGGCGAACAAGAGAAGCACCATCAGTGCTACACCCTCTCACTAGGTAGCTGCAATACTCTGCAATTAGATGGCACAAAGATTCTCCACGAGCTTCCTGCAGGCTGAATAAACCCACCTCCTGCAGCTGATCCTCTATTTCATGTGTTCAAGCTTCCTGACTGTCTTCATGGTCCTGTGCTGAACTTGCTGGACCTGTATGCTGATGTCAATGGGCTTCAGTGTTCCTGGGCACCTCCAATTAATGGGCACAGGCATGGGAATCTAATATGGGGCTCATATCACCTAAAGCTCCAAGGTCGAATTGGTTCTAAAAAAAACATGCAGAGTGTAACTGGGAAACTATGTGAAAAAAAGAATACAAAGAAATAAAAATTATTTCACTGATGAGAGAGATAAACCATGTCATACTTAAAACTACAACAATTCTCTCTCCCTTGCCTGAAGCATGTCCCAGGAAGGAGCATGGACAGGTGATCCCACATTCCCCATGAAGGGTGGGAATGAATTTGTAGCCATTGAAACCTGGTGGTTTGGGTCACTGCCTGAAGGCAGCATCATTAATTAGTTTCATCCTAATGATCTTCAATAATTTCTCAAGACAATGTTTTTACTTAAATAATCCTGGCATGTGGTTCTTTTCTGCCTTTTGATCTGGGCAAGACAACTTACAAGGGATGGTCAATGCAAAAGAAATGTTCCCTCCTTCCTTCCAGAGTCTCTTTTCAAAGGAAGCCTATCGATCTGCTTTAGTCCTCCCAATTATACTTCATGTTTTCTGGTTTCATTTACTTGTATGTATCACTTGTTTTCTTCCTTCTGTGGTTTAGTTGAAAAAACCTTAACAAATGTGATTTCAAACTGAACAGAGATTATGCTACAGCTAAAACTCCCCAAAGAAATACAAACATTAAGGCAAACACACATCTGCTTTCGAATAAAACCAAATCCTCCAGTAAATGTTCAACATGTTGTCAAAGTAATTAGCATACTAACAAAAAAGTTAGGTAAGAAAATGATTTTTAAGGCAACTGGATAAGACAAATTGGCTTTTGAAAACTTGGACCTAATCCTTCCTTCTGGAATATTGAAATTTACATGGCACAAATTTATGAGACTTTAAATGAAACTTATGATGAAAACAGGTAATTAAAGCAAACATTTATTTCAATCAAAACCCTATTACTGTATTGCAAAGTCTTCCGGGTGAAAGACCAACTGAGTCTGGAGTTTTGCCCATTGGATAGTTACTGTTTAAGCAGAAAGAATCCTTCTGTTATCCAATGGTAGCTGTAGACATTTGCCATTATTAAGGAATGTATTATGATGGCACTCAGCCCCTCTGTGCCTAAATACTGTATATGTTCACTGTTAAAGACAATTTCCATCTCAGAAAGCCAATTAGCAAAAGAACCAAAACCAATAAAGTCTCATCTTACATTGCAGCATCTACAGCTTATTGATCAGAGATGGGGTTTACAGAGAAAAGCAGAGGCCTCTGGGACACTGATACCAAGTTTATTCTGCTAATGATCAGCTTGTGGAGTTCTACATTTGCTCCATCACAAGCAGCAGTGAAGAGATGTCAATTCTGAAGTAAAAAGGGAATGCTTTGTAACATGCTCGCTGCTCTGTTCTCAGTTTTATCACTGTAAACCAGAAGAAAATTTACAGCAGTATGTATAAATAAACTGGGTAGCATGATCTCTACACTTTTGTCCTGCTTGTGAGCTGTTGATTAGCTCAGCACTTCCACTTTAAGAAACAGAAGTCTTGAGAGTCTTGAGATATGTGATGGCGGGATGGGGTATAAAATTTTCTGCTTGACACATGACTGCTCTATCAAACGTGACAAAAAGCTAAAGATGAGCAACTTTTTTTTGGTTAGACAAGCCAAGGCTGTTCCTGAGCTCTTTGCTTGTTTGTAAAATGGGTGGTGTGAGTGTGGATGCAACATTGGTGAGAAGATCCGTGGTTCCTTAATAGGGAAAATTCCCCCACTGCTTGTAAAAGTAGGGAGAACCACTGCATTCTAAAGATATTGGGGGATTGTTGAATAAGGATCACACTTCTTTGCCTAATTTTGCTATATAGAAATAATCTGGTAGATCTGGCCCAAGTTTTTTAAGGGGTTCTGGTTCTCTCAGAGCTTCAAAGTCTAAATGCTCAAACCACCAAGGGATCTTAGTGTTATAGAATATATTCCCTGTGTTTGCATTTGAGTGAGTGCATCTGAGTTTGCATTTAATGCAGTGAACTTGGATTAAAGGTGTAGGATCTCTACGGGATGCTAAAGAATACAGAGGCCTTTAAGTAATAAAGCTTAAGCACATAAAAGAGTAGTCTAGCAATCCTGTTGTACCTGAGGAAGTGGTCTCTTAAGCTTTCCTGCAGTAATGTCCCAATTTTTGTAAGCTAAAAGGTATTGTACTTGACTGAGAAGAAAATACTTAAATGTAGTCTGTTCTGATATCTGTTTGTTAGATACTGTGTGCAAAATACTTCCTGAGAAGAAAACTGATGTTAAGATGAATGCTTTTGCACAAGGATGGGGAGTGACTTAATTCAGTCAGTATTTAGTGATTTAGAAAACTCCTGAAAAGATCGAGAAAAACTTTCACCTATATAGTCAAACACTGGGATGCAAATTCTCTCAGGCAAAGGATTTAGTGGAACCTGGACCTGTGTCACCCTGGGTGAATGAATTGACTCCTGAGTGAGAAAAGAAATTTGGCCT
This sequence comes from Anabacerthia variegaticeps, assembly GCA_035583185.1. Classification (NCBI taxonomy): domain Eukaryota; kingdom Metazoa; phylum Chordata; class Aves; order Passeriformes; family Furnariidae; genus Anabacerthia; species Anabacerthia variegaticeps. The sequence continues at coordinate 32,433,249 of JAWWEW010000001.1, read as the reverse complement.
GACTCCTGATTTTAAAAACAATTCTGCTTATGTGTGCCTGGCATTCAGTCTGTGCAGAGAAAGGCCTGACCAGTTATTTACAAGTATTTTGACATGTTTTGATGTGCTCAACATCAAGAATATTTCAGGGATGAACATTTTCAGAGAAAAGCTGAGATATATTGACTTTTTTGAAACTTCAAGGATTAGCTGATGGTCAAACAGTGTGTTTGGGGATCTTCCTTCTGGCTATCTTTTGTGGATTAGCTGGGGTAGCTGGATGGCTGCATCCCAGCATGCAGTTAACTCAAGCACATTAAAAACAAATTGGTCTTGAGAGTCATTCTTCATGCTATTCACCATGGACTTCCAAGGGCTGCCACTGGGAATGCCAACACTGTTAAATAGTAGAGGTCAGTCATCAAAACTTAATAGTACAGATGGGCTCACATCAAAGCTGCCAAACAGAGCTGTCTTAGAGAGAACTAAACAGAGTGATTCAAAACAGAGATAATTAATGAAGCAGTGTGGAGATTCAGGATCCAATGCTTCTTCCCCTGTTCTCTTAATAAGTGGGAATGTATCAGTGGTGAAGCTCACTTTAAAATGTTTGTGGTCATGTAGATGAGCAGTAACAGAAATATATACTCTAATAAACTTTCTTGGCTTCAAAAACAGGGTGGATTCATGCAAACTGCCTTTCAGAAATAGTCCCATAAGGGTCTCAGCAGGTGAACTATGGATGTAACTGTTTGTGAGACTGAGAGTTAGACTGGGACAAACTCATTTCAGCAATGCTTTGGCAGTTTTGTAATTGAAATCATTGTATTCCAATGCCTAGACTGTTTCCTGGACAATTTTTTATAGTCACAGCTTTATTGATTAGTTTGGAGTCTTATGCAATTGCACTGTGTCCCTAGTTCTGCACCCTGGCTGAGACCATCAAGATTTCCTTCCAAAGGTACAATAGACAAAACAACTTGTCTGTCACTGTGCCTGTCCAGGGGAGTGGGTTGGGGACCTCTGTGGGGCATCTCCTTCCAAAGGGCAGAATCAGTGTAAGAAGGACTTCGACAGGAGGACCTTGCCGTCTAAGATTCTTCAGCTTTGCAATGCACTAGGACACAACCTGAAAAAAATAATAATTCTTAAACCCTGCATTTAAATGGTGTGTCTACACATGTTGCACAGAAAGAGTGTGATAAAATAGGGAAAAGAGACAGAAACACAATTTTTTCTTTCCACATGAGTACTGAAGCCTTGAACCATATTCTTTAGAAAACATTAATTCTTTCTGTATTTTCCTTCACAGAGCTATAGCAGAGCAATTCCACCACATACAATCTGGGGGACAAGAGCTACCCTCCAAGGCCACCTGCAAACTGCTTAAATTAAGAAAGGTGAATCCATTTATAGAAATGTGAAATGGAAACATAATTTTAATGTACTCTGTGATATGAAGCAAGTGAGCTTAGATCTTGAGCTTTGCTGTTACCTAGAAGAAATAAGTTCAGCAAAACCTCAAATCCCATTTCCATATATATTGCTGGTCTTATCAGTATTTTGTCTAAAATGTTAAAGTAATCTTAATTATCTGAATGACAATCAAAAATAAAAGTCAGCACTGTGCTCTGTCTCATTAAAATTCAGGGATGGGATAATGTTGGTTTGGAAAAACCTCATGTGTATGCCATAAATTATACTTTGAAGATTCAAATAAATTACTTTCCCAGTCAAATTATTTCCTCATGTCCAAAACAGGAGCATTGGAAGACTTTCCTTGTAATGGGTACATTTTGAGTTAATTTCTGAAAAATAGTAATTAATGGAAATGAATAAACTTAGGGGTTTTTTTCCCTAAATTTTTATTGAGGAATTAATGCATGTGGTTTACATATGCAAAAACCATTCTTAGCTTCCACCAATTGATTTTGAACACTTCCTTCATGTGTGCATATGCATTAGTTTCTCTGTGATGAAAACAGGTATTGCATTACATTGTGAACATGCAAGGTTATTAAGTATACTCAACCAAACATTTAATTGTTCCTCATGGTAAGGTTATAAAACTTCTGCTAACATTTTTTTTGCGTTCCTAAGAATTCTGTTTTTTGCTTGTCTCAGTTTTTCAAATGCAGAAGTTATACATATGCCTGGTGACATACCTGCTCTCAACACATTCCTTTTCTCTCTATATCAATAGTATGCATTCATATTTATGCATTGCATGACAAACAAAGTCCCATGCCTTACACTACAGACATACAAAAGATGAAAGGTGGTCCTTGTGTTTAAGCTTTTCAACTACAAATAGATGAAGGGCGAGAGGAAGGAAGTATCTGCATTTCTTCCTAGTAGACAGAGATTTCTGCCTACAGCAGAGGCAAAAATCAAGCCCAGATCATGCATCCAGTCCTTCACCCCAGGATTGTGCTTCCACTCTCTCCCTATGTGTGAGTCTCATTTCCATATCTCACCACATTAATGATTGTTTTGCACAGTTGCATGCTGATGATCCTGCTAGTTAAAGACAATATCCAGGTTTATATCCTCTGCAAAGAAATTAAACTGCCTACACTCTTGACAATAGATTGTTGTATTTACATTACTGTTCTGATATCCAGCTGCACCTGGATCAAATAAAACCCTGTTTAAATTGAATGACAATATTTTCTTAAGACCTATGAGACTATTACTAGGGACTTTAAATGAGTCAATCTAGTTTCTTCTTTAATTCTGCAATAGTAAACTGCTTTCCAGAGATTTCCTGTCATTTTTCACTCATTTAGATGGGCAAACGTGTAAGAAGAATAAGTTAGAGATGAACATTAATTAGGGTGAAGCAGCAGGGCTATGTAAATTATGAAGGAGGTGCCTTTTTTCTGAGTTACAGATTGATTCTTTTTGTAATCAAACTCCAATTTCAATACAACTTCTTTTTAAAATGAGATAGCCAGAAAGGAGATAAGTGTCTAGTGAAACACAGAACTTGCTGTTGCAGATTCTTTTTAGGTGATTGTCTAGAATGACATGACTGATTAAAAAAAAAAAGAAAAAAATGACAGAAGAAAATAGGTCAGAGGTTCTCAGTACCAATTAATTTCACATTCAAAAAGAATAGAGATGGTTAAACTTTATGGCAAATTGAAACAGTTCAGAAATGTGAACAAAATACTGTCTTAGAAAGATAAGAGGAATAATAGTATTTTTCATTTTTCTTTGAACCTCTTTATGTCATCGTTCTAAGGGGAGGACTTATAGACATCAGATAAGCAAAACTGTCAAGCCCTCATGGAATTGCCAGGCTATTTCAATTATTACCTGTTTAAGAATGCAAATTGTTTTATTTTTCATTAGTCAAAGAAACATCCCTGCCCATATTTCTGCAACTGTTCATATCCATTTCCCTTACTGAGGGCTGTGTGTGTGCACCTGTCATGTGTTGTATTGCTCCCCACTGCTGAAAGGCAGCCACCTCCAGGGCAATTTGGGTTTTATTGATGCTTGAAAATGGAGGGACCAGCTTCCTGACATGGTTCCAGGAACCTAGACCAGAAAATTTTCAGGATGCTCTTTTGTCCCAGAAGTTTGTTTGCAAGTGGGATTTTCCACTTGCCTCTCATGTATGTATGGGATCATACTAGTAGTACTTGAACAGGAGACAGGGAACTGAGCTGATACATCCTATACCCTCACTGAATACAAGGGCTCATTCTCCATGTCATGATCAAATGCAAGTGTGCTTTCCTAGTCATTGTTTTATAGAGGTGCCTTCTAGAGAGAAAAACAGTCTAACTCTTCTGCTTAACTCAGTTAAATGCCTACTGTGAAGCCTGAGTTCAAGAGAAGGGTCATTGATTCAAATTTTTCTCTGTAGGGAACTATACTTATAGTATTGATGGAAAGAAATAGTCTTGGTGCTGGTGTTGCATTCATCTTACAGAGAGCACCCTTTTAGTCAATGGCTCTGGGTAAACGATAGCAGGAATATCTCACTTTTCTCTTGAAGTTAGGTGCAGTAGGGGATGCCAAATTTTACTTTTACCCTGGTTGCTCTAAATAGGATCTTAGGTCTGTCTAACTGTGACACCTGAATGGAGATGAATATTGCTAATATACTCCAGCAGAAATTCCCAGAGGTGAAAGCTTACATGGCATATGACACAGGAATTCAGATTTTTCTTCTAACATTAAGTACATCCATTTTTCTCTATATCTTTTACTATTTTCTAATCGGAATGGCATAGGTATAAAAACTCCATGCATTTATGGAGTCTTCCCAGATTCTTTGGAGCATGCCTCATTAACACTTACTCCTCCTCCTCCTCCTTCTCCTGTCAGACTTTTCCAGTAATGAACAGTGTCAAGCTGTCAACGCAAAATCAGTTTGTCCTCTAACAGCCAAACTTTACTGGATACATTTATAATACAAAACTTATATATGCACACATATATATATATACACACACACACATACATATACACATGTAATGTAAAAGTGACCATTGCCATGTAGGTCCCATTAAAAGGACCTCACCCATATGTATCACCAGATCGAAAATTTGATTGTGTCAGAAGGAACGCTTTGCACTCCTCTAGTCTAACATGTCTGCTCAAGCAGGGTCAGCTAGAGCAAGTTATCCAGGACCTTGCTGTGGAAGGGGGAGTTGTGGGAACCTGGAAATGAGGTACTGAAGAGATTCATACAGATTCAACTCCTTAGAGCTGAACATGTTGGCAAGTTCTTTGTTTTTGCTGTGCTTAGTTTTTCCCCCCTCTATTATTTTCTTGACTCAGGTAAAACAGAATAGTGCAGAACAGAATAGAATAGAATAGACTATTTCCATTGGAAGAGACCTACAAGGATCCTCTGGTCCAACTGCCTGACTAGTTTGGGGCTGCCCAAAGGTAAAACCTGTTATTAAGGGCATTGTGCAAATGCCTCTTAAACACTGACAGTCTTGGGGCACTGACTACCTCTCTAGGAAAGTGTTCCAGTGTTTGACCACTCTCTTGACAAAGAAATGCTTCCCAGTGTTCAGTCTGAACCTCCCTGGTGCAGCCTTGAACCACTCCCACCTCTCAGCACCTCGCTTGCCACATCCTCTCCTCAGAAAGCTTTATGGAGCAATGAGGTCTCAGCCTCCTTTTCTCCAGACTAGGCAAACCCAGAGCCCTCAGCCACTCCTCACAGGACATTCCTTCCAGCATTGTCACCAGCTTTGTTGCGCTCCTCTGGACACGTTCACAGACCTTCACACCCTTCTTATGTCATGGGGCCCAGAATGCTGAAAACACTTGGACAATCATCTCTTGTCATTGGCTGCTGATGCCATGTTTGATGCCCCACGGGATGGGGTATGCCCACTTGGCTTCCAGGATGCACTGCTGGACCCTGTTGAGCTCCTGCTGGCCAGCAAGCCGAGACCCCTGTCTTCAGGGCTGCTCCTCAGCCACTTCTCTCCCAGTTTATACTTGTGTCAAGCATTACGCTGTCCCTGGTGCAGAATCCAGCACTTGGACTTGTTAAATTTCATCCTGTTCACCAATGCCCAGTGCTCCAATCTATCTAGATCCCTCTTCGTTGCCTCTTGTCCCTCAACAGAATCAACATCATGTCCCAGTTTGGTATTACCAGAAACCTTATTGATAAAAATATCAACAGGACTGGCCCTGGAAGTGAACGCTGAAAACACCAGCAGTGTTTTCATCTGCTTCAGTGACTGATTTGCCATATCTCCCGTGTTTCCAAGGGCACTTTTCTTGCATTGTGTAAGGAGAGTGAGGCTGTCACTGGATTACACTGGAAGTGCAAATTTTGCAGATGGGAGGAAGAAGTAAGAGATCCCAGTATGACCTGGATGTCTCCTTTTTCCTCTAAGATGTAATAGAGCAGGAGGGAGTGCATAGAGCTGCTGTTGCCAGCCCAGCCTTATAAGTCACCTCAGTTCAGCAGCCTGAGGGAGGCACTGATGGCTTGTAAAGGGAAATGGTTGGAGACAGGCTTTACAAAAAGGGGACTGGCAAAAAAGGGAGATTCTGCTGATAAAATAGATATCTCTGTTTAAACCAGCCACTCAAGGCTTCCATTACAAGTTGTGAATTAAAGTAAGAACATTTCTTAGGTCTTCATCCATACAGTTTGCATTTCTCCTCTTTTTGCGTCAGGGAGGCCCTAAGAGGTTATACACCCTACTTCCACAGTGATATCTCTTTCACTGCTCTTTTGTCTGGAAATGAATCTTTTAATACATCATTCCAGGAATATTTACCAGCACTGAATTTGAAATTAAACCAGGAAAGGAAAAAATGGCTATGAAAATAGGATTTGGATAGAATCGTCTATTTACAGTCCTGTTTAGTTGATGTACTGCCTTCTCTTTGTTTAGTTAGCCAACTTCTAAATAAATGAAAAGGATCTTTGAGTAACCTGGCCTGGGCCAGATTCCCTGTGAGGCAAGCTGGGGTAAATTAAATTGTTTTCTTGGTTTTTATTTTTTGTTCCATACTGGTACATAAGTAGATAAAACCAAGATTTGAAATGTGTGTTCCACAAAAATATGCACTTATGCAACTTACATACATTGGGTAATTTTTGTTCTGTGTTTTATCAGCTCCACTATCATAATAATAGGCTGTAACAACACCTAAGATAGTAAACTAAATAATGCCAGGATATGTTCCTGTGCCCTGGAACTAAGTCATCTCTACTGTTGTATTTTGAGCATTGTTCCTGGCATGATCTTGACTTGAAGCACCTAGCATTCTGGCAAATGTCTCCCAAGCCAAGTTGGGAAGCCATGAGTGATGATTCCCAACAGGCACTGTGAACATAGACGTGCTGCACTGGAGGTTGAGAGAGTTAAAAAGGATGGATAAAAGCTGTATGTGCCAGTTGGCTTCAATATCAGGCAACAATTCAGTAATACTTTGTTCACTAATACAGGCACAGCTTGTGAGTGCTACCAGCTAACAGAGAACTACCAGTAGCTTGCATGGTAAAAACCTCAGCTTTTGGTGCTGAAAGGTGTGATGTCACATCACTTATGTGTGAAGCATTATTACAATGACAAAGGGTTAGTATTTAGCTCTCTAGCCAGGTGGCAACATGCATGAAAGATCTGTCACAGATAATTTCTTAAACTCTGAATGTATATCATAGAATTGTCCTGGAATCATAGAATGGCTTGGGTTGGAAGAGACATTACAGATCATCTAATTCCAACCCTGCTGCTATGGGCAGGGATATCTTCCACTAGACCAAGTTTCTCAGAGCTCCATCCAACCTGGCCTTGAATACTTCCAGGGATGGGACAGCCACAACTTCCTTGGATAACCTGTTCCTGTGCCTTAGCACTCTCGCTGTAAAGAATTTGTTCCTAAATATGATCTATTGTACATTATCTATCTATATGAGGTGTATGTGAGAACTAGACTTGACACACAAGGGGCTTCTTAGACTAGGTAGAGTGTGAAATACCTTTATTCCTTTTTGCACATGTAAGATCTAATGTAGTAGGATGTGTGCTACAGCAATGATCTGTGTGTGTGTAATGGACACATCTAGGATTTCTGAATGCCCACCAATTTGGTACGAATGTCCCAAATCATTAGCTTTCACCTTCCAGAATTTCTAGTCTATAAAACTAGGATGTGGAGAATGTATTAGTGCAATCCCTGAAATTACAGACTAAATTCACTTTCTTGATCCTACATTTTTACCTTGAAATCTCACAAAATTGCCCAGGCGAGACGATAGTGACTTATCAGTGACAGCATTGAATATTTGCTGGCTGAAGAGGTGAATGGGCACTTTCCTGTAGGTTAACAAGTACCTAATTACATGCAGATTTGCCAGTGTGGATTGGAATTAATTCAAAAGCAAACTTTGAGATTGACACTGGTCTTTAATGTAGTCTAAAAAAGTAACGTTATTAGCTTGGTAATTTATTCAAACTGAGAGAAACAGAAGACAATGAACTTCATCTCACAGATTTTAATGTCTCATCCCATTTCAGAGTAGCATCAGACTTCAGAAGTGAAAGTGACACGGGGATGTCTGGAATACAGTATAAACCAGCTGAGTGTTTTTCCACCAGTGAAGGCTCTCATCATCTATTAAAAAAATTCATCAGTATTTAAGGACTCCCTCTCTGCCCTTTGCCTCCCAAGACAGAGAGGCCAAATTAATTTAAAAAAATGCTGAAGTCCTAAAATTTAATGATATCATTACTATTCAATTGCAGTATGCTGTTGGACAGAGAATCATGTAATGAATAAAGTTCCTTTATGCCATCCTGATCCAGCCTAGTGCTTTAAATATGTGACTGGTCCTTCCCCCTTCAGAGGGAACAAACACAGCCTTCACTCTAAAGGAACACTTAAATATGTGTGATTATGACATCAATAGTTTGTAAGGTAAAATCAGTCCCATTCTTAACTGCTTACCTGGGACTTAAAACATGTGCTTAAGTGCTCTGATGAGGTGAAATTGCTTGGGCCCTGAGGGCACTATGAGTCCCTACCATCCTAGACCAAGCCGTTCCCTGGACACCCTGCCCAAGGCCAAGGGCTCCATTTCAGACTAGCCCAGGACTATCTGTTCCTGCCCTTGTGGTGCTGCAGGATGCTGATTTGGAGCGCCATTGCAGCCATATCCCACATGGCCCAGAACCATGGGCTGCTATCTGGACCTATCCTCATCCCAGCCCACCTCCATGGCCCTGTTGAGGAAAGTGACCCTTTCTCAGTGACTTTGTCAGTGTATAATCCATTCATACTGAAGCTGCATATCTCACTTCAGTTTTTAATATTATGTACTTGAAGTAGGTTGTTTTTTTAGACATTATATCAAGTGATTTACACCTCTTTGTAATTAGATGTAGCAATAAGAATAATATTTCACATTATACTGAAATTTTCTGTTAAGTTTTGGCATGTAATCTTAAAAAACGTAATAGATATGTTGATTGGTATCTTATTTCAGTTGTTACTTGACTTGTGGGCTATTTTTTGATTTGCTCGAATAAATGGCTAAGTTGTCTGGGACATAATTGTCTTCTGCTAGGGCTTTCTGTGAATATACTTTTAATTTCTGAGTGGTTCAGTTTTGGCCCTGGCTGTTCAAACTTTTTTTTTCTTTTTCTAATAGCATTTATGCCAATAATGTTAACCGGGTAATACTGCTGAATAAATCATGTGTTCAATATGTGTATTGTAATTTTCAGAACTCTTCCTGTACTGTCACTCTCATAAATCCCCATTTTAAAAGGGAAATGGGTATTATCCATATTTTCCAGCACTGAAGTGAAATGTTACATTTTCTCACTCCATTTCTAGCTGTCTCCAGGCAAATGCTTGTGAATCTCGACAGAACCTGTTGTTTGCCTGTTGCTCTCCTGTATACTGAAGACATGGCTGAACTGAAGACCACCACCATCAATCTTTGTGCTTTGGCTATGTTTATTCTAGTGAATAAGATGTGTGTGAGACCATTTTCTCTCTGTGAGACCAACTGGCATAGAATGAATAATACCTATGTGAATAAATTTTCTTGGCCTCCAAATGGAGGCAATCTGACTACAGAATAAAGAATGGCCTCTGGTTCATTCAATCACCGGTGCCAGACAAATGTCCTAGATGATGCTAGTGGCCCTTTTCCAAAACCTATGCCATGGACTGTTCTATTCACAAGCACTGTCATATTTAGCAGTAAAATCTCAACTTTTGTGTCTGCAGGTCTGAGTGCTCAACAAACCATGCACTGAGACGCTGCATTGTTCTTCAGCAGTGATGTGATCACATATGAAACATTTTTCCAGGTAGCAGAGCTCAACCTGCATACTGACATGCTAAGTGTTGGTATTCTTTATTTGGTCTTCACTCTAGCCAAGAAACTGGTGATCATCAACTCTGAAAATCATCTCTAGCAAAGATCCTGTAGACATAGGACATACAGGTTTAATATCAACAGGTTTGCCAGTTTTGACATAGACAACAGGAAAAATATTCTCCATTTCCTTATGCGTGGGTGGACACCATTCAGAAAGTCTTGGTAAAAACAGTTTTTTGTGTGATCTGATACCTGTATATCTCAGTAAAAAGTGTGATGAAGTCTGTGCCAATATACTGTGATTTTGAGGAATTGGCTTCCCTTACGTTCTGTGAATAGGGAAAGGACTGAAGGGGTGGTAGCAACTTACTGTTCCCCAGATTTAGTTGACTAATTATGATAGCATTATATTATGAAAAGAAGAATGAGACTGTGGAGTTTTAGAGAAGAATTATTGGTGGGCAGTCAAGGATGCCAGGGCATGGCATGAAAATGTGGCCTTTGGGATAAGGTGCTGTCAGATGTAGGATACCTCAGGAGATGAGCTATGGGACTAGACATAGGGACACCTTTGAGCAAGGGCTAAGTACTTCTGTTAAAAACTTTTGCACTTGGTGTTTCTCAGCTGATATTTACAGTAACCTTCAGAGGATAATCTAAGGACTGACAGTATGGATAAACTGGGGATTTAGTTACAAAGGCACAGCCAAACATAGCCACCAAGGCACTGGAAATACAATGGAGTGTGTAATGATGACAGTCTATCTCTGAGGGAAGAATCATATCCTTGTGCTATTGAAAAAGGGAGAAAATAAATGGAACCTGTTTGTTTTCTGCTTTCAAAAGTAGAAAGTATTATTTATATCTGTTTATGTTCAGTTGATCAGGTAACATTTTTTTTGCTTTTCTTTATTTCTATTTGACTTGGCTGTCGGTGAATGTATACACTTTTGTAACAGAGATTTGGAATGATATCTCACTGTAATACATACAAAGATAATGAGAGCCCTTGTGCTGGATGGGATAAATCACAGCAGGTTTGGTTTGCAAGGCTGCAGATTCCACTGTATTTTTGTGTGTTATAATGACTCACCGTCTTCAGAGGCATCTGACCAAGAGGCTACTCTTTGTTTATTTTATTCAGCAGTGTACTGGACCTTGTTAGGATAGAGTTCACTTTCTTCATAGAGGATTGGATGGTTTTGTGTTTTAGATTTGTGACCAACACAATGCTGATAACATAATGACATTCTAGCTATTGTTGAGTTAAGGACTTCTCTGTTTCTCATTCTGTCCTTCCCCCTCCCCCTCAGTGAATACAATGGGGTTGTGAAACAGGTTGATGAACTAGGCAGATGATCTGAATTAACCAAAGAGAGAGATCATGTCACAAAATACCATGCTCAACAAAAAAAAAAAAAAAAGGGAAAAGAGGGTGACTTAGGTAAGTTAGGTGTTTTGGGTTTTTTTACTTGGGAACTGACTGGGCATTGATCTACCCATAAGAGGTGGTAAGTGATTGCCTTTCCATCACTTGTTTTGTTTTCTTTGTTTCTTCTTTCATGTAACCTTTGCTTATTAAATGTGCTTTTACTTTCACCCTGAAGTTTTCCTGCTTTTATTCTTCCATTTCTTTCCCCTCAACCCAACGTGGGTAAGGGAAGGGCATGAGTCAGCAGCTGTGTATTGCTTAGCTGGGCACACAACAAGCAATACATTTGATTGCAGAAAATGCAATTGCAAAACAGAATGCACATTACTCTCATCTAATCTTGTGCTTTGTGGTGAGCTCAACAAGATAAAGTTTCTTCTTGAGGGACAGGAACTAATGCATTCTTCTCTAGGGGTAGGGAAGTATGTCTACATTGGACACTCTGAACGAGATGGTTTAAGAACTTGAGACTTGTAGTGATGGTAGGACAGAATTTTTCAGCAGGACTAATTAGCCCAGAAAAAGCACAGTTTCAGTGCTCTGCTTCTAGCATACTGATACTGTGTGGTTAGTTGTATAAACATAATTCTCCTTGCATCCTGTCTGACCTTCGGGCATCTTGGTTTTCTCTTATCTTCGCTCTCTCTATGGTTAGGGCCTGATTTCCATAATGCTTCTCATTTCTTTGTGCCAAGTCCTGGTTATGACCTCTTTTTTCTGTCTTTGATGTTTTGGTTTTTTTTTTTTTTAATCACATTATTTTCCAGGCAGGTAGTTCAGGATAAGCCTGAATGATGGTGATGTTGCTAACTAGAAGATGCTTAGTCTTCAGAACATGTAAGCAGTGCTCTGCATGTCATGGCTTGTTGTGGGGTTAGGAAAGTGAATCATTCTGCTCTCATCTCATCTGACACACCATCACAGATGTACACTGCTGATATTCTTGTCTTACAGATGCCTGTGTTACAGATGCCTGCCTACGTGTATTGGAAGAGACTGAAACCTTCATACTAAATTAAAATCAAGGACAAGGCCCGTTTCCCATTACTCTTTACCAGAGGAGCCCAAATAGCAATGTACCATCTCCTTATCCTTATACTCAGAACTCAGCGGTGGGTTTTTTTCCCTCATGGAATTAACTTTACCTAACCTCAGGCATCTAAATGTCAGACAACTAATCTAACTAATCTAACTTTAGATGCCTTAAATATAGGTGAGAAGAATGTCAATTTGAAGAAGATTTGCTGTTCAGTTTCAGTGCATTGTTGCAGCATAAACACCATGGCACACTCCAGCTGTGGATGGATTTTACCTACAGCTGTACACAGCAGTATTGAAGTCTCAGTCATTCTCATGTAGAGCAGGTGGTAGTGATGTACAGATTTTATTTTAAAGAGAATCATTTCAAGCTGATAAGCCTTCAATCCTTGAATCATTGAATTTGTCTTTGTATGGCTCAGCTGTCCATTTGTAAATTCCTTATTTAGGCACTTTAATAAAAGCAGCCCAATTTATTGATCGCATTTGTAAATGTTGTTTAAAATGCATTGTTTCTGAGATAGAATAACAGGTTTGTTAATTAAAATTATTAAGTAATCTTCCTCCTAGAATTTGTGATTTTAAATACTTGGGATGTGTTGATCTCATGTTTGTACATGCACTTGTAAGTGCCCAGAAATGCACACACACAAATGCTTGCTTCTTCCTTTTATGTTTTTCATTTAAAGAAAAATGAATTATACCATGACTGAAGCTGAACATTTGATTCCTTTGATTATTACAGCAGGTTCAGCCATGTAGTCAAACACTGTGAGGACATTCATTATTTTTTCGGGTTGCTCCAACTGAGCATTAAAGATTTTTATTTTTAAGCAGTCTCTGTGTTTGATGCTGTGCCCCCGTCATGCAAATACTTTGTGCAATTCTGAAAGTAACTTTACCCTGTAAAAAGCGGTTTGCAAGGGTGCTTGCCAAAGAATGATTGTTTTCAGATAACCAGCATATAAATCCACCAGTGGGAGAGAGTAAAATGCGATAGTTTGACATCAGCTCCTTAGGGCTGCAAGGTGACTAGAAGTCTTGTATGAACATTTCTAGAATAAAATTCACACAGTCTTTCAGAACACACATAAAATAATCAGATTTCCTGTAGACATGCCTGTTTCACTGAGTGAGAAGTCCAAATGACTGCTCATGTCTAGATATCCACCTTGAATGCCACCTACTATGACCTCTGAAACACTTCATAGATTACTCCTGTTGGAGAAGATGAATGCTTCGTGTCACTGAATTTAAGAGAAAAATAAAGTTCTCTCAATTGATTGTAATGCATAAGCAACTAAACATCAACTCCTAGAAGAAAACACTGAAGAAAGGTAATATTTAGATGAATAACTCTGATAGAGAAGAGATTTTGGTCTGTGATAGAACTTCATACTATGTGTAACTCAATGTCCACTGTCAAAAATACTGTTAAAATTGGAGAGGATGGAGAACAACAAAAAATATTCAAGTACTGAAGAAAAAAGACTTATAGTGAGAGAGGTTAACTGTTTCTCTGTGTTAAAATGACAGAAGGGTATGATTTTGGTATTTAGGAAGAAAATACTGACTGGTTTAATAAGAATCTAGATGGGAATTTGAAACCAGGTGGACCTAAATGAGAAACTAGGAGGGAGGAGTTGTGTCTCATGGAAATAAAGCTCCCGTCATATCTTTGGATGAAGTCTGGATATGTTGCCAAAAGTTGATGTACCAGGAAAAATTGCTGTGCTCCACAGAGGGTTAAATCTATAACATACAGGAGAACAGACTAGCTATCCTGATAATTGCTGGGATCTTAACCTCTGCAAACTGCTGACCTCTAATAGTGGTACTATGATTTTTTCATAGATATAGGTCTGCTTTATAGACAGGGCTAGGTTAAAAAGCACCAATATTTTCTGTGTGAAAAATTGAAAATGTTCAGTACTTGACTGTTCAAGAGTTTTAGTAAGTTTTTTTTTAAGGGGAACATTTCACTGGCTACAGATGTAATTGTGAAACTTCTAAGGCTTGTGTTGGATTTATATAAAAATTTCATGGTTAAGGCTTTCCTAGCATTACTTAAAAAATACTTGGGAGAAGCAAAGGTAGAACGAAGTTTGGCTAGGACAAATTTTAACTGTATGTTGATAACAACATCTTTCCTTTTCTCATAGTTCTACTTATAATGCATTTATGTTGCTCAATTTCTTGATGTCAATCCACTCTCTGCTCTGAAAAGACCCTGTACAACAACCTGGTAAGGGAAAATTTGGTAAGACACTCTCTTATGTGCTAGGAGAGAAAGTATTGCACAAACCCTAGCAAAAATTTTCCAGATTAGCTGACATGAGGTACTTTAGGTCCCTTGTCTATTTGAAACACTACTGTCTCTTTAGGGATAATAACTTTTCCAATAGGGACAGTTATGTTTTGTAGTAAATTCATGGTCTTTGGTCTAGGGCATACTTTGCAGCATATACATAGGACAAGTCCCTGGTCATGGACATGTAATTTATACCCAAAGCATAGGATGCCTCTCACCCCTTTGTGGTGCCGGTGTCTAAATGACTGTCTTATGCTAAACACCTGCTGTAAATAGATGGACTGAATGCATCTTACTCGGTTAATTTAAAGCACTTACTTGGTTAATTGTAATGCAGATGCTTCCTTCTCTGTGTATAGGGAAACAATCAAGTCTTCTGCACTGGACTTTGTATCATTTCTAATCAGCTATTCAGCTCAGATAGTGATATGCATCACATTATTGGAACAATAGGCACATGGCAAAGCCAAAGAAAATAATGAAATTTTAAATTCCAGAATACAGAGTATGACAAAGCTGTGAACAAAAGAAAGCAGCAAGAAAAGGATGACTGTGAGCTGAGCGTTGCAATATATCTGTGAGCCAAGAAATTATACTGGTGTTTAGGGCTGATGCAGCACAGATGATATGAAGAAAAAACTCAAGGTGATAAATAAAGTCAGATTATTCTTGGACAGAGTCATATAGATTATATAGCAGTGAGACAAAATACATCAAGAAATGCTGATTAAAAAAAAAGCAGTTTGCAAGGTTAGAAGAATTTTAATCATGGAGAATTTTAATTACAATCATATTGATCAGTATCACAACTCTCAAATACCCTTACCCTACACAAATTCTGAACACTGCTCTTTAGGGAATGAATCTGCTTATGCATCTTTTCTAACAGGCTGCAGAGCATATGCCCAGTTGCCTTTTTGATCTCAGAAGAAATGAGACAAAATGAGACAACGGGACAACTTACCTTGAGAAGACTGGTTCTTTTGTAGGGTATAAAGAATTGAAGAAAACAAGGATTCTTTTCTTCTGGAGCTCATAATCTTTTTAATGTAGTTAAATGTCCTTTACAATGTAGCAAATTGGTGGCATTGCTCAGCTGCCCAATCTTACTGATTGAATCTGGTGGGACAATAGGTGGTTACTTCATAATCATGAAGTAGAATCTTCATAATGAAGATTGCTTCATACTCAGAAATATCATACCCTTGGATGATTTATTTCCTCCCAAATTCCTTACATTGAAGATGATTTCTAGCTGCTGTTAACTCATTTCAAGGAACAACGGGAAAGAATTCCAGGTTTTCTCTTACTGAAAAGAAACAACCATATTGATTTTGTAGATCTTAGTGCATTGATAAAAGCAGGTCTAATAAAATAATGTTCATTCGTGTTTAGTGAAAAAAATAAGAATGCAACATAACTCAAATTATGTAATAGTTACCACAGCCCTTTTGCAGCAAAGCAGAAACCCTCCTGCAAGGACTGAATGCACTTTACAAGTTAATGCCATCCTTAGTTTTAGATGATATCGTGGGGAGCATAAAATATAGAGACTTATTACTGAATAAATTCACAAGATTGCACTTCAAAATCTGTAACCATAAGCAACAGCTTTGAAATGAATATTTTAAGAGGGTTTTTTAATTTTTTTAAGGTATTTCTTTAATAGAAAACATCACTAAGAAGTCAATATGACACAGAGTATGGACCAAAGACATTTTCCATGTGTCTGTCTGAAACTGGTGATATATACTTTAAACATAGGAGACACTGCAGTCTTGAGGAAACTGCTAGTACCATGACTACAACCTTGAGTCTGGATGGGATCTGAAATGTTTGAAATTCAAAGTCATTGATTTTTTTAGATCTTAACAGGAATATTAAGGTTTAGCCCAATGCTTATATTCATAATTTTTTCAATCCCTAATTTCTTATTGAAATAACTTGGTGAATTTGGTTAGTAAGGTTTTGCCTTACCTAACTGTAGACATTTACAATGTAGACAGTTTTAGGCCTTAATCTAACAAGTTATTTTCTAAATATTGTGTGTACTGCTTTTTTTCTCTATAACTGATTGCAGTGTAAGAGTGTCTAATTTGCTCCTATCAGTAAGATCAATCTTTGTGTCTAAATAAAATCAAGCATGAGAAAGGCTGACATCAATGTAGAAAAAAAACCCAGAAAAGTAGACCTTTTCAATAGACATGTCACCAGCTCAAAATCATATTTTGGTGAATTAAGTGAATGCAAAAATATGAAACCAATTAATAAACTTTAGAATAATGTCCAAAGAGTACCAATATGCTGAGAAGCAAGAAAGTAATTGGAAATGATTCAGCACAGTAAAAGTGCTGAAGACCATTGATGCAATTATCTTACAAAATTCAGTGACTGTTAAATGTAACTGGGGTTAGGGGCCATTTCCTAACTCAGAAGAAATTCTCAGAATTTTTTTTCCTTTTTGAAATCTAAGCACAAGCCTTGGGTGTAGGGATTTGTAAATGGTTCTTTGGTTTATTACCACAAGATCAGCTTCATTTTAAGCACTTTACCTTCAACTGCTTTCCTTTCTTTTCATTGCTTTCCATCAGAAATGGAAGACCTATGAATTTAATTTTTTCCCTGTTAAAAAATTTTTAACATGTCAAAAAAAAAAAAAATTACCATGTCAATAACTTGTCTGACTCTCAAGTTGTTAAATTTAATGAACTGTGAACTAAGTTTACGCAGACTAGCTGGTGGTCTATATGATCTAGATGATCACATTCAGACCAAAAGGGGTAAGACTTTTAAATCGCTACCAAAATAATTTACAGGAGGGACAATTTCTTTCCTACCGCTAAATTGATTTTTGTCTAGAAAAAGAAGTAGGCAGACAAGAAAATAAATCATAAAGCCTTAAAATCAGTTACATTATATGCAGATTTTCACATTTTTTAAATGAATTTATTTTAGATATGAAGAAAATTGGAGGAGTGCAAACATTTTTAATGGTCTTGTTTACATTCAGAAAGATTACACTGCTGAGTGACATAATACAAAGTTACAACTGAATTAAATGTAAAGTGTTAGACAGATTGTCATACCCCATAATCCAAAGACTATAGATAACATCTAGTGATTTCTACTTCTAACTTTACTCTTTGTTCAGATCAGATTGCTTACAACTTAGCCTGTAACTTCATCAGATAGAGCCAAGTCTCTTGAAAAGCATCAAGGAATCTCCACAATGGACGCAGCATCTAAGTGGTCCTGTGAACACCTGCAACAAAGATCAATTATGGTTTCTAAGAGTTACACCTCTTTTAGCCCTGAAAATTTAGTGGTTCATATTGTGCAAGAGAGGTATTTTGAGCAGGGAAAGGAACACACAGCCTATGGCACATTTTTTTTTTTAATCCAGCCTTAAGAAAGAAAAGACGCTCATTAAGTCAGATGATCACATTTGCCGTTTCAGAGGAAAGGGAATTAGAAAGAGAGGACACCTCATCATTCAGTGAAAATAGAAGTGTCATCTGCATATAAATGCATAAGGTTTCACACAGCCCTCCACTGGGTTTATCATAATGAGAAAAGTACAGTAAGGAATATAACACTGACCCTGGTGATACAGATATTCAAATGATTTGGGGAAAGTGAATCTTAGAATAAAGATTTGCAGGATGAGTGCAGTCTGTGGGGATGGGAAAGAATGGATACCAGACTGGGACAAAAAATGAGCATCCAGTTAGGACACCATATTGAGAAGCAGTCAGAATGAAGGTTTAAATATTTCTTTGTGTTGTTTACCTCTTTTTGTTATATGGTAGAGGATATGTGATTTTCCTTTAGGGGAAGGAGTTTGGAAACAACAACACAGGTTGCTGAGTGGGAAAAGTCAGCCAAACATTTGCTGCTGACGTTCCACCATGAACAGTGACAGACCTTCTCACCGAATTTGGCTAGCTAAACAGAACAAGTGGTGCTGGTGGCTGTGCCTTGTGGTGTCACTCTGCAGAAGGATCAAACATCTCCACAAAGAAATAGCCATTTAGGGACTGTGATATCCCACATCAATGGCTGTTTTGGTGAGAAGAACAAGGAATAGCTTTAGGTTTCACTCACCAGCAGAAAAATGCTGGAAAATCTTTTCACAATTTCCAGTCTGATTTGACTGTGAATTTCTGAGGGAGTCTGGACTGGGACTATGTAAGACTTGAATCCATTTCTCAAGAACTCTTGTTTGAACTTGGACAAGCTATTTACCCCCGTGCACTGATTCCTTGTTGTAAAGGGGAGATACAAGTCCTTCATTTTATAGGAGTTTTTTATTTAGCTAGTGTGCTTCTAGGCAAATAAACAGTCTCAGGAGTGCTGTTTATAGTTTTCATATCACTGGGTCATCTGCATATAGGTGCTGGTGAGCAAGAGCAGTCTTAGAAATAGGTTAAGCTAAAAGACTTACAAATTGGGGTGATGACACAGACTCACTCTTTGTCTCAAAAACAAGAGAAATGTGGATTCATGTAGCTTGTTAACCACACATAATACTCCTCACTGCATTTAATGGAAAAGAAATTTTTTCATTGACAAAACTTTCTTTAATCAAGTGAGGAAGTTTTTGGGTAGGGAAGAGCTGCGCTCTGCCTGTGTGCTAACTCAGGATTCATGAAGGTAGGTAGGCAAGGTATCCCTGGAATGGATAGTGGAAAAATTTAGAAGCTGAGTTAGATTTGAAGTTTTGAGAAGTGGTGGAGCAGTGGGTGATCATGGTGAGAGTGGTTTACTAACATTGCTGGAAGACAGCAAGATATTGCTTTGAAAGGAAAAGAAGCACTGTAAATCCCTGACCATTTTCCAGTTTTGGCTTAAAAATATATATAATTAAATGGAAAAAACCCCAAAAAAACAAAAACCAACCAAACCAAAACCCTCAGTATTGATAAGTTGATTCAATTTATCCAGTGGCTTAGAACTTTCAGACTGCAGATGGTTTGCAGTTTCAAAGCTTGCTGGTCTGTTATATAGATTATTGTCTTTCATTGCTAAAGAGTTCTTAATGTCTTTTCACTTCTAGAGCTGGAGCTTAAAAGAAAATACTGAATATCTCTGAGAAGAGAGAGAGAGAGAATCATCACGATCTTACACTCAAGCTTGGCAGCTTAGGGGAAACTCTGACATTTCCTGACAGGTTCTTCGATTGCACAGGATTTATGTTCTTTGCCTCTCTGACCCATCTCTGCAGATGGGATACAGAAATAGAAATGGTGCTTTGAATGCAATTTTCTGCAAAGATTTTCCCACTTCTCAAGGGTTTCCTTCTTTCTCTGTGGGAGGACTAGTCCTTTTTTTTCCAGTTGTATATAAGGAGGGAAAAACTCAAAAGAATTTTGCATCCAAGAGTAAGCATATCACTTCTTTGCAGTTACACTTGCATTACATTTCTGGCAATGGTCATGAATGACTGGCATCCGCTATGACTCATTATTCATTCCTCGAAGGACTTGGCATAACAACAAGAGGAAAAACCAACCCCATTGAATTTCATGTTCTTTCTTCTGACAGACAGATACACCATAAGCAGTTTTGCTTGAGGAATCATCTGGGGATGGGAAATAAAGGTGAAGCCTGGAAGTCCCAGATTCGTGCAAAGAAAGTGACTATCATCAAAAGGACTACAAAGGACAACATATATCCAGCTCATTCAAATAGAAACGAGACAGCCAGTAACCACTCTGGACAATAACTGTGATGGAGCCACTTCTGGTGAGTCACAAAACAGGACTGTGACAGAAGAGGGGCATGAAAGGAATGATTACACAGATCAGATCAAGGAAGTGACACATGTCAGGAATTGAAGGTGGATATTGGAGCTGGTTATAGAGCTTCTGGCAATCTTTTCCATCTTGATAGTCTTTATTCTTATATTCTTGCTTCTCTTTCTAGAGGCCTCATTGAGCAGACTTTTAGTAAAGCAGTGAGATAACTCCCAGACTTATTAAACACTGCAATAAGCCCTCATTCTTCGTTTTCATAAACCTGTCACATGTTGCCATCACCAGTGAGAACTTCCTTCCTCTTCTCCCTTGATGTCCCTTAAAGGCTCCATAAACATCTGTCAGCTGTGTCTTCATAGCCATGCTTTAAGTATATTCTGACAATGTTATTGATAAATGTCTTTATGACACCATGACTAGCTGAATTAATATTAGCAAATGTGTCAATTAATTTAAAAATAGAGAGAATAACTGCCCTTCCTTTTCAAAAGATACTAACAGAGACAGGCAGAGTCATTAATCAGCCATTTCTCCTCAGTTCAAGACAACTTCAGTGATAAACGCTTGGTTGATTAAAAGGAACAGTCAGTCATATTGACTATGGAAGATAAGACCATCAACACTCAGTTGAAGATTTAAAGCTTTAGGAAGCAGCTCTGTAAAATGAATCTTTAAGGGAGTTTCTGTCACAGATAGCCCTGTAAAGTGGAATTGGTTGGGCTTTCTCTTACCGGTTATCAAAGTCCTCCTTTAATTCAAGACCCACTGGTTCTAGAGGCGGAGGTGAGCCTTGCCAGTCCTTCAGCAGAGAGCAGAGAAGCCAGCAGATCCTCCCATCAGAAACAGACACACAGGGCAGTTCAAGCAGAGGACTGTGTGCCCTTGAGATCTTTGCTCCTTCAGAGAAAGATGAGAGAACCACAGGTGGCAAACTGCATTAAAAGTGCTCAAAGCCACTCATTTCAAAGTCAGAATTATGTATCCAAGTGCAACCTCAATTCAGTGCTGCAAGCATATATTTTAAAATCAATTTTTGCATCACAGAATCCCTTATAGTTTCCACATGGACCCTTGACTCACTTCCAGAAAAATGAGACTCGGGAAGTCACCTGACATATAACAACACAATTCTAACTGTTCAAGTTCAGAAAGGCAAAAATCACCTGGAAGCAGGATCTTATTATGGGAAATATGAGTACGCTGCAATAAAAGAAAGGCCCACCTACAGGTATTAAAAATAAATGGAATGTTGTCTCCCTCCAGAACATTGCCACTGATGTTTTTCAATTACACTGATGTGAGTTTTAGTCAGATTGAAATATGTCTGCATAATTAGCTATAGGGACATTTGACTGATGTAGCAACAACAGCAGAGAAGAAGAAAAAAAGCACAGCCATAATATCTATAATGCTATGATAATGAACAATTAGAAACAGCAATGTGTTATCTGCATTCTAATTGGTCTTTGTAGTGCACAGGGAGGTTTTATTGGGGATGTGGTTTTTGCTTTGATTCTTATGCAAAGCCCATTTACTGCAACAGAACATTTTATTTTGGTTTTTATGGGCTTCTTGCACAAAGAGAAATAAAAGCATAGAAACCAAGGTTAGAACTTCAGTGTCTTCAGAGTAGAAACAAATCTGAGACCCCTTCCATATGTCTGTGATTTAAATTCATTCCACTTTTTAGCTAAACCATATTGTTCTGAGGTATGGCACGTATGGAAGGTCCTGCTTGTGTTGTGGTGTGCTGGTATTTCTGTGTTAGCATTATATGAATCTTTTTATCAATGATTTTGTAAAATAAAGTCAGTTCTTCACCCCAAACATTATGGAGGCAAGGGTTTGTATGCTCTTCAGTTACCTTCAGCTGAATTTATCTAAAAGAGGGGGGATTATGGGCCCTCTAAACAGCTATTGAAGAAAGAAAGGAGCTCTTACACCAAGCTCTCAGATCTGCACTTGCAGAGGTTATGGTAACACTATGGATAAGCCTGATGGTGAGACAAGAGTGAATGAATTGCTCACTGGAGAAGGTGTTTCTATAATGTAGATTATTGCCCAGACCCGGCACTGGCCCTGTGAAACATAACTTCTGGGACTGCTAGACAAAGTCATGGTTTTAATTCCTGTTGGGATGGCAGGTGTGCAGGCAGTCTAGGAATGAAGGGCATATTCAAACTGCTGCAACAAGATTTGCCTGAATCCAATGGAAGGAAAAAACTTGACTTTCTATGAGCAAACTGAAGAGATGAGTCAGATCCAGAGAACTTTCCTGAAAAGCATTCCTCAAGAGGCGTCTCAACTTCAATCTGTTGTGTTTACAATTGTTCACCTATACCTATTCATTCACACTATCTAGATTCTGGCTCTGTAAACACAAATTTTGCATATCTTTTTTTTCTCATTAGAGGTGAATGATTTTTGGCAAAGTCAATAACACTGTGAATTAATTGCCAGAATGAGGTATTGATCACCTTTTTCTTGTAGGAGCTGCTGAACATTTTTCTGTTAATATATTTAAAGTTAATGTTGCAATTAAACTTCGAGTTGGAATCATCAACGTTTTAAAAATACTTCCTTATCTTTATTGTGAAAAATTCTGGGTATCCAAACTTCTCTGGATCTATATTTTGTCTACAGTCAGGTCAATTAATTAGCTGACAAATATCCATCCAGATGAAATACTGGCAGCTATTTGTATACTTTGGGCCTTTTCAACCAACTCACTCTATTATCACAATTTGTAAAGCTGGCTGGCTAAGTGTGTCATCTGTATTACAGTGACACATCCTATAATCATTATAAAGCAAAACAAATCTCCCATAACATGACAGTTCAGTCATCCTGCTACAAGAAGCAAAATTAATGTACCATTTTCCCTTACTTATTTGTGGTGGATACTTTTTATTTGGAGTTTAATTTCTCCATTATGTGTGTTAGGATGCATTAAGTAGAAAGAATAGATGTATTGAATTGATTACAGTTTTTAATTAAATGTTGCATTTTGGGGACCTGTAAGATGCATTTTTAATTTTGTGACGTGGGAGGAGGGAAGAACCAATAATCATTGGAACAGCTAAGTGCCTTCAATTTCAATGGGCTATGCATGGGGAATAAAGCAGAGTAGACTTGGAATAATATCCCCAGAAAAAAATGTTCATTGCAATCAGGGATGACACAGGCCATTAGACCTTACTTTTCCAAAGCCCTGTCTATATTGTATAATTAACAATGGGATCAGCTGTAAGGTCTTAACATTTAGGCTTGCCTTCTCTTTGGCAAGTATTCCCACAAGAAAGGTGCTCCTACCTTACAGCAAGTACATCTTACCCGCCTTCTTCAGACTGCTTATATGTATCAGTGTGGGGGAACATAGATCCAAGTCCAGCAGTTTGTAATGGGAGGGCAGTGCACAAATCTTTTCATCCACAGCTATCTCAACAGTTCTCCCTTCTGTGAAAAGGAATTAGAGATCTGTCTATATTAAATGATTTCTCTTTACCTCCCTATTCCAAAATGCACAATTTACAAACTGAGATTATAGATATGTTCAGGTCTGGATTAACTATATGGTCAAACTAGTGACTCCTGTAGACGTCGTAGAGGAGAATGGATTGCAAGTAGAAATCTTAGGTTCATCCTGCAGTTGTAGAAGTCTCGATGGGGAGCTTCCTACCCATGAACAGTCTTTGCCTTGAGATTGCTTCCTCAATAGAAATATTAATTTTCTGCCCTCTGTGTCAGGAGAAGCGCTGTGCTGAAGGAAATCTTAACAGGGCTTTTTCTGGGGCCAATATGAATATAAAAGCCTTTGTGGTTAGAAAGATTTTTGGAATGCTCTAGTATCTTTACAAGGTACATGCCAGACTGTGTCCCAAATTCAGCTGTGAGCATTATTCGGGAGAGACATTTTTGGTTTATATTTTCTCCTTCTCTCATTTTAAGAGCTGCAAAATATTTTTGGCAAATGTATAACATTTCATGTTAGTTAATGGTTAATGATGGCTAATGGTCATTAACCAAATCTTACTTAATGACCCCTGTCAGTACTGTGAAAAACTTTTGTTTATTGACTATATTTCAAAATACATTCAAAATAGCTGTCAGTGGCCTTTGAATGTGCTCCTGACTGCCCTGGGAAAGCATTTTAATGAATAGATGGTTGAGGACAAAGTTTTGAGGTTCTCCTAGCTCTCTTTGAGTAATAGAAATGAAGTTGGATTAGCTTTATTAGAAAATAAAAGAAGGAAATAAGACAATAAGAGAATTGAAAACACTTGGTCACCATTAAATATTAACCATGATATTTCACAGACCAAGTAATTGTTAATATATTGCTAGCTGCCTTGTAATATCTTGTAAATAATTAATTCTATTGAAATTTCAATAGAAATTTCTGAATTACAGGTTACTTGAAAAAGATTATTTCAGCAGAACAGAATGTAATAGAATCATGCATTGTCATTGGTGACTCTTAATAGATGTGTGTGGACTTTCAAATATCTTATTAATAGATCCTTTATATGTTTTATTAATGATATTAAAATATCCTGGATATTTTATTAGTAATGTTATTAATAAATAGTACGACTCCAGACTTCCAAAAATTATAAGATACATTAAAAAGAGAATGAATATTATATGTGGGCAAAATATAATGACAGTTTTTTAATGGGGGATTTACAGGATGCATGCACGTGGTCTCAAATAACTTATTAGCAATGAGTATTCTTCAAGACAATTTTAAAAAAGGATGTGTGAATACATGATAGTAGTACATATGGTTAATTTAAATTCTGATTTTGGTTATGTTTACTGAATATTTTTCCTCCAACTGCTCACAAAGATTATTGTAAATGTGCTCTTGTTTATCCATTTGGTGAATAGCTGCTGTTGAGTATCATCATGTTTGTATATGAATTTGGACATTGACTATCTTGCACTTGTCATCCTTTGCTGAATATTATAACCAAATAGTGTGGAGCAGAAAAAATGCTAGGAAAAAAACCTTGTGTGATTTGAAGGACCAGCTGTACAGCACAAGACTCCTGGATTTACTGGAATTTGACTTGTGATCAGGTCTTGTGCTGGAGATCTGTCAATTTTACTCAGAGTAAACGAAGTGTAGAGCCAGAGAGTTATTTGTGAAGAACAGTTCGAACTAATGAAAAAAAGAAATAAAAATATGTTCAGGAATCATTATCCAACAACAAAGAAGGGCTAATTAATCAGATTAATTGAGTGGTTTTATCAGCTCTATTGAGCAGAATCTATTACAAAGGAGTGATAAAGTATTTGCACTCATCCAGACAATCAATATATTGCTTATGCACTGAACCACATGGAAAATTTGGAGCATTTGCCAGTATTTAAAAAATTCTAAACTTTCTAAATCCCTGGCATTCCTTTGAGAGTTTCATCCAGCGTTTGCAAAAAAAAACTTTTTAATATCCAGGGTTTCAGTGTGTTCTGGTTTCCTATCTCCATAGATGTTTTTCTTGAAAGACTCTTACTTCGAGTCCTGGTTGAAAGAACACACTTTTCCTGAGCTGTACAATCAGATCCTTAACATGATGATGCAGACAACCCACAGGTGGTATCTAGACCTAACTGAATGACACCAGGAATCTGTAAAGAGCTGTGGGAAATAGTTTTATTTGAGTGTGTTTTCAAGACAGTGTTTACTGAAATAAGTTTTAATTTGACCCTATTACTAGTCTGCTGGCCTATGGGGACCATAGTAATGTCAGTAACTCAGGATCTATAGGTAAAGAATAGATTGTGGAATGATGGATGAAATCTGCTTTAATGTTATCCCTGTGTTACTTTATCAAGAAATTTTTGCTCCTGTCCTTAGGCACAAAACTAATTTTAAATGGGATATAGATGTTGAAATGCCCTTTAAGATTATACTTAAGTTTTGCTCTCATTTTGTCCCAGTTCCCTATGTATAACATGTGTAGAAAAACAGACTCTCTGTTAAAGCTACTTAGACTGTATGCCAATTATGAAAAGCACCACCCCTCTCTGTGATCTATAGGATGCCTAAAAAAATATGGGCTTGTGGCTTGTAGGGATATTGCTGAAGAATGTGAATAATAATAAGGTGTTCTCAAAGCCAGAAGAGAAAAATACAGAAAAAAAACCCCAGAGATAAAGAGAAAAATAGTGCTTTCCCCAGGTGAAAGTAAGCCGATTCAGGCAAGAACTAAGAAAAATAATCTCAGTATGGTCCGACAGTCTGAAAGTCAGGAGAAACAAAAGTCCAAAAAATAGAGACCTTTACATGGAAGTTATGCAAAAAGGAGGCTTAAAAACAGTGTTTTGAACACCACCATAAATAATATAATTACCTGTTTTTCTTGAGACTATTATTGTCACTGATAATTTTGATAATGATGAAAGATGCCTCTCTAGTAGTGCCAATGACTTTGTAAAGAAAAGTATTGTTATGCTAATATACAGATGTAACATCACAAATCCAAAGCCATAAGAAAAGATTCTTTAAATATGCACAATTCTAGTAAAGACACAAAGAACACTGAGTGTAGCACATAGCATTCTGAAGAACTTCAGCTATATGTCTCATAGCAACAAAAATACTGTATAATACTGTTTTTAATGTGGCTTGAGGTAGGTATTTCAAAATGTTGTTACTAAAGTTATTAGTCATACTGAACTAGGAAATCTGACTAGGCAACAAAGCTTTTCAGAGGCTCCTGAAGAGTACACACTTAAATTGTTTCTCCATCTCATGACCAGGAAGATATCTTTCTGCTTAGGAAGCTGTGACAACCTTCTACTATGTTGTGGGATTACCTTCACTTACATGAGTGACAAGATCCATCACTTTTGGTGTGTTACTGAAGTTGTATTGATCCCATGACCTCAAGACAGGCATCTCCCTCTACATGATGCACAGATAGATGGTCTTATGACAAGTTGTTCTAGGATTCCTCATAGTTTAATTCCCTTCTGCATGTTTCCCCCGTATAAGAAAAGGTATTAAAAATATTAAAAGGTAGGGGATACCTGCATATTGATCACAAGACAGATGCTTTCTGGTCATCTGATAAAGGAAGAATTATAAGCTGCAGAAATTGGAAAAAATTACAGTGTTTGAGAAAGGGAAAAGAAAGAAATAGGCTGCTAGAACAATTCATATAACTGGTGACCCATTCTGATGATTTCTGAGTTTCTTCCCCCTAAAAAACAATACCCACAAAACAAACTCCACAAAAACTGTGATGCCAAACAGCCTATAGTTTAGATTTATTGCTCTGAAAATTGGATTGAGCTCATGAACTAGTGAATTTGTGTTTGTGGGTCTGCTGCATCCACACATTGCTGATTGGAGTGCAGGTGAAATAATTCCTAATTAGAATAGTCAGGTTTTCAATTTACAGGTTTAAAATTATACAAAGGTGATGCTCATTCAGATATGCCAATTATAGCCTAAAGATCTAGCATATGTACTTTCTGTATATTTATACAATACATAAACGTGTCAAATTCTTTAATTCTCCAGCTTGTCAGTCACTGCAAAATCACAACCACTTCTTCACTTTGTCAGTCTACCTCCACAATACTGCATTATAAATTTTGCTCAGGAATTGCATTAACCTTTGTGAGTTCTGGTGCTTTGTTGACTTAAAGAAATAAGGCCAAGTGCATTTGTACTGACAGCAGGAGACTGCAAATGATGGCAAGAAGTTGTATAAACCTCCAAGCCTATAAAAGCTATTAAAATTCTTTTTCCTCCTCTTTCCTTTCCAGCAGTTCAGCTTCCTCATAGATTTGAATTGTCTAATTTTCCAGCTTCTTCTCACATTTCAGCTCAAAATTTTTCTTTTTCTTACAATTTTTTCTTCTGTGCTTTTGAATTTGCATCTGGTTTCCCCCCCCATACGTAGCCTGACTGCAGTTTTTGACCTCAGACATAGGAACCTACAGTTCTACATTCCATGAAAAAGATTAATACACTAAGGCATTCTTTATTCGACTCTAAAATTCTGCTGTAGCAATTGTACTCACAGTAGGGAACCTGAAAGGACTAGTGACAGCTGCAGTTTCTCTTGCAAAGTATCCAAAATCCAGTAGCTGGACACAAGTTTGATAAATCCCTATTATGACAATGATGTGATAACCTAGATAGAATTTGTTTTCCCTTTGAGTACTCTGACTTGACATCCCTTTTTTTTTTTTTCTTTTTTTTTTTGTCCCAAATCATATTAAAAAAATCCACACCAAAATTATCTGACTAAAGAGAGATGGTCAAATTTCTCTAATGTTCATATACCAAACCAAGACAGAAATTTAAGCTAGTTGACAGTTTAATCAGAAGACACTTTCTGTTGGAAGACAACTGAAATGAGAAGACAAATTCCTAAAAAAAAAATTCTATAGCATCAGTGAAGGCAATTGTCTTTCTAAGATAGAATGAATATCTGAAGGCAGCAATGCTAAATGCTATAAAAGGGTGATAGAGTGCAGAACATTATACATGAGATTGTTCTTTGAATTAGATTTGGAAAAGCTCTGGCAAACATATTGAAATGTAACAAAGAAACGAAAAAAGTCTTATGAGGGTTTTTGAGTGCTGGAACAGGCTGGCCAGAGAGGTTGTAGAGTCTCTGTCCTTGGACATATACAAAACTTGACTGCACATGGCAGTGGGCAACCTGCTTTAGCTGACAGTGCTTGAGCAGAGAGTTTGAACTAGGTGATCTTCAGTAGTGTCCTCTATAAGCAAATATTCAGTGCTTCTACATTAAAAGCACTCACTGACTGGTGCAATTGAGGGCTCAACTACCTACTTTTGGGGGCATATGAAAGGATAAATGGAGGAGTTCTACAGTCCAAGTTAAGCCTATAGATAACCAGTTGATCCAAAGTAATGTTGGCTTGGTACTGGTTTAACTTTCTCTAGTTATTTGATACTAGAAAGATCAGGGAGAAAGTCTCAGGAGTAGGAAATCAGCCTTATTTGAATAAATGCATGCCTTTAAGCATGTCTGTAGTTGCAGTGAGTAAAGCTGTCTACCAGTAAACCACCACACATCTTCCCACTGCTTGGTGTGTCAGTGTGTTCATGCTGCCACTCATTTCCTAAATCTCTCCCCCCATTCATCTTGCCATAAAAGTAGAAATTGACCTGGTTAATTTATCGTGTTTATTTGTGTGCTAAGTCTGATTCTGCCGGTGAAGAGAATTCTAAGGCCATTACTGTCAGCTCCTACTAGAATGGATGATTATAAAACTGGATCTCTAGCTGTCTGTATGGGTGATTTGTGTTACAGCTCATTTGGAAGGAACATGAACTGCTTAAATATGAGAGTAGATGATGCATTTAGAACATACCATGCTTATGTTGCTGCACAATATGAAAAGGGGGACCCTTTTACTATGAGCATAGTTAACAGACACCATATAAGTTATTATCAAGTTGGCTAAAGCAGTGTGTAGGACTTTTTTGAAAAAACTGCATTTAGAAAATGAAGCCCTGCAGCCAAGGAATATGGTGTTGCCCTCATTAGTAAAAGATCACAGGCTTTGCATTGACTTTGCAAGGCCATGGGACTGAAGCCTGTCAGGCTTGGTCTTTCTGAACTTGTCCTGACCTGACTACAACTTGGTATAGCTACATGGGATACAGGCAGAGACTGTAAATAGAGATTGTAAACAGATCAGACATCATCAGTTAAAGAAATTCAGACCAGGAGCTGGACCAAAGTGGATTTAGGGATAACAAATAGAACAATGAAAAAATATGTAACATTTGTAAAATAAGAGTTATGTATTAAATTTGCATGTAGAGTAGTCATGCAAACCAACAAAGAAACAGTAAGGTGTAAAAACATGCCATCAAACGAAAAAACACCCCAAACAGATCCCAAGCAGGAGGAAGTCATAACCACTAACATCATACTCCTCCCAGTGAAGTACTTGGGATGCTCTACACCCGTTGCACCTTCCCTGGCCAGATGGAAGCCATGAACTGCAGGGCCTAGATGACACTGGAAAGGTGAACATAATACCAAGAAGAAGGGTAGAAAATAGGGCCTGTGCATATAAAAAATAATCTTAACTTGTTTATTATTATTATTATTATTATAATAAACCTTTTTTTTTAAAAATACTTAGCTATAGTCTAATAATAACTCTTTGATTAGCTTGTTAAGATTTCAATTATACTAACAATAAATTCTTGGGTTTACATATCGATTTTCTTCTTTCCTATTAATAGAATTTTGGACTTTCCATCAAATCATACTCTTCCCCCCCGCCCCCCGAATAGCTTAAAGCACTTTATAATCCTCTACTCCCAATGTACAACAAACCCAGTTACAAAAGCATGTCTATGCCCTGCAGTTGGTATTCATTGTGTCCTGTCAGCCTTACAGACAGCAAAGAGAAGTAGGCATTTCTGAGTCCAAACTACCTGATCAATTTTATCTGTCTACAATGGTAGGAAAGACACAAGTCTTTCACTGAACTGACCTTCGAAACCAGCTGAAGTCTTCACAGACAGTTGAAGTCTTCTGTCTGTTTGGCCATTGGCTCCAGCTTTTCCCAGCTAGTCTTTCAGGGATATCTGGACACTTTAATGCAGCTCCATTTGTTGCCTTTTCAAGAAAATACATTACCAAAT
The DNA here is from genome assembly GCA_035583185.1 of Anabacerthia variegaticeps. NCBI lineage: Eukaryota > Metazoa > Chordata > Aves > Passeriformes > Furnariidae > Anabacerthia > Anabacerthia variegaticeps. The sequence continues at coordinate 32,402,247 of JAWWEW010000001.1, read as the reverse complement.
GCAGGAAAGGAAGGATCTGCTCTCAAATAGACACAGTTTGAGAAACAGTCACAAAGAGACAACAGAAGACAAAACATGGAAATCTTTCACTGTATTTTCTGTTCATTCATTCATTCATTGATCATGTAGCATTCCTGCAGCAGCCAGATCTTTCACAACAGTTGCAACTACTATGTTTATATCTATCCTATGCTCATGACTGCAGCATTGCCTCAGTAAACATATCACTCAAGTTTTGAAACATTTTACTTGGTCAGTGTGCAGAATGTTGACCTCCAAGATTGCTTACACCACCAGTCATCTTAAATTTATCAGACTTTTAACCAGCTTTGTTGGTTGTATAGTCCTTATGTGTATGGCAAGAGAACATTATCAAGAGAGGTTAAAAGTGTCAGCATTCTGTGGTATTTCTTCTCAGTTTAAGCATATGTTCTAGCATGGGAAACGATTTGGCACAATTTCCATTCCTGGCACTGAATCTCACTCTTCTACTTCAAAGGAAAAAGAAGGGGGAAAATAATCCTCAAACACAAACCATATACGATTATCAATGGGAGAGGTTTTCAGCCAGGAATATTTATTTTTAGACCTACATCTGTGCTGTATGATACTCATATACAGGTATTTGAAGAGAACGGTAATGAAAATATCTCCGTGTGGCTGATTGCTCTTGGCTCTCCCTGGGAACTGAGAGTATTCAGGCTCTTTATGTAGTCATAGCAGTACAAGACACCCCAGGAATGGAGAGTTTTTAAATTTACAGTCTTCTCCTATTGCAAATAAGCTCAGAAATTGTGTAGGGAGCTGAAAATAGATAGGCATGAAAAGAAAGGATATTACTGTGACTGACTAAATCAAGGCACAATGACAGCAGAACAGCAAGAGCCTTGTTTGGGATGTGGAGTCTCAAGTGGGAGCAAATAAGAGAAGAAATATGTGATCAGCATCAGTCCCAGACTTCAGACTTTGTATTTTCCAACGTATTTGAATTTTACAGGCCTCGGAGCCATTAACTTCTTGTAACAACAAAATTGATGAAGGCTAATATCTAAGGAGACTTCACATGGAGTTCTTGCCCCAGGAGCCAAAAGATCTTTCTTTTGTCACAAGCAGGATTATCATAGTGAAATGAAACAGCATAATTCTAAGAGAACTTGCAATGCTGCAAGTACAAGTGCTACATTTCTAAGCTCAACGAGGATGCACTTTCAAGGGTACACTACTCTTTGGGAAAGAAAATCAACAGTCAGATATTCAGTGTCCATCCCAATAGTTGCAGAGCTTTACTGAAAATAACTATTCTCATGAATATTTGAAAAAAACATTCTCAAAAGCTTTTGGTTTGTAGTTATTGGTGATGATACTTGTAATAAAATCTTTGTCTTATGAGATGAAGAAGAAAAACTCACAATCAGATTTTTTTTCATTCTGAGCTGGATTCTCAAAAATTCCCATTAAAGTTAGGTGCCTTTGCAAGATTCTTTTATTAAGACTTTTCCCCTGTTAGAGTCACAGGAAATAAACCCCCTAAAAGAATTGCAAAAAATCACTGGTTCATCCACCTGTCTCAAGGCAGATGTGGTCAGCTATTCCTGTGTCATTCTGAGGACAGCTTGTGTCACTTTTTCTCAGAATAGCTTAATGGTTAGGGTTCCAAAAGTTGCCAGGAAATCTTCTCCTGTGCACTGCTGACCTCACTGACCTGTTGCAGTGTCTAAACTTATTTTTTTCTGGTTGCAGTGTCAGCCCTTAATTTATGTTCTATGTAACATGGATATAAGATGCATATGCAGGACTTTCAGGCTTTGAGAACATTTATGATGTTATCTATTAGTCTTCTCTAGGCAAAAAAATCACAATTCCTCCAACACTTCCATATAGATCTTGGCTTCCAGACTGCTAATAACTCTGTACTTTCCCCTCAGCAGTCTCTAATTCACCCATACTTCTCCTGATATTCAATATTCAGAATGAAATACAAGGTTTTATTAGAGATCTTATCAGCAGTGAATGTAGCAGAAGTGTTAACTCATGCATGTTATACAACACATGTTAGAGTGTAGGTATTCCACTACACCACCCACATGTATATGGCCACTGATGATCCACCTGAATCCCAAATCTTTTCCTGGGTTACTGATTATCTAAGCCATCTTTTCTCCAATCTCTTTTTATTTGGTTAAAATTGCAACTGGCTTTTTTATTTTTTTTTCCTTCTTTTTTCCTTCTCCAAACAAGTTGTCCCTTTGGAGTTTTAATCCTGACTTCTGATGTGTTAGCAGCTTAGTATCATCTGTGTATTTAATAAACATGGTCTGTATTCCTTTCAGCAGATATGTAAGAGTATTGAGCTAAAGATAAACTCCTTGGGAACTCCACCTTATGCATCATTTCACTTTAAAGGTAGACCCTTGATAGCTACTCTTTGAATATGACTTTCCAGCCACCTTTATACCAAATTTACAGACCTTTCCTAAGCTCTCTTCTGAGAACAGCATATCAAACATCATGAAAGTCAGGCTAGAATGAAGATATAGATTATCTGTTGCTTTTTCCCTGTCTCTAAAGGGAAATTTCCTGTCTGTAAAATAAAAAATTGCCTCCCTCCTCTCATCCAAGTTTTTAAAAATAGTTTCTTTATGATGGCACTTTCCTGGGACTTAAAGTTTGTCCTGTTCTGCCTTTTCTCCCACTTTCAAGGTTGTCACTTCATTTTTCTTCTTTTTCAGTCTTCCAGAAATTTGCTCATTTTCTATGAGATTTCAGTGTGCTTCTTCTGAATACTAAAGAGAGGATATAATTGGGTCCAGCTCATTTGAGGGCACCTATGTTTCTAAGAATTGTAAAATTTATTTGTCCTTTCTGCTTTTGCTAAATGTAAGATCACATTTAACTTTTTAACAGAAGATTGATGCAAGAAAGGCATCAGATCCTTCTCCTTTGCAGTGATAGATCCATTATACTGTAGTATTGAATCAATGGTTTCCTGGTTTATTCCCTTACTGAAGATGTACTCACAGAGAGTTTTCACTTCTTTATTTTGTATATCTTTGTGTATTTTTTCTTTCTGAATTTATTCTTAAAATTCCACTCCCCTTCTGTTTTTATTTACACATGAAGTGCAACTTTGTTTTCACTTCCTGTTTGCTGCGGGGAGAGTCCCCAGTGCAGGGAAATGGACCTCATACTACATAGAATCATAGAACCATTAAGGTCAGAAAATACCTTTGAGATAATCAAGTCCAGCTGATGACCCAGCACCACCACTATGTTCACTATTAAACCACCCCTCCAGTGCCATATCCGCATGTTTTTTGTATGCTTCCAGGGGTGGCAACTCCACCACCTCCCTGGGCAGATTGTTCCAATGCTTTACAACCTTTCCCATGAAGAAATTTTTCCTAATATTCAATCTAAACCTCCCCTGGTGCAGGTTAAGGTCATTTCCTCTCATCCTGTCACTTGTTATCTGGGAGAAGAGACTGCCCCCCACCTCACTACAACCTCCTGTCAGGTAGTTGTAGGGAGTGATAAGGTTCCCCCCGAGCCTCCTCTTCTTGAGGGTAAACACCCCCAGCTCCTTCAGCTACTCCTCATAAGACTTGCGCTCCAGACCCTTCACCAGCTCTGCTGCCCTTCTCTGGACATATTCCAGCACCTCAATGCCTTTCTTGTAGTGAGGGGCCCAGAAGTGGACAGAGCACTCGAGGTGTGGCCTCACCAGTGCCGAGTACAGACGGATGATCACTGCCCTGGTCCTGCTGGCCACACTATTTCCAATATAAGCCAGGATGCCACTGGCCTTCTTGGTCACCTGGCTACACTGCTGGCTCATGTTCGGCTGCTGTCAATCAGCACAGTCAGGTCCTTTTACTTTGGGCAGCCTCCCAGCCAGAAAGCTTTCCAGCTTTCCATTCACATCATGTTCTTTTTCTTCTGCAAAGCAAGAATTTCCATTTCTGAATTTAATGTTTCCTTTTAAAAGAACTCTCTCAGCCAGTCATATTTTTGATATTTATGGTCATTTCCTGGACTGCAATTCAGAGTTTTGTTTCCTTTTCCTGGATCTGCTTATCAAACAAGACATTCTCTCTGGCAAGTCACTTTGCCTCAGTTTCCCCATCTGTTAAAAGGGAATAGTAATATTTATTCCTTTAGAGAGGAGCCCGTTCCCATCCACTAGTGAGACATTGTGAGGCATTATTAATTAACAGAATTATTGAAATTCCTTAATGTCTTGAGGAACAAGACACTATAATAAGCAAAATGGATTGAATTAATTAGAAGCTGCCATTTTGACTGTTTAAAGTGTTTTGATGATCTGTGTTTAAACAAGCAAATGACTTGAGAGAAGAGAGTTGTGAAATATACTTTTTAAATTTAAAAATGTTTTTGGACTCTGATAGCAATTTCAGCTGATACTTTAATATTATTTCTAAAACACAGGCATTTATATTAATATTTTTTTCATTATTCTGTTTCTCAAGCTGGTTACAATGCTTGTTAATAATTAACTGAAAATGCTAGAAACTTCAAAACTGTGAGGTTTCTGTCATTCTAAAGTGAACTGAGTCTTCTGCGTTTACCTTGAAATCAAAACTATTCAGGCTGACAAATCTATTAGATACTGTCACCTATAATTTAGTGTCTTTTGCAAATGTTAGCTACTGACAGTAATGTAGTAGGGTGAGGGTGGACTGCATGGCAGACCATTCCATGCCTGAGGCATTGCTTCAGTCACTTAGTTGTGTCAGGCAACATGTTAAATTCATAATACTAATCAAATTTATTTACTCTCTAACCCTTTTCTCCCCTTTCTTTCTTTTTAATCAGTGGTTCGGAGCCTTAAGGGCTTAGAGAAAGAACGATTGATGACCACAGTGCTCTCTGTACATCTGGGATAATTCATGGTTAACAGTGACATTTTCAAGTTTGTGTTGAGATCTGTTTATGAAGAAAACTCTGTGCTCCAGGGACTGCAGAGGGGAAAAAAGGAAAAGGGCATGAAAAAAAAATTAGAATGTGCCTTTTATGGAAGAAGATGAAAGGTTTGTTTTGTTCTTGCTCTTTTTGCCTACATCAAAAATGCTGTTTATTGTGCAGAAGAAGGTATGACATAGCCTTTAAGAACTGATTTCTTTGCATTTACTCAGCTTTCAGAATAATATTGACAGGTGGAATGGGGACAAGTAGAGAACATCAGGGACCTGTATCCTCATGAGAGGTGAAGCAGGAGTGTGACTCCCACACAGGGCAGAATATTATGCATAGGGCTACATCACTGATAAAATTTCAGACTTGTTTTCTTTTTTTGGAACTGAACTCTGTGGGGGAACCTCAAAACAGGGGCCTACCATGCTTTTATTGTGCCTGCTGCAGTTCCTTTTAGATATATAAAGGTGAATGTGTTTATTTAGGGTGGTTTAGTTTCCAGTGATACCTTTTCTTTTTCTAGTTTTAATCATCCTAGCAACATGGAGTTCTTGGAAGCAAAGAGTGTGAGGAGGAAGCTGTAACATGAGCTTCAGCTGTGAAAGCTGAAGCAGTGAATTGAGATTAGACACACTGTAAGCATGTGGAAACAGGGTAGTATCTTTCCATCAGATGTTGCAGAATGGAAGAACAGCTGTCCAGGTTTTACCATTTGTTGAGAGTTTTCCAAGGTTTTTCCCTAGTGAGGACACATTTTGAGAATCAAAACCTTAGAACTTTCTTATACCAATTCTACTGTAGAACTTTCCTATCCATTCCTATCCATTCTATCCATACCTCACATGGAGTACTGCATCCAGGTCTGGAGTCAGCACAAGAAAGATACAGACCTATTAGAGGCCAGAATGATGCTCAGAGGGTTGAAGCCCCTCTCCTTTGAGGACAGGCTAAGAGAGCTGGAGTTGTTCAGCCTGGGGAAGAGAAGATTCAGAGGAGAATGCATTGAGGCCTTTCAATATTTAAAGCACTTAAAAAAGGGAGAGTGAATTTTTGCAGGGGTAGATAGTGATGGGACAAGGAAGGATGGTTTTAAATTAAAAGATAGGAGATTTAGATTAGATGTTATGAAGAAATTTTTACTTACATGATAGTGAGACACTTGCACAGGTTGCCCAGAGAAGCTGTGGCTGCCCAATCCCTGGAAGTGTTCAAGTCCGGGTTGGATGGATTCCTGAGCAACCTGGTCTAGTGGGTGGTATCTCTGCCAAAGATGGAGATGCTTGAACAAGATTATCTTTCAGGTCCCTTCCAACCCAAACTATTCTATGATTCTGTAATTTGCATGGAGTTCATTTCATAAATGATAATCAATTTACCATGAGTAAGGTACAATGTGTCTGCAAAAAGATAAAGTCATTCATACTATAAACCTATGAAAGCTCTAAATCTTATAGAAAAGAAAAAAAAAAAAGGCAAATCCCAGAAGCTAAAGCTCCAAAGACAAACCACTGAACAAGATGTGGTGAGTTGATCTTGGCTGGCTGCCAGACTCCCACCCAGCAGCTCTCTTATTCACCCATTTTTGAGAAGATGGAGTGAAAAAAGTCAGATGGGAAAAGTTTATGGTTTGAGATAAGTAGATCATAGACTAGACAGACTCAATTTGGGAAAGTTCATTTGTTGCCAATTAAAAATGGACTAGTATAGTGATAAACAAAGACAAAACTAAAGTTACCTTACAGACACTTCTTCCCAAGCTCAAATTGATTCCTTCATTCTCAACTCTTCTATTTCATCCCTGAAAGGCACAGGGGGATGGGGAATGGAGATAGGGATGGAAAATGGGGCTTATGGTCAGTTCATAACCCTTTGTCTTGACTGCTCTTGTCTTCTTATATTGTTCCCCTGCTCCAGCATAGGCTCTTTCCCATGAGAGACAGTTCTTCATGAACTGTTCCAATCTGGTCCCTTCACCTAGGCTGCAGTTCTTCAGGAACAGACTGCTTCAGTGTGGGTACCTAAAGGATCTTGCCAGAAAACCTGCTCCAGTATGGGCTACTCTTGATGGCCGCAGTCCCTGCCAGGAGCCTCCTTCTGCATGGGCTCTCCAGGCACTGCATCTTAAAGGTGCACCCACCTGCTGCAGCATGGGGTCCCCAATGGGCTGCAGTGTGGGTTTCTGCTGCAACATGGTGCTCTGTCGGCTGCAGGAAGACAATGTACTTCACTGTGGTCTTCTCCACTGGTTGCGGGAGAGTCTTTGCTCCAGCACCTGGTGCCTCTCCTTCTTAATTGATCTGAGTGTCTGCAGAGTAGTTTCTCTCCCATTTTTTCTTCATTCCTTTCTTCCACAGCTACTCTGCACCATTTTTCAAAATTTCTTCAACATGATATCACAGGGGCACCACCAGTGCAGGGTCGCTGATGGACTCAGCTTTGGCCAGGGTCAGGTCTGCCTGGGAGCCAACTGGAACAGGCTGTGTATGACATGGGAACAGGTCTTCATTTCTTTTCACAGATGCCACCCCTGCATTTCCTCCACAGTCAAAACTTGGTAATCGAAACCCAAAACAAGCTGAACATTAGAACATTTTCACAAAATTTAAGTCTGCAAGGGACCATTTATACCATCACTTGTCACAAACCATTACTTTTATCCAGCTTCCCTAGTACAAGGCTACAGTTTTGTTTGGGCAAATATAAATCACATTTACAGAACAGGGGACATTAGCTGATGGTAGTGCCAGGAGCCCTCAAGGACACCAAATCAATTAGGTTAAAAATGCCCCATTTCAGCAGACAAAATGTACCTCGTGAGACAGAAAAAACAACAAATGTCTACCAAGCTCTCAACTATATTGAGGTAATAGAGAATTCTTTCTGACTCAGGTGAGCAATATGAATAGATGAACAGGTGCCATCACACGGATGACTGAGTTAAGCCCTGTTTGAGTGCCCCAGAAAGAAAGATTATTGTGCATAGAGTGATGGTGAAACTGGTGCTTCAGAAGTTCTGGAGTGAAGAACTGCTAACTTCAAAAGAGCACAACACTGAAGAACAACTAATTCTTTGCTTACTTTCTGCCTTAGTCCCTACATGATTGATTTTGGCAAGGTTTAACAACAACCTTGGGCTAGATGGACCTCTCCATTGGTGTGGTATGGCTGTTTTGTATGTGCATATGATGTGACACATTCATCTACTTACCCCCTTCTACCTCCAAGAATGAAATTAGGTACATTTGTTCTTACATCTGCATGAAATTCTTACTCCTGAGGAGATACTGCAGCTTCTCTCTCATTATGGCCTCTCAAACATTAAGACAATGGAGCAGTACAGGCAACAGACTCATGGACTGTGAACTATAGATGCTGGGCTAAAGCAATTACTGTAGATATGCAGACCTCCATCACAGGCATGGGCTAAAGAATGGTTCCCGGGTTATGGCTCCAGGGTTACCTTTCAGAAAGTTGTATAATTTCACTTCTGAGGTCTGAGGGGACTGGAGCTGAGTGATTCTGAAGTATGCAGGAGCAGAGAGATTTGCCTTTTATTTCTTTAGCCCTCACAACAAACCATTCCTATGCTTCTCCAGGTTCAGTGGTGTCAGGTTACATCTTATTTCAATGTTGAATTTGTCTGAATTCAACTTCCAGCTCTTGGTGTGGTAATACAGTATGAGAATAGTATTATAGTCTTGGTATAGTAATGCAATAAAATTTTATGAAGCTATCATCATGCCTTATAAAGTAGCAGGAAAGGACACAACCTTTTTTTTTTTTCCTTCTTCTTTGCAGATCATCTACTACAATGACAAGAGCAATTTTGGAAACAGTTATTGCAGGGAGGAACAATGATACTGAGGCCTAAGTTGCTTTGCATGAGCCTAGTTTTACAGTAGTTAACTTCAGTAAAATCAACCACAGTAACAGGAAAGGGAAATCAGGTGAAGAGGATCCTAAAATCCATCTTGATGACCTGAACAGAATCCAAATGCCTTATCAGGCTTGGCTGAGTTCAATAATATTACCTTTATAATTACATGTTAACTCAGCTGCTGCATGCTGTCAGTGACTAGAATCCCTGTATATATTGCTGTTACTGACTGCTCTTTTTCAGATGGCTGTTGCAACTCATGGATATCATCAGATAAGTGAAGGTCTTGGGGAACTGAGCTCTGGAAATATTTTATTGTGTTTGTCTGCTTCAGAAATCTGCTGCTTTTTCAAGTTTTTGTTGCTGAGTTTTGTAACTTTTATATTCTGATAAAATTCCAATTAAAATTAGCTCTCCCAGAACAAAACTATTTCAGTAGTAGTTTCTTTTTGTTTCATATAATGAGATTAACCATAACATTGCTATGGTTTACTCAAAATTTGCCTTGTTAAGAAGACATGAAAATAGAGAGTTATATATCAAGCACTGGTCATGAACATCAAATCTTTTAATAAAACTGTTTTGAAGCTAATGAAAAAAAAGAATGCAATGGGCAGCAATTTTTATTGATTTAGAAAACAATTAGACTTACCTGATAGGTATTGCCTATTATTGTGCAAATTGCTCATTTGATTAACTCTGATGAAATTTATCTGCCTCTAAAACTGAAGTTACAGTATCACAAGATATTTCAGGAAGCCAACAAAACCCACAACTGAGGTAGATTGGCTAAGCACATGTGTCTCCATGGACTCTAGCAGGTTGTGCATACTCAGCACCTCAGTGAATCTGGCTAGAACTGAGGACTGCTTAGAATTGAAATGGCTGAATTGCAAGTCACTGAAGATCATCATAGGAGATGATATAGGATATAGGAGAAGGCAGTCTACGAGCTTATAAAGAAAGCAGAACCTGCCTTCCCCAATTCACTGTTTGCTGGCTGAATGCAAATGACATTCTTTCACATTAGCTGCATGTCAACAGAAGATAAGATACACTCTCAACAATAAGCCAGTGCTTTGAGTTATCCTGAAAACTGACAAAGTCTATACAATCTGTTAATTTTCTTTCTTGCAGAAATGATTAACATGAACAAGAAGCAGGAGGATGTCTGAAAATCCAACGTGGCATTTAACTCATAAATCATATTATAACTTAGCTTTCATGCATGTCCATCATTTCAGTTCTTTGTCACGTGCATTCTGATTTTCCTCTGAGAAATTTCAGCTTAAACTCCTGCTAAGGTCACTGTACTGCAACCACAAATATCATGCTTTAAGTTGCACTACAATCAAGTTTTCAAGTAGCTATGTCCTACTTTTCTGTATGTAGAATTGACCTGACCAGAATCTGAAGAATTATTTTTATCTATGGCTTGGACTTTTATGTGCAGTTGCTCTGATGGAAGTACAGTTTAGTAGCTTTAATGTGATCTGTGAGCCACACAGGATGCCCAGGCAGATCAGCAACACATTCTGTACACATTATATCCAAGACATCCTGAGCACGCATCTGTGCATGCAGCCACCATAGGTGAACTTCATTGGACTTGGTCTAAAATCAACAGAGTTGTTTCCTTCTCAACCCAGTCTGGTGTGTCCATCTGCAGTCAATGGAGAAAAGTGGGCATTACTGGCACACAGTCTGTATGACTGTAAATAAAGGGGGAGTTTCATTGTGCAAGTGGAGATGGTTCATTAGGTGTCCTGCCCAGCCTGCAATTGCCTCTACAGGGCAGTGCAAGTGACTTGTAAGTCTTTTGTTAATTGTCATTTTGGTGTCTTGAAAATCTCAGGACCCCACAATTGCCTATAAATGCTTGCATTTAGCCAGTGAAATACTACCCTGGAAAGGTATAGGCAGGGAGCTTGAGTGAGTGACCTGCTCACTTTGTGAAAAAACAGTAACTTATTTTGTTCCATGGTGATTTTCAAATTTATAGGAGCATCTCAGAACCATTTAATAAAAAACGCTTATTTGTGAAAATGTATTTTATTTGGTAGTGGGGAGGCTACAGGGGTGGTTACTGTGAGAAGCTGCTAGAATCCACCCCTGTGTCCAACAGAGCCAATGCTGGCTGGCTCCAAGATGGCTCTGCCACTTGGCAATGGCCAAGTCTATCAGTGATGGTGGTAATACTTCTGGGATAATGCATTTAAGAAGGGGCAAAAAAATGCACAAAAAATCTGCAGAGAAAGGCATGACATAAAGTTCTCCACACACAAAGGTCAGTGAAGAAGGAGGGTTCTACACAGTTTATGAAGAATTGTAGCCTGTTGGAAGGACTGATATTGAAGGAATTCGTGGAGGACTGTCTCCCATAGGAGGAACTCCAAGCCGGAGTAGGGACAGCGTGGAGTCCTCCCCCTGAGGAAGAAGAAGTAGCAGAAATACCATGTGATGAACAGGCAGCAACACTCATTTTCCATTCCCCTGTGCCACTGTTGAGGAACAGCAGAGAAAATTGTGAGTGATGCTTAGTCCAGGAAGAAGGACCCAGGGGTGGGGAGAAGGTGGTCTAACTTTTACATTTATGTCTCACTATCATGTTCTAATCAGTAATAAATTAAACTGTTTTACTTGAGTTGAATCTGTTTTGCCTGTGATGGTAATTGATGAGTGATCTCTCCTTGTCCTCATAGAGACCATGACCCTTTCATTATATTTTCTTTCCCCTGCACAGCTGAGAAGGGGTGGGATAGGGTGGCTTTGGTGGGCACTTGGTGTCCAGTCAAGTTCAAACATATCACAGACCAACTACTTCCTTGTTATTTAATAAACTACAGTATGTCTCTTCTAAAACTGCCCTTTGTGTGGTACAAGCAAAATTCTTGTCTGAATAGTAGCGGTACACTTAGCAAGATAATCTGTTTTCCTGTTTTCTTATTTTTATTTATTTTTTTTTTTTTGTCTTTTTTTGTAGACATGGGCAGAAATTGTCTCGTTATGTGTGTGTCGGCACCAAGCTATAGGGTCTTTCATAAGTAGGGCTTGTAAGTGCTATGTAACAAAAAAAAAAAAATAAATTCTCTCAATCAACTTCAGGACTGCATAGTCATTACAGTTCCTACTCTGAGATTTCTTCCAATCAAAAGCCTGAATGAGATGATATTTAGATGGTGACCAGAGAAATTCTGGACATTTTAACAGCACGTGGAGATAACTTCAATTTCTTCTCCGCATGTAGGCTGCAAAAACATGATCCTGGACATACGCCACAAAACTTTTACTTCCTATTGAAGTACTGCCAAATGCTGTCATGTGCACTACAATGGGAGGACAACCGATTAGCTCTATTAATTTACATACAGAACAGTCTTCCTTTCACATGCTTATTAATAGAAAGATTACTAGTGTAATTGACCAAATCCACTCAGCGCAATTAAAATGGATTTTAAGGGCTTTGATGTACATCACTATAAGCAAAGGAAGCAACAGTTAAATCCCCAATTAATACAAAGAAAATATGAGACAGGATTTTGTATCCTTTCCTTGCAAGCAAACAGAAAGAGCCCAAATCCCCCCTCTGTAATGTAGTTTACACCATAGAACAAGCAAAACCAATTTACAGCTATTGTAAATCTTAAATTATTCATTTAATTCTCAATAGGTCATTAAAAGCTGCTTCTAGCTTCTAGCATTTGAGTATGGTACTTCGTTTTTGGTGAAGAATGTACAAGAGAGTGAAAGAAATGAAAATCTCAAAGGAATCTAAAAGCTGAAAACAACAGAATGAGCAAAACAAAGCTAAAGGTCTTTTTATCCTTGGGATTTTCAGAGTGCCTTGAGAGAATTTACTGAGTGTATTGGACTTCTGTGTTTTTATTTGGTTAAAAAGCTGTCTAAAGGATCATCAATGAGCCCGATACTGTCTTAGTGACCCAAAGGCTAGGGTATGTATGCAACATGCATCCCACTGTGACTATCCTCATAGGACAATCAGGACAGATTAACACTTCCAAAGGATGGTGTTAATGTGATTAAAGCTTGCTCATGTCACTCACTCTGCTTTGCTCTACAGACAGAGATATGAACATGTTCTGTGAAATAATGCAGCTTCTGGAAGTGGGGTCGAATACTGGCACCCAGTTGATCAATTTGGCTTGTAAATTTTATTTTGCTGCCTATAACTTTCTTTCTTGGCCATGGACATAAGAGTTGGTCTAGCATCTACCTCTTTACCCTCCTGCCAGAGTGTCTCATAGAACCTACCTGGTACTTGCCTGGAAGTGTCTCTTATTCTCTGGTTAGTGTGTGACTACTTCTATTCTGTATTATCACACTGAACATGTATTTTGAGTCTTAAGAATGCTGTGAACTCCACTTCTGAATATTCTGATTGTTAGTAGCCTAGATGCCAGCAGTCCTTATATTTCAGCTTAGTGGCTCTCTTGATAGTCCTATGGTGGCCATCTGTGAATAATATTGACAATGGCAAAGCATGTTATTTGTTAAAAATAATTGCATGTACTGTATAAAACCAGGTTTTCATTTGAAAGAGATGTGTTTACTCAGGTGGCAAACATACAGTAAGATCTACTGCACTATAAGGTATCCTGTCCACTGCCTGAATGCAGAGTAATCTCTTCATGGATGTGAAGAAATGTGCCACAATCAATGCAACTGAAAAAAAAAAAAAAGGATATAATGATACAAATTATTTAAAAAGGGAACAAAATAAAGCAATTCCTTCATAATGTGGTCTACAAGTAAAAAAAATAAATAAATCTGACATTTTCTTCTCTCAGCCATTTTTTTTCCCCTAAACATGCAGAGATATTGTATATGATGGAGGCAACTGCTAGCTCTCTTCTGATCTTTTCACTTCATTTTCACTCTGTGATGTGGCTGGGGGGAACCTGTTATACATATGCATTAAGTTCAGAAGAACTGGAAGACAAATACTGGAAGTAGCAGTGCTAGAATTTGTCCTGCAATAGGATCAGTGTGAAGCCTCTCTGCTTTTGAAAATCTGTGAGGAGCATCTTGGCACTGTGACTGCAGGATTTTAATGGCTTGCCTTCATTAGGATAAATTTTGATTGAGGCTGTGCTCGTACAGAAAACATTGTCCTGGAAAAGTTTTCTGGTGTGTTCCTGTTGCTATTGCTCTTGTTGTGTGTGTGTATCTTCTGGTTTTCTCAGTGTTCTTTTTTTTTGGGAGGGAGGGATTGTTGTGATTTTGTTTGGATTTTGTGCTTTTCTTGGAGAGGGAAGGTGTTTCTTGTTAAAGTTGCAATATATGTGCCTGCTTTTTAATTCAATTGAAAGTTACTGAATCAGTCAGTCTCACACATCTTTTCCTCACTTTAGCACAGACTCACCAAGTTTCCTTGGCATTCAGTACTGAGTCAGGGAGACCTCTGATCAGATGCAGTTATCTACATATGAATTATTCGCTTGGATCAAACTCCAACCATACTCAGTGGAAAGGAACAGACACTTTCAAGTGACATTTTTTTTCCTCCCAATACAGATGCTTAATATATTTCAGATGAACTGCACCCCAAAAATGACTATCTCTCCAGGTTTAATACAGGGAAGCTGGCTTGAGTGCCAAAGCGTGGATATTTTTGCTGTCTGAAATTAGAAGAAATTATATCCAGGTTGTGTGACAGCCTATAATGACATCCTCAGTGGCAAAATACCACTCTAGAGGAGTTTGAAACTATCTACATTTTCCATTCTCTTTGTAGCACTTAGTTCCTGTCTTACTCTTTGTCTCCAGTTTCCAGACAAAAGAGGTAGGATAAATGTTCATGAATGTTTCTGCTGGCTCGACAGCTCAATAAAAGTGAACCTTTTGAAGAGTTTTTTTCTTTTTTTTTTTTTTTTTTCCTTTGTACAAGAATCAAACTAATCTCAAACTAAAGCCCCGATGACAAAATAAAAGAATTGCCACATGGAGTTAATCAGGAAACACTGTTCTAATTTTAATTCACAGTCTACTCGAAATCATATTAAATTGCAAGGATAGATTAAACTCTAGATAAAAGCATTTACATTCGTATCTACCTATAAGTATCTTCATGTGTAGGTGACAAATCTGTCATTGCTGTCAGTGAATTCTGGAAAGCAATTCAGCTGGCCAGCCAATACATGTATAATCTAGAGGGGGATAATTTCTCTGAAGAATCTTAATTACATTAACTAGAGAACAGGCTTGAGTGTAAGGAGAGTTCAAAACCTAAGCTCACGGGAGGACATCTGCACATAAATAATTCAAGTTTCTTACTTTACCAGTGAATTTCTTAGTATTTGGCAATCCTCAGCAAAAAGGAGCTAACACACTCCTGAAGTTTGGATTTTCATGCACATTAGCAGATCTAAATATAGTTGATAAAGGAGTTCAAGGTGTGTGTCCCCTCCCCATTTCAAGAAGATACATATAAAAAGTTGATACCGCTTCTGGGTATCTTGCAAGCAAACATATTTTCAAGTAGATAGTTTATTATAGAATGAATAATTTTGTTACCTGTAAAAACAGCACCAAAATAGAGTGCCTGATATCTGGAAAGTTTATTTATGATTTAATTAGATTATGGTGAAATGTTTGTTGTTCAGAAAATTGCTTCATGAAGGTAGATGCAATTTTCTTTCAGATTTCTTACTCCCTGGTAGTGTTTCTGTTTGAATTGACTGCAAAACAAATCCCTCTGAATTGCTGACTAACTCTGCAGTATAGATTGGTTACTAGCACTCTGGGATTCTTCAGCAGTGAGTTTACAAGATGAACTATATGGAACACAGACTTAAATACCCTTATTCAGCATGGCTTTTTACTTCTTGTCTTTACCATGCTACTAGGCACTTAATCAGTGAACTTACTAGGTTTTGCAAAAAGTATTTGCCATGTATCATCCTGATTTCAAACACCAGCAAATGGAACTCTGAGCAACCTGATCTAGTGGAAGGTGTTCCTGCTTATTTCAGGGGGTTGGAATCAATGACCTCTAAAGGTTCCTTTCCAAACCAAACTATTCCATGTATCTATGATTCTATGACAAGTAAAAGGAAAGAAATAAAGAAGTTGTGTTTGTAAATATATCCCAGACAACAGAGAGGAAGGAAAACACAGTTCCTTCCAGATTTCAAAGTGTTTGGAGAAGGAGTATAATAGTTTTTATTTTAAATAATAAAATTTTCTTTTCTAATTTAGGAATCACCAGGATCCACAATTATGTCAAGCTAACCTTATAACTGTGTTCAGTCTTTACCATGACTACTTTATTCTCTATGTTAATTTGTTTTTGTGTGAATTTTTGTTCCTTCTTAGATACTTAGAAGTCTTAAGTGAAACTGTGTAAATAGCTGGGCTATAACCTTCATCCAAGTTTAAGATTATGTCAATGACATTGTGCTTGCCACATGAGGTGTCTTGATTACCCATTGCAGTTGGACTAGATGACCATTGTAAGTCACTTTCAAATGAAATATTCTATTCTATTCTATTCTATTCTATTCTATTCTATTCTATTCTATTCTATTCTATTCTATTCTATTCTGTTCTGTTCTGTTCTGTTCCACAGTCCAGCATGATCTGTTTGTATCATGGCTTAATCTTCAAAAACTAATTTTCTCTATAAAGCATAAATATGACAACATCAGTGTGAACTGCAGAATTTTATCTAATTTGTATACTTCCATGAATGCTATTCAAATTTACCCCAAATTAGCATATAGCTGTAAATGTTTGCTACTGAAACCAAAATTGCCCTATATTGTATGCTGGAATAATCAGAAAATATGTGAGAAAGGCAGGAAAACTTTATGTCTTCATTTGAAATTGCAGTTCTTTGCTATAATTTTTGTGTAATATTATTCTTATTGAAGTGCCCTATTAGATTGTTGGCATGAAGAAAACTTAACACTGGCATTTTTGAAAATTAGGGTTATTGATAAAGAGCATGTGAGAAATTTAGAGTTTAAAGCCTCATCATCAGAAAAAAATTCTTATCCATAACCTTAATTTACATGTTTTTTAAATTTTCTTCTGCTGTTTTATCAGGTTCCATTCTCAAATTGTAGACACCATGCCAAACCTTATTTTTGCAGGTAGCAGAATAATTTTTCATATTTTGCTATTTATAAAAGATCTTCAAATGATTGTGAACTCTCAGATGAATTTGTTATCTAAAATCCTTTTCACATTTCCTCAAAGAAAGCATAAGAGTGCTATAGATCCCCCGTGGCTCCTTATTAGCCATAGAATTGAATTCCAGATGTTGTCTTCAGCAATGCATGAGAAAAATAATAATTATTTTCAAAACTAATTCTCAACTTGTTGCCAATCATGACAGGTGAAGTAGACAGGTATACTTTCTTTCTCATGCCCATTTTTGGATATGTGGGTCCCGTTGTCATTGGTGAGTCCACCGTATTTCTTATGCTGTGACACAATCCTCATGAAAAATTTCAGAAAAGATTAAAGGGATGATGAAATGAAGACATGATCATCCTTCAAAGAGCAAGCTTAGCTTAGAAGAGGTTGTCCTGTTTAATTTCACATTCCCAAAGGGCCCACTGTAAATCAATCATTCTTGGGTTATGATTCACAGAGATGAAGGTCTTTAGCCTTTAGTTTGTTGTTGGTTCAGTCAAACTGAGTTCCAGTATGGACTCGAACTATCTAATGTTCAGAATGAAAAATTAATATTCTCCATTATCTAAAGCTCTAGGAATTAAAAGCAATCATGGCCTAAATGAGATTTAGAAAGAATAACCTATTTTTTAGAAAAAAAAAAAGTAAGGTTAGTATAAAAGCAGGGGTAAGGATAAGACAGATGTTAAAGAAAAAAACCACCAGACTTTGGTGATCATGGGCAGCACAGATATGCATTAACAAATTCAATCCCAACAGTAGTCAGATTCTCCCAATGACAATTTCACATCTAATAGTCAGAAGTTATCAGACTTGTAATAGGATATAGATGTGTCTTCAACACATTGTTCGTGTGCAGCTCTGGATCCTTTCTCTATTGTGCCCTTCCTCCTTTCATAGCAACTTCTGCTATCTCCATTCTGCAAGGCAGATGCCTCACTGCATGCAGTAGTGAAACTTTGGGATGACCAGACCTGGACTATTTCTGGAAGAAGGACGACCTAGCAGGCAATGGCAACAATCAGTCTTACCAAGACACTGAAACACTGTCTTCTCCATAATGCGTCCAGGTTATCACAGTTGCATAAGAACCAACTACTCAGTTAATCTTTATAGCTGCAGATAGCTGAGAGCTGGGACTCTTCCAAAGGCCAGTGCTTCTAAGATACAAGATGGAAATTTCTTTGTAGTATATAATCATAGAATTGTTTAGGTTGGAAAAGCCTTCTGAGATCATTAAGTTTAACCATTAACCCAGCACTGCTAAGCCTACCCCTAAACCAAGTCCTTAAGTGTCACACGTATACAACTTTTAAATACCTGCAAGGCTGGTGTCTCAACCCTACTGCCTCTCCTGCCTTGCCTATACCTTCTGGAGAGTGAGACAGCAGATTGAAGGACCTTGCTAGCACACCATCCCTCTAACATTGGTGTACAATCCCTCTAACATTGGCATGTCATCCCCAGGCTTATCTCCAGTGACCCTGGTTTTATCCCTTTCCCCCTTGATGTGATGCTTCAGGATGAGATACTTAATCTCTTTGATTATTGGTCTATGTGTCTGCAGTGTGTGTCTGTGCACATAATGAGGAGTCCTGGCTTTATCTGAAGAGAAAAAGGACCCTCTCTCATTCCACATTAAAAGCACAACGTGATCTAACTGTGGTCTTGTCACAGAGTTTGGTCTCACTGCACAGGCTCAATCACTGTGCAGTCAATCCACACGTGGACACAAGGTGTGAATTGCCACAATCACTGTACATTTACAGAACCATCTTCAGAGACAGTGGCTGGCAAGATCCCTTCAAACTCAGGTTTCTACCCTGTGTACTGGAGTCTTAAGTGGCACCAGTCAAGGACTTCTCTGTGTTGCTGGTGTTGTGGGTCTTCTTTTCCAGCATGGGCTGTGGAAGCAACTTAATTTAATGCCTCCCAGCTATCTCATTCTGTGTGAATGTCTGCTTTGAAGCAGTTCTTTAAGTCTGTGTCATTTTGCCATACGCATGCCCTGCACTGGAGTAAGCTGCGAGGTCAAAGCCTCTTGGCAGAACTATCTTCCTGGTTATTTTTGGATTAGATCCCAGCTCTAAGCAACTTGATTTTACTACTGTCCCTCAGATACATTGATTATTGCTTTTTCAGCTTTTTTCCATTTAATGACGAAGATTGGTACCCTGCCTATGATGGCGTAGATAGTGCCTCTTCTTTTTAAGCTAAGGACATTTTCAGAGCTTTAATGATTTCAAAGCCGACTTTGGTAAACTGAGGGAATGAGGAAAAAAAAGAAAAAAACACCACCTCATGAACTGATAAGAAAATTCTGAACTGCACTTCAATCCTTCATTTGAGTTCCTGAGATTTTGTGACACATATGGCCCTCTGCCAAGAGATCCCACAGCAGCAGGCAGTTATTAACAAAGAGCTTGCCATCCAGTAGTATAAATGATGCTAAACTCAGCAATATTATCCTTTCACACTACCATGATGTATTTGTTTTCAGATATAAAACCAATATATTTTTCATTTATTTGCTTTTCACTTCTGACTTTAACTGCTTTAACAACAGCTTAAAGAGGAACTGAAATGGTTTTTTACAGGAGTAGAGAGGGTACATTTTCTTTCCTTCTGAATCTGAGATTTAGATAGGACTCATACTTTCTGGGCATTTCAAAAATCTGTGTCTTGACTTCTCTTATACGCTCACATACTGGGCAGCCTGCTGGAAATTACGAAGACATTGATCACTTTGGCCACACCCTTGTGCCCCAGGACAGTGTTGTTTTGGTCCTTAATCTTTTCATTTGTCCAATCTGTTTAAATTTCAAAGGTGCATAATGACAGCCTGTTTTTCTCTCGGGATTCTCACTTATGGACTATTTATTGGTGCTTTGCAGATTCTGAGTTACAAAGATCTACTACAGTCTTGTGAGGTGAGTAGAATTATCACTATTCAAAAAGGACAAGGGATGAGGAAATGAGATCTAATTTGTGACCTGACAAAGATCATGGTGGAGGTCTATAGAATAATTTAAAATAGAAAAAAAATACCTCCCAGGCCATGAGCTCTTTGTCTTTACCACAGGATGGATCTTTGACAGATGCAAATAACTCCCTAATGAGCTGAAGATCATTCTAGCTTTTGAAACAGAGAAAAAGTCCCAGTGAATCAGGCTAGTTCTCCATCTCATTCAGCAGCTTTTGTCTAAAAATTACCTTTGAGGATCTAATTCAGAAGGTGACACTCCGCAACAGGAATTTTTCTTATTCACTGACTAGGAGAAAAAAAGTCTACTTAATTCTCCAAAGTTTTATGATGAATAAAAATCTGAAGCATGAATATTTTTCCAGAATTTTTGTTGTCTTTTAACACTTACTGTTACAAAGATAGATTTTAATGCTACCAGTTCACGCCCAACCAAAACAGCTCAGTCAGTATCACTGGTAGCAACTATGAACACACACACTCAGATATCTTAAAGACCTAGCTATATCTTTGAATTGCTAAATTTTACAATTAATCCTTGATATTTGCAATTATTTATAGCTTTCACTACTCAGAAGACTCCAATAAGGATGTACTACTCTCAAATCCTCTGTACTCTTCCAGGCTTCCTACAGGAAGCTGAATCAAATTTAAAAGAGTCTGCATGGCAATGATCTGTCTGCAGTTTAGCTGTCACTGAAGGATCCAGAAGAGCTCCAGTTCTCAGACACAATGCAACTATAAAAAATCCATATAAAGTTCCCCTGTCAAAGGAGCATTTTGTTTGGGGCAAGCCTAAAACTCTGCACACAAAGATTCTTTTTCTGCTCCCAGCGCTGGGTGCATTTGTTCACTCATCAGTCTTTAATGTGAAGGAAGAGAAATTGTGCACCCAGAACCAGTAACAAACTCCTGCCAGTGATAACCTGTCCCCTGCATACATTTTTCAGACTAGATAGTAGCAGTGACAATAAACTCTTAGTCATGCTGTTTAATGCAGTGCTGGTAAGGTCTACAGAGCAGAAGGTTGTTTCTACCTTGTTTGCATACTACCCAGCTCAGGCACAACCACTCCAACAGTTGAATCTAATCAACAGCTATGCATACATTTTGTCCCAATTAGCAAAGATCACATTACAGCCTCCTGAGGACTCTGATTTTAATATATTTAAAGATATATGATTTTTGAACTTGATAGAAAAAAATGCATTTTTGCCCCATCAGTAATACACCATGTGTAAATTAGTGTCTGAATTAATGTTGTGTGGCTGCAGTGAAAAAAAATAGCAATAGCTTTATTACATAATAAAATGTCCTTAATTGTTAGACTACAGCAGCTTTATAACATACCATTATTTTTGGTAACAACCTCTGCCTTTTTATCGATCTGAAAATGTTATCAGTCAGAGCCAGATTGAAAGTAAAACTGAAGAATAACATTACAGGGCTAATGCAATTGAGTGAAATAAATTGCTGCTGCCCAGGCTTTGAATTCAAAATGAAATGTAATTAATAAGAAGATTTACAGAATAATACGTTTCCAACTTTTGAAGTCAAATGTTTGCACTCAAAGCAGGAAAGCATTACATGCAATTTAACAACATTTTTCAAACCATGAGTGGCTTGTTGTCAAGCACCTTTTTTTTTTTTGTTGTTGTTGTTGTTGTTTGTTTGCTTCCTGTCACTTAATTAAGGAGCATCTCAAGGTACAGTTTGAAGCTACTCTAATGTCACTGAGTACTCAACAAGTGTGGCAGGTCTGGAAACTCTGATAGCAAGAGACTATTAAAACATTTTCTTGTTCCCATCTGTTTAAATGCAACTTGTGGGTTTAAGATTCCACCTGTAACCAGTCATAAGTTTTCTGTGGTTTTGTTTGTTTGTTTGGTTGGTTGGTTGATTTTGTTTTGTTTGTTTGTTTGTTTGTTTTTTTCTCCTAGTGAGAATTTTAAGAGCTAGGAAAACATAACTGGAGAACACTAATTAGGGGCTGTGATTTAATTCCCAGTTCAGACCCTTTTCAGGTTCATCCATGACTTTGGAAATTGGACATATTTAGGGAAGAACTTAATTGGGTAGCTAGAACTACATGTCCTTAATTGACTTCTTAAATCAATGCATTGTTCTGTAATCCTTCTGGGCTGGAGCTTGCATCTTAGCATATCCTTAGCTCTGTCAGAACACAAATGGCAATAATGAACTAGTTTAGGCCATAAAGATGGAAAGCCTATATAATGACATCAAGTTTCATGGCATGAATATAGTTTATTCAGGAGGCTATCATGAAATCCACTGTCTAGGTTACCTTCTACAGGTCTATTCAGAATAATGTTTTTCCTGATAATTGAATTCACTCTTTCTCACTTACTCTCTCTTTCTCTCTTTCTTCTTTCTCCATGAACAACACTGGTCATGTAACCTTCCAGAGGTTCAAAAGGTTTTGTGTATAAGCAAGCATAGAAATATTTAAAATCTAGAGTGAAACTGGTAACACAAAGCTCCATTATTCACCTCAGCATGATCAAAGTTTGTGGGTGTTTTATTCCAAGGATGTAAAAAAAAACCAAACATGGGTGTGCCATGGGAGAGGGAAATCTAAGTCAAATTGCTGAGTTAAAAGTGAGAACCAACTGTGGAGAATTGCAGAAAGATTGTTAGAGACTAAAAGACTTGGTGATTAAGTGGCAGATGAAATTCAGAACAGATAAATGTAAAATGATATACATGGGGAAAAACAATCCAAACTTCACATATAAAATCATGGGCTCTGAGCTAACTGTTATTACTCAGAAATGAAATCTTGGGCTTATAATATATAGTTTTATTGAACTCTATGCCCAGGTCTGTTTGAAAAATGCAAACTGAATGCTAGGAAAGAGAATAAAATAGAAAACATCATTATATCATCATGTAAAGTGCTGGTGTGCCTGCATCTTAAATTGTGTGCAGTTCTAGTCTCAGTTTCAAGGTCATAATCTAGAAAAGGCCAAGTGAACAGTAGCAGAGTAGTCAATGGTGGGATGCAGATTTCACATAGAGTAGACTAAACAGGATGCAGCTTTTCAGGGAAAAATAGTAGCAACAGAGAGAAGGCTGTATAAAGGGTGTATAAAGTCCTGTGGGATAAAAAAGGGGCTAATAGGAAATAATTTTCCATTGTCTCTACCCACACAGAACCTAGGGTCTTCAAGTTAAGGTAGCTGGTGGCAGATTTATAGAAAACAAAGCAAGAAAATGCTTCATTCAGCTCTGAAATTCCCTGCCACAAGAGGCTGCATGTGTTGAAACTGTGCCTAGAGAGGATGACTGGGTGAAGTCATAGGATAAAATACACCAAGGGTAATGAACTCAGTCAATGGGTCTGGCTCAGGCTGTCCCTAAGCTGCAAAGTTTTGAGGAGCAGAGGACTGTTCTGGTGTATCATTGCTGTACAGTTTCTGTGTCTGTATCCTCCTCCCAAGGAATCTGCTGCTGGCCACCTCTGAGAATAGGATGCCGACCCAGCACAGCTGTCCTTTCGTCTGTGCTTATCCTGTGTCATGAGCCATCCATCCTCAGTCACCACTATCACAAGTTGCACAGTTGCAGCAGAGGTGGCTGCAGAGTTTAAAACTTCCCCATTTCCTTGCTCAGGCTTGTATTATTTCCATCTCAGAACACAGCACCCAGCCTCAACCAGAGTTTCAGCTGAGCCCTTATATTTTTTTATCTAAATCTGGATTTACTCTGGCCATTAGAGAGATAGAGTTGGACAATGAATTGAGATTAAAACCTGAAAGATTAGAAAGCTGCCAAGGTTCAACAGAGCTCAGCACTCACGTTATCTCTCTCCATGCTGTCTCGTTCTTATCCACACAGAAAATGTAAATGCATCTTTCTAAAACAATGAAGAAATGAAATTAGCATCAGCAAAGCTCACTACTTTCTCTCTGGCTGAAGACTGTACATTTAGAAAGATGTCTAGGTTTGGTATGTAAAATGCAGCTGACAAATACTCTGCCCACTCTTCTCCCATTCCTACAACTGTCTTATTCGTGTATTTTTGAACCTATCATTGCAAAATTGAATTCTCCTTTACAGTGGGAGTGGTAGAAACCAATCCTGCACTAAGAGAGAAAAAAATTACTTTTCACATTGTTCAGAACTGCTGTGCAAATAAAAACAAGAAAAAAAATGACTGATTAAAGTGAAACTCTCAGCCATAGATTTTTGCATTGTGTTGAAATTGCTGTTTCTCCTGAAGCACAGTATCTGAAAGTTTCTCTCTGTTTATCAGCTGAAGTTCTTCTCTTTCTACAGAATTTATCTGAATTCACACTTGGCAGCTTAAAGATGACTAAGGGCTAAATTCTGTCCCATTTTATTCAGCCTAGCAATGCAGTAAGAAGAAATGAGATATCTTCCCACTTACTTGGTAGATTCACCTGCAATTTTGGGCAGCCTCTTTCAAGAGTGAGGGGAATAAGGAGATGCTTTTGTTGTTGCTTTTGCTTTGTTTGTAAAAATATAGTCCCCAATACGCTTGTTACAAAGTTACATACTAATTAAAGCCAGCATTCCTGGTTTCAGGGATGACTTCATTTTCTGTGAGTAAATCAACTCTTTACAGTCAAGTTAAACATCGAGTATATATATATATCTTACTTTCTTTATTAGAAAATGGCCAGATACTTGAAATGACAGGGTAAAGACCCAGCCAATGAGACTGTTTAGCCTTCTACTCTCCCCAGAAGTGTCAGTAGGAAATGCCATTGATGGTAGCACATGAGCCACCTTGTGCTGTCCTTTTGCCTTATATTCCCTGACAACTGTAATCACAGGATAGGCATCCCTTCCTATTTCCTACTTTTGTTCATGGACCTGCTGGCTGTGAATTTGCCTAAACTTTTTTGAGTCTGCTGGTACTACCTTCTTTCCCCATCTTCTGAAACAACAGATTCCAAAAGCATATGAAGAACAGCCTTTTATTTATTTTTAAATCACCTCTTACCAGTTTTCATTGATGTGCTACGTTTCAAGTACAGAAAGATTCCTAAAGGACAACAGCATTCCTCAAACAGCAGTCAGCATCTTGAATAGAGACAACAACACACCTTGCAGAAGTGTAAAATACTGAGAGAGTTTTATAGCTAAATGAAAACTGTGAAGTGTAACTAGAAGTAACAAGCTATACAATGTTTCATATCTCTATACCCATTTTCAAACACAGTTATTAATTTCTTAAGTTTTTCACCTTAATAAAAGAATATTTTTCTTTCCTTTTAATGGGTGGTTTAGTTTTCAGAGTAATTTTGACAGGTGGAAGAAACTGAAGACGTTCCATTCTTCTGAGAATAGACACATCAAAGGGAACAGACTCATCCTTTCTCACAGTGCCTCGAGTTCCAACACAGCACCAATAACTTCATGTCAAATTTGTGAATGTTCCTCAGTACATTGCAAAAGCTTTTCTGAGGATTGATGTTGTAGCTGTCTATTTAGGAAAAGTGTCTTCCGATGTCAAGTCTTAAACAGATTATTGTTGACGTTCAGAAGAACAAGAGGGATCACTTCTTAAACCTCTGAGACAAGTCAGCATTGCAAGAACAGTCTTTCTAGCATTTAAGGATCTTGGAAGGGACAGCATGAGAAATGGCCTGCGTTTTCACCTCACTTGTCTGGGTCATAGGTAAATAAATTATGTCCTAATGTGAGCTACAACAGTCTCCCACAGAGCTTGATACTGGCAGAACTGAAAAAAGTAGCACTGCCTTTTCTGGAATGCCTCCCTGTGCACTGCTCCCAAACACTGGGATAAGCTCTTTGTTTAGCTTTGTTAATACAAGCTAATATAATTGATAATTGTATAATCAATTATCATACCTAGAGAAATTCCAACCTATTATACCTACTTAGTACTTGTAAGGGAAGTTAGAATAGTTAAATAAAAATTATTATGTCATCAGAATTGCTATTTCTATTATTTCTACCTGCAGCCAGAAAGAACAGCTGTAAAAGCCAAAGGCCATCATCATAATGATATTTCCTTTAGTTTTATCTGTCCATTCTCTTTTCATTTTTATATGTTCCAGGTTTCTTCTACTATCTTCCTCAATGGTTAATTCTGAGCTGGTTTATCCACTCACTCCCTAGTCCTTCCATTTAGTGTTATTTGTGTCTCTTGTACTTACCTGAAAACAAACAAAATCCTTCCTGCAACTGACATGTTATTTGCTGGGCTTCACATTACTCTCTCTGATTAGGTAACTGTCTTTTTCTCCATTTATCACTTGACTGTTGAGTTCATTTGGGATGGTGAGTACGCACTGTCTTGTCTTTGCATGGTACCTGGGGTGGTTGGATCCTGATCTTGACTGATTGGGCAACAGCTTGATAACAAAAAAGAATGCTATAACTTGATAATAACCTGCTGATACATGGAAATATGTTAGCACTCATCAAAGCCAAAGATGGTGTCCTTCTATGAGCATGATGACAAGTTCTTACGTCTAAACTAAATTTGATGTTTATTTTGTGCAGAGTGTAGATAGTATCACATACCTGAAGGCATACATATTGACATCCATTTCTTGATATTTAACTACAAGACTGTTGATTTGGTTTCTGCTGTTATGAACCTGCTCTTATATTATAATTTAAGACGTCCATCAGCTCTAGCAAAAATGAAAGCAGTGAAGATACACTCTGCTTATATAAAATATTTTCCTCAGCTACTTTAATTTGCTAAAATTGTCAGACTTCAGAGCTCACTCAAATACTCCTTGCAGTTTCAAAAATATTCTCCTAAGAGAGAAAAACATTCAACCCTGCCACAAAGCATGTTTCTTTATATGCTTCTAATGATGTTCATCAGTTTCTTCACTTTTCCCTTGCTTCCTCTTTTTATTCTCCAAATTTGTATTCAAGTTAAAAATTGAGAATGAAGTTAAGTCATGCATATATATATTCACCTGCAAAATCAAAATAACAATGTGCAAACAAAAAATAAAGAAGCCATTCAAATATGTCTATTTTGGCATACAACTAAGCAACCTGCTAGACAAAAATGCCGAGTTTCTGGCAACACTCAGTGAGGATGACTGGCTTCTTAAACTTTTTAACAAAGACAAAAAAAGGCTTAAAATAACTCACTTTAGGCATCTGTTTCTTCCAGCTCTGGTCATAGCTACCCTTGTTTATTGAGGATCTGCCCAGACTGTGAGTGAGGAACTGACCCCAGCAGAGTGGAGGAGGTCTGGTAAGGTAGGTCATACCAAGCCACAACACTGGAAGGTCATTGAAGGTGTTCACCACGTGAGAAGGTGCACTGAAAGAAATGGATAAACTTGCATTACTGTTGGCAGCAGAGACTGTTGTAAGATAAGTGTAATATTAAATTTATTTCACTATGAATGTTCAATGAGGAGCTGTGTTCTGGGCAACATCAGTACCACAAGCCACTGAACTTCTGCTGCTTCACCATCTTGCTGTGGTCAGGGAGCCTCGGAATGCCAGCTCTCCCTTGGGGAGCTGAGGGTGCAAGAGTGAGGGCATTGCTGGTCTATCTTAAATGTTTCCTGCCTGGAAAGCCCTGTCTCTGCTGTTTTCAATGACAAATCTAGATTCTCCTGGGGAGTCAAGGAGATATAGTACTAAGGAGTTGGCTTCAGGGAGACCAAGTAAGAAGCACTCTTGTCATCTTTAAACAGGTGAAGAGACCCCTCATCAGACCCTCCAGGTTAACACCTCAGCAGCATTCAGAAGATGGGACTTTTGTCCCCATGGGTGCAAGAATCACAGAATCTCCTGAGTCCAAGGGGACTCACAAGGACCATCGAGTCCAACCCTTAGTCCTGCACAGGACTATTTCCAAGAGTCACACCATGTACCTGAAGAGTATTGTCCAAACGCTTCTTGAACTCTGTCAGGCTTGGTGCTGTGACCACTTGTATCCAACCTCTAACCTCTGCTGACACAACTTCAGGCCATTCCTTTGGGTCCTGTCACTGGTCACCACAGAGAAGAGATCAGTGCCTGCCCCTCCTCTTCCCCTCACAAGGAAGTTGTAACTGCAGTGAGGTTTCCTCTCTGTCTTCTCTTCTCCAGGCTGAACAGACCAAATGCCCTCAGCCACTCCTCATACAGCTTCCCCTCAAGGCCCTTCACCATCTTTGTTGCCCCCCTTTGGGGAGAGAGCTTAGTCTCTTTCTTCTATTGCTGTGACCAAAAGAAGCAGCCTATGATGAAAGTTCTGTATATCACTGCAGGACAATTTGTACCTCTTCCACCATCCATGGCATTTATTTAAATATCAAAAACTTAGAAATAATTTATATAAACACTGTGTGTATAAAACCCCATTTATCTATACAAAGGAAACCTCTAATAGTCAAGTCTAAATAGTTCCTGTGAACTTAAATAACTTAAATCCACTTGACAAGTGGGATTTAGGGCCTAAGGATTTAAGAGCATAGTGAAACACAGGTTGTGTTCTGTTGCTGGTTGAGCTTGCCACAAAACTCAGATTAAGTAATTAGCTGGTTTAGCTTCTTTGGGCAGCTAAGCTTGCCCATGGTACCATGCTGATGCACAGTATGTAATGCTTTGGCTCCCATGCTGCTGTTGCTGAAAGGCTCTGTGATTTGGTACTCTCATCTTGATGAATAAATTTATCTTACAATTTATCACTCTCTTTGTCATTCTTACTAGACAAAGCCCCTTTCTGAATACATTTTGTCAAGTTTCTTTAGACTGAATAACAAGGGAAATATTTGTACAGTAAACTCTTCCTTCGAGTACTCACTTTCTTTATAAGTGCACACATTCAGAATGCTTTGAATTAGTTTTCTGCCATATCTCAGAACAATTTCTCTTCTGATGTTTGCTATTGCTTCTCTGAGATAATCTTTGCGTATGTGTTCTGGCAAAACTTAAATAAAAATGCTTTTTCTGAAAAGCTTTGAAGACTGGGTGGCTCTGAGCCCTCAAGAAAGGCTGTGCTCTCTCCTATATGTGATAATTTGAAATAATCATTAGTTTTGTTCTCCGCTCTTGTGGGTCATTTTTAGTGGGAAATATGTAATGATTCAAGTAATATCCTCTGTGCTGGACAAGCAGCCCCATCTCAGAGCATTCTATTCCTGACAGCCATTAGTGCAAGAGGTGGAAACAGCAGAGGGAGGGAAGACTGGCCAAGCAGAGAGTGCTGGGATCTCTTGGGCTAAGGCGTGGCAAGTGAGATGGTGCTACAGCTGTGTTTGTTCTTTGCATGACAGAAGGATTTCAGTTCATTGGGTTTTTGGGAAAAAACACTTCACAAAGCTCTGCATTGCATACTGCATCAAGAATTACTATCTTTTTGTTTCGTCAGCTGAGGTGGTCTGAGAAAGTTTCAAGAAAATAGGCAGTGCAGAATGCACAACATCACTCAGGATTTAAAGTCAAGTTATGTCTAAGATCCAGAGTTCAGGAATCTGATTAAGCGAATTCAAAATACAGTTCTCATTTGCTTGATAGACTTAAGGTATCTGACAATGAGATGGCACTTCTGACTATTCTGCTTTGGGATAGGCTGGAGATTTTTTTTCCCCCACCTTGGCTACTGATGGTGAAAAAGAATTCTTGACCACTTCTGCATCTCCAGATAATACTGCTTCTTTCTGAGTGAGCAAAGAAGGTCATTAAAGTTTTTGCACATGTGTGTGGAGGCATGCTAGCATGTGTCCTGATTCATCTGCGATGGAGCTACTTCTCATCCTAATAGATGGTACAGGGCTGTGAGTTTTGGGTTCAGTAGGAGAATAATGTTGATAACACACTGGTGTTTCAGTTGTTAATGAGTGGTCCTTAACCTAAGTCAAGGGCATTTCAGTTTCCTGTGCTCTGCCAGCACAAGGACCAAGAGGGAGCACAACTGGGACAGCTGACATAGACTGACCAAAGGGATATTCCACACCACAGAACGCCATGCCCAGTTGTTACACACCAGATCAGTTGTTATTGGGTCAGAACCACCTTGTGGGGTGTGTCTCTGTGACTGTGTGTGTACAGGGGACGGGCTGTGCCCGCAGGACCACGACGAGCCCTGCCCAGAGCACATGGGCTGCACACACACGGCCACTGAGCCGCCTGGCTGAGCTGGCAGGCAAGCAAGGCCTGCCTGATAACCCACTCACACCACACCCCATGGAGCCTCTGACTGACTGTGCTACCCTCACTTTGGCTGAGGGGACAGCGAGAGTTCAATGAACCGAAGGTCCTGCCTGGAGGGAGTGGACACAGTGAACAGAGCAGATAAAGTGGCAGCACCAGTTCTCCAGTGTGGGTCCTTGGCCTGTTCTCTTCATGTGTGACCTTCAATATGTGACCTTCTAAGTCGTAACTATGTTCTTTCTCCCCTCTTTTTCTCTCTTTATTCTTTCTTCTCTTAGTCTCTCCTCCTTTATTCTTTTCTTTGTCTTCTCAGTAACTTAACACTTATTTTCTGTAAGTTATGAGTATCTCAAGTTGCATGGAGTTTGTGTTTTCTGAGTCTAGCAAAAGTTCCTTACTATATTAGTGCTTGTTAGTCCTGGTAATCTGTTGCAATGTTTTGTGAATTTGCATGTTTCCTACACCTGTAAAAACCTTTTTGGCTTAACACCTATTTTCTCACCAAATTAAAAGAAATCTCTTACAGAAAAATGTGTAGTTATTCTCTGGATGTGAACTCAAGGTACCAAAGAACCAATGGCTTTACAAGAGTTTGTGTAAGTGAAATCTCTTGGAGCCTAAAATTAAAGTGTAACACCTGGTAAACCTTGAGGCTTTGGGATGGGGTGGAGTTAACCAGGAGTAGCTGATCGCTGCTGGGGACTGAAGTGGGTATCGGTCAGTGCATGGTGAGCAATGGCATTGTGAACCACTTGTTTCTCTTGAGTGTTGTATTTCACTCCTTTCTTATTATTATTATCATGATCATCAATATTACTACTACTGCTGCTTTATTTCAATTATTAAACTGTTCTTATCTCAACCTCTGAGTGTTATCTTTTTCCAATTCTCCTCACCATCCTGCTGGGAAGGGAGTGAGTGAGCTGCTGCATGGTACTTAGTTGCCAGCTAACCACAGCAGAGCGACACAAAAGAACATATAAAGAATTGTGCAGATGACAGATTATACAAAAAGGAAACCCATGGATGATGAGGCAAACATGCTTCTAGAAGGAATAGGGCTCTCTTACTCTGAAATTTATTTTGGCCAGTATTTACTGTGGACAATATTTCACTATTTTAAAAGAAAAATCTTTCTTTTACTGTTCAGACTGGAAAAGATTTAGGCACTGACATGAAACATAACATAACAGCACACATAATTTGTACACAGGAAAATATTTAATTCATTAGGACAAACATGTGTTATTCCAATTTATCTCTTTATAAAACTTTACACCCAGCCTTCCAGTTTAGCCATAAATTTTCCTTTAGGTCTGCATTGAAAGCCTCCTGAAAGTCAACAGAAAGCTTGCTGTTGAATCCTGATGGGCTTTGGCTTAGGCTTTAAAGGAACATATACTCTTGCTTGACTGTGTGGTTTATATTTTGATGAATTGCTTGCCATATTCCCTTGGATAATTCATTGCTTCCATGGAGAGATAAACCCAAATCTTGTGCAGTCACCCCATCTTTTATAGGTATTGCAATTTACAATATATCAATCATCTGGTATTTAAGGTATTTACTGCAACATTGCAAAATTATGTAAGATTAACACTTAGAGATCAGACCTGGAGAGGTTTTGTTAACACATACAAAGTTCTGCGTATATCAAATGACACCTTTAATTTGCATTGAATTCCACTGATCACTCATGATTTTTAAAATGCTCCCATTAGTTATTACAGTTCATCCATTGCAATGCCATGGACAAGAGATAAACAGGCAGTGGAGGAATGTTCTGGAGCCCATCCCCAGGCACTTCACAGGGGCCTGTGGGATCAAGATTAACTTCATTAATGGAAACCAGCAGCACATGACCATTAATTGAAACTTTGTTCTCCAGAAGCATGAAAGGCAGCCAAGAAAATCTCCTGAAAATCTCACCCCTCAGCAGCAGCAGTAGCAAGCATAAGCTTTTGCCCTTTCTGCCCCTCATTCTTGAAGAAGAAATTCAGCTGCTGAGATGCCTTGCAGTGGCTCTAAGTCAATGCATGATTAGAAGACCAGTAGCAGTGGCAGACAAGGATATGACCTTGTCTCTGTAGTATTTTCTTGCACAATACTCTTGCTTTCTTCTGGAACAGGATTAGGACTTGACTTCTGTTTCAGCCTTGTTTTATTATTATGGTAGCCTGCAGGCTGTCACAATCCTGATCTTTATTTTCTGGCTCCATTCAAGTGAGGCTAGGTGGGTTTTTGTATTTAGTAATATACCTGTGTGAAGACAGCACCTACTTTCCACTACTTGGACTGAGTTTTGTTACAGCTCAGAGTTTGTTTTTTTTTTAATATTTAGACAATTTAGAAGAGTTAGTCAGACACATATTAGGGAGAGGATTGTGGGTTTGAGAGGAGGCAGAAAGAACTCTTAAATTAGTTCATGTAATTATTATTATTGGAAATGGTGTATGTTATGTCTTGATAGGCTTCATGATACAACGTCTGCACCATGATGTTCCAGGCTTTTGTTTCTTGCATAGTGTTCATCCAGAAAACCAGAAAGGCCCTGATCATGTGTCTCACAGGCAAGACTAGCGGACACAGGGCACAATTAGTCTTTCTAAATTTTAGATATCTCCAGTGGCTCAGAGGAATGAAAGAGGAACTTCTGAGCATGACTTACCCTAAAACAGACATCTGAAGTATATTAGATGATTCACACTCTCATTGTGAAATGGAACCAAGGGTGATTAGCACAGATGAACAGGATTAAACCTAAAATCAAGCAAGTTGTGTCTCATCCATAATTGCATCAGCAATGGCTATAGACATTAAATTAGAGATAAGTGCTGGTTATGTGCTTTTATTCAGGAATAAAAATTGTCCATCACACCAAAAAATAAGGTCTTTGAAATCTTTTTTGATCCAGATGACTGGCAAGTGTGGAGTTAAATGGGCCATAAATGGCAAAGCTTTGTCTGGATGTAAATTATATCAACTCTGGTGTGTAACTCTCTCAGATTTGAGATTGGAGGAAAGTTTGGTTTAAGAACCAGGCCCTTCACCATAAAGTGGAATGTGAATACTTCTGATTTCAATAAATATAATTTTAAAAAAACCCAAAACAACACTGCGGAGAGACTGTAGCGATTTGTGAATCATTTCTGCCTGGAATTATGAAATAATTGCACTTGATTTTATCTTTTTCCTTTGAGTAGAGGGAATGGAATAACAGTTGTACCCAGGATGCCAGAATTTGTCCCTTTAATTTAAGGCTCATTTCTAATCTTGAAAAAGAAAACATGTATGTGTGAACTGTAATGAAAATGGCTCTCACCTTTACACACAGCACTGTGAATGCCTCAGACACTAACAGCAAAAATAATCTCTGCCAGTAATCACCTTAATAATGATTTTCATTATTCCTTGTTCAGAGCTATTCTCTTTGATTGAGATGAAGAGGAACAGTAGGCAGTGTAAATTCAGAGCAATGCTAGGTACATTTAGAAGGTACTCTAAGGCTTTGCATTATAAAAGCCCTTTCTGATCTGCCATGTGTACAGAGAAATTGGCATGGTCTCTCTTAATAAAAGAGTATCACAAAGAGCTTTTATTGGAATAAAGGCTATGTTCTTATTAGATATTGCAGCATGGCTTCGCTTACTCTGAATTTTTTCCTTTTTAATTTTCTTTCTGAGTTTAGTGTTCCTGCAAGGTATAGAAAGAAAATATTCATGAACTGCATAATAGTTTTACCAGGATTTGAACTTCTGACTGCTATGAATGTAAAGCAGGATACTTTCCACTGCTCCAGAGAGACCATGAGGCTAATAGTGTTGAAGAGGGAAGCCCAAGAAGTTCAATCCTGAAAGGCAAGACCAGGGAGATGGGGGCTAAGAGGGCTTGTTCTTTGCCTTTATGTCTGCTGGATTCTCTGCCCTGATTTTGAATAAAGGCAACTCTTATTATAGGCACTGAGTGCTCATGGTGCTTGTCAGTCAGAAGAGGACACCAAACCCTCAGCTTTCAGTCCAATTCACTCACCTATCAGTAAAACTAAAGAGAATCCCTGTGATGTGGGATTAGACAGTGCTTCTGATTTCTAAACATATGGCTGGTGCTTAGTAACAATGGCCAGACTATAGTAGACTATACCCAAACAATACTAACCAAAATCTGTACAAAGTAAAGTTCAGTCACATTTACGTTTAACTTTCTGCAGTCTCATTTTCTTACATTGGCTAAGGCTAGCCTACAGAAAACACTGGGAGCAGCCTGGGAACACCAGTGACATAAACCTGCATGTTATTTTTGTTTTTCTCATTTTGTTTTTCCTTAAGACATGAAGTTCTGTATTCATTCTGAAACTACATTTATTGCCTTACCTCCCTTTTGTAGTTCAGAAGCCAGAATTCACATGATTCTCTCTAATCTCAGGTTGCAAAGGCAACATCCAAA
Organism: Anabacerthia variegaticeps; assembly: GCA_035583185.1. Taxonomy (NCBI): domain Eukaryota; kingdom Metazoa; phylum Chordata; class Aves; order Passeriformes; family Furnariidae; genus Anabacerthia; species Anabacerthia variegaticeps. The sequence goes on along the minus strand of JAWWEW010000001.1, from coordinate 32,367,721 downwards.
GTGCACTTTGCCATTTTGCTCCAGGCTCTTCAGGGACGGTAATCTTACAACTATGGCCCAAACAGCCACAATGGTAGTACCTTCTGGGCCCTGGCACCCGGTACTTATTCTCATGCAGCACTGAAAATCCAGAGCAGCTTGGGAATTACTCTGCTATGCCACTGCTATCACTGCTTTTGTTCATATCAGTGAATTGAACTTGGACAGAACACATTCCTATGTGCTGGAACTTGGATTCCCACTATTAAACACCAAGATGGTCCTCAGCACACTTTTAGCCTGCAGTTACTTATGGTTAGGGATATTGTTTGGGAAAAACCTGCTTCTATGCCAGTGGATTTTAGCATCATGCATTTTTAAGTTATTAGTATAGTTCTTCTTCTTCATAAGTTTTCCCCTAACTCATTGTTCTTCAAGCTATTATTTGTAATTATCTGTATTTTATTTAAAAAAAAAAGGTGTTTTCATCAGAACAGATAATTACTTGGTAGATTTATTAATTTCTAAAAATAATTAAATTTATTAAGATTCATGCTTACATTTTTAGTACCTCCATTTACCTTGTAATTACTATGAAATTATTTTTTATCTATTCTTAAGCTATGTTTCTTCTTCTTATACATCTAACTTGCTATTATTTTTTGTACTGTTTAGATAAGTATGCATGTATTTGCATTCAGAAATGAAGTACTGTATAAAAATTTTATAAAAAAGCCTGGAAAATTCTTTAGGACCTTGAAGGCAGTGTCAGAAACACACCTGTTCTTCTTGACAGATGTTTGAGACTTTCAGTGATGGTGGCTATGCAGTCTCCCCAGATAAGTCTTTCCTGGGGTCTGTGTACTTTACCTTTACAAAAGATCTCTCTGGTGGCTTAAAGATACTGCCTTCTGTCTCATCACAGCCCTAATTC
>JAWWEW010000001.1:32336459-32366708 GCA_035583185.1 Anabacerthia variegaticeps | reverse complement strand
CTGTGTACTTTACCTTTACAAAAGATCTCTCTGGTGGCTTAAAGATACTGCCTTCTGTCTCATCACAGCCCTAATTCTTACTGTCTATCCCCATAGACTATTCCAGAACTCAGGTCCTTTCCATTGCTCTTCCTGATCTTTCTCCATTGATACATCTTTGTTTGATTGACAGAATTTTTTTGTTGTTTTGTGTTGTCCACCGTAGTGTCAGTCATGTGTGCTTAAAAATGTGTTGAACCTTTGTCACCCACCTTCACAAAACTGTCCACAAAGATAAAATGAGACATGGGTCTTCGTAATGTGAATTATGGAGATTGATGTTTCTGTGACACCGTGACTTCTTCTTTTACTGTATGACTTCATTGAGATCAGGAAATCAATGGCAAAACTAATGTGGTTTCCAAGAGGCCAAAGACCTCTTCTGTAAACTCTGAGGTACACAACAGTGAGAGAACAGAAAACCAAAGTGGATTGTTCTCTTGCACCATCCTGAAAGGCAGACACAGGTGTTGTCACTGCCAAGAAAATACATTTTTCATTGAATATATGGATCTGAGTAATGACAGATCAGTACAACCAAGAAAACAAGTTGTAAGTACAACTTTAATGGTAAGTTTCTATGCAATGAAGATGTTTCTGATCAGTCTTCTGATAAAAGTTTGCTTCTCTAAGTGTCCTGCCTTTCCCACTGTTGCAAGAGATAAATAAATGTAGATCTTAAATAATATTTCCAAGCTAATGTGTGAAAAAATCAAGATAACAGGGGAAAATCTTCTAAAAGCTTCTGTAATATTATTTCTTCATTTATACGCATCTATTGTTTTGTGTTCATAAAGTATCTATCAGACTTCTGCAGAACAAGCCAACTTTTGTGTACATTCTTTGCCTTAACTTCCCTCCTTTTAAACATTAATCACAATGATATTCTGAGTGTGTCAGTCCTGTGAGGATGCATCTTTGCTTGTATTATTAGGTTAGTTATTTCGGTTTTGCAACTTTAAGATAAAACATCAGTCATTTAATTTCTTTGCCATACAATCAAACACATAAAAGCTTATCTGAACTTCCTGCTAATTGGTCCCTGTTAATTCATATAAAGGCATGTTTGATAACAGCTCGTGTAAAGGCAAGAAAGTAAAATTTGAAGCTGTAACTCAAAACTTTCCCGAACTAAATGGCTCCTCAGTTAGGTGGTGTGTGCGTGCAAGTGGAACGAGCTATACAGGGAATGGGATCAAAGATTTTATCTCTTTAGAAAATAACATAGTGGACAAACACATAAGTCTATGGAGACGCTTTTATCCCTGAATATGAACAATATTGTGGTCATTTGTGAGCACAGACTCATTTGGTCTCATGGGAATAAGAGATTTAGGATCAGAACATGAACCTAAAGTATAGCCTCCTGTTTGAAAAGTATCCATAATGAACAGTGATACAGATTTTTGTTATAGCAAAGTCCATCAAAGTCTGCAGTTATTTTTTTAGGGTAGAATTTCCCAAATCACACTGATCACTTCTGGCTTTTACAATTATTTTATTTCCCTGCCAATTTTAACCACTTTGCAAGCACTGGCTGAAAGTCAGTCCTCTTTTAAGCTACAATCCAGCCCTTTGGCTGGTCCTCTTAAAAACTATTGCCATTAATTGCTTTCCATTAGGAGAAGAACATTAATGGTACAGTCAGTGACAGCCACCCATTAGAGATGAACCAGCAGAACGTGCAATCTCTGAGCTGTGAGGAAGACACAGTCTAGATAGAAAATACTGTGTCCTGAAGGTTATGCAAACTGCTGCCTGCTCTGCTTTCTCTGCAACTAACAGAAACCATGAAAACGTTACTGGGACTTGAGGTGATTCATACTGAAAAAAATAATTGTGTAACCTTTGTTGAAGCGTAAGAAAAGTTAATAAGGGAAGCATTGTTTCCCTGGCTAAGTAAATGATGAGTATTTGTAAAGTGCAGCCCGAGATGAGAATCATATTCTCTCTTCAACTGGAACCACATGCAGCAGCAATTTGTTAAACACTGTGCAAGCTGCACACCGGCTTTCAAACAGGTTAAATGTAGCACAGCATGTATAACATTAAGTATGTCAATTAAAACATCTCTGCATTGTATTCCTGATCAAAAATGACTGTTGCTATATATACACACAGCTATCATTAATGTTTCTGCCCTTTAACCTGCAGTTTGCTATGTGTGATGTCCTGTCAATTAAGTACAATTACACTTATGTTCCCTCATTTGGTGAGCTTGCCAATTTATGGTTCAGTAGATGCAGATGGGGTGGGGAATTGGACCACATTGCTGCTATTGATGAGTCCTGGAGAAAAAAATTGCCATGGAAAGCACATACATCTAGGCAACTTCATTATCCGTAAGAAAACAAGGGATGAATATGAAAACCGCAGAATTTTAAGAAAAAGGAAGTAGGGCTTTCCCCCTCACACAGAGATATTTTTAGATGCTTCTATCAAAGTTTTGCTGAAACTTTAGGGCATCCGTGGGGCAAGAATTGTGAAGACACACCAGCAGCACACAAAAACGAAAGGATGCTGTTAGCCTCATGTTTGTCTGTGATATCTCAGTGGAGGAGGGCAGGTATCCATTTTGAATTGAAAAGATTCAGTTTTTCAACACTTTTAAAATAAATGAAGTATATTTAAATTTCATTCACTAAATGCTATTTAGCTGAACAGAAAAGCTGAGTATGGTGGATCATGTTAAGGCAGAAGGAAGGGTGGTTGTGAGACCCAGGTGAGGAAGTGATCACTCAACTGTGAGGAAGAGGAGAAGGAAGGTGGCTTCTTATGTGTAGGGCAAGAAAAGCAGATGCCTGCATGAGGATAAAGTGCTGCTGTGTGTCAGAATGGTACTAAACATACATGTATGTCTGTGTGTATGATCTCCAGCAGCAAGAGTCCCAAGGTCCAAATGTAGCTGTTACAGGTGCCAAAACTGACTCTTATTGTCTCAATGGATAGGCAAGATTGTTTCAGAGTTCTGGTTTCCAAATCGTTTTAGGACACCAAATTATGCACACTCCCTCAACCCAGTGATTTGTGGTGGGGATGCATCTCATTTCACCTTAGGCCATTGAGTTCAGCCTGCAATGGTAACCCTTGGATCGCTGTGCAGGTCTAAGAATAAAACACTCCCCAGCTCTCCAGGGTCTGCAACAGCCACCTAAGAGAGCTCAGGTATATTGTGACTCATGAGTCCTTGCTTCCCTTTACTGAGCTGAGAGGGGACTAAAGAGGACATGCCTACTTGCTTGGACAGGTGAGGTAAATCCCTCTGTTAAGATCCAGCCTTCCTCTCCCAGCAATGCATACCAGGAATAGCTTTATTTGAAATCCAAGGGTGCAATTCTGAATATGATTGGTCAGGGCTGTTTTCCTTCAGTAACCTGTTTCACCAGATGGGCAACGATAAATATGTTACCTTCCTTTACAAAGGTGTTTCAAAGGTGGAAATAGCTAGGGAGTTTTATCATATCCATTTCAAAGCAGAATTCAAGTCTTATTTTAGTAACCTCCCAATTTTTTTCTGCTTTTGATTGTTCTCAGGATTGAAGTCCTGCTTCTACTGATGTTTCCAGGTTTGAAAACTCAAGCCTGAGAATTGCTGACTGCTTATCTCTTGTCCCTGCAACCAATAACTCAGATTCTGCTGTCCCTCATAACACTTGCAGGGAAATGCCAAACAGGCTGTGCTACTGAAAATAAAAAAAGGGAAAAAATCCGGTTAAACTTGAGTCCTGGTGCTTCAAACATGAAAGTGTTTGTCTGTTTCAAGTTAAGACCAGAACTACGTGTTGGCAGGATGAATATCTTAGTCATAATATTTTTTTCATTATGAAAACTTCTGTCAGCTGTAGTTTTTGTGTTATCAACATCTGTCACTGAGGGCTGGGCTGTGATCCACAAGTGTTTCAAGTAAAAGGAAACAGATTTTCCTTGTAAAAATCAGAATTTTCCAAGCTGTTGTTTGGAGCAAAACCCTGCATTTAAAGCAATTTTCTCCTGGCAGTTCAAGAGAGGCTTTTCTTTTCTGTGTGTTTTTATTAATTCCAAGCATTACCTGAGGTCTATTTTCTTGTCTGATAGCCATTAGGATGTCAATACTCAGTTTTAGGCTCATATTAATTTTCTTTCCCAAAATATAAAGTTTAGCACTGTCTAAGCACACAGTATTTATTTAAAAGATATGCTACAGTATTTACTGCTTTGTATGACTGACGACTGAAGAAAGAGCATTACAAACTTGCATCTCCCCTTTCCCGCAAAGAATTCCTTTGAGGAGCTGCTATGTTATGCACATGGTACTGTTTCTTACTTTCAAAAAGGAAGCCATCAGTAGATCCCATGTCCTGAGCAGTGTATCACTGTACCTGATAAACTCCTGAGTTGTCATTAGCCTCTGCTGTTGGAAAAAATATAATGGTTATTCATCAGCCCACTCTGTTTCTGAGGAATCTAGGGAAAACGATCCAGTTAATTGGAGTTAACAGCAGCATCAGGAGGAGGTTGATCCTCTTGGAGGTTTCTTTTTGGCACTTCTTATTTCTTTTAATTTCAAATATTCTTTCTAACTTCCACAGGTCATGTATAAACATTAATCATAAGAAATGACTCTCCTGAACATTTTTTTCAGCTGAGAAAATAGACGCTTCAGTTATCTGTCTAGCTGGAAGTGAATGACTAGAGCACTTTTGCTCCATGTTACAAAGTGATGTGACATCAAGTAGCTCCCGTTTAGATGTGATATAACAACAGAGCTTATTAATTCATACTCAGAGTCATGCTAATCCAAGATGATGTATATTCAGTTTGTGACTTTTTGTTTGCATACTTGGATATAACAAGTCTGTTGTGCATGCATTACATAGGTTCTACCTCATATACTGAGATTCCTTACATTAGGAGAATGTATGGTATTTACTTTTATTAACACGGAGAATTAACACTCTCCGTGTGGAAGTGCTATATCCATAACCTTAATTTGTTAGTTATATGAGGTAGGAAGTATAAACCACGGACCTATACAGACAGAGCAGCAAAGCAGAAATCCTGTAAAGGTTGGTGGTATTTAAATATGCAGCTGTTATAAAGGATGGAAGACTATACTTGAAAGTCTATAAAAAGTGCAAGTTTCCTGGAAAATGTACCCCTCCTCAGAGTATATAACAGCCAAGTAGGTATTTTTAATAAAGAACAAGAGATGGAATGTAAGAGCACTAAACCTGGGCATAAGACTGACTTCTGGCCTGCAGTTGCCTCCAAGAACACGTAGAACTTGGGGCCCTAAACCACTCATCTCTCAAGCTTGACAGGGATTATGGTTGTCTGACTTCAGGAGTCTAAAAGTCAGGCATCTGTTCTGAACTAGCTGTCTCATTTCCCTTTATGATCAATGGGGATAGATCAGCAAGGTGATGATTCATTCCTCTTATCTCGGGCTGGCATGAATCACTCTTTCTATTTCTCCCTATAAATTATTTTCTCTATCCTATACATGTGTTCTGTTCTTTCAATTGCAAAACACTTCCAGCCATTTTTCTGCAAGTCAGGAGGAAGCTGGGGATTGCTACCAATGAATTGTTATCACGAATTTATACAAACCCCTGCCTCTGCTGCAGGTACAGCTCCAAATGCTTCATTAGGGAGGCAAATAGGGCTGTCCCTGCACAACACTGTGTCTGACAGCACGTGGTGCCACACAAAGGTCTAGATTAAGGTGACTCAAAATGCATGTTCAGTCCAGAGGAGACACCAAGGCTTCACTTACTTCCAGAGAAAGCTGTAAGATTAGAGTGCCTGAGACATAGTAATTTGTAAACTAAGGGAAATTAGAGCTGGGAAAAGAAGAGGTTAAGCCTAAAATCTGCACCCTGCCTTTGGGTCTTCATTCAGACCTTCCAGATAAATCAGAAAGAGATTTCTATACAAGCAACATATGCTGTTGTCCTAGCCTTTTTCCCTTCTCTTGGCACTCTGTCTCCTCCCTGGTGTCTCGCTCCCAAGAGTAATAATTTTTCTCCCCAACACATGCAAGGAATAAAAGTCATACCTATGGTATTCACATCATGTGATATCTACAGTGATTCACAGCAACTAAAGGACAAATTTTCTTCCTTAGTTCCAGTGACTTTTTGAAAGGCTTCCCCTCCCCACCTCCCAATATCAGCCATCAGAAAGTGTCCTGTCTTCTCTCTAATTAATGATCATTCCTTTCAGGCACTGCAGATGTCTTCACATATGGCTCATTACCCTTAAGACAGAAACGATGTAAGAGTTAAAGGTTTATTTCACAGGGTGCTTTGGGCAACCATGAAGGATGAAGTCATTAAAAATTCTTTTAAGTAAAGCGAGTGCTGCTGTACAGCCTCATATTTTTCTGCTTTTACAATATTATGTGGTGGTCATACCTTTTGGATCAAGACTTACGAGCTTTTGATTGTAGTAAAGTTTGCCTGGAAAAGAAGAAAATTGGAACAATTGTAATAAAACATACACAATCTAGGTTCAAGGAATTTACTTTTTTTTAAGCAAACTTTAAGTCAAGAAAGTAAATGATTTATAAATGTGTCTACATGTGTACTGATGAGCTGGCAGATCTTACACGAATGTCAAGAATTCTGGGCTAATGAAAGAACTACAGAAATAAAAAAGGAAACAAAGATTAAAGTTCAATTATACCCTACTACCAGAGTCTGCAAATCTTACTAAGACTAGTATCTTACTTATTCCTTCCTTGCTCAGCTTGATAGCTAGTTCCTGCTCCTTAAACATGCTTAATTGAATTAATTATGATAAGTAATGACACTTCCTTTAAGTAACCTGGTCTGGTGGAAGGTGTCCCTGCCCATGGCAGAAAGGTTGGACTAGGTCATCTTTGTGTCTCTATGGTTTATGTCCTGAGGGTATTTAAAAAATAAATGTTGAGACTTTAAATTTCATCTAATTTTATGGAAAAACAAAGAGAGCTTTGATATATTGATAGAGGTGATGATGATCTATCAGATCCTTTTCTGGGTATGAATCCAGTTTGTACTGGGGTTTACACAGAATTGACTAGTTGTAGTGAATAAATTCATGATGCAGAGAATATTTTTACAGAAGAAAGGAAAGGAAAGATTCTAATCTAAATGAGGCACTAACTACTTTGACCAGACATATACTAATGAGAAGTTGAATGCTAACTAATGCACTAGAAATGCTGCAAGTTTCATGTTCAGTTATGTCACATCAGTGTGGTACCACCAAAAAACATTAAGGCATTAATAATGATTGTCTCATCATGCAGAAGGATCTGCCAGAATGTCCTAGGTGAACAAAACTAAAAGAAATAGGTAGATGCAGTTTTATAGCACCAGTATTATTAATCAGGAATCCAGGAGTGCTATGAGCTTATCGATAAATCTGATGATTTTCAGGTACGTATTTTTACTTTCATGGGCTCTGTTATGGTTGTAGATGGTCACCTGTATCAAATCTCTCAAAGGGATTTACCTTCAACTAAATGTGTATTCCCATTAGCTGATTTCACCCAAATAGTGGTCTTTTCCAGAAATGATAGTCTAGACTGTGAATGTGAAGTACCGGAGCTGTATCTCTTTATATAGTTTCTGTACTTAATCTATACAGGAATGTCACTTGAGTTCAAATTTCCTCAGCAATTAACTTGGTGCTTCCATGTGCACATTAAAAAGTATCAAAGAGAAAACTGGACCTTACATAACCACTGATGGAGGACTCAGCTCTTGCAGGAAAAGACCTAATCAGAAGTGACAAGAAGATTATGAATATTTTTAGGAATTTTAGCAGATTTCTGCCTATCACCTCTTTCAAGCAAATCTTTCAGGCAAAAAGTATTGAAGGTTCCAGAGGTGCCAAGGGAAATGAATTTATGTATAAAAATTATAAAATCTTCCATCTGAGGCTTTAGTTCCTAGTTCTAGTTTGAATCCAAATTATATCAGGCTTGGAACTGAATGTAAATTGGCTATGAATGTGGCTATGAATAAATATAATGTGGCTGGATGTCTTGAGCTTCTTTGATTCTACTAAGTTTTAAGGCTTTTTGTCTTCAAATACTGTCCTAACACTTGCAATTGAGATTGGCATTAACTGTCTGTAGCTCTTTTGTTAAGTGCGAAATAATAAAGTAGAATTCATTTTATCAGTCCCTCTTGGTGTTCAGGGTTCCTGACTACCACGGCCTGGACACGGAGATGTGTTGTGGGCTGATGGACGTAAGCAATGTCCAAAAGCAAAGTCATTCTGTGTGAAAAAGCTTTCCAAACACCAATTCTGTTTTTAGTGAAGAATCATAATTCACTTCAGGAGCTCTCCTGTGCTCTGCAGAGGGTTGTAGGAACTCAGAATTGATGAAGCAGTTTAACACCCTAGATACCTCCATGGAGACTCATTTAGCAGCTTCAGCAGAGGCTGACGGGAGGGTTATAGGTCAGCAATGGAGCCTCACTGTTGCAACTTTAAAGAATGTATTACATTTCATCTGATTTTGTATAGTATAGGTAACATTGCTGTCTCTTAAGTAAAGGACTTCAGAAAAACTGTGGATGAAAATAAGGGCCTTGTTTGAGAATCAGCATTGGGCAAAGATAACAATTTGTTGTCCCACCATGAGAACAGCATTAACTTTTCATACATTGCTGGAATCCATTTGCACTGAACCAGAATAATTCATGTCCCAGGAACAGGAAGGTCTCTTGTTGGAGTTCAAGACAGTATTTTATGATGTCCTCATGTGAAGGCTGGGACACAAGCAGCAGATGACTGTTTAAATAAGCCTATTTGGGTAATTTGAGTGTGTGTAGCCTTACTGAACTATACATTGAAAGGTCTCAGGCTGACTAGACTGGAGTGAGCCATCATTCTGATGAAAAAGCCATCAGTGGGTATTTTTATGTGTCATTAATCATAAGCAATCTGCAAATAAGGAAAATATCAGTGTTACTTTTAGTAACTAGACTATCTGAATTTGAACAAAATGTTCCTGCCTAGGACACTTCTTCAGTGTGTGTTTGAAGAATTTCCTTACTGTGTGAGAACCTCGCATGCAGGTAGATGGAAGGAAATAATTCAGAGCTTGCTTCTTCTAGTGAGGTGTTAGTGGTGAAGCCTCTACTCACTGCTTCATCACTGCTGAGGTCCTAATTTCCATAGCAGCTCTTCTTGCATCTATGATCTACAGCTTTATGTGGCGTGTACCTGGCTTGGATGTAAGCCATGGTATTGTGCAAAGGTGAGGTGTTAGATGCCTGTAACTGAGTTACTTTTATCCATTTACTTCGAACTGAGCTGTGTTAGGTGAGGAATGAAGGCCAGTGAAGTTTTTTTACTAGATGACCTAATATCCAACCCAGATGTCATGAGAGAGCCAGAGTTTGTACATTTAGTGAGTCTGATGAGTGGGAAGAGCTAGAATAATGTATTTCTGGAATACTAGTGTGGATACTGCAGACATGATGGTATGAAAGCAATGAAATCAATTAAACTTGTCACATCATCTAGTGTTAAGCTCTGCAATCAGTATCAGTCAGTACATATACTAATGGCTCTCCTGGTTGTCATGGCATCTGCATGTTTTGAAAGGGTGGTGGAGAGAAAGGACAGTCAGACACTCTGAGAGATCTCCTTTTTGAGATCTCAAAAGGGCTTTTCAGCCAGTAGCTGTTAGGAGAGTTGGAAGACCATGATTGAAATTTAGGAATTTAGCAGAAAGGATGTCATTTGGTTGGACAAGATTTTGTTCTTGAATATAAGGTATAGAGAAAAGGAATCAAGGTAGTCCTTAGTTGTGCACTACTTTCTCAGGAAGGCTACTAGAGACAAAGTAAGTCCTTGGGAAAATGATCATTGAGTGCTTGTAAACTTAGTGTATATTTTTTTCCAGGCATTAATCACATTTTAATTACCAATGGATTAAGATTTATATCTGATGATTGCCAGAGCTTTAAATATGTCAAAATATGCTCAGAAACAAGGAATACCAGTGAATTTAAATATGCTGGAATGGGACATTCTCTAGTCTGATATCTGTGAGGCTTTTTGTGAGAATGTTTATCAGACTAGGATGTTCATTAACACTTGTATCTAGACAATGAAAGGGAATAATTTGGTTATAAGAGAGTCAGTGGGATTATGCACTACCAAAGAAAGGTCTCCAAGCAACCTCTTGTTTCAGTTGATGTTGAGAGCTGGACTGTGAAAGTTTGAAATACAAGTGATAATCAGAAAATATCACACTGTTCAAATAAGACTTCAGCACTGTCCAAAAATAATATTGGGGTGTCACCTAGCTAAAGTTACCTAGAAAACAGCTTAAAGTATCATGCATAGGCTCTGTTGATGGCAAGTCCATCCACTTCTCACAATAGGATAATTCCTGTTGTTTTTCAGTTTAAGAGATTTGTTTGAGTTGAGTGGCACTGAGAAATCAGTGCTTCCTCTCTTAACCTTGTTTTCAGAAAGAGTTTTGAAGTCTGGGCAGAGTGATCAGCCTGGCCAGTTGCAAAACACTGTATAGCCAGTTAGAGAGTAAGTTTTCACACTGGAAATATACTCTGAGCAATGTAGTGTATTTGATCTCATGTACTTTAGAATTCCTTTACATCCAGACAACAAAGACCATGGAGTCAAGGTCTATCTGCTGCTGTTTCTATAGATATACCCATTATTTAATTTGACCTGGCAAAAACTATTAAAGGAAAGGAGAATGGAAATACCTTGTCAAGCCACCTTTGAAAACAGACTCAATGAGGCTTTAAGAATAAACTGAGCGTGCTTTGTTTGATGGCATTCTTGAACTGCAAAACTGGAGATGAGGGTGTTAATCTTGTAGCAATGAATGAACTCAGAAGCAGCTGAGCTGAATGCAAAGTAAAGGATAGAGATTATGAATGAGTTTTGGGGGTTGATTTGTTTGTGTTATTTTCTTCTGGCTATTTTTTTTTCCAGAGATGGGCTTGAGTGGAAGAATATAATAGCATTATAAAGTGAGTTTCCTGTTTGGAAATGGCAATCAGCTCTCTAGAGACAATACACAAAAATAAACTCAGAATAGGTTTTCTTCTAACTGGTGTTAATAAGAGAGGGACCATTCCAATGAGCAGGTGAAGACAGAGATATCTGTATCTGATAGATACACTATAGTTGTGATAATAAGAAGCTATTAGTATTTTTCCTTATAACAATTAGTCTGTTGATTGGTTTATATTCTCTTTGCACCATCAGCACTTTTATATATCAATACAATGTTGATTTAACTTTTAGTGTTCCTACATATCCCTTTCAGTGCTTAGCTGAAAAACAATTGTATTGACTTAGTAATGCTGTGCTTAGCAAGCAAGCTGCACTTACATATTTTATGCCTCTTCCCATTTTATTCCTCCACAGTAAAAGGGCTTGAAGGATGCAGAACTAACTGTTCAGAAACTGAGAAATAAAATTGAACTTTTGAGAGTTAATTCTGCTTGTCAGAATATGTAATGATATAGCAAAGTATAACAGCGATTATACAGAAAATCTCTACCTATGGGAAATAAGACATTGTCTTATTGTTTACCAGAGGTGCTGCTGGGATCTTCCCACAACACAGAGTGGCACCTAGTGGCTGCAAATACGGTAAAAAAATAATATTTTAGTACAGTTCATGCCCTCCGAGCCATTAATTTTCTTTAAATGCATGATCACGTTCCTGTGTAGTCCTTAATTAATCAGTGGTTGGAGCTGATGATCAAAATGCAGAGAAGAAAACTGCGCCCTACCTTGTTGGCTCATTTGCAACCAGGGCTTATTCACTAATTATTTTCCTTCAAGCTTCCTAAAAATGCACCCAGGCCTGAAAAGAAACTACATCTTGGGAAATTTTCACCCAAATATGAATATCTGAAAAACTGAAAAAGGTTACAAAGGATCATTGCTGTTAATGAAAACAACCCAAAAGTATCTTTGAAGAAAACTTAGGTGCTGGCTTTGCCTTTGTGCATATCTTTATGGTGTTGGCTTTGACAGCCCTCTTCTCTCTTCCATACATGAGATAAAAAAGTCTTACAGTATTCAACTGTCTTCACTAGTACATCCGATACCATAGTACTAACACACAAACATTTGGGAAAAGCACATCAACTATTATTTGGGAGTCAAATTAATTTGAGATTTAAAAATATATTTCTTCTCATGCATGGGATTAGTCATCCAAGTTGGAATTATGAACTGTTTGTGATCTTTAGAATTAAATGTTCATCACCTAGAGTTTTATAGCATGGTGTAGCATGATGCAGCATGATACCTGCAGAACTTTCATCACTGCAGGATTTCAATGTGTCTTGAAGAAATAAAGAATAATAGTAACACTCATTTAAAATTAAAATTTTCCTACACCAAACACTCCTGGTTCAATTCTGCATCAGAGAGCAGCACTGTTTGCAGTGATCAGCACTGGAGTAGGCTGAGGTGGAGTCACTGTACTCACCTGCACAATATTTTGTAATTTTATTTCTTTCCTGTGTCTTGCTAAAGAGAAATTTGTTTGTCATTCAGTTGAATTTGCAGATTGATTTACCCCTCCCTGACTGCTCCTATTGCCCAATGTGAGCTCAAGACACCTAAGCAGAAGCAGCACTGGCCAGTTCCAGCACACACCTCCCCACTATAGAAAAATGGCCAGGCAGGACAGACATTTTTTGCAGCACTGACACCTGCTCTGTCCAGGTGCCCAGGCAGTAATGACTGAGACATTTACAACCTTTACACAATATTCCTACTGCTTCTTTGCCAGTTCTGCAACCTGGCTTAGGAAAAGGACACCATCTGCTGTGACAACTGCTTCCCTAGAACTACTTAACACAGGCTGGGCACGGGCATGACCATGGTGTTTTGCTCTAAAAAGACACTGCAACTCATTAGGTTGCATTTTGAATGACTTCAAGGGCACTATGTGAAGCAATGTAGATGAGAAGCACGGTACTATTTTGGGACATGCAGTTCCATTGTAGGAATTCCTGCTGGCTTACAGTCTCATGGGTGGGAATACCAGTTAGCTGGCAATCAATGGTACATTCCTTTCCCAGGTAGTGATGTGGAGTCAGCAATGAATTTATGCTGTTTTCTAAACATGTAACAGGCTTGGACAATTGGAAGACCCTAGTATGGCTGCAGGTGGCTGACTCCTAATCATCTGCATATAAGTATCTAAGACAGAGAGGATGTTTATTTATTTAATTATTTATTTGTTTGTTTATTTGCTTATTTATAGAAAAATCCATGCCATTCACAGGGGAGTTTGCAGGCTGAGAAAAACAGAAGTACAATGTCAGATGGAATAACTGTACTCATCACTACTATTTCAAGACCATGCTATTTTGATTTTGGTATTTTTTCTCAGAACAATTAAGTACATGCTTAAATTTACATTTGATTTAAAATCAAGGAGATGTAAAGGCTCAGCACCATGAAGATATTCTGCTTTGTACTTTCTACTATATGATGGAGATGTAGGCTACATTATACAGCCAAGAACCTCATATATTTCATTGTTGCCTGTAGCGTGGATAAAATTTGCAGCAAAGCTTGAGCACTGGGTTTGTTTGGTGATAAATTCATTTCAATAACATCAACTTTTGTGTTTTGGAAAATATTTGAAACTTTGGACCTTTTCCAGAGCTCCAGAGAATTAAATAGAGAAGATGCCATATCCAGCATAGAAATAGTATAGAGATATAACATGCTGCAGGTAAATAGCCATCACTGTTCAATGTAAAGCATGCCTAGCCTTTACTATTTGTGCTACCTTTTCCATGATATATGTGTTACCTTTTGAAATTGATTCTCCCAGACAAGCTCTGCTGATATGTGCAAATCCAAATTATGCAGCTTAATAGTTTTGTCTTAATTTTTAAAAAGCTTAAAGGTTAGAGCAATTCAAATACATATAAACAGAACCTGTAGATTTTTTTGTTGTTTTGTTGGATTTTTTTTGGTTTTGTTTTAATAAGAAGTTTCCAAGTCAACTGACATTGTTTCTATTCTAATCTGTAAACATGGTTCTAATGTACAAGTATCTTGTTATGCCAAAACATTTAAATTCATTACCCTGACCACATTCAATTCTTCTTTTGCAGAAAAGAAATGAAGAACTTCTGGGAAATTTCCTTTCAAATTTTATGTTTGATTATTTCTTTCTCTAAACCAGTGTAATTTCATTGTAAGGTATTTCCAGTCTCCCTCTGTGTAGTCAGATTGTTCCTTAATAGTTCTTAATCCCTCCTAGGTGCATAGACCTCTCTGTGTCACTTCACCACTTTGATATTTTTGAATGTGCTTTCCACAAGTCTGGTTTGTCTCTTGAGAGGCCAATTTACAACAGACAAATACATAATTTCATAAGGAGTTTGTTGTTGTAGATTTTTTAGCAGTGCAAAAGGGTCTCTGTGAGAGGTCCATTGCACTTACAAGGTACTTACTTGAGCAAAATGCAATTGCATTGATGTAGTAATTTGATGGAAAGAGGAGGGAGGGTTTGTGGGTTTTTATCCTGTAGTTGTTTGCCCCCACATAGCAACTTCTATAACCTCTCTTCTGTCCTTCAGAAAGACCAAAAACTAGGAAGTGGGTGAATTACTTCCTGAAAAAAATCTCATTGGGCATACACAGTAATGGTTATGGGTTGTTACTAAGTGGTGCTTGAAATACATTAGCCTGCCTGATGTTGTTAATCTTTCTTGGTGTACGTGGAAAGTTTGAGACTGACTCCCTGCGCCTGTACCCCCTTGTGCCTGGTGCCCCTCTGAGCTGCTGGGTGAATTTGCCTTTGTTCATCCTTACAGGGGTCAGCAAAAGAATGATATATTTTGCTTCATTAATCAGGCTGAGGAAAATGTCATATTGCAGTGCTGAGCCAAAACCTCAGTACAGAGAGAAAACCCTAGGAAGATGAAGTTGCCGGAAGAACAAATCAGCAGGTAATGTGTAGGGCTCTCCAGTTATGGGCTAGTCACTGACATGGATGAAAGTGGAAATGTAGATATTGCTTTTTGCTGATGATGGGCATCATATTAGCTCCAGCATAAATTCCAAGTATAACTACAGGACATCCTCTCCTAAAAATATCTGTAAAATGCTCACGGGGACATGATTTGCCAGCTACCTATTTATGAAGATGCAAATGTTTGTAAGCAGTTCTATTTCAAGGTATGAACCCACAGGTGCCAGCTGATCAGACTTTGATCTATCAGTGAAGACAGAGATTTTAGAAAGTCTCTATTTGGGCTTTTCTTTAGCAGCTGTCAAATTCCCAGCGTGTTTTAAAGAGGATACTGGGCACATCTTTTCTCAGAGCAATCAGTTGCTTTTTTGGGGAGTATTCCAGCTGTCTCTAAAAGCAGTTACTTTGCAGGGAAAGTTAGTAGGTGCAGTACTAGACAGTCAGACCTGTCAGTACAGACTGATGGTGTGTCACATGTGCTGAAAGTCCACTCAGACTTTCTAATCTTTAGTACCTGGAGAAGTGCTCTTTCATTTGTGAGTTTTCCTTCTGGACCTGAAGAAACTCTAAAGATGGTAATGGCTCAAAATCTTTGCTTCTTCTTGCCTTCAGAGCAATCCATCCTATAAGGAACTGGTAGGAAAGGGTTTCCTCTCTACAAGACAGTGTTTTTTCCACTCCCACATCACTCTTACATTAACGTAGGGTTGGGTGAATTTTGGAGCCCTTTAAGGTGCAAAGGGCTATGATCTGACACAAATACTTGGATTGAATATTCTGTCATCACAGAGCTAAGTCTCAGTGGAGGCACTGAGGAGAGTACCACCACATTTAGGATGTGTCCTCTCGCTGTTTAAGTAATGAATCACTTTGTAAAATCATTAGTATGTAAGAATCCTCTTATTCCCTTAGGTGAAGACATATTCACACAGATCAATGAGGTTATTGATGAAAAATTAGTCACTGAAAACAGTAAGAGGCTGTCAGTTGGGTGCTAAATGTTCAGAATTTAGTTTTGAAAGAAAAGGATCAGGAAGACACCTATAAAAACGGATTAACTTTTATAATGAACAGTGAAACCACACATTAGACCTAATCAAAGTAATTAGGCAGCACTGAGAAAGACAAATACCAATTCAGAATACTTATTTTACCCAAAAAACAAAGATGTTCCTTTGCTATGTCATGCTGAGATTTTTATGCCATGTCAGGAAAATGGCAACTCCTATAAAATTTTATGAGTTTCCAAGATCATTAAAGGGAAGTGGCAGAAATGAAACTCAAATATGAACAGACTTTGGATGACTTTACTCAAATGCATCCACTTGTAAATTAAAATCAAATGCCACCAAATAAGGTTGTAGAAATACCCCTTCTCTGTAAACCTTTGAAAAGTATTTTCTAACTTCTGAGACTGATCCAGTATTTCTTTTGCAAAGGGTAAGGCAATTACGTCCTTATTCAGCTGTCTTTGTCAAGAGGATGGAGACAGGCTCTTCTGTAGCTGAGCAATAGAACGAGATGCAATGGGCAGAAACTTATACAGAGCAAGTTCCCTCTAAACAGGAGGAAGAATTTCTTTACTGTGAGGGTAACAGGCACAGGTTACCCAGAGAGGTTATGGACTCCTTATCTGGAAATACTCAAAAGCTGTCTGGAAACAATCCTGAGTAATGTGCTCTAAGGGACCCTATTTAAGCAGGGAGCTTGGATTAGATGACCTCCAGTGGTCCCTTCCAGCTTTAACTATTTATTCTGTGATTCTGTCATTTTGGCTTGCAGAAGAAAAGTGACGCTCTGAGGAAAATGCTGACTCATGACTGGAGTTTGCAAGAAGCAAAGTGGGGACATGAGCAGAAATATTTCAGTAAAATTTCAGAAGTATAAAGAATATGTAGAGGTTACTTTCTTTATCCAGAACGAGCAGCCCAGGGTGACAGGCTAAGAATGTGAAGCAAAGAACAAAATGGTGCCCCTAATTCAGTGCTTAACCTTGCCCAGCTTCAGGGCTCAGGGATTTTGAGTGTTCTGGCCTCAGGTCATCCTGCATCTGTAAAACTCACTTGATAGCCGTGCCACTGGTCCATGAGCACTCAGTCATCTGTAACCTAAAGAACTCATTTCCCACAGCCTAAATGGGGATTTCTTCAGTGCTTAACCTCAAACATCCAATTTTAAAAACACTTGAGCCTGATCTTTCTTTCCTGCAGGCTGCTCCGCTTGCTGTTTTGGTTATACTCTCCGACAATATTTATTTCATTCTGAGGAGATATTTAGTATACAGACAGACGTAGACAAATCTCTTCTTTGGCTATGACTCTCAGGTGAATCCCGATTGTGGCATGTAATCACAGATGTGAACATCAGCTATTTTATTTTTACTCCTCAGAAAAATATAGTCTAGTTGAATGTGTGTAATGTATGCCTATTAAATGGAAAGGTGAGAATAAGTCTAAAGGTGAATTAAATGCTCGTGACAATTTCTAAAATAACCAAAATTTTGCAGTTATTGTTATATGCAGAAAGGTATTAGTATAATTTTCCATTTTTGTCTTCACCTAATTGTTCCTAACTTTCAGATATCTCTCCTTTAATGGATATATGAAACAATCACTAAAAAAGAATGTACAGGACCTAAGTACAAAAAGTTTGGTTTGTTCTGAATCTTTGCAGTAACCAAAGTGTTCATTTTTTTAACCCACATTTCTTTATGATGTTTCTTTACAGTTAAACAACTAACTTATGCTATAGTTGCAGAAACAAAGAATACATTTTTATTAGTAATTATTTAGTGTGATGTTCTGCATTGTTTTGAAACAGCAGGAAGCTTTTTTGTGAAACTTATTTGAAGAATGAATCAGAGAAGAGAGACATGTTCATCAGCTTCTTTTCTCATTGCTCATCAAAGGAAAACTTTTTTTTTTGTGAGAAAAAAAAAAAGTCATCACTTTCTAGTCACCCAGTCAAGGATGATCTTTGTTTAATTTTTTCCAATTAATTTTATAGTAATATTCTTTTTTTTCTTTTTTCTTTTTTTTTTTTTTTTAAATTACCTACTGAGATGAACAGGAGTGGGATTTCTTGAAATAAAACTTACATAAGAGTAGTATTTGACCACAATTTTATTGGGGTTTTTAAATAGTCTCAATATCTCCATAACAGAGAAGTGAATGACTTGTAATCTCATATCCTCTATTGCTAGAGAGTTTCTACATTTATGGAGAAAGGAAAAGAATCTTCCCTCTTTCCTTTCAACATATTCAAAAGCCTTGTGTCACGTAAGAGGGAATAATGTTTGTACTGTGAATGACCCTTTCAACACAATCATAGAAAAGGATTGCATAATAATAAAAAAGGCAAAACAGCAAAACCAGTCTGGTTTCCTCAACAGAGTTTGTTTTTTCAGAAACCTTGAAAAATCTACTTACTGCTCAGTTTCCTAACTATTTATTGCTGAATATATTATTTTACACAGAATACACACACCACTTCCTGATGCCCAACACAGCCACCATTAAATCTGGTGAAGTTTTATCAATGGTAGCATCAACGCTGGCCATGTGACTTGCTTTGGATTTCCTGCCAATATTGTAGCAATGCTATAAAAGTATTATAATGGAAATAAATACAAATAGAAACAGACTAAAGAAAAAGACTCTCCGTTATGATTTGCAAGGGGACTGGCACGAAGCATATAATAGTTTTGAGTAGTTGGAAGCCAAATTTTGATTACAAAGAGAACCCATTGACTTGGTAACGAATTATGACTCCTGTAGAGTGAAACATAAAAAATGAGTCTCCTAAAATGTGAAAATGTGATGACCCATTAGAAAGCCCCCAACACTGCAAATACTTAAAACATATGAACTGCCAGAAATGAGAGCATCTAAGTGGTTTGTACTTCCTGCTGTTCTGTGAGATGACAAAAGCAACCCTATGTTGGATGTGTGAAGTGAAGCTATTAATCCTCTTCTGACAAAAATTATAACTGTCCTGTTTTATCCCCTGAAATGGGGCAAAGGGTAAAAGGTGGAAATGAGGAAACATGGCTTCTGTGCATTCATTAGCATATTGCTAATTGAGAATTTCCATCCTGCAAGCAGCCATGTAACCTGCCAGACCCAATTCCCCAAGTACTAATTAAATCAACCACAAGTAACATGATCTTTTAAATCTTCTGGTGTGTGTACTAATGGGAAGTGCAAAACTAAATATACATGGTTGGCCAAAGTATATGCTGGAAGGGTTTTTAAACTGTACTCAGAATAAAGTTTTCCAAGTACTGGGAAGAAAATCCAGCCTGTGCTGGAAAGAACCTCTCAGTACTTCTGGCCACCTGGTTCCATTGGCATGGCAGAATGGAAGGTAAACAAGATGTTGTGCAGTTCCTTTGTTACCAGAAGGTTCACAGAAGGATTTTGTGGGATAGCCATCCTTTCTGTGAAGGATGTTAAAGGACCTTCCAAGATGTTTTAGATTCATGTCCTTATGCCACCTCCATGTTCTCCATCTACCACCTTTTTTATTCCAGCCACCACTGCTGTTTATGGACTTGAAGCATCCTTTATGCATGAGTTTTCTTCTCCAGACTTTCGCATCATGAACAGTTTCTAAGGGACAGCCGAGCTTAGGGGTGACTGGTGGAACTTAAAATAAGGCTTGGATTTCTTTCCATAATTTTGATGGATTCTTTTGCTCTTTCTGTTATTTTTCTAAAGCAAAGAAACACAAATCATTAGAAGCAACTTGAATATGTATAATTTGCCCTTTAATATTTGCTTATTCTTAGTAGATGTGTTTATTAGAGATCTAGCTATTTACTTGTAGTACCAATCTAATGTAAAGAGAGAAGAAAAAAACCCCAAGAAAACAAACAACAGAATCAATGTGTAGTTTCCCTTCCACATATCCCTGATTTTATTTGGTTTCTTGGTTCTGGATAACAGAATCACAAAATCATAGAATCACAGGATGGCCTGGGTTGGAAGGAACCCTAAAGATCGTGTAGTTTCAACCCCCCTACCATGGGCAGAGACACCCCTCACTAGACCAGGTTGCTCAGAGCTGCATCCAACCTGGCCTTAAATAGTGCTTGGGATGGGGCATCCACAACTTCTCTGTGCACAGTTCCAGTGTCTCACCACCCTCACAGTAAAGAATTTTTTCCTAACATCTAATCTAAACCTACGCTCTTTCAGTTTGAACCCATTCCCCCTTGTGATTTCACTACATGCTTTTGTAAATAGTCTCTCTCCATCTTTTTGGTAGTTCCCCTTCAGGTGCTGGAAGGCTATAATTAGATCGTGCTGAAGCCTTCTCTTTTCCAGGCTGAACAAATGCAATTCTCTTAGGCTTTCACCCAATTCTCTTAGCCTTTTAACCAAGCTGAGCTATCCAGTGCAGATGTCAGTAGTTTCCTTACAATGTATCAAGGTGGATTTCACTTATGGCAGTTTTGCTTTGCATTTTAAAAATGTTTTGCTCTGTAACAAGTGGATTTGAACCTGAGCATCACTGGTAGTTTTAATGACCACTCTTTTTCCTATTTGGCTGTGAAAAAAAAAAAAAAATTAAAAGCAAATGGTTTGCTGTACTGATGATCACTGGAAAGCTATTTCTCTACTGTGATGAATGATATTGGTTTTTTTACTGTCTCGAAACAATGAAAGAAAAATTCTACATAAAGACTTCCTGATTGTTCTTGTGACTGTTCAGTTTCTCTGTGGTGCAATATATCTAACACGCTACAATATGAAATATTAAATGTACATTTAAAATTATAAAGTCTCAATTTGATAATAAATAAGCACAAAAGACTGACAACCATGTGCTGAAAAACAGTCCTTATTTATTTCAGAACAGGACTGGTTCTCAGAGATTGAAAGAAAACTCTTTATCATACCGCTTGAAAGACAGGATTGTTTTTCAACCTCCTCATAACAATTCTATGTCTTTTAGTGCAGCCTTGCTGATCCAGTGACTGCAGTCACCATGTATTCAGTTAAAAGAGCTCAGAGACCAGGGAAATACTCTGCCAACTGGCTTTTCTTTCCATTTCCTTTTCTAAATAGTACCAAATGAAAATGGGCATTTGTCTAACAGGAAATAATGTTTCTGGTTCTTACTTGGTCATTGTGGAATCAGTCCAGCTTCCAGAAGATTAACAGGGAGTGGCTTAAATTCTAGAATAGGGCTAAAATGTGATCTGGCATACCAAGGATCTAGAATTTGAGAGAGAAAAAGGCAGACAGATGACTAAAATACCTTATGCAATAATAAGTAGATATTTAAATGCAAGTACATTAGCAGAGCATAAGGATGATAATTGTGCATGGACAGTGGTGAACACATAGTAAAGAGACAGAAATAGGTAAGCAAGAAGCAAAGGAAGGTGTATGTTCACTGTGATGCTGGTCCTCTGTAATCATTATGCAACATCTTTTTAAAAATCTTAAAACCAAAACACCAAACCTAAAATCTCAAGATAGCTTCCAAATCAGGCAGATATTCTTGAGGTTACGGGTGAATATATCAGAAAGAACTCAAAAAAAAAAAATAAAAAATAGAGGAAATGGACGAAGCATGCTGAGATGAGTTTATTGGTCTTCAAAACGTGGGGAGAAAACAAAATAATAATAATTTTAAAAGCTAGTTTTAAGTCTACCATAACAATAATAATTTCCTATCTTAAAGACTTGCTTTTTATGCTAAAGCTACCTAGAGAAAATGAAGGTGATGTATTTAATATATGTTGGTCTCCAGGACTCTCAGAGATGTCAGTCTGGGACACCAGACACTCTAGAAAACTTTTAATTTAATTAGCAACAAGATAGAAAAAAATGCCATATCCTATAGACTGAGGTACATAACAGGGCCATTTTATTTTCCAGAAGCTGTGCAGCTATTTGAAAAGGGGTAGTATTATTGTATTTTTTTGCTACAGCACAGAGCAATTTTCATTTGTACAAGTAAGATGAAGGTAGAACAGCAAATGATTTCATAACCACCTTTTGCAGCCTATTTCACTGCTGTAACTCTGGAGAGATGAGCAAGACCCTAGAGGCACTAACCTCATTAACTGATTGTCAGTCAATCTTACATCAGATTCTGAAATGACACCAGCTTTAGATTATAAGTAGCCAACCACACAGCCCTTCACAATTGATACAAAAAGAGGCAGCGCAGGGGTTTTTTGAGAATAAGAAGGAATTTGGTACAGAAGCCAGTCTTCTTTAATGATGTCATTTAGAAGTTTGTAACTAAAGGCATGCTGTAGCAGGGCCAACACTAAGAATCAATATGCAGGTGATGACCAGAAGAAACCAACACAGTTTATAATAAAACATATAAAAACTATATTAGTGTGTGGCCAAAGAGCACAGGCAGCCTTAGAAGTCTTGTTGCACTCCATCCAGGTAACTATGAGGAGGACAAGCATTAGAGGGAAGAAAACGGTATTTTCTCTTTCTTACTCCTGGTCAAAAAAAATTAATGTAAATTGTACTAAATAACTGAATTGTTGCTGAAATCCTTTCCCAATTAAATGAAGAAATTCAAACAGCCTTCATCTCCCAGATGTCCAAACGTGCCTTTTTTAAATCTTTGAGAATATATTGTGCATATGTCTCTGCCCCCATTTTTGGTTTGTTTCTGTCTGTATGCATGCATCTACTTTTATAAGAAAGAATGTAGGTGGTTTAATAAGAGCAAAATTTTGTTTGTTACTCTTTAGTGTTTTCCACCTACAGCCTGTCCTTCAGAAAAAGAAGGTTGCATATTTATGTGTAGCACTTAATGAGAAAATACATCCTTGCATATGATATGCTGTGCTTCCTGTCATGTACTCGTTATTCTCTTTGAGTTTACCAGTGTTCTTTGGTTTATAGATTCATGATTAATTTATTCTCAATCTACAAGAAAGCCCTTTTAATTCCAAGAAGTGGGTTAGATGAATTACCAGACACTACTTTATTTGGCTTGCTTGTCTATTGGACTAATTTGCAATTATCATCCCTTGCCTTTCCTGAGTGGAACTGAAATCAACCGTTGATGAATTAAATTAGTGGGAGACAGGGAAAGTTTTGACGATTTAGGGATTTCCAGCAGGATGGAGTCCCAGTCAGCAAGGAATGATGTCAGGAGGGAAGCTGTCCTTGATGGGCACTGCTGCTACTTGGAGTAGAGCAAATGGAGGAGGGCAGACTGTGTCTCTGCTCCCACCAAAAACTTGCAAGGACACCATCCCAGGCCAAACTTGCAGTCTCTGTTGCCTTGGGGTTCCCATGTCTAAGGCAGTCCCACTTGTGAATGCACTAGACATGTAGGTTTCTGGCATACAGCCAATGGAAACCTCAGTCGCCTTCAGGAACTGCTTTTGCTCATCTGCGTTTCAAGCTGAAAGAAGCTTTCATGTTGAATGAATTTTTACTATCTTGGTGCTTACTCTCAATGTACTCAGGAACCTTTATGTATATTGGGTGGAACTTCAGATGCTGTGTGGATGCTGATCAAGTGAGGAGGCGAAGTTGAAAGCTGAGCAAAATGGATCAGTGTGTTTTGTGCCATTTGGAGGCTAAACCTGTCAGGCTGTTTTTTCAAATATGTTTTGGTGGCTTCAGATATAAAAGTTACAATTGTGAATTGATCATTTATGAGACAGAACAGCAAAAAGGTCAATGACTGAGAATTTGGGACACCTGTAATGTATTCCCAGATCTGCCCATTCTCAACTCCAAACTTTTATCTGTATAGTTTGTCATTTTTTGCTGCATATTTATACAACATCTGAAAAAGACAGTACAGATTTGGAGTGGTTCCTTTCAGTGTTCCTAAAATAATGTTGTCAGGTTATGAGTTTGCAGTGCAGAGGAGTGTGGACTTAAGAACACTTATGAGGAAGGGTAAGACAGGAAACAAGTGTGAAGGCCTTACATATCCAGTATAGAGTTGCATATGGGTGAGTAGAAAACATACCCAATCTGTTTTTGTGCTTCCAAAACCCATGGCTGTCATCTGAAGGGAAAAACGGCTTTGTAGTTAGTGTAATTGGCCACTAAATGTTTTTCTGAGTCTTATATACAGAAGAAGAATCGTGTGACATATGCTTAGGAGCACATGTATCCTTTGGGAAATTTCAGTCCTAGTAAAAACTTTGAGGTCATGTAATGTTACAGCTGCATTAAGAATTCATAGTTGGATGAAAGAAAATAAGTGTCTTGCCTAGATTTGTAATACCTTAAAAACCAAGGGATATTTTATTCATTTGCCTCTATGAAAATAAAAACAAGCCTGTCTCTTTTTTACCATGAAGATAAATTGACAGTATCTTTAAACTACTACCTGTGAGAACAAGGGAATACTAGGAACAGGTATAAAAATTTAAATACTGAGAAAAGCATTTAACAATCACACTCATCTGTTGGAGGCAGGTGCAGCTAATAAGGAGGAAAGGAAGGAACAGCTGTATCTTGGATAAAGGCTCCTTGGCCATACGAAGATAAATAGCTAACAGCTGGTTTTCCACAAGGGGTATCTTTGCCATAATGCCCCTGTTTCTGCTCCCTTGCTTAGATGGATCTTCAATCAGGCCAGAGGGGAAGACGTGTTTATATATCATGGAGACAGATGCTGTCATCCTTGAAGATAATAATTTGTCCTGGCTGTGGAAAATTAGCTCTCATTGGTCACTGTGGGAGTGGACACAGATGTTTTGTATTACAGTGTTCAAAGTCAGACTAGTTATTATGGTAGCAATACAGCATAGCTTTTCTAGACATGAAAAATAGCAAGTGGGAAATGTGCTTCTTCATGCAGTTAAATTCTGGTTTTTAGTATAATTTAATAAGATTTGCAGGATAATTTTTTTAAGAGATATGAGAAGGAGAGAGAGTTTCACTGGATGCTTTAGCATCCTTTCCAATTTTGCAGCTGATATCCTGACAGGAACATGACATTAATCACAGTAGGGTTGCAATTACAAAATGTAAGGTATTTCAGCTAAATGTAGAGGACAGTCTCTCACTCCTAAGGCATTGGTGAGGGCCTCAGAGGAGGTCAGAAGCGCTGTATAGGGCTCACCTTGCTGTCTTATTTTCTCTATCTGTTGGATAGTGAGGTGTTTGTACCCTGTGATGGATGGTGCATTTCCAAGACCGGCTGAGTCCTGTTTTGCTGATTTGTGTTGCAAGTGGTGGGTTCTGCCATCAAGCCTATGAGTTACATCTAGTTTCAAGAAATCTGTCTGGTTATGGACATATAGCAGAGCTTGCAGGGAAGGATATCTTCTCTTTTTCTTTTTTTTTGTCTCCTCTCCTTAATGGAAGTTGCTGGGAGGTTCAATCCAAATTTTAGCTCGTGTTGTTCTTTCTTTTCTGCCTGATATTTACACAAATGAGCTTTTTTCTGTCTCTGGAGCTGACCTGGAAAAAAATTGTTCTTCTTTGTGCATTATTGACGTATTCTACAGATTTCAGAACTGTTTCTAGGAATGATGCTTTTCTCCAAGGCTGTCTCAAATTAAACCCTTTCTTGCAGTTTTTTCCCCCAGCATGTACTGTAAAACAGCACAGATCCTAAGATCTCACAGGACTACTTGACACATGCTGAGTCTTGAGACCTTTTCAGATTCTTAAATTTTGCATTTATTTCTATAATTAATACAGTATGTTAATTGAAACAGGTATATAGATGATGACATACAAGATCATTTCTTATAGCACAATGTCTCTCAGGTTATAGCACCTGTCCAAATACATTTTAAATGAGGGTAATATTTATTTCCAATTTTTAGCTGAAAGCAGCACTCGGATGCACCTTGTAGTTATGAAGTGATAGATACAGGCAAATCTAATACAATCTAAGTTTTGCCACAGAACTTTCTATGAGGAGAGTGAGAAACATGTGAAAGAGCCCAAGAGACTTTCCAGTAAATCTTCCCTATATAATTATTTTTCAGGAGCACTGTTGCAGAGAAAATATGTGCCTTCTCCTACAGTATCATCTGAGGCTCACCAAGAATAATTTTTATATAAGAAGTGTGGGATAAAGGGAGTTTTCATTGCGTCTGTCAGTCTGAAATCTTTCAAATTCTTCCATTTTCATGGGCAATCCATGTATTTTTTTACTGTTTCTTAGATTTCATAAAAGTTAATTTGATCCCAAATTTTACACTGAATTATAAATGCAAATGTTGAGCTCTTATTTTATGAAGCAATTTAATGTTAACTTTTGATTTTATTAACTAGGTTGTATCTACACATTACAAAGAGAATTTACCAGAAATTTAAGCTTTGGGTCCCAAATAGTAGCATCCTATTATCTACTCTGCTTTATCTTACATCCTGATCCTTCATATTCCAGAAGTCTATGGGAGCAGAGAGCATAATTGATACCAACTTGACCTGACAAAGATTCAGTGCAATATGATTGTTGCTGGGTCAGAACATAATCTATGTAACAAAACTAATCTAAAGAAAAATCAATTTGAAAAGGAACATTTTATATGAAAAGCAAATTTCCAGCTTTTCCTGGACACAAAGGTTTTGGGTTTTTTTGGTAAGTATTGACTTGATTTTCTCATTAAATACTTCTTTTGTTTGTGTGGTTTAATCCCAGTTGACAACTCACTCCCATACAACTTCTTGCTCATTCTTTCTTGGTGGGATGAGGGAGAGAATTAGAAGGGTAAAAGTGGGAAAACTCATGGGCTGAAAGAAAGACAGTTTGATAGGAAAAGCTAAAGTTGTGCAGGCCATCCAAACAGGCCAAGGAATTAATTCACTACTTCTCTTGGACAAGCAGGTGTTCAGCCACCTCCAGGACTGCAAGGTTCCATCATGTGTAACAGTGATCTGGGAAGAGAAATGCCACCACTTCAAACAACTGCCTTCTTCTTCCATCCACCTTATGTGCTGAGCATGATGTTACATGGCCTGGGAACCCTTTGGTCAGTTGTGGGCAGCTGTCCCAGCTGTGTCCTCTCTGTTAGACACCAGATCAGTTATTATGGGATCAGAACCACCTTGTGGGCTGTGTGTGTAGAGCAGGAAGGGATGGGTTGAACCTCACAGAGGTGCAGTGGTGTTGTACCCCTCATGGCAGCCCCTGGAGCCCACACGAGGAAGTTGCAGAGCAGCTGCCAGTCACAAACAGCCCAGGAAAACTATAACAGCCCACAGCTCCTGAAGCCCCTGACCCAGCTTGGACTGGCAGGGACAGTGAGAACACGGCCCCTCACCCTGGCCTGGGACCCCAGAGTGGCCAGGGGGTCAGAGGCCCTGACTGGGGAATTTGGCCATAGAGACCAGAGCAGATAAAGAGGCAGCACGAGGTCGCCATTGTGGGCTCTGGGCTGTTCTCTTTTAAGCCATCAACATGTAACCTTCTAAGTGGTAACTGCATTGTTTCTCCCCTCTTTTTCTCTCGTTATTCTTTTTTCTCTTATTCTCTCTTCCTTTATTCTTTTGTTCCTCTTGTGGGTAACCTAAACACCTATTTTCTGTACTTAACCTAAATTGCATGGAGTTTGTGTTTGCTAGGTGTAACAAAAGCTCCTTACTATAGCAATGCTTGCTAGTCCTGTGTCTTAGTTCGAGGGGAGAACTAAGATATCTGTATTGGCCAAGAAAAAAAAAACCAATAATCCCTCTCCTTAAATTTAGGAAACAGAACTTTAATTAGGGAATGTATAAATATGAATATATGAAAGGATAACAGTTCTTAACCACAATACACAGCTATATACATATATCTATATATATATCTATAACCAGAAAGAACCAAACAACAACAATTTGTAATAAACTCCTTTCAAGTCCAACGGCAAAACAGTTAAAAGTCTTTAGGCTGTGCCCCAAAGGGAGAAGATGCAATTATATCTACAGACAGCAGGTGGTACTGTTGCACCTCAGCTGCTGGAGGGTCACTCTCCCAGGGGTGCAGTTATATTTATGGACAGCAGGTGGCGATGTCGTGCCCGGCCGGCTGGCCTCCGTCTCTCGGGAATGGCTGCAGCAGTCGAAGGGGCTGCTCCCGTGGAGGGGGTGGTGTCGGTGACAAAGGAGAGGAAAAGACCGCAGCAACTCAGCCTCTGCAGTGTAGAATGCAGACGAATCCCTTCCTCACAGGGGCCTTTACAGTGTCTGTGGATGATTGGCAGAGAAAGCCCAGAGAGCAGATGACACAGTTCTGATCTCCCAGCGATGTAGGATCTGGAGCCTGTGTCCATTCTCTCCTCTCCCTGCTGGTCTGGCCCCATCTTGACCTGCGCAGCAAAATCGTGGCACCTCACCCCCTTCCCCCAGGCTCCGAGAGAATGTTCTAACAAAAGGCTTAGTTAGGCTTTTAACAACAGAACATACATATTCATCCTTTGTTAAAAACCTGTTTTACCAGGGCCAAGGCATTAGCTTCAAGCCTTTGGAAGGAATTCTGAGTTTTAAAACTATAACATCCTGGTAATCTGTTGTAATGTTTTGTGAATTTGCATGTTGCTCCTGTAAAACCCTTATTGCCAAAATGCCTATATTCTCACCAAATTAAAAAAAAAAAGTGTCTTAGAGAAAAATGTGTAGTATTTTTTTCTTGGGACATAAATGCAAGGTATCAAAGAAAAGGCTCTGCAAGAATTTGTGTAGGCAAAATCTCTTGGAGCCTAAAATGAAAGTGTAACACCTGCTGAAGCTTGAGGCTTCAGGACTGGGATGTAACACCCCTCCCAACTCTTTGTGCACCCCCAGCCTCCTCACTGGAAGGTGGTGTGAGGAGCAGAGAAAGCCTTGGCTCTATATAAGCGCTGCTCAACAGGAACCAAACCATCCCTGTGTTATCAACATTGGTTCCAACACGAATCCAAAATGCAGATCCATTGTAGCTATTATGAAGAACCTTAACTCTATCAGGGCCAAAACAAGCACTGTTGTTGAAAGGGCATTTTCTGATGGGAAAATCTTTCAGTTAAGGTTTTCCAGCAAAGTTTGAAGTACAGACTTCACAGATTTTTAATTTCATTGTGAGATTCTTTGTTTTTTTCTTTTGTCTGTTTTGGAGGTCTGTATTTAAAGGTCGAACTCTGCAGGGTAACAGGGACATTAAACAGGACTTCTGCAAATCTAGAACTTTTTTCAAGGGAAAAAAATAAAAATAAGAGACCAACTAAATCTTTTTATTAAAGTTTTGAGCTGTATTTGTTTGAGTTAATTAAATCTTATCACATTCATATGCACTTTCTAATTAACAATTAGCCATGTTTTCTTAGTAATAAATGAGAAATCTTTCAGGAACATGAGAATGGATAAAAGCGTGCAGCAGCTTAATGAATCTCTATTTAATCTCTGGAGAGCTAAGTTAAATATAGAAATAGTGACAAGCAAAACTCTGCACTGGTTTAGGGTCTCAGATATGACAATTTCTTTGTGAAATCAACTATATGCAATAACAAAATGTTCCAAAAATAGTATTGTTCAGTGCATAGTCTGAATACTCCAAAGAAAAGTGAAGAAAGTAAACTTGTTTTAAACAATGAACTAAGAATATTAAGAAGAAATACTGCATTTATCAAGACAGTTTCATGTACAAGAAATGTAGGCAATTGGTAACACCCATATTTGCCCTAACTTTTTAAAAGGCCATCCTTTCAAAAGATTTCATCTTTAGTAGGGAAAGAAACGTGTTCTCTTAGACCTAATGGAAAATTTTATGGTTTAATAAGTTAACATGTAAAGGTAAACTGCACATTTCCTCAGTTATCACCCTGACCAGGCAGTTCATGTTAAAACTAGAGCCTGCTTTCTCTACTACAGATTTAGCAATGCGTGAGTCTGTGTGTTTGTTTTGTCTCACCTCTGTTAGAAATATCCTTTTACTTCTTGTAAAGGATGATTTAAGCAATGCTTTCATGAAGTGGATTTTCATCAAAAAGCAGCGTTGGCTGTCTCTAAAACTAGGTCTCCTGCCAGGCAAGTGACTGCCGTAATTGGTGCCCCGTGTGGGGAAATGCCCCCCGTTCCCCCTTCCCCAGTCCACGTGGTGGCCGCGTGTTCCCTTGGAGTTGCAGGAACACACACACGCAGCCGGTTTGCAGGAGAACAGAGAGGGTTTTATTCACAGAGACTGGGCTTTTATAAGGCTCTCGGGGGGGGTGTGATGTCACACCATGGACAAGGGACTGGGGGGCAGGGAAAAGGTTAACAATGGAACAGGCAGGGGACAGAGGACAGGGGAGGGGTTTACAA
>JAWWEW010000001.1:32258827-32336359 GCA_035583185.1 Anabacerthia variegaticeps | reverse complement strand
TTTTACAAAGGAATAAAAACATGACTTTAAAACATTATAGTGAGCTTTCTGGACTTTCCTCAGAGACCCATTTCTTATAAACTGTATTCCATTTCTGATATTGTGCATTCACTGCCACAAAACCCTGCAGGTCAACCCAGCTCCCCTTCCAGGTTTGCCTACTGCGATTATTTCAAACTGTGCAAATCACGTAGTCATAGTGCTAAAGACAGACCAACTCTATAGCTCTATAGTTCCCTTGATCTTGTGCATTCAGGGAGACAGACAAAGCTTTCTAATTCCAAAACCAGTGACTTCTTCCTAAGATTTGAACGCTGTACAATGTCAATCTTATGATGTGAAAGCACCTTGTTGATTGATATTTATGTCATGCCCCAAGGCCTCATCTCTACTGAGTAGGCAAGTTACAGACTTTTAATGGTGATTAATAATGTGTTTTCATGGCAAAAGTCAGAAGACAGCCACAGAAAAAGGTTACTGTACAAGAGCTCAGGAGGAAGGGCACCTAATGATAAACATTTTAAAGTATTCTTAGAATTAACTTGTCTAGAGAAGCTATTTTATCCAGAAGATTATTCCTCAATACTCACTTCTCCTATTTGATAAAAATGTCACAAAGTACAGGGAAAAGTGGTGGACAGTATGAGCTTCTTAAACCTTATAAGTGTGTTACATATTCTTATATGTATACATATCTACATCCCTATGAAGGAGGTGTGGTTAAAGATTTTGTTGACGCGACTGTGAAAACCTAGAGGACAATTTTATGTCAGCTTTTGCTTCTCAAACATGAAGGTGATTAGGGTTTTATAGTCTCTTGAGGCATTTTTTTTTCTTGCATAAACTTCTTTCCACAAATTTATTCGAAAGAGTATGTACCAAAGAACAGATGAGCCAAGGTTCTGTTCTTTCCCCTCTTGTTCCCAAAAATGGTGTAAAACTACATTACTTTCTATGCTATCCCTTGACTTAAGATTCCAATTAATCTTAAGAAAAGGTCTCTGCCGGCTTTGTTTGTCCTTGTTTTAAAGCACATGAAGAAAGGCACACAGTAGGCATGAGAACAATGAGAACAAAGCAGTAGGTGAGTTTTACAGACTTTCAACCTTTCCAGTTCTTTTACCAATTTACTCTTTGTATTTTGATGGATTAAAAATCCAGAGAGTCATAATACATCTTTGGTAATGCTCTGCCAGTTTGCACTTTTGCCTTTCTCACAGAAAAAATGCAACTCTGTTACCTTGTGTACTAATCTGCTGAGAATCTTTGTTTGTAATAATATATATAACTACCAACAATAAGGGAGAACTTGTCAAGTTAGACAGGTGTTTCTGTCTGTTGTGATCTTGAAAAACATAACTAATCTATATGTGTTTCTTTACCCTTATGCCAAATATCAACATCAACTGACAAAATCTCTCTCTTAAAGGTATTTTTAGTTTTATGTGTGAGAAGTGTTTTCGTTTACTTACAACAAATAACTTTTTACAAGGTCAGAACTAGTTAGCCTGTCTTCCAAGACTGATTACTTACAAATCTCTGCAAAGAAAGAAGGAAAATTTATTCCAGTTGTTCAAAAATTATGTTATAGTGAAACAGCTTTCCATGACCAAAAATGTTATCTCAAGTTCAGATGGTTGAATATGTTTCTAAAAATACTAAACTTAATATTGGTCTAAAATCTGCTTCTGCATTATTGATTATTCCATTGACTGGACATGGAAATAGGCCCTGCATTTAGATTTTGAGTTTTTCTCTATCTCCTTGCATAAAACCTTGGACAAATTACTCAAACTTAAATGAAGAGAAAAAAAAAAATTGTTCAGAAGAGTATTTTTCTCCTAGATAATTTCTTAGCAATTTCTTAGTTAGCAGTGTTACAGGGCTGTCCTAAGGGCTAATTTCAGTTACTGAGCCCAGAAGGCAAGCCAAAAGCACTAGGGTTCCTATTTCAGCAAATACTATCTTGTAATACTTTTTCTGTTGAAAATGGCTATTTATCCTTATACCAGAATCCAAGCCAGGTCCATGCGTATTACATTGTAGGTTTTCTGTGCCAGATTCAGACAGAATATTAATCTCTTCAGGCTCAGCTTGGAACTATCATCTCCATCTGTAGGACATCAGGTTTGCTTGTTTGTTGTGCTTTTATCTGAAAAGATTTGTCTGTTTACAGACAAGGAAGAGCTACTTGGTCTGTGAAGACTGGGGGCAGACTTGGCTGCTGTTCTTTTCCTGAGAGAAGAGAGCCAGGGAAATAACAGGATCACAATGCTGGACTTCAGAAGAACAGACTTTAAACTGTTCAGAGAACTGCTTGGAAAAATCTTATGGGATACTGCCCTAGAGAGGAAAGGCAGATCAGAGATTCAGTTGATTTTCAAGAATCACCTCCTCCAAGTTCAAGACTAGCTGACCTCTTTGAGCAGGAGGTTGTGTAAAGGTGGCAGGACTTCCTGTGATGAACAAGGAACTTCTGGCAAAACTGGAGTATGAAAAGGAGATGTGCAAGAGGTGGAAGCAGGGGCGAGTGATCCAGGGCAAATATAGATAATTTTTCAAAATATGCAGTGATGGACTTAGGAAAGTCAGCTTGGAGTTGAACCTGGGAAGGGATATAAAGGGCAAGAAGAAGGTATAGCTGCAGGTATAGCAGCAGCACAAGGAAGATCAGGGAAAATGTGGCCCAGCTGCTGAATGGGGCAGAGGGCCTTGTGACAAAAGAGATGCAGTACCTTCTTTTTCTTGGTCTTTACTATTATGATATGACTTGCCTTCATGAAACCACAGTCTCTGGGGGATCAGTATCTGGCATAGGACAGTGTGTGGTGAGCAATTGTATTGTATTGTATTTTCTATTTCTCCCATGAAAAAGTCTGAGGCAAGTGCAGGCAGGAATCTCTCTGGTGACAGGGCAAGAGACAGTGAATACAAACTGAAATACAGGGAATACCATTTAAGCACAGGGAAAAATGTTTTTACAGTGTGTGCAGTCAGGCACTGGAACAGGCTGCCAAGGGAGGTTGTGGAGTCTTCATCACTGGAGATACTCAAAACCTGACTGGACACAGTCCTCATCAATGTGCTCTAGCTGATCCTGATGACCTCCAGAAGTCCTTTCAACCTCATTGTAACTCACTTATAAGCTGTGACTTACTGTTACATATGCACCTCCATGTTCATGGATAAGGGTCACAATCAGTTTACTTCTCATGGGTAACAGTGTTTCGTGGTGACTCGTTACCTGTAATAACACTGAGAATTTGGTGCCACTTTGTGCAAAGTGCTGCACAAAATTCCTAACTTCAACTTTTCCTGCCTTCAAGAAAGTATAGAATCAACAGAATCACAGAATCAGCTAGGTTGGAGAAGACCACCGAGTCCAAATATGCCTAAATATGAAGTTAAACAAATGCATACAAGACAGGGTAGTTGTGAGAACATTTAGAACAATCTAAGAGTCACAAACACCTTCCTGCTTAGTACCACAGGCACCAGATCCGAGAAGGCTCAGGGCTGTTGATTGAGGATGCTTTTTAAAAGTTTGTTTGCGCCCTCCTTCCATATGTGGAGAAGTGATGTCATAATCTGCATGAGTTGCTATTTGTTTTATAACGTTTTTTTTTTTTTTTTTAAAAGAAGTATGATTACTGTTGCCCTCTTTTAACAGTATTTATATTTTTTCGTTTTCAAAATACAATGGAATACATTTTTTAAAAATCTGTTTATAGCACCCGGGGGGCTGTGTAAATATTTGATATGATATGCTAGTTCTTAGGGTTTCTGTCATGATCCATAATTTAAAGCCACTAAGTCCTGGATTTAGAGAGGTTCACCATTTAGCTAGATCCAGAAGTGAGACACAACTTGCCTGTTTTGTCCTTAGGGTGTCAAGAAAGGAGCTTGGAGCTTTGATGAGGCGATAAGATACGAGGATGTTTACAGAAATGTGGAAGGGCCACTAGATGTATCAGGTGTAGCACCACAGCCTTAGGCTCTCCTCAGCTGCCAGCAGCTGTGAACTTCAGCAGAATGTTCAATGGAGAGTAAAATTTAATTAGAAGTGAATTGTGCCAGGGTCTTCTGCCTTCATTCTAAAGATGATAAGACTTGACAGCACCTCTGTCCACTCAGGGTGAAATTTATTGAGACTTCACTATCATATATCAACTTTGTGGAATTAAAAGCAGTCAAGTAAAATGCTAGTAAAGAAAGCATCTAACGATTTAGGTTTAAAAACGTCAGCCTTCAATTCTTGCACCTTTACTAGAAGTACAATTTCGTAGAGCAGTCAAGTTATGTAAGCAATTGCAGTTTGGTACTGTGATAAAAAGGGGCTGCTGCCTTAAATCACTTGCCTTTACTTAATAAAACCTTTTTATTTTTTTAATTAGAGTAGCAAACAACTGTATTAGGAGACAAATTTCTTTAATTAGGGTTCTGTAACTTGTATTTGCTTTCTGCTAAAGGTTTGAATCAAAGGCAGAACAGAATACAGGACAACAATGTGTTGCTTAAATCTTGGAAGTAAAATCTCTGTCTCAGTATGAACTAGGAGGTTTTTCCAGGATTTAAATACTCAAGTGCATTTCTTGAGATTGAAGATCTGATTAAATTTTTGGAATTTTTAAATATTCTGAAAAAATGTTTTTTAGACGGTCCTCAGATGTACCACAAAGCATGAGATCTAAGGGGCCCAAGCCTCTCCAGAAGAAAAATGATTAAAAAATATTAAAAAAAAAAGCAAGCTAAAAAATTATTTTAAAACTGACTTAAAGTTTATATTAAAATTAAGCATAATTTTCTGACCATAAAGGAATATCTTAGATCCATACAAATCACAAAAGAGCTATAACTCAGAAAATCTTCATGGTTATCAGTAGGTAGTTTCCTTACAGAATGAAACTTTTTTTTTTTTTTTGCTTAAGAGTAATGGATGATGGTCCTACCTACTCTGTGAGTGCAGCCTGTACCAGTGTAGTTTTGGGGTATGTATATACATATCTTCCAGCCTTCCTGCATTCTTTACCAGTTTACTCCACTTCCCCACTTCAAATTGATCAGCTCATATCTTTCGTAACACTGATACTCACTGCAGCCTTTCTTCACAGCTGTGGTTCAGAGGCCATGGTGTATCTCACTGGCTCTTATGTTATAGAGAGCTGCAGTCTACTGTTCATTTGCGTCTGATGTGTAGGGTCTTGAAATAAGAACTACTTGGCCACGTTGTGGCTGGGGTCTCATGCTTGGCAGGACCATGTATATAGAGGGGTGCCAAAGTCCACACATATAGAGGGAGGCCTACACAGCCCTTTGGGAAATGGGATTTGGGAAAGGGTCCATTGACAAGTGGTATGTCCTTCTGATAGGTAGAGTTATAATTTATAGGAACCTTGTAATGAGGTAATTGTGCTCTGACTCTTTTTAAGAATTCAGTTACCTGAGAGAGGGAGGTTGAACTATACACACTAAAGAATGTGTATGCATATATTTATTTATTTATTTTTGTGTGTATGTTTTCATCTGAAGGAATGGATAGCCAGTACGTGAATAGAGTTAATGTGTCACCAAATATCTACTGGCCAATGAAGCATCAGAAGGTTGCACCTATATTAATACTCTATGATTGCCAGGGCACAAGGTTTGCATGACATCCATATGTCCTGTTAGCCTGGCATGGCTTTGTTGTGTGTCAGCTCTCTCAAGCAGTGCTGAGGCACAGTTTGGGGATCAGCATGGGCTGTGGTCCACTTCCACAGCCAGTTTGGATTTTGCGTTTCTGTGCTGGAAACGTTAAGAAGGTTTATTTGTTGTTTTTTTTGGTATTTTTGTGAAAGATGTACTGAAACAGTTGGCCTATGCATGAGTATGATACCTGATCCTTTTTGCATATTTAAGGATACACAGCCAGCAGCAGCAACATGGATCTGTTGGAAGGAGCCAGAACTGTGGAGTGTGAGCTGGAGGACTGCCAGTTCTGCAGTAATTAAGCATGGCTTCCCATAAATCCTGGTGAGTGCAAGCTCTACTGCAGAATGAATTTACTCCTGTGCAAAAAGTGTTAAATACTATAATGTCAAGGCTGCAAATGATACTTTCATGGATTGAGCTGATGTGAACATTTCAGGTATGCTAAGCACACCAGGCCCTGTAGAAAAATGTGCTGATTATCCTGGTCCTGGATGACCACCTTGCAGCGTTCAGACTCAGAGGTACTTCTTGGCCAGGTCTGCTGCTTCTTGACAGTCCCAAGTGTGCCATTTCCCTCCAAGCTGTGTGTAGGGAAGATGGCTCCTAACTCCTGAGCTGTACAATGGTCTCAGCTGAGTCTTCTAGTTACGCCAGTGCTGGTAGTGCTAGGTGTGGTAACATAGGACACAGGTATGCCATCTCAGCTCTGAGTTTCCAACACACATGTGAGAGCAGCCAGGGATATATAACAAAGGCAAAGCATTGATTTCTCAACCAGTCTTTGTGAGTATGTTGAATGGTTAAATGTAGGTAGTGCATGTTTCCATGCTTCTGGTTCTTTGTAGGAGAAAAACATGGTGGATGAAGTATGGTAATTTTAAGTTGATGAAATATGTCTGAATGGTCCACTGATTCATTCATCATCATCTTTCATGCATTCATACTGCTATGTTTTATGTGAATAAGTTATATTTGTCTAGGACTTGTCTCTGGAACTGAGGCAAACTGGCATGACATGGTTTATTTGTAGTATTAAACATTCTTTCACTCCAAAACTCTTTAAAATTAAACTGTCTTTTGGGAGTGGGTAATGACCCATGCTAACACTCAGATGTGGGCAGGAATTGCTTGGCAGACTTCTGGCTCTCGAGGCCAAATGCATACTGGGGCCATTCAAGCTCCTGGTATGGCTTCTTTCAAGGCTGCAAGGCAATAGCATATTGGATTCAATTCACTCCTTGCAATGTTAAAATGTGACTCAAAGTGCTAAACTATGCTTGCAAGCCAAAATAGACCTTCACAGGTCACTATGTCTCTATTCCTGCTCTCAGTCTCCTCTCTTGTCTAGAAGAAATAACTTTCTTTTTTTTTTTTTTTTCAATATACTTCACATACCCAAATCTGTTTGTTTAACCAGATGTATTGGATTTACGTGGAAAGGTTTCGGTAGTGAAGGGGGTTGCAGAAGTTTAAATTAAAGAAGTGGCTTCTATGAGAAGACATCAAGGGCTACTTCCATGTCAGACACAGCCAGTTTCAGCCAGCTACAAGATGGACCCATCACTGCCCCATGCTGCACCCATCAAGCTGGTGAGCCCTCTGTTGTAACATACTGAAGAAAGCACTGTGTGGCAGCTGTGAGAAAAAGGAGAGAGAAAAAATGTGAGAGAAGCAACCCTTCAGAAACCAAGGTCAGTGAAGGCAAAAAGGAGGAGGTGCTGTGAATGCTGGAGCAGAGATTCACCTATAGCCTGTGGAGAAGATCACGAAGTTGCAGATTGTTCCCTTGCTCCCCACAGAGGATCAGGGTGAAGCAGATACCCACACTGCCACCTGTGGTGCAGGTGGAAGTGCCCTGAAGGAAGCTGCAGACCATGGAGAAAAATCCACATGGGAGCAGGTGTTCTGGAAGGAACTGTGACCCATGGCGGACCCATGCTAGAGTAGTCCATTCCCAAAGGAGACCGTAATTCTCTGGAAAGGACCTGTGCTGCAGCACTTTATGGCAAACTGCAGTCCATTGGAAGAACCAGTGCTGGGGAGGTTCAAGAAGGGTGGTATCACCTGGGAGGGACCCCTCACTGAAGAAAGGTAACAATGTGAGGAGAAGTCATAGAATCAGAGAATGTTAAGGGTTGGGAGGGATCTTAAAGATCATCTAGTCCCAACTCTCCCTGCTGTGGGCAGGGACATCTCCCACTAGACCAGGTTGCTCAAGGCGTTGTCCAATCTGCCTTTGAGCACTATAGGTTGGGGCATCCATAACCTCCCTGGGCGACCTTTTCCAGTATCACACTGTTCTCAAAGTGAAGAATTTCTCTCTAATATCCAGCCCAAATTTCCCCTCTTTCAGTTTGTATCCATTATCCCTTGTTCTATCACTACAGTTCATGATGGAGTCCCTCTTTGGCTTTTCTGTAGGTCCGGTTCAGATACTGGAAGGTGCTATGAAGTCTTCATGCAACCTTCTCTTCTCCAAGATAAGCAGCCCCAACTTTCTCAGCCTCTCTTTGTGAGGGAGGTGCTCCAGTCCTCTTATCAACTTTGTGGCCCTCCTCTGAATTTTCCCCAAGGACTGGAGGAAGGAAGGACTGACAGAGGTGTAGCATCATGAAATTCCTGCAATCCTCATTTTCCACACTTCCTGTGCCACTTGAGGAGAGAAGGATAGAAGATTCCTGAGGAAAGATGAGCCTAGGAACCAGGGCAGATGGTAGGAAGGCATTTTTAGTTTTGTATTTTTTTTTTTTTTTGGTCACAAGCCTACTCCATTTTTACCTTTCAATGAATTAATTTAATCTTCCTCAATTTGACCATGTTTTGCCCACGTATGTGTATAAATTCTCTGTCTTTATCCTGACCCATGAACTTTTCCATCCTATTATTTCCTGCTGTCCTGTTGAAGAGGAGAGCCAGAGAGTGACTGGGTGAAGGTTAACCCTCCACACAAGAATTAAAAATCTGCACTTGGTTACCTCCAGCTCATCCATGTTCTGCATATATACCTGTTGTATTCTATCAACTATAATATCAAATGAAAAATAAGGGAAATAGGTTATAGAGTGAAATAAATAATTAACCTTCTCAGAGCAGTTCTTAGCCTTTGGATCCCTTGTTTGCACTCTTTTCTCAGGGTTATGTCTAAAGGCCTAACCTAACTCACCTTTGGTGAATCCTGTTTACTTGATCAGCCTTACTCCAGAGGAAAAAAACTGGCAGAATTTGGTCTTGTGGGATTTGTATGCAGAAAATAGTACTTTTATTTGAATTTAGCTTCCTTCTTCTCCCCTCCCAGCCCTGAAAACAAGAGGCACAAAAAGTAAAACTCGCATTCACGCTTGAATTTCAGTATGCAGTGTTCCTGTTCCTTTATCTGCATTCTGAATTTTGGCACTCTGTATAACTGTGCATTGCTTCAGCTGTCAAAAGAACTTGCTCAGGGCAAAAACAACAATAACAACGAAAAGCACAGGTCCCAAGTATAAGTAAGCACCTGGAGGCATGCAAGTGAAACAAACCTCACTGACACAAATTGATTTGGCAGTTACAGCAAAGTCAGTGGAAAAGCAATACAGTGGATTAACCTGTTGTCCATGTAACATGAATGAAATTGAATAAGTGAGTGGTAGGAAGCTCCTTGAAAATCAGGATTGCAACTCTCAATATACTCAAAATTATGCTGATGCTGACTTGCTGCTTACTTTTCCTAACTTCACATCTTTTTTAAGCACTTCCCTGAAATGTACAGTTTCCCATGGCTATTAGAAAATGCAGCATGTGCTTTCCCCACCAGCTTTGCTCAAGTGCAACTATATGCTCTTGTAAGTATAGATGTCTCTGCTGTATTTAACACTCTGAACAGAATGCGTACCACCATCCAGCCACCCCAAGATGCAGTGCACCAGAAAAGTGAAGCTGATGACTACTTGCAAGTGTACTATCTATTGTCAAGTCAAGAAATCCGTCCAAAGGGAAATACTGCTCCAATGAAGACTAAAGGTTTTTGCTCCAGAGTACACTCCAGATTTCAAACACCAGCTTCAATTTATGTTGGATTTGTTTCTTTCTCTTCCCATATCCTCATGTTATGAAACCTTGATCAAAGAATTGTAGAATCATAGACTATCTTGAGTTGGAAATGACCTGGTGGGATCACTGAAGTCTGACTTCTGGTCCTGATATGTTGAGTTAATCCATTAGAACAACTTGACACATCCTTGTGCTCTCCACTTATTTTGTATATTGTACAAAAGACATGACATGCTGAGTTATGGCAGGGACCAATTCAGAATCACCCAAGTGCTCATTGAATTGCTCAGAGTCCTTGCTGACTTTGGACTTCTATTCATTTAGCATATGGAACTTTCAACATGCATATGTATATATTGGACCCTATGCAGTCTGTGGTGGAAGATGAGCACCTTGCTTACGTACTTTCTTGAGAATCACACAGTTCTTTAATAATGTACTGATATGCATAGGAGTTAAGGGATTAGGCTGAATTAATGGAAATGCATTTAGATATGAAAATATCTTTTGAATGAATCTTGGTCTAGGCTTTGTTAAGGTCTGTGCCTGTGTCAGGCATCCATTTGCCATGTGTTGCAATAGCAGTTAGCCACCTCAAGTAAGAGGCATTAGGAGCAGCAGCAGCTTTTGTTGTAAGCGCCAACCTGCATGTTCTAATCAAAAGGAATTTCAACATGTGTATTTATCTTGCTCAAAAATCTGGCCCTTCTTATGGAACTTAATCTCCTCTTTTTAAAAATACTGTATAATACTTGTGTTGAAGGAGTATTCTCATCCTTTCTCCCTAGATAAGGATTTTGCTGGAAAAGTAGCATATAATTATTTATATTAATGAGTCACTAACAAACTAAATATGAGCGAGAACAAATGTTTTGGTGATCTGGTGCTAACTCACACATTCACTCTAATATTCAAGAAAACATTTGTTACTACCTATCCAACCCTTCTACTTTTGTGGTCCTTCCCCATGGGTTGGAGGGTGTGGTTCTTGCTGGCTCTCTGCCTGTGTCACCTTCCTGTTACACTTTTCCATGAGCCAAGCAGAGACTCTGTAATACATTGGCATTTACATTTTGCCTTCTGAACTGTAGCAAAAATATAGACAGATCTATACTGATCAGCTTTAAAGGCAGCTTTCAGGGGTCCATGTGGAGAGAGTTTCTGCCAGCTTGGGGAAAGGACAGACACTAAATCCCAAATGGAACAATTTGACGGAGACTCATCTCATGTCTTGAGAAGGCTTTTCCTGCATAGGGGTCATTATTGAATAGATGTGTAGTGCCAAATGAGCATGCACTTCTCACTCTTCGTCTCTGTTCACTTTTTTTATCAAAGTCTATTTATGAGTTCAGTTTTACAACATTATGTTCCCAAACAGATTGTGTGAATTTTCCTGACCTTGGTGTTAAGTCCTATCCATAGCTGCATATATTGCTGTAAAAATTATCTCTGAGGCTGCTCATCTTGTTTGTTGAGTGTTATCACAGCTGAAAAAAAGGGATTAATAAAATATCCCCCAAACTGACAAGGCTTCCCAGAGTACATCAAACTTTTTCATTAGTGAAGCTTCTGTATGGATTTTAGATTTCAACAACAAGAAGAAGACAGAGATAAGTATGCAAAATGAGGAGTGTGGAAAGATTAACATGATGTGAAAGGACAAAGATAAAGGGCAAATACTAAATACACATTTCAATTTTAGACCTAATGATAGGATTATGAAATAATTTTGAAATTTTCTGATTAATTTACTTTTGTTGAACTCTTAAAATCCTTGAGGTGTAAAGAAATAGATCAAAATTCAGAATGCCACTTCCATGTAAGTAACAAATTTGATCAGGTTTGAGTCAAAGGTGTTGTCTATAGTGCTCTCTGGAGTGTCAAGGCCATTTTTTAGGCCCACATAAGTACTTATCCTCTTTGTCTATTCATAAATGAGCCTTTGTTGCTCTTCCTAGGAAGATCACTTGATTGTGCTCATTGCAGAGTGCCTCAATTTGCTGTGAGCCTCCAGCAACTCCATAAGGCCTTGCATTGATAAGACAGATGGAATTTGTAGGCAGTCTGAACTTTGAGGCTAGGGCAGGCTGCTTTCATGAGAAAATATAGATCCCAGATAGTAGTACTGCCCTTGAATTCAAAACATAACCAACTATTCTCTTGGATAATTGAATTCAAAACAAGCAACTGGACTTTTGCAAGGCCTTTGACATGCATGGTCCTTCACAACATTCACCTCTGTAAATCAGGGTGATATGGATTGATATTGTTAGAGCACTGTAGAAATCCTGCATTGATGGGGTTATACAGAAGTAGTCAGAGCTCTATTATGTATCGCAGAGAGACTGAAGCTTTTGGAGAAATGGTCAGTGTTAGATCTGGATTCCAGACACTATCTTCAGTAGTGTGTAGGAATTTTACTCAATGTAACTTGAATGGAGAAGATAACCAAACCCCAGAAACAGAAAGGCAATAGTTTCTAAGTCTATCTTTGAGGTTAGACGCACAAAAGTAATGAATACATAGATTCTCTTAGATAATCAAGATGTGTTTAACATTCAGATTCTCTCTGTTCAGCCAAAGAACAGGTAAAGTTTCGCAGAAGGGTGCTTATGTAAGTGGCTAAAGTGCAGGAGTAATTTCCACACTTGAAGAATCAAACAAAAGTACAACATAAGAGAAATGGATGCTTAAACATCCTTAGATTAGAATATGAACAGTAGGCAAATTCTTTTGCTATAGTGAATACCTTTTAAATATTTTTGAGCTACTTTTTAATTTATGATTGTTGCAACCATTTTCTTGACAAAAAAAGTGGTGAACAGAAGAATAGCTTAGAATAAGCCAGTACTAAGCGAGCATTGGCTTATTTAGAAACTTTATTTCTATTAAAACTAGTTTTAAGCCTTACTTCCTTCTTTAGCTAATCTAAAATAATAGCCAAAAAAAAAAAAAAAAGATATGGAGGGCTTGGCAAGCAGAAGCGTGACTTATCACTGTACTCATACTCATCCATCAAGTGACCCCACATCATTCCACTTTGACATATAAACCTTTAATACATAGTTACTGTGATTTATATTCCAATATAATAGGAAAAGGCATCTACATTTTACCTTGAAAAAGTAGAAGTCCAAGGCCAGGCATTTCAGAAAGTGTATCTGGTGACTTTAGAGGACACAAAAGTCTCATAGCTGTATGGTCACATTCTTGTTTTCCTTTTATACAGACCTCAGAAATGTTGTGCTATGGTATGGCATCCTGTATTTCCACATAAAATAAACTTGTTTCTGTGTTTCTGGAAATAAAATAACATAATCTTCATTCAGAGGGGAATATTGTATTCCAGATGACACTGCAAACAAAACATCTTAAATCTTCTTAACCCTTTCATAGCAACATAGAATATCCTGAATTGGAAGGCCCCCGCAAGGATCATCAATGTCCAGCTCCTGGCTCTGCTCAGGACAATCCCAAGTGTCACACCATGAGCCTGAGAGCATTGTCCAAACAGTTCTTGAACTGTGACAGGCTTGCTGCTGTGACCACTTCCCTGGGGCACCTGTTCAAGTGCCCAACCACCCTTGGGGTGAACAACCTGTTCATAATATCTAACCTAAACCTCCCCCAACACAACTTCATGTCCCTTGGGTTCTCTCACTGGTCACCACAGAGGAAAGATCAGTGCCTGCCTCTCCTCTTCCTCTCACAAGGAAGTTGTAACTGCAATGAGGTCTCCCCTCAGTCTCCTCCAGGCAGAACAGACCAAGTGCCCTTTAGCCGCTCCTCATACAGCTTTCCCTCCAGGCCCTTCACCATCTTCTTAGCCCTCCTGTGGACACTCTCTAGTAACTTTATGTCTTTCTT
Source organism: Anabacerthia variegaticeps (assembly GCA_035583185.1). Taxonomy (NCBI): domain Eukaryota; kingdom Metazoa; phylum Chordata; class Aves; order Passeriformes; family Furnariidae; genus Anabacerthia; species Anabacerthia variegaticeps. The sequence continues at coordinate 32,322,772 of JAWWEW010000001.1, read as the reverse complement.
AAATTGTGACCCCCAAAGCTGAACACAGTGCTCGAGAGGAATTGTTATACCTTCAGGTAAATTGTCTGAAAGTCCCTTTTCTCCATTTTGAAAAGAATCTGTTTTGTGTTTGCAGACATAAAAGCAAAGCACTGCATTCTTAATGACCTACTGCTTGAGGGTGATCCTTCAATACGCAGTGCAACATTTTTCTGGAAGAGGTTTTTAAAGTGTTGCTAGTTCTTCCCTAGTGGAAATTTATTCAAATAAAATAAACATTTATCATTAGTGGGCTTCTGCTCCCATTTCATCCCGCTAATTAATCCCTTCTACAAGGATTAGATGTTGATTAGATATAATGGCTGTTAATGATCTTATCTACTAAATTAAGGCAGATGTTAAGGGATTTATACTTAAAAATACCTCATGTGGTAAATCTCAGGAGTGTGCAGAAGGAAGGCAACGCTGTCTGCATTCATAGTGATGACAAATTAACTGTGACCTGAAGAGGTCAGGAAATATGCATATTATTTGATTAGGAAAGGTACAAGTGAAATTCCTACTCCCATATGAGCATTTTTGAAGACAATGGAATGAAAAAAGATATTTTCAAAAAAGAATCTGAACCTGAAAGTAGTTTAAAAAATGTTATTTGTCTGTAAGCTATGAAAATGCTTCCTGCCAGAGAAACTGAGTCTCGTCTGGGTAATATTATGATGAAATCTCAGCTCATTTTAAAGGTATCTTATCTGAAAAAAAACTTTGGGAAGAGAGCTAGAAAAGCCTTCTGTCTAGAAAAAACATCTAGATACTACAAAGACATGATTTGCTGATTTCTTTGCCATTAGTCTTCCCTAAATGCCTCACCAGGGAGAACTATCTGCCGTACTTTGATGAAAAGGAATAATTTCTATCATTATCTTCACAGTCTGTTTTTGTGATGGGTGTATGAGGATTTACCCTGGCTACAATTAAACTTGGATTTCAAAGAAATTGGTTCCCCCCCAGAAATAAGACAGAAAAGGAGAAAAATTCTCCCCTTTTTACTGGGGTTGCTCATCTTTTTTATTGAGTGTTATCAAAGCACAATAAATAAATAAATAAATAAGGTAGTATAATAAGATATTAACAAATTATCCCCCAAACTGAAAGGACTTCTCAGAATATACCAAAACCCACATTAATGAAAAATACAGATATCTAATACTGTAGTCTGCAGAGTGTTTTTTGTCACACTATTGCTGATAAGTAATTTTTAATGTAACAGATCTAACTGGACTGGGTAGTAACAAATTCCAGGAAGATTATGCTAACAACTCCTTTGTGGATGAGAGCAGGGTTGTAAAATGAAAACTAGAGAATGAAGCTCACAGGCTGAACGTGTGAGTAGAAAGAGACATGTGTGATAGAGGCATACTTGAGGAAACAATCCCCTAGGAAGAGGATGAAAGTATGCACCACTGCTAGGTCTACTAGAGATGTTTTATGAAAGGCTGCTTATGTGGGTCTCTTGTTTTTAATTTTTCTTTTAGTAATGCCAATGTTTATAGTATAGTGGGGTATAAAACTTTTTAAGGTCTTTGATTTGATGGAATGCTCAAGCTTGGATATTTAGCAAGAGAAATCCTGGATTATGGCCCTCTTAGCTAAATTTAATATTATTTCAGTAGTTTTATAATTTGAATATCAAAATACGCTCCTTGGAAGACCCTTCCATTATTGTTTTTAATGACCAAAATCCTCTGAGTGTTCCATAAAGACAGCACAATATTGTATCATGCTCATATTACAAGCAAGCTGGCATTCATGCTCTTATTTTTGGCTCACATGTTTAATTCTGTAAAGTCCTGATGCAATTATTAAGAGTAAGAGTCATTGATAAAATTGCATTGATGAGTGAAATTTATCTTGTGCAGAATGGCAGCATGAGGCCAAACTAAGATGTATGTGGGTTATTAGCCTCTGATGGTTCTCTGCTAAAGAAGAATTTGATTAACAATAAATTTAATTATTTTATTTTGATATGCTGTATTTTGCAAGCTTTCCTGAGTTTGTTGGCATAGCTAAGAACCTAGGGGATGAAATGAGGGTCAGATTTTTTAAAGCAGCTTGTAATTTTGGAGAGTATATTTTTTTGAGGATTTTTGGAAGGAAAAAGAGATTCTGGTATAGCATTTGAGATAACTTCAAAGAAATTTTCTGTCAGAAAACTTTGAGAACTTATTTATTGTAATTCAGCCCCTTGGAAAAAAGACTAGAAAATTTATGCTGACCTGGTAATCTTGGTAAAAGGGAGATTACCAGAGAAAATTTTCAAGGCCCTTTTTTTTTTTTTTTTTTTTTTTTCCCAGTGATATGAGTACAATATGCCAGAGTTACATCAAAATTTGCAGTTGGTAACAAACTGACCTCATTGCTTTCTACAACTTCTTCCTCGGAGTGGACAGGCAGGTGGTGATCTCTCTGGTGAACAATGATAGGGCACACAGAAAAGGTATGAAGATGCATCAGGAGGTGTTTAGCCTGAATATTAGGAAAACGTTCTTCTCTGAGAGGTTAGTCAAGAAAATTCCCAGGGAAGTGGTCATGGCACCAAGCCTGTCAGTGCTCAAAAAGCATTTGGATAATGTTTGCAGATATAAAGTTTAACTCTTACGTTGCATTGGAGTCAGAAGCTGGACTCAATGACCCCCTTGGGTCCCTTCCAACTCAGGATGTTCTATGATTCTACTGCTATTTATGCATTTAGGGATAACCTGAGTAGCCTCTCAATTCCTAGAATGACTAGAAACTAGAGCGGCAAATATTCACACTGGAAAAAAATATAATAAACTGATAGTACATAATTATGGGAAGTTGTTAGCACAGGAAATTGTCCACTCATAATCACTTTGAATGTTTAAGTAGAGATTTGGTTTCTTTTTACACAAATGAAAGAAAAAAAATCATGGAATATTCATATCACATCAGGCATAAATTTGGTTATTGTTGGACTTAAGCTACCTAATTTTTCTAGGGGGATTGATGAAGACAGGAAATTCCATTAGAGATGTTGCATGTTACATTTAATAAATATTCTTTCAGAAGAATTGCATCAGTGTTTTATCACTCATCATTTTCATGGCTGAAAATACAGAGTTTTAATAGCAAACCTGTAAACAATAAATCAGTGTTTGATATACAGTCAAAGGAAGAGAAATTCAATCTTCAAAGAGACACCATTTCGACTAAAAGACTGCATTCTCAGGTGCTTCTAATCTAAGTTTTTCTAGACCAATTTTTTCATTTCTGTTCAAACAGAAGTATTAAAGACCTATCAGATCATAAAAATCACCTATCTGGCAGATATTTAAGAGATGTATTGATTAATAAACCAGTTATGAGTACCAGAAATAATGAGTTACAGAGCACTCTGAATTTCAATGGAAGTGTGAGATCACAATATTTGCCCTCAGTTAGACGCAAGTTACCTTTTCTTTATGTCAAGAAGTCATATTCTTTAAGAAATAATAGTGAAGAACAGCTAGCAGTTGTACCTAAATGAAGTCACAATCATCTTCATGGCATCCACTTGTTTACAGTTCTGATTTCCATCAAAGGGTAATTGGTAGAAAATGAATGGCCAAATGTCATTCAAGCATGTCCTCTGTAGACTAGCAAGATGAGAATTTTACTTTTAGATCTCCACAGAACTATTAACTGTTATACTACTAGATTATGTAATTGTGAAAAGCAGAAAGCAACTGTCCAGTAAAGCAAAAGATGGACACTGAAAATGTACATGTCAATTGGCTGCTAACTTGTTATCTGACTAATTCTGTAGATATTTCTTTTTCTGTTGATTGTTTGACCCCAACTTTCTCCAAAAATCCCAAACCAAAAGTATGTTATGATGAAAAAGAGTACAAAGCTGTATCTTCTTGTACTTTAGATCAGTTTTCATCAGCCAGCTATGGATTCTTTACCTTTAAAGGTAGAAATGGTGTTAACAAGATCTAATTTTAGTATACTCCCCAGAGTAGAAGCCCCTACTAAAAATAAATCAACACTCAACGTTTTCTACCACTGGATAAAGCAACCCCAGAAAAACATTGTGACAAACTTCGAAGAAAGGATTTCCTCTCCTCATTGCCATCTTCTTCCCCTTTAGAGTCTCATTGCAAGCCTACAGCATTGCTTCCCAAATGTCATGGTTGCCTAAAAAACATTTGGAATAGAGCCTTGGACTGCACAGATCTGGAAGCTGGATTTGTTCGTTTTCAGTTACTGTGACATTTTCCTCTGGTTTGTGTCTGGTGTGAAGTAGGGCATGTCTGAATAAATTTGTAGTCTATAAGTGAGAGGTCTAAGCTCCCTACAGTCAATGGACACAACTGCTTGTTTCCAAAGGGAGAGTCACAACATCTAGTCCAGGCAATGATTATAGCCTACAAGGTCTGCACAATGCAGTTCTGTGAGGTGCCAAAATCCATGCATGGGTACTTTGTGCTTCCATTCATGGCTTCATTTCTGCCAGTGAGACTCCAGAATTGAATCAACAAGTCCCTGTGCTGCAGTTCTGTAACTTCCACTTCAGAGAAGGTTTGGTTTGAGACAGTGTGAAGTCACACCTACTTGCCAGACAGCATCAACCATTCCTAAAGTTCTCGTGCAATCTTACAATATTAAGATGAAACTCACCACAGACCAATTCACTAACAGCTGATCTATATATCTGTAGAAGAGCTGAGTGCTTCTTTATATTTTTGCATCCCAAAGTCAGGAAAAAGTTGATAGTGAGCTGTAGTATTTTCTTCAAAGTCATATTTGAAGTTTTACTTTTTATTCTGTGACTGAAACTAGAATTGACACTCTTCTTGAACTGCTATTTATTTCTTCTTCTGAAAGGAGCAGATCTAACTTCATCAGTCACCTAAAGATTCACTGGAAAGGTAGAAATAATTTCTTCAAATTCAGAACTGTCTGTAAATTTTTGAGCCCAGTAGGAAAGTAAACTGAGCACGGACTTGATTACTTACCCTTGACTTCCCCATAGCATATAAACTGCTCCTGGTCAAATTCATGGAATCATAGAATAGCTTGGGTTGGAAGGGACCTTAAAGATCATCTAGTTCCAATCCCCCTCCCATGTACAGGGACACCTTTCACTAGACCATTCCAGTCCCCTAAAACATTTGAGCACACCTTCACCCATTAACTCCACACAGGCTCAGGATCTCCAAAGAATGTCACCTGTTTTTCTGTAGTGGGGCATTGACATTTGTATTTCTATTTCTGATAAAATTTTGGTCTAGTCGATATCTCATTCTTCAGGTCTAGTTCCATGAAAAAGATCTTTTTTTCTCTAACTATAACGAACTGCAGAATATGGAAGAGGAGGAATTCCCATCCATTGTGAGAGCCGCCTCTCCCAATGACAAGGTTACGGGTTTTCCTTACTCAATGAACCTGCATATGTTCACCTTTTCCTCTGGCAATACATAATGAAGAAGACCACAATTCCTGAATAGCAATTTAATGGAGTTGTGAATGCACATCAAAGAAAGAACATAATCTTCTTCCCACTTAGGCTTACAGAAAAAATGTTGTCCTTTTGAGGGTTCAGTAACTAATAGCAGAATATATTTAAATACAGTAAGTTGTTGTACGTGCTTTGGAATTCAAGGAAACCTAATAAGCAAAATCAGTCTCTTTTATGTAAACTAATCACTCATGGTTAAGTCCTCTTTGTAACATCTTCACTGCATGGTTCCACAGACAATAAATTGCTCCTTTCAGGGTAGACAATATTTCTCAACTCTCATGTACTATAAATCTTATTTTCTTCTCATTCTGTCAGTTTTATTTTAAACAATTGTACTAAAGTGTGCACTGCAATTCACATGCCATATATTACCTCCTATCAACAGTTGCTTCCTACTTTCCAGTTTTAGTTTCATATTTATGTATCTTGTCTGCTGGGAAAACAAATACTTTGAAATTTCTTCCACACTAAGAGCAGAAGAGTATTATATTGGATAATACTGTCAGTAGCACCTTGGGATTTTTGACATGATTTTTTTTGACCAACACCAGCACAATTGTTAATGATTTTGATAACTAATAACAGATCATATTTCTAAGGCCTAAGGAAATGTCTTTACACACTATTACACAGTGTTTACTTTGAAGCACTGCAATTACTGCTAAGAGCAGCCTGTTAGATACTGAATTGTTTTTATTGGTTTATGATGGACTGTTATTGTTTCTTATTTGCATTTCCCAGTTGATTTCAATTCTGCATAGTTTGATATTGACCTAAACAACATCCAGAAAATTAACTAGAATTGCAGAAAAGAACTGCCATTTAAGGACTTAGCAGACTTTAGGAATCACTAGAGAAAAAAGTAAACAACTCAACCTCATAATTGTTCAGAATTATATTTCAGAAGGCTGCAATTCCCTGTGACATACATGGAAAAATGACTAGGCCCTCAAAGCGAGGGAGCAGCCATGCTCACAGCGCAGCTATGGAAGAGAAGTCAAGAACTCACTTTTCTTAAATTAATGTTCTCTAATAAAAAAATGTTCTCTATGATGCAAAGAGACAGTACCTTAGTGGTTAATGCCTTAGGGAGGTTTCACTACTTTTGTGTATGTTGTACATGTGCTATCAGGCATAAGCAAGATCATGAAGCAGATATGTAGATAGACTTATTATCATTAAATCAGTTTGGGAAAGAATGCTCATTAATACAGCATGAATTTTATCCTGTGGTCCAAAAATTGGGCATCTCATTTGTTTATTTAAATTTCCTGCTGTCACTGGATATATATAATCACTTTAGAAAGACAGCTTAATTAATTACAGAACATGGATTCTGACAACGTTCCATCAGGTCTTTCTTCTGGTCTCCTCAATCGTGAGGGATCTGAAAGCTGTACTTCTGGGGTACTGCTTTTATACAGTTCAGGTCCCGGATATTCACGAGGTGTCTCAGTTGTTCCGACAACTTGGGATGGCATGGATATAAGCAGTTGTTTTTTTCCCCACAGCTCGCACAGTGGAATTTTGTCCACTGTACTAATTTCAAACCTTTCCATTCATTTAGGTCTGTAATTAACACTTTCCTTTCTCACAGTTTTCCACAGTGGGAATCTTTGCTCAAGTACGTTACCCACATTTGCTTTACCGGACCTGGTTCCTGTTGCCGTCTGCTCTATCACAAGTTCCTGTTGTGGTGGCTAGTTTTATGGGAATTTCCTTCTTTGACAGTGTTTTGAGGCAATTATTTGCATTCTTTAAGTCATCTCAGTGCTTCTAAAAGGACACAGGACTGAGCATAGGGGACAGGCTCAGGTCCCTTGGCCTGCTGTCAAGGTTCTTCCTAAGAAAGGTCAGGATACTTTGGGCTTTCTCTGATGCAAATACACTTTGCTGTCCCGTGCTAAGTTTGGTGTCCAACAAAACTCCAAGATGCTGCTCTGCAAAGCTGATTTCCAGTTGTTTGCTCCCCAACCTGTCCTACTGCATGGGGCTGACTTTCCCTAGGGTCATAATGTGGCATTTCCCTTTGTTGAACACCATGATGTTTCTGTGAGAACAATTCTCCAGTCTGCAGAGTTCCTTCTGAATGGCAGCACAACCTGCCGGTCTATCAACCACTCCTCTCAGTGTCATATCATATGCAAACTTTCTAGTGTACGCTCCATCCTAGGAGCATTAAAGGTCAGATCATTAAAGAATGTGCTACACATCCAGGTCATTAAAGAATGTAATAAATAGTATCAGTTCCAGCACTGACCCCTGGTGTACACCACTAGTGACTGGCCTCCAGCCAAACTGGATGCTGCTGTTCACAGCCCTTCAGGATTGGCAGTTCAGGCAGCTTTTGAGCTACTTGAGAGTCCACTTCTCTAGTCTGCACTTTTGTTTGTAGAGAACGTTGTGAGACACAGGGTTTCCCACAACACAAAATGGAAAGCAAGCAAGTGTGGGAAAACCTCCTTAAGTTAAACAACATCCACTGAGCTAGTCACAGAAGGCTATCAGCTTGAGCAAGGATTTCCTCTTCATAATTGTGCTGGTTTAAAGGTAAACCGGTGGGAGAAATTAACCCAGCTCAAGAGAGATTACATGTCAGGAGTTACAATTTACTGAAAAGATCAAAATAAACACAATGATACAGAGAAAAAAGTGGATTTAACCCACAAAAAACAGATCTGATGTTTGTTAGCCCCTGTGCTGAGAGCCACATGGTCCCCCTGAGTGCAAAGTATAAGGAAAGGAAAACGTGATGGTGAGGATGATGGTCACAGTCTTGTTGAGACTGGCAATCGCAGTCCTGTTGAGGTTCTGGTCCTCCTCTGGATCCATTAACAGTCCATCGGAAATGACATAGAGGGTGTAGAATTTTGGTTACACCCACATAGTGATGAGCTGGTCCTGGCTGCTGTAACTAGGACAGTAACTTCACATGGATTACTCACAACCACCTTCTTGTCTTTAATATGTTTGAAATCAGTTTCTAGTTTATCCTGCTCTTACTTTCATGATGCATTTTTTCTTGCATGACCCCTCTCAATGGAAAAGCTGGAAGGTCATCAGGATGTGGCTCTTGAGGTATACACAGACTACCAGCCACTCAAATACATTTTCCATGACAGTTTACATTATGTTGCCAGCTCTTTAGAATCCATCTGGATATAGAAGAGCACATAAGGTTTGGAGTGAGGATATTGAGAGATATGGGATGACCTCTGTATAAAGAACAGTGAATTTACCCAAGACTCAGCTGGAAACAGAAATAACGGAAGAGAAGGGTGTGGTAGAGAACTACACCTCATGAATGACAAAAAACCCCCAACAAAAATAGTATAGGTGTGACTTGATTGTTCGTTCTCTCTTCTAACAAGAGGGAGAGATCAATGAGTTTGTGAAAGAAGTTCAACACACATGGAAAGAGTTGGTTCTCTGTGCAAGCTGTTGTTATCTTTCTCTGTGGGTCAGGACTTCTAGGCCACAAATATTCCCATGGTCTCTTTTCTAGAGTCTTTCCTAATGCTTACCAGGGATAGAGTGAGTTTTAAAAATTTATTTTCATGCTAGGGAAAACTGCACAAGTTCATGAAGGAAAAATCCTCTGAGTGTTACAAAATATGTGGAAGTTGAATTTGGTTGAAGAAGTTTCTAAGAAGGTGAGAGACATTCTAAAAACTATAATATCCTCACTGTGGCCTTAGTCATCCCTAAGGATTGCCATTAACCAGACTTGAGAACATAACCCATTGAAGCTGTTCTTCTGTTATTACTAGTGAATCATTGAGCTCTCTGTGCCCTAGAAGTATTCCCACTTGAAATTTACTCTGCAATGTAGTGGTGAGACCCTCGGGAAGGTTTTTGCATTTGCAAACGTTATTCAGTTCTTTCTTAACTTCTCCAAAGAATGTGTCTTAAGACTCTTTATTAATAATCAGTTTGGTTCTTGGATTGCAGGATCAGTAAAAATGGATACTCTTGAAGTACTCAGAGTAGTCGGAGGTCTATTGCCAGTTCTATCTTTTTTTTTGCGTGTTTCCAAGTTCTTCCTGATATCCATACAGAACCAAAGAAGGCTGTAGTCTGCAGGGTCCGTTATCTGTGATATTTAGGAATATTCTATTTCTCATTAGAATATAATCTCCAGAGAAGAAGAAGGATTAAAGAGCTTAGGAAAATCAATAGGATGTGTGACAGGAATGTTATGGTCTATGGGAGATACATAATTTACAGACCTTAATCCTCTGTAAATATTTATTTCATTGATTTTTCTCCCACACCCTTTATAGTGTCTTTATGTATGCCTATCAGAAACCACACTTAATGGGCATTTTTACTGCAAAAATGAAATAATGACTGAAAAGTTGGATGACTGCAGGAATATTTCTTATCAAAGGTAATGTGACTATACACCCTTTCATAATTAACACCAAACATAAATAAGCTGAACTTTTTCACAGCCACATGTAATTCAAAAGTCTTTCTCGAATTATATTATTTTACTTTAGCTGTTACAAAAGCCAAATATGCTCGGTATACATATACATGATGTGAAAACATAATCATATCTTGTGTTCAGCCTCTATTATTGAAAAATAGTGTGGCTTAATTGAGATGAAATATATGTAGTTGATTGACCTCCATCTCACTTTGGTTTGTAGCTTGAAGTACTATAGAACCAGAACCAGACACATATAAAATAGGTTGCACACAATGTCTGCAAAAAATAATACCAAGATTGACACAACAAGCTCTCAGAAGTTAGGAGACTGAATAAGGTTGCTTGACCAATTAATTTTGCCTTCTTTTCTCTATTCATTCTTGTACAACAATGATATTTTTCTCCTAAAGATTCTTCCTTTGTTCAGTGCACAGGAATGAACAAGGCTCACTTGAAATATTGCAGTTCCTTTAGAGAGCATCGTGTAGCTAGACTGAAAGAAGGCAAGGGAGAAAACTAATGGGAAGCCACTATAAGGGAAGTGTTCCTTGGTTCAGCCTTTGTGTGGAAACACTAGCTATATATAGTTCAGTCATTGGTAGGTAGTGTCAGACACTTGAACAGGTTCCAAAAGATTCTGCACCTCCATGAAATACACCTGCATGCAGAAGGAAGCAAGCCATAACAAATATAACAATTTTGACTTTGACAAATGTGAGGTAGTTATAGCTTACTAGAAACAGGTGCTTCTAAAAAGAAGATCTGGCCTGTCTTAATAACTGAGTACTGTCACTCCTGCTTCACATAGTATTATATTTATTTGTATTTCTTTTCTACAGGTGCAGAAAAATCTTATAGCATCAGATAGTGAGATTCCACTGTTGTACTTTCTGTAAAAATACATTATTATCCTGAAAAAACTTATGTCTGGGCACACATAAAGAAAAATATACATAGTATGACTTTAGCTGACGAAGAAAGACATGGTCTCCACTGGATGAACTCTGCCCTGAAATGCTAGTTCTTAATGCCAGTTATTGCCCTTTTTAACTGAAAGAAGAAATAAGACCATGATCTGGGAGAGAGCTGTAAATAACGAAGGACTATGTAAGGCATCTACTGCTCTTTGTCCAAACAGGTCTCTTGAGCACAAATATGATACCTACATTTTTTGAACTGCAGCATGTGTGCAGTGACCCCAAGAAGCTGAAAAATCAGTTGTTGAGACCCATCAGAGATCCAGAACTTCTTGGCATGTAACTAGTTGGAATTGCATATTTGAGTATTTCTGAGGAAGATATAAAGCTTTTTGTCTGCTTTTTTTTTTTTTAATTATTCTTTTGTTTAAATTAATTTCACAGAAACATGCTCATTGAAAACTCATTTAAGGCAAAGGAGTAGCAACACAACTTATTTATCTTCTATGCAAATGTACACATAAAGATAACTGTATAGGTGCAGAATGCACAGACAGATTTTGAAAAGTGAGCTGAGTTGTCTTGATTTGTGGTGTCACTTTTGTGCCATCCTGAAAAGAGTTTTCTGAAAATGCTGACTGTTTTTCTTCCTCTAGTGGTTCCCTTCAAGTTGTCTCTTGATAGGTACACAGGGAATAATATGACTCAAATCATTAGTCACTCAAGAAATTATTGGTCATCACTCTTTTCTTAATTAAAACCCCCAAACTGCATTTTAGACCTTAAAGGTTTCTCTGTGTCCTCTTAGTTGCTGAATTTATGTCAAAATAATATTATCAAACATTTTCCTGACAAAACAGGATTTTGATCGATACAATGGATGTCAGATCTGCAATGTAAAGCTTAGGTAGATTTTTTTTTCCACACAGTTCTTTTTCCCCCCCATAATATAGATGTAATTTTAATGAGTTTGTGTGGGTTTTTTCTGTAAACTTTTCTGTGTTATTTACGTTCAGATTTCCCTGGAGTCAGGTTTTTTTTTAGCACTACCTATAAAGATTATTTCATTTTTGATTTATTCATGGCCACAGTGAAACCATCTCCATTATGGGAAATACACTTCTGAGGAAATAATTCACATTATAGAAATTAATGAATTCTACTATAGGGTTTAACTTCATAAATTGCTAAATCTGCAAATGGTCAGAAGTGCCAGGAAGTACAATTCTGTGCCACCTGACTGGAGATGCATTGCCACTGCTTTTTGCACATGACCATATAGTCTTGTGTTTAGTTCTCAAAGATACGCTGTATTTAAGTTCTTTTTCTGCTGCTTCATGAGTGGTTTTTGGGGAAAAAAAAAAAAACAGAGCTAAATGTAGCTGTGATAATTCCTATTATCTTTAGCTCAAGAAGTTGAAAATGTGCCTCCTGTATTGCTTGACCTTTATATAGAGAGTGTGGAGAGGATTAATTACACCAGGGAATTAACAATAGCCAATATATTGTCCAGACACCTGAACGTAGCAGTTTAAAAGCAGGTTTATCTTGAAGCTCCTTTCTTTAGATGTAAGGCAGCTCTTTGCATTCGCATTTTAATGCATTTTACATGAAACAGTCAGTCACTAGGCAAAAGAATAGTCTTAGAAAGAGGGACCAAACCATAGGATCCTTCCTTTGCTCTGGTAAATATCTCAGTGCACATGGGAAAATTAAGAGTAGGTCTACTCATATAACAATTAGATCTGAGTAAATATTACTATTTTTTTTATCATTTTGAATTGTGCCATAATAGTAAGAATAAATAATTGCATCAAATCTGACATTGACTATGCATCTTGCTTTTTTTGGTCCTATCTCCAAAATGACGAAGTAGACCAAATAAAAGCATAGTCGAAAAGAAAATGCAGGTAAAGAACAGCTTCTGCTAAAAAGGGAAAATACACTGGAAATCTTCGGTCCTGAGATTTATGAAATTAGGAATAATGTGGATAAGGTATGTTTCATCATGCACAATATTAGAAGGCATGAGTAAAATATCAGGAAGTAGGTGTTTTGTGTTTGTTTATCTACTTGAGTTTTGCTTTTGTTTCCAATTTATTTTTCACAGAGATGGAAAATAACTGAATTATGTGATCACCTGAAGAAGTTCTGAACATACCCAAAACTGGACAAAGTCTTGGAAAAAGAATAGTAGATAGTACTGGTGGTAAGCAGGAAGGAGGCTCCTACAATCACCTTGTACATGATTAATTTCTAATACAGGAGGAATTCTGGAGACACCAACATCAAGGAAGAAGAAGGAAGAGGAGGTGGTCCAGGCATCAGTGCAAAGATTCCCCTACAGCCTATGGAGAAGACTAAGCCATGGACCAGATATCCATGCTGCAGCCCATGGATGATCCCATGCCAGAGCAGGTGGATGTGCCCTCCAGGAAGTTACAGTGTGGGGACAGTCCAGGAGTACACTCCTGTGAGGAATTGTGAGGGATCCACACAGAAGGAGTCTTTTCCTGAAGAAGTGCATTCCATGGAAAGGAACTGCACTGGAACAGTTTGTGAAGAACTGCAGTCTCTCAGAAGAATCCATGTTGGAGAAGTTTGTGAAGGACTATATCCTGGAGGAGGGGAAGAGCTTGAGGAGGAAGGAGTGGCAGAGATGAAGTGTTGTGAACTGACCACAAATCCCATTCCCCATTGCCATGCATTCTCGATGAGAGGAGGTAGGGAATTTGGGAGAGATTTTGAGCCTAAGAAGAAGGGAGGGGCAGGACAAAGGTGTTTTCAGACTTGTCCTTATTTCTTATTATCGTCTCTCTTATTAATTGCCAATACATGAAATTAATTTCCTCAACCTGAGCCTGTTTTGCCCATGACAGTACCTGATAAGTGATCTCCTTGTCTTTACCTGAAGCCAAAAGGTTTTTGTTGTATTTTCTCCCTCTGTCCTGTAAGGAGAGTTAGTGATAGAGTGGCTTGGTGGGCAGCTGGCAGCCAGCTAAGGTCAACCCACCACAGTAGCAAAGGACAATATTTCAGGGAAATCCTAGGCAATTACCACAAAAAGGTCTCTGCCAGTGGTTTTAAGTTCAAGCCAATTCTGTTGAGCAAACTATTTCCAGAGTGTGGATGTTCTTTGTCTTAAAACTGCAGTGACATATGAGTGCACGTATAAGCTAATCAATTCTTAGAAGAGAAAAGCTATTAAGAAGTAGATGACTGAAATCTCTGGTATGGTCACAGTGAGATGCTGTGAGATGATTTAATTGAGTTCTAAAAAGCCTAAGTATATTACTATTGCATATTCTATTCATTTTATAATTTTGTATATTTTTCTTGATCAAATTGGTGTAATGTTGCCGATTTGACATATACTGAGAGTAGTTGTGTGTGTTATAAATGTGTTGTCCTGGAATAGCTTAGAAAATCAATAGTGATATTACATTAGCATACTACTAGCTGTTGACTCATGTCATGACAGCACAATGAAGCATATTTTTGTGTTCATTAGGGTATTCTGTTTGGAACTAACTGCTACTAAGACTGAAAGATGTGGAGGCATGTTTATTGATATAAGAAATTAAATGCAGTAACATCAGATAGAGAAGTTTCTAAATGGATGCTTGTTCAGAATAAGAACTTCCTCTTACTAGTGGCTCCCTATATTGGGCAATCCTTCAGGATGAAAGAAAGTAAAAAGAGATTCCAAGACAAGATTCATGACTCCATGTTCCAGTTTCACAGGAGTGTTTGACAGTAGCTTTCAAGTCCTTTGAGTCCAGGGAAGTGCTTCCTTTTGGCTGTCGTTCCAGTAAGTCTAATGTTCCCTTCCAGCCATCTGAATACTGATTCTAGCAAAATATGATGGGGAGCTAAAAAAGTACATTAAACAAAGGTCTTGACCTTACAGTTTTTATTACCAGACCAAGTTCCTTACAACTCAGGCACTGCAGTACTGAGCACCTTAATGCCTGTAGCTCTTTGATGGATATTGACCTGCAAGCCTTGTCTAGGTCTTAACAAAGCCAAGGTAAAGATGCTCCCTGATGTCTGGGAGAACTGTTTTCACCTGAACCAGAATACTACTGAAGACATTAAAAAATACAGTCAGATGCAATAAACCGTGCATTTTTACAGAGACTTCCAGTGCCTTTCTGATTTCTCTTCTGCATTTTCCTGATTTCTCCTCTGCATACAGTAGAGAATTTATTTTAGTGAACTAATACAAGCTTAAATTAAATGCTTCTTTAACTTAAGATATTGAATCTGGTTCTCATTCTCCGTTATTACCATCAAGGCAATTTCCCTACCAAATTCAGTCCTTTAAAAAAACCCCACCAAGTGTATTATTATTGGTGCCTGTGGTTTTACATTGTGCCAAATTGTCTTATTTATGCTATTTAAAATGAAGTTGGGTGCAGTTGTCTTATGGCAAATGCCACCAACATATAGCATCGTATAAGTTTTAAGGATGCGATCAAATTGTACTCAGCATGAGTAACATATTAAAAATTATTGCTTATTACAGTCAGTACCATTCAGAGAAATACCAGATCAAAGTATATTCTGGCCTGCAATTTAGACATTGTAATACATGTTTAGAATGATTCAGATAAAGTCTATATTAGCATAAGAATTATAAGGTGGCAACATTCTGCTTTTGGAAAAAAATGATGTTCTCTGTTAATTAGTGATATTACATATGTGCCTATTCACTTTTATGTATGATTGATTTTGGAAGATCAGAGCAAGATTAAGAAATATCTTGTAAAAATGTGGTGGCGTTACAGTAATGTTTTTTCTTTTTTTTTATTTCTTTCTTTTTGGGAATGATTTATTGTCTCTGAAGTGCTAATTTTATAAGGAAGTTGGCTCTTTCAATCTTTTCTACAATATTCTGAAAGTCCTGAGTATTTCAAAGCCACAAGTGTATGACTTTCTGTAGACAAATGTGGGCACACTTGTTTCATAAGGGAGACACAAAGAAGAAAATATATGTATGTGTACAAATGAAAGGAGCTTTGCTTTCAGAGTCTGCGTTCTTTTTGTTATTATTGTCCACCATGTACTACTGCTTCCCAAGGGCGGGAGCAGAAAATATACACTAAATCTGGATTTCTCAATTTTCGGTTGCTGATCCTTTGGGCCAGTTTTCCAAAAATCCACATCCATAGATCATGTTTTGTGATTGCTGACTTTCCAAAGCCACTGCAAATTTGATCTTTTGTGTTTTAGTTGTGCCACAAAACTCTGGATAGATATCTGTAAAAAACAAATGAGGGCTTTACATCCATTTTAGCACCTACATATAGTTCTGACTATAAGAGTTGTTCTGACTGACACGTAGTTGTTCTGTTTCAACTTCCATTTTCATCATGGTTAACATTTTGAATTTGTATTTATACAAAGCATTCTTGTGTAAAGGGTCTTAAATCTCATTTTGTGAATGATATTCAAAAATATTTTCAATTTAAAGTTGCGACTGGGTAGACTAATGAAGATGCTAAGGGCATTTCCAAAATAATTAAACTGATCAGGCAAGTCTTTTTACAAGAGGATTTTACAGGAGAATTTTGTGTTACTGGAAAAGAAAACAAGAAAACATCACCCAACCTGCTCCACCCCTGCCAAAAATCCCAAGATGGATTCATGCCTGTAGCCTTTAGAAGCAAAAGAAAGAATCTTATACAATTTTTGCATGAAACTTTTGAGGTATAACCTATTTTTAAAGCTTTCAAATTATATAGAATCCTTTATGGCTCATGACAAGCTTGGGTTTTGTTTGGTTTTTTTGAATAGTTAATTCTACTGATTGTTTAAAAGTCACATCTTCTTTGTAGTCTTGAGATTTTCTACCTTTGAGCCTCTAGATTCATTTGGACCTTTTATCTTCTAGATTAAAGAGGTATTTGCAATCAAACAGAGCTCTCCTGCATGACAGATACAGGCTGTAAACAGGCCATCTCTTACTCACTTCTTTGAGAACTTTTATCTTTCACTATAGACTTCTAGGCCATGAAAATTTCCCTCCATTCTTTTTTTCTATCCTCTCTTTCCAGAGTCTTTTCAATTAGCAATATTCAGTCCTCTTGGGATTCTGACCCTCCTATATACATGAAAAACCCATTCTTTCAGTCTTGCTTTTCTCTCTAAGTTCTCAGTGGTGTTGTTTTTCCTCTTAGCTGGCTATATTCAAATTTTCTCAGACACGTTGTATTTATTGCCCACAGTAACTTTCAGAAAGAGAGCTTCCTTGCATAATTTTATTATTCCATGGATAAGTCATAGACTATGAAAATTTATTAGTAATAAAATATAGTTTCAGTTTATAACGTAAATAAAATTTCAAAGACAGTTACTTTTTTGATTCTGAAAATTAATTTGTCAATTTAAGTATTTAATTTATTACTTGGTACTTTTATAATATAGCCATGTACTGTACATTCCAGTGATATTTTATTTTAGAATTAATTGCTTAGATGCTATTATGGTGAGCACAATAACTGAAGTGACTGTTTTTTAAATAACTAGGTAGTGCATTTATCAAACTAATATTTCAGAGAGTTTAAAACTAGAGTAAAGAGGTCACTGAATATTTTTATATGTAATTTCTAGGCCTGTTTCTAGGGCCATAACTCAAAAAACTACTTATGAAGAATTCTGAATAATAAGAACTGTTGTAGATCCTTGCTCAAGTTCTAAGAAACTCAGATTCAATCCCGTCTTTATCAAGAGATATTTAAACATCTCACTTTTCAGAACATTGGTATTGTCCTGTTCCGATTTTCTGTTCCTCCTCTTTGAGACATTTTCAGTTTTGGTGGAAAAAAATATCAGAGTCACTACTGTACAGATCTTACCTTGACTTTGATATGTTTAAAATGCAGATTTGGTTTAAAATCCACTCTGATTTTAATTTTCTGTATCAACAGTGTAAACCCAAGAGAAGATTCTGTACATGTAGATAATTTATGAGTTTTAAAAAAGATGGTTTTTAATTTAAAAATTATCTTAAAAACCCATTTAGGGTATGTTTGAGGCATAAGGGAACTAGACTTAACACAGGTAAAGCTGTACAATTTATTTACAGCTTTAAATAAATTAAAAAATTAATTTGGTTGAGGACTGTCACTCCTGTAACTCTTGGGGATGGGCCTGTGCAGGGCTAAGGGTTGGACTCAATCCTTGTGGGCCCCTTCCAACTCAGCATATCCTGTGATTCTAACTCAAAATGTTAACTTCAACTGTACTGACATTAAAACTCACAGCAAATCTTCCATTCAGGGTCAGCACAGATCAACACTGTATGTACAGCTCTATGGACTGTGTGGACAGAAATAAAGTACTTGGTCTGCTCTCCTCTATAACTACAGTTGCAGCATTTATTTTTCTTTAATTCTCTATGGAGACCAAAGATTTTTATCTTATTACGTTTATAAAATCATCCATAGTTTTGATCAGAAAAGACAGTCTTATGTAGATGACACCATAGGTCCTGAAAGTTCATTCTAATGACTGATTACTCTTATGCTTAAATTAGAAAAAAAACACACATCTTTATATTTAAGCAGTTTCTTCCTTGAGCTATTTGCCTTTGTTAAGAATTCCTAAGGGATTTAAGTAACCTATGGTCTACGGTGGCTTTCTCCCATAAGTACACCAACCTCACAATTAAAACCCTTGTTTTTAAATAAACAAAAAAAATTGTCACTTGCATTATGAATTTGTACTGAAACAGGTAGCATTCGGAGTTTATTGTTCTAAAAGGGGAAGTAATTTTTTAGACTTATGTAGGAGATTGTGGTAAAATTATGAGAATGGGTCATTCCATTGTAGGACAGAAGCCAGGTACCAGCAGCTGAGGAAGAAAGAGGCTACACAGTCTACATGTACTTCATCATTAGAAGTCTGATTCATTGGCTGTGTAAAGAAGGTGCTTGCTTTGGAATGCTCATTTATTTCTTTGAGGCATTCATGCTTAGTCCAAAATACATAAATACAGCTAAGAATAGGACAACTGTCTTTGGCATTTCCATCTATAAAATATTTACAAAGTATGCCTATAAATAGAGTATATAAATTTAAACCCATATTTTTTACTTCCTCCATGGCTGTTTGCAAAAATAAGATGTTATTTAATGAGAAAACTAGCATACAATATTATTAGTTTTGGTTTACTGTTTGTTTGTTTGTTTGTTTGTTTTTTTAAAAAGCAGACCTAACGCTGGATTTTATGAAGAACCTGTTCCTATCAGTATGGGATTCATAGATCCTAACTTTTAGAAGAATCCTTTCTAAAAAGGTACAGTACAATAATTTTTGCATAAAAATAAGCAGTACAAGCCAATATCAGCAAGAGTGAAGGACTTCTGAGTATGTACATATATAAAGTGCTAAATGCTTAGAGAAACATGAAGACAAACAGTCTGGATTCATCTTCACTTACACAGTGCTTAGAAGGGATTTTCAGTCTTAGAATTTTGACCTTATTCCAAATTCAGAACTTGATATTCTACTCTGAGCAACCACAGTATTTCCTGGGTCTTTAAATTTCTTACAGTCAGAAAATGAAAATGTGAAGTTGGTACACCACTGAGGATAGTGATATCTATTTATAGATAAACAACAAAAACTGATTCTCTCAAAAGGAAAACCTTAAACATATGGAATTTTGTGAGGTTCAAATCATTAGTTCATTGAACTTAGTTTCACTTTTCTGGAGTTGTTTGAGGGGAAAGGAAAGCAAAATGTTTATTGACAAAGACATTTTGAAGAGCAAACAAGCCACTAAGTGTGAGAAAAATTCAGAACATGGAATTAATTTGCTTTTTCTGTTTGCCAGAACTTTGTGTCCTGCAGAAAACATTTAGGCTTTGGAGAGTAACACATTTTAGTCAATAAAGCAATACATCACTGAGTGAAGAACAAGATTTATTTTAAAAAGAGCTTTGTACTGTGTTTCTTAGCCAGGGTATTTAATTTGTCAACAAACCTAATTAGTGGACAAAGCTAATGCTGGAAATCATGGTAACACACTAATTTAGGACATCTATGTCTTTGATGTATAATGCATCTCCTTGAGACAAAATTCACTGAGACACTCCATGTTGAAATACTGGAGTGCTGAGCTTTTGAGCTCAAGGAAATGCATCAGATCTCCTTGGTTCAAGTTGTAAGTACAGCCCTGAATAAGACATGAACAGTGCATAGCTAGAAAATTAGGTGTCCTCGCTAGAGAAAGTAGGTATGAGAATGTACCCATGGATATGGGTTCTCTGTGGAAAAAACACCGACGTAAGAATAGATTCTTAGTTGTCCCTCTGTCACCTGAAAAACACGGAAAGCTTGCTGCATTGTTTTGGAAGTGCTGGTATAGAGGGAAGAAGGTAGATAGAAAATTAAATCCATATCTAGTCCCAAATGGACTCATGCTGTGCAGAAGACTGTTAAAATGGAAGAAAAGAAAATCCTCCAATGCCAATGAGAAAATAAAAATTCTGGGATTATGACATTTTATTGTAGTTCTGTGAAGTATGTCACCTATTTATATCAAGCCTTGAAAGATTTCCATTTGGTGTTGCAAGTTTCCATTTCTTCTGTTTTTCCTCTGCTCCTAGTTATGTTTTTACAAATAAATTGGTTTTGGCCATTAACCTGTTTTTATTTCTGTATATGATGTTACAGTCTATCCTTGAATTGCTTTTCTCTCTCGCTTATTGTTTTCAGGCAGAGTTAAGATAAACTTGAAAATAAGAATTTATTTTTTTTCTCCAGAAGTGGAGAAAATAAAGTTTATCTTCTAAAGTTCAAGTGTTTAAAATGTTCTTATGGAATATATGGAGACTCTAAATGGTTATCTTTAAACGTAATTTGTGAATCTACCAGTGTACTTATGTGGAGCACAGAACTACCTTTATACTGGTACTGGTGGAGTGAGTACGTGTTTTCTTGAGTTTTGCCCATTTGCACTTTTGTCCACTAGTGACTGCTTTTAGTAACAGAACATTTGTTTGGTCTTTGTTCTTTGACATGTCCATTCAATAACACCTCGAATAGATTAACTGATGAACATGAATAATAAATATTTTGCTCCAGTTGTTTTATTCTGAAGAAATCTAACTCTACCAGTTGTATTCTGCTCTCATCTATTAAAACATTCATTATACATTGTAAAGAAGTTAATATTTAAGCTTTTAAAAGTACAATTATTCGTTAGACTGTTTTAAATAAATATTATCCTGGGTACTCCTTTTCTATGGTATAACACTTTCAGCCTACATCCAAAAAGTTTTCTTTTATTTCTACAGAACTACATCAACAGTTTGAAGTCAGGTCAGTTCAATCTGCTAAGGTGTGAACAACTCCTTATTTGAACAGTGTGATGCTCACGTAATTTCTTTCTTGTTACTAATTTAATACCTATGTTAACAGTAAGGGAAGTTGAGACTTTGAAGAGAAAGGATAAGGGTCTGGCTAAAGCTGAGCTTAAGGAAGCAAAAAAGTGTTTACTTAAGTATTTGTCTAATTACTTATGGTTTGTTTTTTTCTTTTTTTTTTTTCCTCAATACCCAGATCAATAATTAAATATTTTTGCTAAAATAATTAAGTGCAAACACCGTGAGCTAAGACTGTTTTACTCACAACAGTCACGTAAACACAATGGCTTTATCTAGCTATATTCATATCTAAAGAAATTACTATTCCATTATACCTTATTGGTGTATTAGAAAATAAACTAATTACAGTTCACAGAATGACACGTAAGAATGGATGTCATTTCACCATTCTGAGATGCATGGGAAAAGTGCCTCTGTAATGAGGACAGGAAGGTTGCATGGTGAGTGCCCTGCTAGAAGTTACACATTATACTACACATGAATTTATAATGTCAGAGGTGCTATGGACCATTAGTCACCATCCTTCACGATAAATCTGCCCTGGAAGCTAAATCCTAGTACTTTGCTACCTGTTCTGACGGCAGTCACAATGTTCAGGTGATTTTATGTCTTTGGTCCACATGCTTTCTCACTTTTTCTCCCAGCCCTTCTGCAAGGTAGAAAATGACTACTTTTTCCTTCTATGATGTGCACCACTGCAATAGGCTAGGCTGCTTTAGTTCTAGAGTGCAAATGAGCTACTAGAATCCCAGCCTCTGTTCTTCTCTGTTTATTCAAACATCTGTCACTGGTATATCTAGGCAAACAAATATGTATAATTCTGCCTTTGAGCAGGCTTAGTCAGTCACCGAATTCCCTGGATACACTCAGCTCTGCTCTAGGGTTATGTGTATTTCATACAAGCCCTTATTCACTTGTATATACTTTATCAGCATTGATTTCTTGATTTGCATCCACTTTAAATGACATTTGGTGTAAATAGCAATAAAATAAAAAAACATCAATACTGAAGATTTTTTACAAGTGCAGCCAGACTTTCATTTGGAAATCTTCTGTGGGTTGTGTTTCCACTCGAGATATCCAGTGACCTCTGCTGTCAGCTGCACTGGAAACATTTTGAGAATGATTTGTCCTGCTTGAGCTCAGTGTTGGTCTTCCTGTTTGTACTGCTTTCCTTCATTTGCAGCAAATGTGAGCCATGTGACATAGGACAAGTCAACTAGGCTGAAGTGACTATGTCAAACCCTATGGAACCTTTGGAACTCTTATGACAGTGCATTACTTACGTGTATATGGATATAATGCATTCCTCCCCAGCAGAACAGAGGTGATAGATAACATGAATCATGTGTCCTGAGTGTCTGCATCATATGCTGTATCTCACATATTTCTCTGTATCACATATAGAATTAGGTGTTCAGAGAATCACAGAATATTCAGCTGGAAAGGACCCAAAAGGATCACAGATTCCAACTCCTGATCCTGCACAGAACTACCCCAAAAATTACACCACGTGCCTGACACTATCGTCCAAATGCTTCTTGAACTCTGCTAGGCTTGGTGCCGTGACCACTTCCCTGGGGAGCCTGTTCCAGTGCCCAACCATCCTCTGGGTGAAGAACCATTTCCTAATATCCAACCTAACCCTCTCCTGACTGTTTCATGACATTCCCACAGGTCCTGTCACCACCACAGAGAAGAGATCAGTGCCTGTCCCTCCATTTCTCCTCATGGGGATGTTGAAGACCACAATGAGGTATCCCCTCAGTTTCCTCTTCTCCAGGCTGTACTAGCTAAGTGTCCTCAGTTATTCTTTATAAGGTTACCCCTCCAGACCCTTTACCATCTCGGTATCCTGAAGTTTGCCTGATTTTGTAACTGCATGAAGGTACCACTGATGATGACACTGTGATGTTTTTGTAATTTCTACTGTTTTGACATTTTTATCACAAGAAGGAAAATGTCAATTATCACTTTCCAGACATTGCTATGTTTTAACTTTATAATTAGAGATATTTTCACTTTGGCATATTTTGCTGAAATTCCTGATTTTATTAGAATATTTAGGCAGTTTAGTAAATCCAGTAAAATCTGTGTTAAGAAATCTTATTATCTGTTCAGCTAAACAGATTTTGTTCAGCAGCTCTACTGGACAGCAGAAAATACACTCATATGTGGGGGAGACAGCAATCTTCTGCAAAGTATGATGATCTGTTTGTACTCCACTCCCTGTAATGAATTGATTGCAGAAACTAATCAGATGCAGATCTGCATCATTTTGCTGTGATTCACTGCTGGTTCCAGAGATCTTCAAAACCACTATGTGATGACCAAATATCAGCAGGGGAATCATTTCTTTGATGTTCAGATTAATTGTCTGTTAATTGCTGCTAATTGTCTGAGTTTGCGTACCATTGTGCTTCTAGGAAATCCAAGACATATTTCCTGTGATCATGCCTCTCTATCTTGGATCTGATGCCATGTTTTTACCACCTTTTATTGCACTACTAAGATCACTGGGTACATCTTGTTCAAGCCCAGTGATATTTCACATCCTTGTATGTTGTATTAAAACTCCTGGCTCTTCCTAAGACAAGTGGCTCTGTGAAGTGTCTGCCAGTGAGTTACAGAAGAAGGCATCTCTCCTTTGCTATTTCCACTTCAGGTTGTCAGTACCCATGTTGCACAACAGACATATTTTCTGGCTAGTTCCCTCTCCTCTAGAATTAAGTTTATGAGCACTTTTTAAGCCAACCAAGTGGAGTTAAAACAATTCAGAGATGAAATGTATTTGTAGATTGGTTCTGAGCTTATTATGAAATCTGATTAATAATTTCAACTATTTTTCAGCTTCCTGAATATTTCAGTTTCACAGAATAGCTATGAGAACACTAGAAATATTCTTCTGGTTTGTCTACATTAATAAAATAATCCGGCTCGAATTAATTTAAGCAAACTTATTGAGACTCTTTTTTGGTAAACACATAGTTTAGCATAATCTGAACCAAACCGTCTGTGTGACTGACAGTGACTGTGACAAGTTTAGAAATCAGAAGACAATCTCCAAAGCATCCTGTTCTGGTGATTTGATTGCAAAGTTAAAAGATTTAGCTACAAAGATCTAGTCCAAGTTGTTCCTGTGTTATTTATCTGTATAGATGTAGCTGTAGAAATGCAGGAAGTTGCCCAGCTGATGGCAGGAAATGATGCAAGAGTCTTCCACAGTTCACAGAGTAGATGATATTGTAGTCTGTGAAATATAGTAAGAAATATAAATGTGCAATTATATATATAAAATATTTCTAATACACATGAGATTTAGTTTTTCTTTTTGATTTATACTGTACTTGCTATACTAACAGGTATTATGATGAGTAAAGAGATTCAGAAATGTTCAATAACAAATGGTAATTGCAGTAGGGTTTTTTGTGTTCTAAAATTAATACTCCATGAAAATGTTGGCTAAATTCTTGAACAGCTGGGCTATCATAATTACTTAATTTTGAAGAAATAAACATTAGTTAGAAATCTTTTTAATAATATGGACACAAATAAAATATTTCCCAACCACACAGCTTGGAAAGTTTTTTTTATGGTCAGACTCACATCAAGCTGGAAAAACAGAGCCCACCATTTTTAATGGTGTTTAAGAAATAGAGGCAATTAATTTTTAAAATTGTTGAATACTAATCAATTGACAAGAAAATAAATAGTTTTTCAGGTTATTTCATTGAGTAGAAAATCTTAAAAGCTGCTCAGTGGCAGAACAGTTTTAGAAATCATTAGTGTTAATAATTTTTAAGAAATGTGTTATTATTTTATTGTGGATGCAAAGAAGAAATAATTCTTTTTTTTTTTTTTCTGCTTCTTCCTGTTTAGTTATGCAACAGTTCTAAGACATTATTCACTGAACTGCACAGCTCTAATTGAATGATCCACCTATCAGTTACCTGTACTCTGCATGGTGTATTGTGGGTATTACTACAACAGAAAGAAACAGTAAAATGGGATATAGTAATAGTTTGCTAGGTCTGAGACGATGTGCTGAGGAAGCCTTCAGAAATTTATTATAATTTCTTAAGGGAAGCTTAGGTGCCGAAGTAGAAAGTATAAGGAATACACGGTGGAACATGTTTAAGTATTAAAATAGCATTAATATTTATTAATGAAGTCCTGGAGAATATAAGGAGGGAAAATAGCAGAGGTACTTCTGTAGACTTCATATTTTTATGAATCTCATTATCATAGTGTCCAAAGACCTCACAATCATTATGCATTTATTCTAATGTATATTTAAGATTAGACTTAACAAATCTTAAGGGATGGTAATTGAGCTCTAAAGAAATGAAGATCAAGAGATTTAAACATTCCTAGCTGCCAGTGTCTGAAGGTGAGCAATGAGCTCAATAAATCCTACAGCAAGATGACAGATGGAGTTCTCTCTCCTACATTCAGTTGGTGACCCAGTTCTTTGGACAAACACTTTCTCTTTTGAACACTATCTAATCTTAGCATCAGCCCAGTGAGGAAGTAAAAGTATCTGTATGTAATTTTTCTGCTTCTTAGAAGAGTTGGTAGTGACTTAGAGCCAAGGCAGTTCTACTTTGAATGCAGAGCAAGCAAGGGCACTTCCCTTTCTTCCTCTAATGCATCCTAGATGTTATATAGCTTTCTGTAATTAATATACAATTTCTATTCTATTTTTTTTTATTATTTTCCTGCATTTAAAAGAAGCACTTAGCTTATGGTGGAATTTTCATATTCATAGAATATAAAGTTTCCTGGAGCAGTGACAGCTTGGAACCTCAGGTCTCTTGGATTTTGTTAACCATTCCGTTGCATGGAATGTTAGTTGTGACATTAGCCACCATTTTGAGTATTCAGAGAGATGGTGAATTCCCAGTGGAAAACTCAAGCAGTTTCATTTTCTTCAGCCTGAGACAAATCCAATTGAAATTTCCCCAAAGCCTTTGATCCAAACACTTTCAGAAACATGTTTTCCTTGAGAAAATTTAGGAAATTATCAAAAAATTTTTTTTTCTTCCTGCTTTTGAATTATAACTGTATTTCAAAAGGATGGAAATATACTGAGGAAGTCAATGAATTCAAAAGCAGTGAATGTATCAAGCAGTTTCAAATAAGCATGCTGATTTTCCTTATAAATACCCTCAATTATGCTTAAAGAGTAAAAGAAATGTATAGCAAGATAGGGTCTAATTCAATTCAACACAGCTGTACAAAACATTTCTATATCAATTATTTAAACTAGATTAAGTAGGGCTGGGAAAATTTTCTAGTGAAAGAGTTTCCGTTGTAAAGGCTGATGCAACAAAAGCTAAACATTTTCTCAGAGCATTAATTTCGCAAAATATCTAGTGAAATATTACTCAAGAACATCTAAAGATATAGGGAATTAAACCTCTAGCTGACTGATGCAACTAACTGATAAGGAAGTAAACTTGGTCCTTGTCTCTGCTCAGGACAGAAGAACCTTCACCCTTTCCCCAGAATGACCCTACATAACAGATAAAATGGTCTGGGATAAAGAAAGAGGAGCATCTAAGTAACAGACAAGACACAGGAAAAGTCAACCATGCAATTCAATTCAAACCCCCACCTCCATTAGAACTACTGTCACCAGAAAGGGACGTAAATTATTATTAGTAATTGGATTCCTTATTGAGAGACAATAAAGCACTTATTTGATATACAAACAATTTCTTTAGAGAAGTTTGCTGCCTACTAGGAGTTGCCATTCACAATTACACCGAAGGCTGCCAAATGGTGGAACCTACAGATTATCACCTGCTCCTACTGTTCCACATAGGTTCTAGTGATACTGTGATAAAGCAATTTAGAGCAATCAAAAGAGATCATATATGTCCCTCAGAGAATTCCTAGAAGGATGTGGAGCACAGGTGGTTCTCTATCCTCCCAGTCAGAGGAGAGGGTTTGGAAAGGAGGGGATGAATTAAACAGGTCAATACCTGGCTTCATAGCTGGTCCCATATCCAAGGATTTACTTTTGAGAAGCCACATCTGTTGAGAGCTGAAGGGATTCGCCTGCAGTGTGGAGTGAAAGGGTCTTCAGCAAAAAGCTGATCAGACTTTTAAGGAGACTTTTAAACTAGATTTAGCATGGGAAGAGGATGAACCTTTGAACAACAGAGTAGAACTAGGGGGTGATGATGTGTTAGGAAGAAGCAGGGAACTACCTGTGTAAAGCCTCAAAATAATTAGGGTGTATTCCTCTAAAAAGGTGACATGGCTGATTGCCTGGTTGAAGTGCCTCTCTGCCAATGCACACAGCACGGGGAAAAAACAGGAGGAGATGGAAGCCATTGTGCAGCTAAAAATCTGTGATCTAATCACTATCACTGAGATGTGGTGGGACAAATCACATTACTGGAGCGGCTATAAACTATTTCAAAGGGACAAGCAAGAAAGGCAGAGATGGGGGCAGGTGGGTTGTCCTCTGTGTAAAATATATAATTGACTGCACAGAACTGTATTTGAGAAACAGTGATGAATACATTAGGACTTATAGGCAAAAATTAGGTGCCAATCTAGCAAAAGAAACTTTGGGGTTGGTGTTTACATCTGGCCAGCTGATCAATGTTAGGCTGTTGTCAGAGCATTCTTACTTCAGCTACAGAAAGCATTATGTTTGTAGTCTCTGATCCTGTGCCACCCTGACATGTCCTGGAAAGGCAACACAGCAAGCTGTAAGCAGTCCAGGAGACTCTTGTAGCGCATCAAGGATAATTTCTTAATCCAAGCCTGACTAGAGGAGAATCATTAGTAGACCTATTGCTTACCAACATGGATGAACTAATTAGAAACATAAAGATTGGTGGTAGCCTGGGCTGATCATGTCCTGATGGTGGTCATGTCCTGATGGAATTCAGTCTTGAGAGATGTGGAAGAGGTGAAGAACAGAGCAGGATCCTGGCTTTTAGGATAGCACACTTTTGGTTTAAAGAATTAGTGGACAGGACCCTCTGGGATAAAGAAGCTGAACAGATCTAATAACTCTTTGAGAATATGTTTCTTAGAATGCAAGAGCATGTAACTTCCATTTATAAAGAATCAGGCAAGGAAGGCAGGAGGCCAGCTGGTCCAGTAAGAACATCCTCATCGAAGTAAAGTGTCAGAAAATGGAAAGGCTAAGAAATGCACTGGGAGTAGCATAGGGATGCTACCTGTATATGAAGGGATGGGATCAGGAAAGCTGAAGCACTGTTGGAGCTGTCTTTGAGAAGGGATGAGAAAAATAATATAAGAACTTCTACAGGTACATTGGACAGAGAGGAAAGATTAAAGAAAATGTACTCCACCTGATAAATCAGACAGGATAACTGGGGATAACCAAAATGAAGAAGGCTGCAGTATTCAATAAAAATTTTTGCCTCAGTTTTCAAAGCTAATTTCTCCTCCCACATCTCTCAAGTCTCTGAAACTCAAGACAGGGACCTGGAGAATAATGTCCTTCACATTTCAGGAGATTAAGTTTAAGACCACCTGAGAAACCTGAACAAAAAAACAAGTTATGAGATGTAATGAGAGGCAACCCAGGTTCCTGAGGGAATTGGTAGATGTTGTTGCCAAGTCACTCTCCATCATATTTCAAAAGTCATGACAGTCAGACAAATTCCCCATAGAGAGAAAAAAGGGAAACATCATGCCTGTTTTCTACAAGGATAAAAAGAAGGACCTTAGAGTTACCGACCAGTGAGCTTCACTTCCATGCCCGGTAAGATCACAGATTCTCCTGCAAAATATGTCAAGGTATATGGAAGACCAGGAGGTGATTTGAGACAGCCAGAGTGGCTTCACCAAAGGCAAATCATGCCTGACTCATTTAGTAGCCTTCTATAGCGTAGCAACTCTGTCAGTGGACAAGGGAAGAGCTACAAATGTCACCTACCTTGCATTACTGTAAGGTTTTTGGCATGGTCTCCCACAACTTTCTGTTCACTAAATTGGAAAAGTATGTGTTTGATGGATAGACTGTTAAGGAATTTGCTAGAAGGCTGCATCCTAATAGTTGCAATCAATGACTCAATGCCCAAGTGGAATCCAGTAAAGAGTGGAGTTCCTCAAGGATCTGTACTGAAACCAATATTGTTCAATATCATCATCAATAACATAGATGGGTGGCATTGAGTGCACTCACAGCATAGACCCACTCCTCAAGCCTGTCAAGAACTCTCTGGATGGTGTCCCTTCCTTCTGGTGTT
The DNA here is from genome assembly GCA_035583185.1 of Anabacerthia variegaticeps. Lineage (NCBI taxonomy): Eukaryota > Metazoa > Chordata > Aves > Passeriformes > Furnariidae > Anabacerthia > Anabacerthia variegaticeps. Next base: position 32,293,280 of record JAWWEW010000001.1, on the reverse strand, counting down.
ATCCACAGCATGACTCATCTTGCTGTCACCTTCAAACCTGGTGTGGGTACTCTAATGCCAGATGGAACCACTGAGTATGGAACCTGTTGTGCTGCAGGACCAGGGTTATTTGTTGGAAACCAGGACACAGCTGAGTGCAGAGGCTGCCTTATTTATTTTTTTTAATTATTTCTTCACATATTTGTTTTAAATTCCTTGAACCTGTGCTTTAGCATCTCCCACTGACCAGAGTAAAAATCAGAATTCTGGATTATGTTTGTCTTGGGTGTGTTTTACTTTGCAATCTTATATGATTAGATTCTTTGTGACACTTTCTAGCCTAAACCAAGAGAGAACAGTGTCAAATAACTAATCAAGTTCTCCTTATTTGATTAAAAGATGTTTTTTCTTTTGACCTTGTGAATTGGAAAGATAATTATTCTTAAATTATCCATTAATCCCTCAAGGACAGGATTCTTTCACCTTCTTGTTTCACTGGAATATGTTTAATATCAACAGTACAGTCTGGAATCCCTAAAAGTTGCTCTGCAAAGTCAGACTAAACCCATTTAATCTCTTTCATCAGTTCTGGTGTCCTCAAGTTTCCTTTGAGGAAGAAAGAAGGGGAGAATTAGAAGAGAAAATTATCTTCAGGTTTATTTCCACATATTCAATTTCTGCTATGAAATGGGGTGGGTATTTTTAGTCCTCTGAAAGTGTCAATAATATGTGTGAAAATATAAACCCTGAAAAAGCTTGTTATGCAAGCATTTCCTACTAATGTAGACAAGACCTTCTTAGTGCAAAAAACATTTTATAGGGTTTTCTGCTGCTTAAAAATGTTTTCAAATTTAAGTCCCAGACCACCACAGTAAAATACTCAAACAGGTGGCCATCTTCTAATGTTCTGATTGTGATAGTGGAAATATTAGTGAGTTCACATTTATACCCAGACTTTCCTCAAGTCCTTAATTTATTGCATGCTGATTTTTCCCCTTAAAGTATAATCTTCTCTCCTTTTTATACTGCTCAAAAGAAAAAAAAAAAAAACAAACAAAACCCCCCAGTTTTTATAAATGAATTTTTTTCCTTTTTCTGATACTTAGAATCTAAAAGGGCAGAAAGTCTCAAAAATGAAAGTTTAAAAACTATTTTCAAACTCAAAAGTGGATTAAAGTTTTGCTCTTACTATTACTGTGAATTGTTGATTTACCAATGCCTTTCAGGGCATAATAGAGTTACATTCCAAAACTCCATTTTTAAACACAAATAAATCACTTGTAAATGGAAGGTCATAAAGATTGTGGTGTGTTTGTTATGTTCATTTGATAGCTTGTTTAGATGGAAACAATGCTGACTCTTTGACATAAATTTTACTGGAGATTTTTCTATTTTTTAGCACAGTGGTTTATTGATTTAGTAGTTTTAATCCAAAAGCATGTAATTTGATGAAGCCCCATTGTTTCTGAGTATTTGTAAATCTGCTAATAAAAAGTACATACCATAGATCACAGGATTTTTTCCTAGGACTTTTTAAAGAATTTTGAAATCCGTAATTTTGAAAGAAATCACTGAAATAATGAAAATATTCTTGCATTGCTATGTAGTTGAATCATTTGTGCATTTCAGGTTAACAGAGGAATCCAATCAATCTGCTTATGAGAAGGACTGAGTCTTCATAGGTCCTCTATTCACCCTTAATTACAAGGTCTGAAAAGTGTATTTAAAAATTACCCTTAATTATGTGGTGCCAGCTCAACTGTAGAACTTAGATTAATCTCACCATAGGTGCATGAATACATGTATGAGAAAAGCAGTATCAGCCTCCATGATTTATAGTATTCAATAAACCTAAGAGAATGAACATAATTCTGCAATGCCATAGTTAGTGTTTAAACCTCAATCTAGTTCTTTCTTTAACTGAGATTTCTATATTTAGTGCTAAAGAGTCACTAGCTAAGGAAATATTGATGAAATGTTGACCTCCTGTATGATATGGAGCTAGGCAGTTAGCTGCTTGAGAGGCAGGGTCAAACTCCTCAGTGAAAGAAAAGAACTGGGTTTTGCACTTCGTAAAGGCTTGCTCTAAATAATGAAATAGAGCATAAAGGGCAGTTTGAAATTAATTAATGAAATCTTTCTCTTTTTGCCCAAGCCAAAGGGTTTAGATATTGCATATAGTGAAGGGATTAGGATGGTTAGTCCTAGATAATGCATCTCCCAGATTGGCTTTGTATTTGAGGTAAATCCTTTTATAACAAAAGTTTAATTGGTTCCTTAGTCTATGACTGACTCCTGCATGTCCTGTTCTATGATGGAATAATCTCTTTACTCTTATTAGGGAAAAGTTCTGCCCCACAATTCATGCATTTGCATTCTACTCCAGGAGTCAGCACTGAAAATTTAGGGCCTGAGATTATCAGTCTCTTTTTCATTCTATCCATTCACTTCTGAAAAAAAACAAAACAACCTCCCCTTGAATGTCCCAGACTGCTAGAGATCAAAGGTTACTATAAACACTATAGTATCTGATTTACAAGCAATCTGTGATATGTTTAGACCTGCGAAGTAACTGTTATAGTTCATAGTGATTTATTTATGCTTGATTTATATTTCATTAATTAAATTCCTTAAAAGCTCCATTGTATCTTTGGTCACAGACCAGGTGCAATGACTCAGAAGTCCCCTTAGAAAGTAAAGGCTTACACTACTTCTGCTTCTGGAAAAGTAAAATTCCAAAACATCACACACACCTCTCTATGTTCTCCCAGTTCTACCCCAACCTGTTTCTGTCAGTGGAAAAGCTGGGGAGTTGCTCTTGTTTCACTTGAGGTGCTACACTGCCAAATTAAACAGAACATTTCTTAGGATGAGTATAAAATTCTTGTGTTTGAGGCTTAATGGCTACATCTACAATATTAAATAATTTCACAGGAGGCTAACTGATGTAGAAATATGGTATCCAGTCTGCTTAAAGCTGTTAAACTTAGCAGTAGTGCAGCCATATATGCCTTGTATAGCTCAAATTTGGACCTTCTTAGAAGATTTCTTTTTGAGTTCCCTGTGGTCCTAGAGTACAAATACTATTTTTGTTTTCATTGTAGCATCTGAAACGATAAGACAGCTGAGTTGCAGACCACCAGAACATTATTTTTCTTATATATTACTATGTGTTGAAAGGCTGGGATGGGACATCAAGATATTTAAAAAGTTTGCAGCCAAAGTCTGTATTTGTAGTAGCGGAGCAGGGTGTATGAAATCCAACATGGTGCTGCCTAATCCTTATTGACTGTATTGGGTTTCTGTGGCAAGATTTTGGTAGTGGGGAGTCTACAGGGGTGGCTTCTGTTAGAAACTGCTGTAAGCTTCCCCTGTGTCTGGTGGAGCCAACGCCACCCAGCTCCCGGATGGACTTCCTGCTGCTGGCCAAGGCAGAGGCAATTAGAAATGATAGTAATGCCTCTGTGACAACATATTTAAGAAGGGAAAGAAAACTATTGTTCATATGAAAACTGCAGCAAGGGAAGAGTGGAGTGAGAACATGTGAACAACAGTGTAGACTCCAAGGTCAGTGCAGAAGGAGGGGGGAAGAGGTGTTCCAGGTGCCAGAGCTGAGGCCCCTTGTCTCAGCTTAAAAGAAAATTAAGATGCCTAAGGTGACCTAGGAAGGGGGCCTCTTTCCAAAAACCACAACAACCTTTGAAATTAAGAGACTTTAATCAGAAAATGCATAGAAAAGGATAAGTGTTCTTAACTACAAATATATAAGCAAAACCAGAACAAGAAGCAACGCTGTAATCAAAGCTTTCAACAAATTAAGTCCTATCTCTGCCCCTTTCTGTGCAGTGATATCTACAGACAGCAGGAGGCTACGCAGTGCCTCAGGACGCAGCAGCCACGAAAGTCACTCATGAGCTCCAGCAAGGCTGGTTCCGAAAAAATTCATGTGGGAAAATGGTGGTCGCACCATGTGCTGAAACCCTTTCTGTGGGCAGTGTAAAGACTCTCTCCACATCCTTTGTCTGAAAGCTTTGGGGGGATTGGGGTTTAGCAACTCCCTGCAAATGGCACCAGCCCTCTGGGAGTCTGCTCTCTCTCTCTGAAGAGCAAGCCGGGGTGTGTGGAGTTGGGGGGCGAAGCCAAGGGACCTCCCTCCAAGTGCTTGCACCAGTCCAGCAGACGGTGGCTCACAACCGCACAGCAGCTGGAGCAGTGAAGTGTATAAAAACCTCTCTTCCTCCCTCCCTCACCTTCCCCAGCCATCAAGTGGGAATGCAGAGCAATCAGCTTTTCCTTTGTTGTCTCATCCTGGCCCTTCAGCTCCCAAATGTCTATGTTGGTAAGGGAGAGAAAAAAAATTGCATGAAAGATTTTGAAACTATAACTCCCTTGCAGCCTGTGGTGCAGACCATGGTGGAGCAGCTGTCCCCCTGCAGCCCATGGAGGACCATTGGGGTGCAGAGATCTACCTGCAGCCTGTGGAGGAGCCCATGCTGGAGTGGGTGGATTCCCAAAGGAGGCTGTGACCTTGTGGGAGGCCCATGATGGAGCAGGGTCCTGGCAGGGATCTGCAGCCCATGGAGGGAGGAGCCCATGCTGGAGCAGGTTTTTCTTGGTAGTACTTGTGACCCTGTGGGGGACCCACGCTGGAGCAGCTTGTCCCTGAAGGACTGCACTCCAAGGAGAAGTGACTCATGGGACAGCAGTGTGTGAAGAACTGTTGTCTGTGGGATGGACTCATGCTGGAAAGGTTCGTGCGGGACTGTCTCCCATGGGAGGGATCTCATGGGGAGCAGGGGAAGAACAGCAGCAGAAACAACTGACCATAACCCCACGCACTGCTGGGGTGGGGTGGAGGAGGCACAACTTGGAAGAAAGGAAGGAAGGGTGGGGGAAAGGTATTTTTGAGACTATTTTACTTCTCAGTCTTTTGTTCTGGTCCTGTCAGCAATAAATTTAATTAATATCCCCACTTTGAGTCTGTTTGGCCTGTGATGGTGATCAGTAAGTGATCTCTCCCAGCTCTTTTTTCAACTCATGAACCCTTCTTTGTGTTTTTTCTCCTCTGTCCGGTAGCAGTGGGGAGGGAGAGAATGGTTTTAGTGGGTACCTGGAGTCCAGCCAGAGTCAACCCCACTACACTGTTGCAAATTGTACTTGAAATAAACTATCCCAGAGTTACATTAAAGTTTCTTCTCAGGGTAGAGCTAGTTTATGCTACAGAATATTCAGGAGAAAATGAACGTTTTTGTAATATTGAGGGATGGGGAACTGGAACACAGGAGTTAACCATGGAGTTAGCTGGTAATGTGGATGTGCGGCATGGCTGTCATTCATATAGCTCCCACGCAGCAGAACTGAAAGCTCTTCCAATATAATTTCAAATGATGAATGAGTTTGAGAATTATACCATCTGCTTGCTGACACAGGGAAAAAATGTGTAATTCACTGAATTCATTATTCCTTCAGGTCTGATAACAGCAACAGATTGTTTGGAGGATGTAAACATCAAAGAGGGAGAAATGTTATTCACAAGGAAATGGCTTCTTATGGTGGGATTAAATGAACAGAGTAGGAATGCTAGATTGAGAGCGGGAGGATGGGTGAGCTGTGCTGACAAGCAAGATTCAAAGTCCATTGAGATAAGTAAGAAATTAGAATATGAAAACAAATAGTTTAACATAGAAGAGTTTTGGTAGCTTTCTGAATTTCCTATATGTGAAGGACAGCCTGGCTTAGAAGGTACTAAGGATGAGAAAGAAGGGTCATATAGACTGGTATCAAAATTAACTGTGTTGAACCCCTGGAAATTCTAAATGTGAGGGAAAAAACTTTGACTTGATAATGCAGAAGGACAAGTAGCCAAAGAACAACTTTGTAGACCTTTTGTAGATGACCATATCTCTTCTGAGTAATACAGATTTGCAATTACAATATGGCCAGGGATAAAACACTGAAGTGCTTTAACTGTGCTTGTAAGGCAACAGTATTGTTATGAACCTATATGGGTAGAGCATATCAGTCAGATCTGAAGCCAAAAACACATTCATTATTAAGTGCTAATGACATAAATTCTGCCAAAGTCAGACGCAATTGTTTGAAAAAAGTATTTTTTTTTTTTTTAAGTATTAGGAGCAATTGTTTGGAACCTCTCTCAGTTAACATTTAAAAAATGCCAACAGATGGCTCTTCCTGCATCTGTGCAGCTGATGATTCCAAAATAAGTAGCGCTGAGAGACTTCTGGGTGAAGCTAAGGGACAGGAAAGGCAGCTGTCACTGAATATCTTAATTACAGCATTTACAAAGTTCTAATTAATGTAATGTTGTTTCTATAGCTATATTAATGTAACATCCATTAGTATGGCACTGGTTATACTTTGTGAATTAAATTAGGAATTTGGCACACATAAGAAATTCGGGGAAGCAAGTGTTTTATCTAGCTCTTCAACATTACAGAGGGAGAATGCATTCAAAATACAACTTGAACATGTTAAGTCAAGTTTTTAGAGTCACAGGTGATGTCACTTTATATAGGACAGTGGTGTTAGACATTTGATGGCTGATGGTATCCAAATACTTTTGAGCAGCATTTTGTAGTGGTGCTGTCTACTTTAGAACTGTGTTGTTTGAAATGTCAGAAACTGTTTAGAGATCAGGAATAATGTAGCTGTGTTCTTCTAGTGGATCAACTTTTAGTGGCATTTCAGATAGTAAATTTGATCAATGAAAATGTTAAAAAAATACTTTTTTTAAAAACCTTAAAGAAAATAAATTCTTAGTATGAATTGAAGGGAGATATGAATGAACTCTGTGTAGTTTAAGTATACATCAAAGATAATGTTGAAGGTAAAGTTTCAGAACCACATTATTGGAACTTTCATTTCAAAATTATTCACTATTTTTTCTATCTCCAAAAATCTTTTATTCTTGTACCTGATTAGGGCTCAAATAATACTTTCTTTCTCCTCATTTTTCTAAAGTCACATAACAATATCAGAATTAGGCATGGGAGACTGCTGTTAACACAGTCCTGCATTTGAAGAACATTCCCTTCCAACTGATCTGACCTAATAAAGCACAAGATTTTCCTTTACCCCTTTATTTCCCAAATGCCGCCTGTGTTTGTTCTGACTAGACAGTTAAATATCACTGTTATCAATTTCGAAAGGCTGTCACTAAAATAAAAAAGACCATAGGTGGAAACTTTTGCTTGGTAGAGCTGTGTTTGATGTTTTTCCAACTCTCTCCTGATTGCACAGTGCTACATTCTCCCAGCTTTCTCCTACTGAATTTTCTACAGTTCTGGCCATTTTGGGTTGAAGAAGAGTAAGGAGTCAAGACAGATATTGTGTGTTGTGCAGTCTAATAAGGTGAAAACAATTGCTAAAAATAATATACAAAGTGGTGATACTGTCCCTTGCTTCAGTTTATCCTGCATTCAGTTTTATATGGCTCTATGATTTGGCAGGACAAATGGGTAATTGGAAGGGTAGTTCAGTTATTTTGTTAAGGAAACTTCCCAGTCTGACCATTCCTGAGACTCTCTGGCAGTTACACTCCCTATGCCAGAGACTTTCACTGCTGAGACCAAAGCCCCTTCACAGTGGGCGGCTCCAGTGACCTGATGGATGCCCTGCTTGACTCCCTGCACACCCCACACTACATACAGCCAGACCAGTTTTCCTTACTGGTTCTGCCCCAGGTTTCCCTTAGAAGAGTCTCAGATGTCTCGTTCCATAAATCAATTTATTCATGGTGCAGTAACACAGAAACAGGCTGAGCTGGTTCCTCTGAGAAGGGACTTCAAACAAAGAAACCCCTGGGCTTTTATATCCTCACAGTCTATACAGCCTCATTCTTCCTCCTCAGTTCTGCTCCTGCTCTTGGTGCCCACCCGCCTTGCTGAGGTCTTCATCTCCTTTGTTATTTAAAAGTTTGGAAGTTCCTGGCTGCTTCTGTGCCCCTCAGTGTCCGTTTACTTGCCTGGGACCGATTCACATGCCCTTTGTTATCCCAGATGTTGGCAGCTCCTGGCCTCTTGTCTCTAGCTCCCACCCAGAGCGCAGTCTGAATCTCAATCTACATCTCAGTCTGTAGCTTGCAAGCTGAGCTACCTGGACCAGATGTGTTTCTAAACAATTTGAGGGTTTGTAAACTAGTGAACACCAAAATAAATGTTTCTTCTTTGCCTTTCAAGATGTACAGACTGGAAGTGCTGCATTACCCTATGCACATGTTGATACTGGGTATGGTGCTTTCTGCTGTGAATAATCATATAGAAACCCATTTCCACACGAAGCACTAGGTGAAGTACATTGCAAAAATAGCCGCAGACCATTGTGACTGAGGCAAGGCTTGGAAGTACGAGAAAATCAGTACAATACAGGAGAAGATTACTTACCCTTTTGGGAAGGCAGCTTCATGCAGAGCAGATTGTTTGAATTGATTACCTTCTTGTGTTGCTAGTAGTTTACCTGGAAAAAAAACATTAAAAACTTTTATTCTCTAGTGCGGAAGGTAATAATAAAAAAAAAACCACCAGCCAATGAAACCCTGTAGGTTTCCCACTGCAAGACAATTGAAACATAATGGAAATTCAATTGATTTTCAGTGGGGAAAGCTGCAGGGCACCAATTATCTGTGCTCCAGAATTGTTGCTTGAAGTGCAGCTACACATTGAGGAGCCAATCAAACGTATTTCAATCCCTGCATGCAATATGCTTCTGACAACAGCATAAGGATCACATTTTTCAGCCTCTAATTAAATGGACATATCAAGACAACCTTTGGTTGGCTTTTAAAAGGACATTTGAAATGTTCCTGAAAAAATGAATGTCACATACTGTAGCAGTTTTGCTAAACTTATATAATTCTCACTTTTAGTGATGATGAGTTGTATTATTTTTGCCTGTAAAAATTCCAGTTTATGACCAGTATGTCTATATCAGATTTACATGAAGGGCAAGTGTTAATTAAAGTAGTTAAAAATATTTAAAACTAGCTTTATATTTTATTCCTTGATGCAAATCGAAATAAATCTAATAGCTGTTAGGAATTTTTATTGCTTGCACATGGAAGAATTATTTTTTGGGCTTTATGGAAGAGTTTTGTCATTCCCTGTGTCAGCTACTGATGGGCTGCTAGCAGATAATAGCTCTCTCAGATTAAGCAGCAATAAAAATCAAGACCTACACATAAAAGGAATCTGAACTACTCTGAGCATCAAGATAGAGCAACATGGGCAGAGATTTCACTACTAAGTTGAACAGGTAAAAGTAGTTGAAAATTCTGGGATAGAACATCATGTTGTTTCTGGGGGATTTTTTCTCTTCAGCATTTTTGTTACAACTTGGATAACAAAAGAGAATGCAGTTATTAAATGTGTAATTCAATAAGAATTTCAATTTTTTTGGCAGAAATTTTTAGTGCATTAGAATAAAAAAGAGGACAACTGGTTAGACAGCTGTTTTAGAGAAAAATGTCTTCTCCTACAGTGTATCTCAATTTGAAAAAAGTTTAATGACGTGTATTGTATTAAATAAGAGTGTATCTCACCATAGGCACATAGATTATTTCTTCTGCTTTACTTGATAATATTAGGCCCTTGACTTGGAGCTTGAGGCATTCTAGCCTTCAAAAATATGTGTGCCATCTGGCAAAAGTACAGAACATGATCAGTCATCTTGAAAGATAAGGAAATATGGAAAGATGGGGAATTTAATTCAGGAAAAGAAGGCTGCAGGTAGACATGACAACCATTTTTAGATAAGCTGCGAAATACAAATTAGTAAATTGTTCTCTGCATTCCAAAACATTTAAGGTTCCTTCAAGCTTTGTATTGATATTTTCGTGTTTAATAACTGTATTCCCTATTCTGTCGTCCAAGAGAAAATCAGGCTTAATATTCAGCAAGAGAGATTTCAACGGGGCATTAGGAAAACATTTCTGGTCGACTAGTTAAGGAATGTCAATAAAAGTAGCAAAATCTGCATCATTTAAAGAATGATTTAGGCAAACATCTGCTTAGAATAACGTTATAGTTTTTCTTGTGATCAGATTGCATGGAGGAGAACTAGATTACCCATTTTCCTCAAGGCAGTTTTACATTAAATTTACAGACAAATGTGATAAAGTTTCACTAGCTGTTGTTTGTGCCTTTCTTATCACTCATATAGAAAAGAATATTTACTCAGTAGGTAAGAGTAATAGAGAAAGTGAGTGTCATGAAGCAGAAATTGAAGTGACTTACACAACTTAGTCTTTTGTTTCATACGGGATTGGGTTTCACCTCTCTGGAAAAAGTGTTTTTGGGATGTTGATTGCTAAAAGGAGTTGCAGAATGCCATACAAAATTATTAAAGACAAAGTTATGTATATAACACTGCCATATATTCCTTTTTGTTTCACTGGACTACTTACAAAGTAATCTGCTCTTCAAGGTGATAAATGAAGTCAAAGAATCCCAGAGAGATAAACTGCAAATCAATTGGGAGGCACAAGCAAGTCATTGCATCAATGAAGAAATTAACAAAAAAAGGTAATCTGGAATCTAATAATTTTGATTCACTGAGATAGCTAGATGTTATGAGGTTTGTATATTGTTCTCTCTATTAATAAATTGCATGAGCTAAATAATCCACAGATACTCTTTCTGAAGGTGACATATCATTTTTTTGTCATTCCTAATCTGGACTGGTATTGCAATATGAGATGCAAGTATTTTGCCCAGTATAAAGAAGTAGAGCTGTGCCAGTTTCACTTTTTAGCTGGAAGCATAATAGTAGCATTTACACAAATCTGATTTTTGTCCTTTGCTTTCTATTAGAACCACTATCAATAGATGGTGACATATCAATTTCCCTCTAAGCTGACTTTACACTTTCACAAGTGGCTGCGCAGCATGTAATTGTGATGAAATATTTCTCCTGAACTGATTCTATAGCTTTGCTTGTAACACTGGAAATTTGAATTTGTTAAATGGACACCTTTGTCCAGCTGAAGGTGGAAAGAAACATCAGGAGAAGAAAGTCAAGGGAGGTTTTTTTCATCAGCTTGACTTTGAGGGCTTCTGATTTCACTCCAACAAACACCTCAGATGTGTCATTCACCTCAGTAATCAGACTCCTATCTGTTAATGCAATCAGCAGAGACTTAAGAGCAATCCAGCTCCTAAAGTGGAAACCCAAAGTAGGGTTCAGGTGTCTAAACATAGGTGTGTAGTTATACTGTAGATGCTCTGGGCCTTCTTATCTGCTATCCAGCTGACACATCAGAAGGAATATGGATCTTCCAGAAGTCCTACATCATATTTGTCAGCCTGTTAAAACATCTTAGGTATTCCAAGGTACCTAGACTGACTATGGTGATCTACATTATCTAATGTGCCTATAGATAAGAAAAAGAGTCATATACCTGTTAGCTGTTCATCTTTCTAGATTCCAGGACTGTTCTGATATCTCCATTGACGACAGTGGAAATTAAGAGATGTCTTACACATCCCAGTACCTATGTTTGGATCTCTTAAAGAATCTCTCTGTTCAACCCGACTGTATTGAGGAATACAACTTCTTTTATTCTTCAAAGGGATGTTAGTTTCTTGGTTTTTTGTTTTTTGTTTTTTTTTTTTTTTTTAATTTTCTTAGTGTAATAAGTATGTTGAAATCCTTGATACATATTCAACAGCAGGGAGTCAATTGAAAAATAATGTATGAAAATTGTAGGAAAAAATATACTATAAAACCAGAACTGTTCCACTAAGTTAAATTTAGAGGAATTTTCCTCTAGAATTTAATTCTTCCCTCTCAGCTGGTGCAAGTGGACCTTTTGAATGTACCCCATTTTAGATTTTTAACAGACAATAATTTTTGTGCTGTAAGACTTTGGGATATGTTATGCAGTTGAAACGTTATGGAAAGAATGAGGATTTTTCACATCATCAGGTAGGAAAGAATGAGGATTTTTCACATCATCAGGCAAGAAAGTACTAAATAGAGAAGAAATATATAACTCACTGGAATCAATTCAAATACCTAAAGAACTCACTGCCTTGTCCAGCCCATAACAAAGACACTACAGAAATCGGTAAAGGGAATGAATTAGTTGATGCAAATATAAAGGCTGCAGTCTGACGACCTCTGAGAGAATGCACGGTTGCAATTCCAGCAATAGACCAAAGCGAATGGTCAGATTTAACAGACCCAACCCCCCGTATGAATCAGCAGAAGAAAAGCAACACTGGGAAAAATGGGAAGCAAACCAAGATAATGATGGAATTGGAGGAAAACCAGTATTTCCAAATAAATATGTAATTATTGTGTCTGGGTGGTTTAAAGACAAGATCATGGGGGACCAAGTGCAATAGATTATCATACAGAAAGAATGAGCAGCATCAGGAATGTATGGTGCTCCAAAAAAAAATTTCCAGTAGCTGTCTTGTCAAATGTATCAGGCTGAACTCAAAGTTAGGAGGGGGCAACTATGGGTCTAATTCCCTTTCAATGGAGCTCTCCTGACAAGAAAAGCTGACACAGGGGGAGAAGTAAAGGCTTTATTGAAAGAAATTATACCTAAATAGGGCATTCTGTGTTGAGTTGGACATTTTACAGCAATTGCAATCAATCAACTATTCAAATCACTAAGAACACAGAGGAATTTGCACATGCTGTATAACTTCTATTGCAAAAGATTTGCGTACTTCCAACTACAGTCTGTATTCTAAAACTGGACTGCAGATATGTCCTTGCAGATATCCCTTCACAGGCAGTTATTTATTTCTGTTTATCTGATTTGCTGTTTAAGTTTGAATTGACGTCTCATTTTTTTCCCCCTAGTGTTATTTCTCACCTTTAGTTTATTATTTCTTAAAAAAAAAAAAAAGTATTTGTGGTTTCTCTCATGCTTGGGGGAAGTGGCATTGCAAAGATAACTATTTGCTTATGTTGAGTCTTCTGTAAGGGAATTTATTTAATAACAAATCCACAAAATTACTGATTACTTTGCAGTTGCACTAGTGAGATTTGGAGGACAGTGCCTACTGTACCAGGCACTGAGGTCCTTCTTCCAACATCTCCTGCTGCCAGCATCCATCTTGCATTTATCCTGCTGTATAAGAAAAATTTTAGTGGCCTGTCACTGTCAATGTGTAATTCTGACACAATTAGAATTGGGTTTTAATCTATAGCTGATGAAAATATTTCAGAAATGGAATAAAAGAAAAAAACCCTCTCATTAAAGCTCTTATAGAGACAATTAGTTCCCTGCAGAAACTGCTTTCAGCATTTAAGAAACTAACTAAACAATTTTAATGGTGCAAAGTGCTATAGCAGCTGTTCAGCAAGGAAGAAATAAACACCACAATAGCTTCCAAGTGTATCATGATTACTGTTGCTTCTTCACTCTCTTTTTCAAAAGTTTACACCAAAGCTGCTGTAACAATAAAGAATGAGCTTCCATATAACACTAGTATTATTGAATGCTGATTTTATTTGGGTAAAAACTAAAAATATAAGATCTTTTAGTTGTTATTATGTGATAAGATGTGAAAAAATTAACTATTGATGATTTGGTTCTTTATTATTAGGTTTGTATTTTAACTTTTTTTTTTCTCCTCTTTCTTTCCATTGTCTTCTTTGATTTTTACCAGCCGGAGGATCCAGCTAGAAATCCAGGAGGACCTAGTTAGCAAAAAGAGGTTGAAGTCACTGTTGTCAAGCACGTTTTTCATGTTAGCTGGATCTGTAATTGTCACCCTTTCAGAATAGCTAAAATGTTCCTAAACACGGGGTTGAGCATTTATAATTTTTTGTGTTAATGCTACACATGAGAACAAAGGATTAAAAGCCTAAAGAAGTAGTCATAACTTGCAGGGATGATTCAGTCTGCAGAAATAAGCATTTGAGAAGAAGGTCACCTTCCTCTATAGTCCTCAGCCTTCCTGAAATGCTCATTCTCTGCCTATTGCATCTCCTCTGATTTTTTGATCAATGTCAAGGAATTTTTCACTAAAGATTAACACTCAGATTATTTCTAGAGGCTTTTGTGGCGAATTACTCACATACCTGCAACTGAGGCTGCACAGCACCTGATGCTGCACTCTTGCAGCTCCTCATGATGCATGTGTGCACTTTGGAGCTACACCCTAAGCAGTCCAGTGGTACGGAAGAGATACAGAAAAAGGATCAAGTAAGCTCTACCATTCTTTCAAGAGCTGTTTATTTATCCTTGTATGTGTCACTGGAGGCTAGTATACAGTAAGATCTATCCACTGACACTCAGATGTTGCCATTTCCATTTGCATGGACTGCCACAACCATTAAATAGTCTGCAGTCACAGTCAGTCTGCCTTTTCCTTCTTTATTCCTCAAAGTAAGCTAACTGCATTATGAAATGTTGAGACTCTAAGAAAGTGAAACATCAGCTTTGCCTTGTTAAATATGTTTACAGAATACCTGCGGGCATTCTTAAAGTATATTGACTCAAATGTTTCATATCTCCTTTCAAAAATGAGTAAGTGCTTGTGTGGAATCATACTGTTCAATGATTGAACATGGAAACTGAACAGATATGTGAATGTCACCTGCAGAGCTGATAAAGACTATCAAATAGGCTTAGATTTATTTTATTCAGTTTTAAGTAACTCAGTTTAATATATTTAGAATCAATTTACTGTGTTATGAAGACATCACAGATGCCTGCAGGAAAGAAAATGGGAAAAAAGTTTCAGTGATAATGCTTTATCTTATTAATGACTAGAATAGCAGATGACTGTTTTTACAGATTTGAAAGATTCATAGACAATTTGTCTTTGCTTGAAGACTACCAAAGCTGGAAGATCCTTCCTTTCCTCTCTTCCCAACCCACTTTTATCAATGACTATTATGCTATGCTCTATTAAAGATATATAGCTAATTAGCTCCCTCAGATCACAGCCTACCTGTTCCATATTATATATTTATGTTATACTCTAATATCAAATATATTATTTTTAGAATACTACAGGTGCACATAGATTGTGAGAATAGAAGTGTTGTTAGGAAAGCAGTATCCAAAAGTTTGCCTTAAACTACTCTGAAGTTAATTTGTTACTCTATAACAAGAAAATAAGATTATTTCTTTTTTCATAGAGAGATGCAAACAAAGGTAGTAGAACTTCTTCCCAGTAGTTGTGTTATGGCACAGATCTTGAAGGGACAACCAAAGGGGAAAAGTTAGTCTCGTCTTTGTGTTCAGTCCTTGACTTCTCCAGTGAAACGGAACTGAGTCCTTGCTGAAAGCCTGATTGTATTGTCAGGCCAGAGACAGGGAGGGCAAATGAAGTTGGAACAGAAAAAATAAGATTCTTTCCTCCCCTCTGACCCAGCTTGAACTTGAGCTGAAGTGTTTTTGAAGGTGAAATTAAGAAGATCCTTCATGTGTGTGACAGCATCTTAGATTGAAACCTTATTCCATTTCTTAAATGAATTGGGTCCCTGAGGGCTGGTGACTTCTCGGATATCTTTGTGAAGAGAGGAAAAATTCATCCCAAAGAGAAATAACCTGAGCTGAAAGACTACAGGACTGTTCCAAGACTCTTCTCCTTGTCTGGACCGACATTGCTGGAGCACAACCCACTAAGGGTCCTGATATACCAAGTGCAGGAATGAATAAAGAAAGGTTATACAGATATTGATCCAATAATGCTTATATATAATCTATTGAAAATAGAACTAAACAATTTGGCAAGAAACTTTCCAGCCCAGAAGTTATGTTATGTGTTCTTGCAGCACTGTTTTCCGACAGTAAAGGTCTGTATCCTACTACCCAATTTGATAATATACTTATCTCTTTTCTGTTTTGTTTTGTTTGTGTTTTTTTTTTTTTTTTCTGCTAACAGCTAGGCCTTCATTGTGTACAAGATGCCCAATAAATGGCTGCAAAGCACAAGTGTTCTGAAAGAAAAGTTTGACACATCCAAACAAAGGGCTCTGATCTCTGAACTCCTACAAGAGTGTCTCCTCTCGAATCAGCTGCACTTTCAGTGAAGCAAGTAAAACTCTTAGAAATATAAAAGCAGATAGAAAGGTGAAAAGTATGCTGCTTCCTTTTCTTTGTAAATTATGATTTTGGCATAAGGAACACACCAATTCAAGCATAGTGTAAGTAAAAATCTGATGTTCCAATCAAGGGCATTTTTA
This sequence comes from Anabacerthia variegaticeps, assembly GCA_035583185.1. Lineage (NCBI taxonomy): Eukaryota > Metazoa > Chordata > Aves > Passeriformes > Furnariidae > Anabacerthia > Anabacerthia variegaticeps. The sequence goes on along the minus strand of JAWWEW010000001.1, from coordinate 32,277,128 downwards.
TTTGAAATAATTTTTACTGGTATTCAGCCTGAATAAAGAATTTGTAAATTGCATATAAATTAAGTAAAAATGGCACATAGTTTCTCATTAAGTTTTCTCATTAAAAATTTAAATAAGATTTGCAATTTTATGAACAGTAGGTTCAGACTCGTACATATCTATGGCACAATCAGATATGTAATCCAGAAGACAAAGGTTTGGTCTTTTTTGCTGTGGTACAGTCATAGTAAGAGTCACCTGAGTCCTTCTTTTGTCCAAGAATCTTAGCAAACAGCTTGCAGGTTTATAGTCTCGTTATCTTCACAATAATAAACTTTTCCAATGGTAATTCACATGCTCTATAATTGTAAGATGAGTGAGAGTGAACATTCAAATGAAGAGACAGGCTGGTTAGTCAGTAAGTGGCCTTTAACAACTCTACTTCATAGTGTATATTTTAATATATTTTCCTTGTTATCCAATTACTGCTTATGAAAAATAAATAAATGAAAAAAGACCAAAAAAACAAAAACAAAAAAAAAATCAAACCCTCTCTCATAAAGTTCTTCACATCTTCAGGAGAATCATATTTTGCAGTAAGTAAGATTGTACAGATTTGACTGGACAGAAAAATCTTCAGGTTTTGCCCATAAAAGTGCTTTGTACTTTGCATCTTATTTAGTTTGAAAATGTTTTCTTTGTTTTTCTGAGAAATTATTCCAATAAGAGAAGACATGATACATCCGTAAGATAAAAAAATAGAATCATAGAACCACTAAATTTGGAGAAGACCTCCAAGATCCAACCTTTGACCATATATCACCATGTCAACTAACCCATATCACTGAGTGACACATCCAAAAAATTGTACAAAAAGAATCAGTGGCCTTGAGCAAGTTTGTACTGCTGGAGGTACCTGAGCCACAAACAAAGCATGCCAAATGGAAATCCATGGAAAGGCAACATGGGAAGAACTTGATCTTTTACTGTTTAAGTTTGAGAATTATAGATTCTGCTGTAATTATACTAATAATGTAATATAAAACTTCCATTTTCAAGGCATTTTTCTGAGGGCTGTTTTCAATCAATTTTGTTCCTGGGCTTTGCCAGCAACACACAAGATCTACCACACTGTGTGGTCTCTAGCTCTTAGCTCTAGAGCGTTTCCTTGGTTGGGTCTTAGTCATGTTTCATTAGTTGTCTCTGAGCATTCCATTGTTCTTATCTGGTTCTAAAATTATATGTTCTGTATAACTTTTATATTGATCATCTGTGTGTCACAGCTGCTGGTATGTGATCAGCTGCTCACAGGAAAGGTATGGATTTCATGGACCCCCTGCTCATGGTAAGAGTCAAGGAGTTTTCTTGTGATGTTGTCAGCTACATCAATAGCTGGCAGTTGAGTGCAGAGTAAGCTCAGTGTAAATAACAGAACAGTCTAGTGTGCAATGTATTGTAAATTGAAGTTAATTTATTTTGCATGTTCCATATACTGACAGAAAAGGAAATATCCCTTCAGTCATAGAAATAAGTGACTTTTTGTGTAATGTAGTTAAAATAAGAACACATATTTATTGGGGAATGCTTTGTTCCATTTTTATTATTATTATTTTTTTATTTTTTAATTTTTTATTATGATTGGTGCTGAATCAGAATTTCAGCATAACATATTTCCTTTTTAATGGAAGAAATCCTGCCAAGAAATTGGATGTTTTATTTTTGTCACATCTAGATTATTGTATAATGCCGAGTGATAATTTACATGTTTCAGAAACAGAAGGAAGAGAGTTTATGTGTACCAAATATCTTTCAAATAGCAATTTTGGTAATAGATATAGAGGGACAGAAGTCCACCTGTTTCATGGTGTCCAGGTTGAAAATTCAAAGCTAAAATATTTGATGTGCCTTGGAGAGCTTTAAGGAGGGTTGTTTTAAGACAGCCAAGGGAAACAACATTGGTTGAGTATTTAGTCAAACTGTGCTACCATCCTCACTCTGGTTTTGGCCTGCAGGTAATCTGTGGTTCAAATTAGCTATCTGCAAGCTAAAGAAAATGATACCAATTTCTTCTACGAGTAGTGTGAGATTCACGTGTGGAAAGAACTGTATGAAAAATGGTCATACTAGATATATGCAATTGCTCAAATTAAGTTTGCCAATTAGATGTGAACACATCGATTTTTCAGTTCAGTGAATAAACAGCTCTAATGTGAGTGTACTTGTGGTGTGACATTAAAAGCTGAAAAAAAAAATGAAAGGAAGAAAAGGATCAGAGCCCCACTAATTGTGGAGTTTAATGACTTGGTGAACTTTAGATGAGATTATGTTTGTGGGCGTCAGAGGACAAGAAAGGACACAAGAATATGTCTTGGGAGGAGAAAAGGGTTTAGCTGTGGTTTATCTGATTTGTAGTGTACAGCTTATCTTTGATGCAGAAGAGGGAATACAGAATTTTCCAGTAAAATTTTCAGATTAGTTGCACATTTCTGAAGCCTGGAAATTAATCCTACCTCTTCAAAAGAGGTCAGGTAACAGCAGTTTTGTAGAAATGCAAACAGCTAGAAGAATAGAAATTGAAACCTGTTAACAGGATGGAGGAGATACAGTTTAGAAAGAGCCAGGTGTTGAAGGTTGAGGTTGTATGGTAAATTTATAAATGTGGGTCTACTAGGAAAACATCAATCTGATGTTAGTTCTGCATCCCATTAAAGAATTCAAATTAACCAGATAATTGAACCACATAAGGTGCATCTAAGAGTTCTGAGGGAGCTGACCAATGCAGTCACAAAAAGGAGGATCTGGGAAACTGTGTCAGTTTAGTCTCTGGGAAGGTTGTGGAGCAAAACCTCATGAAAGCTGCATCCGGACATTTGAGGAAAAACAAAGTGACTGTGAAGAGACAGCATGGACAGAGCAAAGGCAAGCTGTGCCTTCTACAGTGAGATGACTGGCTTTGCAGGTGGTAAGAGACCAGTGGATGCCATTTACCTTGGTTGTAGCAAGGCTTTCATCAGATTTTCCATACTGTTACTGCATTTGAAAGTCTAAATCTGGTCAATATACTAAATGAGTTGACTACAAAGTGTGTAGCCAAATGGCTGTGCTGTCAGGTTCAGTGAAATCCCCCTGGTAGTTGGTTATGAATGACATTTCCCTGGGATCAATATTGCTTTGATGTTTTTCCTGTAAGCAATGACTTGAAGTTTTGAGCTGAGTGTGCCAAAACCAAATTCAAACCAGCGTTAATGATCAGCTTGCTGGGTGAAAAGCAGGGCTGCTTTTCAGAGGGATCTCAGCATGACCAAGAAATACACTTCCACAATGCACATTAATTTTGGCCAAAAACTAAGCGAAGTTCCATATCTGATGCATAATAAGCCCATGCAGAAACAGAGCCAGGGGACTGGGTAACTTGAAAGCAGCTTTGAAGAGCCTGAGATGGAGGTCCTCCTGCTGAACAAGTTGAATGCGAGTTGGCAGGATGCCTCTGCAGCAATGAGACCCAACCACATACTTCTTTAGTAGTATCATAACCAGTAAATTGAAGGAAGTGGTTATTTCCTGTCTTTAGTTCTTTTACAAACACATGTGTAGTGTTATGTCTGGGTTTTGACTCAGTTGTGTGAGAAAGTCACTGACATACTGGAGAGAATCCAGGATTATCAACAAAGATGGTTAGGGACAAGAGCACATGGTGTATGAGAGGAGGCTGAGCGAATTAGATTCATTCAGACCAGAGGGACATTTTCCTTCCTAATCTAGGCATTCCTCCTCAGTTACATGCAAGTGTTTAGCTTCTGTGCGCTATGGATGCAGTTGTCCAGAGCCATCTGGACACGATCCTGTGCAACATATTCTAAGGCAACCTTGCTGGATCAGGGAGGTTGGATGAGATGACCCCACTGTGGTCCCTTCCAACCTCAACCACTCTGTGATTCTGTGATTTGCAGATAAGCCCACCCATATTCTTTGTTTTTTATTTGAACTGAACTCCTCAAGCTCTAAATATTTTTCTCACTGCCAACAGCAGTATAATGCTGTTCACTAATGAGTAAGAGTACATCAGATCCCATCTAAATAGAATATCAAGAACCACTCTCCTTAACTTGGCTGATTCTTTAATTCTTCTAAGTGTTTAACTTGGATTTCCATTTTCTTTTCAACTTGTAGCCACATAAAGTTTGTAACTTGCGACATTTTCTTGACTTTCCTTTGTTTGCACGTGGGCATCTCAATCCACTTAGTACATTACTTGTCAAAAAATAGGTTTTACTTTACTCTTCTGGTGCCCTGCAAACCTCCAGACACTGGAATTAGAAGAAAAGCTCTGATTCCATCATTGTGGAAATTATGAGTATGCAAGCATTTACTGGAGGTTTGTGTATTTGATTTTTTTTTTTTTTTTGGATATCTTCACTGCAACAACACTAGAAATGAAAAGTTAGTCTAAAACAAATACACAAACAAAACAGAAATAACACTGGGAATTGGAGCTGCAGTTATACAGCTAAATATGCCATATTTTCCAGTTCCTGGGAGTCTTAAGTCTACAAGCCTAAAAGGAAAATTGTTCTTACATCAGGCTGCAAGGTTCAGTATTGCAGGGGTCTAGTGGAAGTCTCCTATATTTTCTAAACCCCAAGGAGATTAAAAGCCATAAGGCTAAAATGGAAATGTGTTCTCAATTCATCGTGGGAACTCAGTGTCATAGAGGACCAGCTGACAAGTTCTTTCTTCAGTATGGATCTCCCTCCCTCTCAGAATTTGAGAAAGATAGGCTTATGCTGAAAGAAATCAAATCTACTCTTCCAGAACAATGTTACTAATAAAACTTAAAAAATCACAGGCAGGGGAAGCTCAATAACATCTAGATTTTTGCAGGTTATTTGACAATAAAGTATGAAAATGAGGACAGAATTAGGAAAGCACATTTCCTTATTCACTTTCCTCAATATAAATTGAGATTGGCAAAATTGACAACCAGTGCAAGTGAGAACAAATTTGCCCCAAGGAGGACTAAATAGAAACTCATACCAAAACACTCTTTTTCAGTCTGTCTGCAAAAGCAAATCTCTCCTCTGCAGTGCAGAATTTGACTGCACATTCAGCACTGAAAACTTCAACCAAAACCTACTTAGCGGGGAAAATGATCCAGCAATTCTGACTTTTTCATTCAGACCTTTCCTTTCTCTGTGGAATTACTGTTGGCTTCAGTTTTTCATGTGGAAATGGGAAGGAATCTATTACTAAATGAAAATACAATGTAATCAGTAAATAGAATTTTTTCTCCATTTTACTTTATTTTATTTTTAAAATACTAACTACTTTTTAATGTTTGCAACCTTTATAAAAACACCTCTCACCACAAAAACAATCATAGATTAGTGCATAAAAAGTAAAGAGGTAAATGTTCAGAAAGTGCACTTTTTAAAAAAGTTAATTACTTCTATACCTTTTTAGTAATATTAGTCATATTGGTCTAAATAGAGAGATGGAATAAAATATTCAGTTTGAAAACACTTCCATCAGTACTTGAAGCAATAATTTCTGGAGACTGTCAGAAAGGAACTTCAAACCAAACTGCTATTTTATTTCTTTGTTTGTTTGTTTATTTTTTAATGAAAATTTAATGTTTTCAGTTCTGTACTGTGATACCTGGAGACTTGTGGTACTTCTATGGAGAAAAGAGCATCCAGTTAGCTATTTTGAATTAAAATGCCCACTCAACAAGGATGTAAAATACATTTGGCTAAATTAAGAAGAACTGCAGTGTCTTTACAAAGTGAGGGAAGATAGATCCTGACCTACAAAGCATTTTAATCATCAGAGGTCTTTCCATTGACTTCATCCACTTTAGATATGTCTAGTGGTCCATTAAGTCTGTAACAGTGTAAGAAGAGTTATTCTCACATCTAAATCTTCCTTGGTTTTAACACAAGTTAAGCATATGTTTAAAGTTAAGCAGAACCTTAAGTGGTTCCAATACAGGAAAGTTGAAATGTCTTGTCAAAGTGGAACTATAATGAAGGAAGAAACTTATAAGTTACTATAAACACAACTACTGTGGCATAAAACAAATCTAAATTTTGAAGGATCTCTTAATGTGCTCCATTTTCCTGCGTCTATTTTTAATACCTCGGAAGTTCTCTTGGAAAGAGGATCTTCTAATACCCAATATTTCTCAGACTCTTGCCTAGTCCAGATTGTAGATTAAAAAAACAAAAAACAAACAAACAAACAAAAAAAAAAACAAAAAACTTTTTTGAAAGAATACCTGAGGATAAGAGAAAGTGCATTTACAAAAGAAAGCAAGTTCTATTTTTTATGTTTGTCAAGTTTTGAAATTCTGCTGCATTCTTATAAATAATGAGAAAAATCAAGTACTTTTCTGGAGAAAGAACCATATCCATTTTTAGATCCAGTTAAGACTGTTAAGGAACTAGATATTTATATGATCCACAAGAATGTTTAGAATCATAATTGCTAAATAAATAACTATATGTTGGAGCAGAAGTGAAATCTGGCTCCCAAGATGAGTATTGCTAGTCTCCCTAGACAAGATACTGGCTTGCTGAGAATATAGGCTCAAATACAGTACTACTACTCTTATTAACAGAGCCACATTTTTTTACTGATGCATCATGAGTGAATCCAGGCAGAGAAAATTCTAAGTTTATGATCCAGAAGACTGAATACTAGCACTTAGGAATGTCTTCAGTTTTCGATTTGTTTATTAGTGTAAATCTGACATCAAAATTCATAGTTCATACCTTTTCCAACAAGCATGAACTGCTCCAGTTGCCACTCTGCAGTAGTGGTTGTTTCAATATTTCATAGAGTTGCCATACAATTTGTCTCTTTCATGCATTTACCTATTTCAGAGTGAGACCAAACAGGTCTTTAGGTTGAAATAATTCAGTCCATGTTTAACATTGGAACAGTAATTACAACACAAAAAAGCCCCCAAAACTTGATGAGCTAGAACAAAATATTTGGGACTGAAGGAGACCTAACCTTTATGGACAGACCACAGAATGGACCAGCAATCTGTGTTACACCTGTGTGTTAATGCAGGCAGGCATAATATTTAACAAAATATGTCTGGAAGGACCTTGAGAGATGAACATAATCACTGTGCCTATTTAGGGATTTTTGCAAATTGGAATGGTAGATTTTGTATGTGGAGAGTCAGAACCAAAGCCAGGAAGTTACATGGCAAAGCCCACTTGGTTACAAAGAGTTTCTTCCTTACTCAAGAACTCAAAATCCTCATACTTTTGTTTCTCATACAATGTAATAATGCTACGGTTTTTAACCTATACCTCCTCTGAGTATTTTTATCTTGATACAGTTATCACTTCAGAGAGAGAAAGATCCTTTGTGTGGTAATAAGACTTTTCTTAAGCTCAGGCCTGAATAAAACCAATCAAAAACAAAGGAAAAAAGATCAGGTAGTATTTCAGGACATGATAGTGCCTTTCTAACATATCTGGATTAAAATAAATGCATATGTGGCATAAGGAACTTCTTTTTTAAAAAGCCTGTTTGTAAGTGCTATTCAGAATTTAAGTAGCTGATTTAAGATATTTGTGACCAGATTTGTTTTCAATTGATTGAACATACATGGAGTATTGTGGCACTTTATTTTTTAAAAAAACTATTTTATCAGGTATAATTTTTGACCATAGTTACTTCCTGAAAAACCATTATCTAGCTAATATCATTTCTTCTCTCAGGGACACTGGTATATAAAAGACTATTAAAGAAACTTTTAATAGGAACTTTTTTTACATTCCCAAGTCAGTGTTGCCAAGACTTCTAAAATGACTTCTTAAATGTCTTCCTTTACTGAATTGCTTTATCCTATTGGTCATTTCTGTGATAGATGCTACACTGAAAAAAAAAAAAAAAAGGATTTATTTATTTTCCTGACACCTTTTATATCTTTTATCTCTTCTTTAAGAAAACATTTGGCCATTAGCATACTAATAGCATCTCTGCTGGTACTTAATGGAGCTTCTTTTATCTTTATGATACCATCTGGTTTCAAGTTACTTTCACAGAAAAAATTAGTAAAAAAGTTAAACATTCCAAAGGCTCTTTTTGTTGTTGAAAAATACTGTACATAGAGATATAGAGAAAGTGCCTTTCTTTGCTGACTCTCTTCTCCCTCATGCAGGCAAGAGACTCAGAGAAAAATGCTAATAGCTCTACAGGGTCTGACCACATGCCATAGAACCATAGAATCCTAGAATGGTTAGGGTTGGAAGGGACTTGAAGATCATCTAGTTTAGTCCCCTGTGACATGAGCGGGGACACTTTCCACTAGACCACACTGGTCAGTGCCCCATCCAGACTGGCTTTGTCCACTCTCATGTCTTCAAAAGGGGTTAGATGCAAAGCAAATGATTAGGCATGTAGTGATACCTCCTTTTTAGGAAACCCTTTGCCCCCAAACTTTTGCAGGAATCTGGGGAGAAATGTCATGTTGACAGAGGTGCAAAGGTGAAATTCACTTCTTTCCATTCAAATAATAACAACAACAGTAATAACAATACTGGTCATTACATAGGAGAGAAAAAGTTAGTGTAACTTCGTTATTTGCTTCCCTTTCCTGCTCACTGCCTTGTTCTTTGTGATCCCTCAGCCCAACTGAGGGAGTCATGGATATATAACAACGTATATGAATATACATGCAAAGAAAAGGTGGAATCTTTGACTTTCTATAGCACTGACCTTATCCTTCAAGGACTGGTCTTAAGTTTTTGACTTATAGCCACTTTATTTTGAGAATAAGACTTATCTTTCAGATGGATTCTCTATTTTCTAGCTGTTAGAGTAACAGAGCTCATCCCCTCCACCTATGTTTAGGTTGATATCATATCTAGTTAATTTACATGCTCTGAATCATCTTCCAGAAGAATATCTCTCACCAGAGGTAGCTAAAGAGTTCTGCCAGATAACTTTGGTGTTTAAATTGTGAAGGCTTAAATACCTTGATGGCAAAATCAGACTTTTACCTCCTTAACTGACTATGTGGATTGCTCTAGACCAATGCTGTACAAAGAAAAAGCTGTGATGGCAAATAACCTTCACTGAAGAGAATGCTAGTGGGTAGCATAGTTACTGAGTTACTGAAGGTGTAATGGTAACTTCAGATTGGAATGTGCAAAAATATCCTTGTGATTATGACCCCTTGTGTTATTTAGCCTTCTCATGTTTTTCTACAAGAGAAGAGCCAAGAAGCATACTGCTTTCTGAGGTCATTACCCTCATCTCAGGTTTTAGGTCCCCTTAATGTAATAAATAGCAATAACTCAAATTTGACATTCCATGTATCTTCATTTGATGTATCTGTACCTGTGGCATCAGTGTCCATGTTTAATGCAACTGTATCCAAGTATATCTCTCTAAGTAGAACTCTAAGCACGGGAAAAAAAGAAGAAATTATTATTGGGTGTTTCTAGATGGGAGGGAGGGGCCGCTGTCAGTTGCTGCCCGTTTATTCTTTAGTAAAAATCATACTGGATACCTTGCAGCATCTGAAAAGATGCTTATGATGTAAGACTGAAATATGCTAAGATCTTCCATTCTGGGTGCCTAATCACACACCAGAAAAACAGCCAGTGGATTTCAGTAAAACATTCATATATCACAGGAACTCTATGCAGTCTGAGACTGTGAAGATGTGGGCACAAAAAAAAAAAAAAAAAGAAATAAAGGTGAATTGCTGTTCATTGCTGTTCTTTCTCTTCATGATTTCAGTGGATATTGTGATATTACGAGCTTAGGTTATGACATAATTGTTAGACTTTTAGGGAGCAGAGTTGAAAAATGGTAATTTTAATGTATGTGTAGCAGGAGCTGTAATCTTTAAAGTAAATTATACCCATATGAATACGCATGTTCAAATATAACAGAAAATTGGAGTCAAAATTCCCATACAAGCAGCACATTGGAGGATAGAAGCATCTTCTGTGAAATCATCAATCCTGAGAGAATGTGATGAGTGTAGATAAAATGTCAGAGCTGTCTCCAAAAGAAGCGAATAACTCCAGTCTCCATGTCCTCTTTCTGTAGTCATTTAGTAAGGGAAATTCTGGTCACCTGCACACACTAGTGTACAGAGTCTGTGTGTGAGCTTGCTTATCCTTGTTCCAATGTAAGCAACATCATTTTAATCTCTTTATTCTTGCAGCCTAAAATAAATTAGAATTTGGCACCATGTTCTTTACTTCTTCTTCACCATGTGGCCATGAAATGCCTTCCATTTCTTCTGCTATGGCAGTGTTCTTCCACTTAGAACACTTTTTCATACCTGAAGAAAACTGCTTTACTTTCAATGTTTGTCTCTGCCAGGGCAACATTCCTGAGTACTCAGAAGAATTCTGTTTGCAGTGTTTGCTTTGATATATCAACTCTGACCTACATATGTTCCTTCTGTTGGCACCGTGCCTGTTGAACCTTCTGAAATGTGGAATGTAGTGCTTTTGTTTATTGTGAGAAAATGCTTTTAAATACCTCATATAATTGTATCCTCCCCTGTATTCTTTTCATGTAATACCACTGTTGGATAAAAACAAATTAGGGTTGCTCCAGATAATAACACAACTGCTCTTGTAACAAAAGGTTTAGATGAATCAAAATAATAGTCCAAAAGTTTATTGTTGGTAAGTGTGAATGTTCAAGGTCTTCATAAACTTGACATGTCTCTCAATGTCATCATCAGTCTTTTACTAATTAATAACTTGTGAATAAATATTTCAACAACTGACTTCTAGGCAAAGTCCTCTGAGACACACAGACAACACCTTTAAGACATTGAGATAGTACAATGCTACACCACTTCTCGTTGTACTCATCAATCACATATTTAGTAAGTTCAGGTTTTTTTGTCTGTATTTTGAGGAAAGATCTTAACTGAAAACATGCAAGCCTGCTGTGTATAAAAATGAGATTAAGACTCAAAATTCGAAGACATCTCAAAGATTATAGAGTGGTGTTTATGGGTATGCTGGTGCAGGTGTGCATACAACTGGGGAGCTTTTTCCTGAGTTTGAAATAAAAAGGAACCAACAATTTGGCAGACATCACTAGGTGGTGCTGATATACATATATTTCATGCTGTTTTTCTTTAGCGTGCAAGTAATTACTTACTCTTGGGAAAAAATGTTATTGCTGTTGGGTTTGGTTATGCAAATATCTCTGGAAGTGGTTGTCCATGGAAGTGTTCAAGGCCAGGCTGGATGTGGCTTTGAGCAGCCTACTCAAGTGGAAAGTGTCCTTGCCCGTGGCAGGAGGACAGGAACAAGATGATCTTTAAGGTGATTTCCAGCTCAAGCTATCCTATGATTCTGTGAAACAGAGTTACAACTGAAGGTTAAAAGAAACGTAACCTTTCATCCCCTGCCTTTCCCACCGCTGAGTTCAGTGAGGTACGTGGCTCTGCTGTGCTGCCAGGCCCACTGAGAAGCCCAGTACCCCCTGACAGAACTGGCAGCTTCTTCTGCCCTTGTCTTGCTCTGAAGTCCGTTCTCTTGGCTAGAGGGAGAAATACAAGAGTGCTTTGCTCTGCAACTTAAATTCACAAAGTACTTTCCAGAAATATCAGATCCAGTATCCTAACAAGATATCTACTTTGTAAATTTTATGGCATATTTCCTAATGTTGCTGCAGTCAGAGACTGTAGCTGACAGAAAAGAATTCTTCACATCCATTTCAGAGAAGAAAAGTCTACTGCAGGGTGTAGCTGTAACCCGGCATCTTCTCCCCAAATATCACTACATTTCTGTGCCATGTATTTCAATATTCTACAGGCATCTGGGGAAATATATTGTAGGCATTTAATATTTATTGGAATCACTTAAACAAAAACTGGAATATACCTTTTTGAGAAAATGATTATGCTGTCTCTATCTTGATCCTTCGGTCTTATTATCCAATTTTATGTCTATGCCATCTGTGAGAAAGATTTTTTTTTTCACCTTCCCAAACAATTTTGGTGGAAATACTGAAAATGTAATTTTAGATCTTGTTCCATTCTTGTGTGCTGTAGTAAACTGTAATAATTAGGTTGATGTTATTGTCATTACTACTGACATGAACACCTAATCAACAAAGTTGTTTCAAGGTCTCTAAAAATTCAAGCAAACTTCGCTATTAATGTGTGGATATTTTTGAAAGACATTATTTGCAAGTGTGACTTTTAGAGTATTTTCTACTTTAAAAAGAAAGGCAAGACTGAAGAAGAATTGTGGGGAAGAAAGGAAAACAGGTCTTTCAACTTCAGCTAGTCCTTTATCAAATTAAAATATGTATTTATATAAATGTGAAAAGTACTTTTTACCTCTCTACAGTGGTGCCTGGCACAGGAATAATAATCATATGGCAGTTTAACTCCCCTAAGCAGGTCCAAACTAATGGCTCATAAATTTGGCAAATTGTCACTGCATTTGTTAAAGTCAGTGGTAAGATTCCCTCTGGTATTAAAGGGAAGAAGATCTGACCTGCAGAGTACTATTTTGACACTAAATACATAAACTTCCTCATCAATGTGGAGCTGTGAGATTAGCGCTGTAGGCGGCAGTAACTGATTAGCTGCTTGTAATATTAGCATCTCAGACTTTCTAATCATCCACTCTTAAAACCTGGCACAGCTGGATTTTATTTTATTTGGTGTTTTTGTGTGTTTGTTTTGTTTGTGTGTTTGTTTGTTTTCTGTGTTTTTTTTTTTTTTTTTTTTTTTGGTGTGTGTGTGTGTGTGTATGAAAAGAGCAGTTTTTCCCATTCTTATGAGTTACTTTAATTAATCTCTTAGGGTTTTCTCAGTATCAACCTCCTGTTTTCTGGTTTATTGGCCATGGTTTTGAAAGCCGTTGGAACGATTTTCAAAGAGATGTGTAGCTGGTTAGTCATCTGCTGCTCTAAGTATGTGTTCTCTCTCCAGAACTACTAGCGGTTTAGTGCATTTTTTTAATTGCTTTTTCAAAATTCTCCTGCGGGTCTGGTAGGTTTTTCTAACACTTCCTCTCCCTTACTGGATCACAGCAGAAAATGATTTTATTTTTCATTGGCTACAGAAGAAGACCAAATATAATTTTTTTGTTCAATGTCAGTAAGCTTTAAAATAGTTGATATTTAACTGGTACTAATTAGAAATAGGTTTTTAACTTATCTTCTGTTCTCTTTATTTATAGAAAAAAGACAATTAAAATAGACAATTCCTAATGTCATCTCAGTTCTTTGTCCACTGTCTTGATTTTAGCATAGATCACATTTATGAAATGTCAATGTATTCAGAGAAATTTGTTATTCTATTCAGCTATTTTATTTAATATTCTCATGAAGATGTAATGGATGAAGACTGGGTAAAACTCTCAGTGGTATCTGGAGAAGAATTTCAATTGCTTCTACTTTCAGAGCTCTAAAGGAGCATTGTATATATTTTTGCATCAATCATAGGAAAACAGTATGTGATTATGCAATTTATTGTTGTGTTACAGTAGCTCTTATGCGTATTCTACAAATAAGTTTGCAAATTAGCATTAATTACATCAGAGCTGTCCTGTGTTTCCATTGTCATCGGTATTGACCCAAAAAGGGCCACTCAACAGTGCATTTCATCTGTAAATTGAAAGACACTTTAAAATCTAGATCAGTATCTCTATCCTTTTTTTCTTTACAGATGAAGTCATAATAATCTCTCCTATTTGAACTGTAGATGACACCTTTTCATTTTGCTGGTGACAAAAATCTTCTTATAACTGTCTAGACATTTTTTATTTAGGTTTTTTTTTCTTCAAATTTTTTTTTGTGGGGTTGTAATTTAATGATATTTTGAAAGAAATAAAATTGTTACCAGCATATTGACTCAAAAACTGTTAACATTTTGTTCATTGATGGAGTTTATTTTAGCATTTAAAAACAGTAAATATTAATAGTATGTTGTTTGTTGCATTCATTACTCTTTGGTGACACAATATTTATCTCTGGTTGAAGTTAAACAAAATATGAAACTTATGTCTGTCTAAAATTACACTCATTGGGAACTAATTCAGTATATTTGTTTTCCCACTTCTTTCAATTAGTAATCAATTTCCCTTCAATAAATTCAACAAAAGGATCCACTTACATGAGAAATAATTTGCCCATGAAACAGTAAAAACATGAAAACATGGCACAAAAATGCTTGTTCTTGTGGATATAGTCTATCTTTCATTCTCTTTTTTTTGACACACAGATAGCAAAACAAATCTAAGTCTTTTTGACTGAGTCTTCTAAATGCTACCTCAGAAAAATAATAAAACCCTGCTATTTAATTTGCTATAAGGTAAGAGATTTCCTTTATCAAAATAAGATGAGAGATCAGTGTCATTAGTTGTCTATGAATCCTTACAAGAATGTGTTATTTTGAAGAATTGAATAGTTTATGTAATTTCCATCAACTGTTTTTGTCCTGTCTAAAACAAGAAGACAAGTTATTGCTGCAAGCACTTGAATTTTTGTGAAGAAGGTACACTGTCTAGATTGTCATCAGCTTTTGATAATCCAGAGGAGGTAGTGAGGACATTTAAATTTTAAAATATTCTAAAGTGTAGAAAATTTTTCACTAATGAAATTTAGGAAAACAATAAGGAGATTCAGGCTTGACACATATTTAATTCTTAAATTGTCCTTTACCAGACACATCTGATCAGAATGTTCTTCCTGGCTAGATCAGTCATAAGGAATCTATACATATGTAGCTAAACACCATCTGCAGAAAAATGTATATAAGTAGATCATGTTCTATTTAGCTTCTTGGGAGAAATAATTTCATAAAAAAAGAAAAAAAAGGCTTTTAATCATGCAGTGTTCCACTTTTCAGTAACTAATTATGATGAAAAGGGAGCTCTCTTCCAGCTTATATTAAAAAAAAAAAAAAAGAGGATAATCTACTTCTGAAGATATATATGTTATATAAGATGCTCTCTTTTTTGTTCTAAAAAGAATCAAAGGAAATATACACTTGCATGTATTATATAATATTCTTTATAAATATACAGACAGTAAATTGCAAGATATTCCAAAGAACAATTTTTAACTATTCAAAAGAGGAACATGAGACCCTAATACATTTCATTTTTTATTTTTTATTTTTTTTTTAAATCAGAGCCTAAAAATGCTAAACTTTACAAAACTTTAACTTAAAAAAAGCCCAAACCAACTACTCCAAAAAACCACCAACAAAGTAATCAACAAAAAAAAAACAAACCCCAAACAAAAAACAACGCAAACCCAAAACCTGCCCCCCTGCAAAAAAACCCCAAACAAAACAGCAAAACCACCACACAAAAATACCCCAAACCCAGCAGACAAAAAAAAAAAAAAGGGAAGCTGCATGTCACAGACTGCAATCTCTTTGATGACCACTACTGTTCTTGCAGTATTCACCTTCAGCTAAAAATCACAGTGTGATACGACGTGAACCCAGAGTCAAATATAGCCTTATCTCTTTTAGTAGAATCAGAGATAATACCTCACTGATCAGATTCATGGCAAATGCTAGCAACTTTTCTCCAACATGGGCCAAAACCACGTGCAGAACTAGATCCTTCAGAGGGATGAAAAAGATACTCAGAAGTAGGAAGACACAGAATAGTGTTCCTAGTAAGAAAAATTCTCCCAAAGTGACGAAAATTCCAGGTACCCCTGGATACTGAGGGTGGGAGCTATATCTTATAAAAATGAATATGTACCACATACAACTTCTAATAACTATAAATGTGGGCTAATGGAAACTGAGAAATAGTTAGTAACTCCTGTCAAGTAACTAGATAACTTTCTTTGTAGATTATTTTTATTTCTACTGAACTAAACACCTCCGAGAAGCCCAAAGATTTGACTAAAACAGCTGATGTCTAATACTTAAAGAGACAATTCTCAGACATGTCCTAAGTCACCTTGAGACCTATGGACATTTTACTCATGTATACCATAGTCTGATGAAAGTCAACTTTTTGCTTTTTAGCCCTACTTCACCCCTTCCCAGTCTTTAAGCCAGGGTTGCACGTGGCCTTTCAGGGATACTTAAAAAGAATATAGTTGCTGTCAAATGCTTCAGAAATTAGTGTTTCCCTCTTCAAATTCTTGGCAGAAGGCCAGGGTTTTTTTTGTTTGTTTCTTTTTTAGTGTTTTGTTGTTGTTGTTGTTTGGGTTTTTTGTTTGTTTTTTTTTCAGTTTAGGTTTATCATGCTGACATTACACTTATCACGTCTTAAAATAACTAGAGTAAGACTGCATGCACTATTGAATCAAAGAATCCATGAAGGTCATCATTTGGTAAAAACAGTGAATAAATCACACGTTATGAACAGTTGGGGACAAAATATAAGTTTTTTGTTTAGTCCTTCATCTGGCAGAATTTTCCTTTATTTCCAAAGGTATTTGCTTTGATGAAAGACATCAGTGCTTGACCTTAGAGCTGTCTTCCAAATAGGGAACTGTTTCACTGGATGAATTAGGTGACTATTTCTTTTGCATGGGGCATCTTAGTGTTTTTTTGCATATTAAAAAAGCATACACAGAAATGTAGGGCAAGTCTTGATGACCTGACTTTTTGAAAGGTGCCAATATACCCTAAAAGTGAGGTTATTAGGAAGAGTGAATGTATAGGAAAAAGTACCACTGCATACTTTTTACTGGGATGCGCTGCCTGACCCCTGCAGTGCTGACAGTGTGCCTCAGTTTATATCCTCATTGCACCTACCTCTCAAGCTTAGGGAGGTAATTAGGAAACATTATATTATGTAGGTGTAACTTCAAAAAGGTGAGTACGAAGTATCCCTGTGCTTGAAAACCTAAAAATGACGTTTTTAGACAGGACTGAATTTCTGTCTTTGGAAATAGCTTTGTGCTTGGTTTAACAAAGAACACATCTTTTGCTTTCTGCCTGTTGGATAACATTTACTGTACTAGACATGTAATTGACACACCTAAGTCTGGATAAGGTGATACAGGAATAGATAAACAATAGGATTTTTACAGCCCTAGACATCTATTTAAAAGAAATATCAGATGGGGTGTGAAATGCCAAATTTCTGGAGTAATAATCCAAACTGCTGGGAGTACACTACATCACCTCTACTCTGGTGATGGAATGTGTTCCTTTATCACCATCTGGTTTTCCTTGTCCTTCAACAAGAGCACTGGAAGATTCTTCATTTTTCCTGTGATCCCAGCTGAGACCTGAAACCTCACTTATACAAAGCTGTGAAGAGCAGTGGCTTGAATCATTCTGGAGATGCTTGTCTCTTCCCCTTGTCTCTAGAAGGAGCTTAGGACATTCATGATACTAACTTAGGCACTTAATCTCTGGTCTGAATATTAGGGCAAGGATGAAAGCTCATATAAGATCCTTATCTGTCACTTTGCACATGTACCACATTAATCCATATGAAATATAGGCCTTTTCATTCCTTGCAGAACTCTGTCACATGGCTGCATCCGTAACTGGGATGTCCATTTACATCACAACATATCCTGCACACTTACCAATTGCTTTAATTGACCAATGAGGAAATTAGACTAGTGTAAGTTTTGTATAAAGCCAGCACACTGTATCACACTAAAGAAGCTTGCCTGAAGGCAGTGCTTCAGCTCTCAGAAAATTGCATACTTGTGTTTCTGAATGTAAAACCCAGGCAGTTGCTACAGATTTCTGGTAAATGCTCCATAAAAAATGAGAAAGCCTTTTCTTTTTTTTTTTTTTTTTTTTTCCATTAAGCAGTGTATTTTATAGAAATGAAGGTTACTTGAGCAGTTCCATAAGTGGTAAACCTTGACATTCAAACTCGTTTTACATCAGCTGAGAAGTTGCCTTAATTCACTTCTCTAAAGAAAAGCCATTGTTCTCCACAAGCTTTGCATGATACCAAATCTTTGCAAAAAGTCAAAAAAGCATCGAATTCTCCCTAGTAAAACCAGTTTTCATTCAGCTAACTTTAAAATGGAAAGTGGCATTATAAGCCCACTGTCCTTGAAAGGTTTCCTTGCTTATAGAGGAAATGAACAAGGTTCTTTGAGGTAAGATGAGGTCTAAGGTTAATGTGCCTGGTTGTAAATTCAGGCATGGGGATCATTTGTTCAGAGGCAATATGATAAGTTGTGGTAAGAATTAGTTGGTTTAAATGGTACATTAGGTGACAACAGAAAGTTGTATCTCCCCCTTGT
This sequence comes from Anabacerthia variegaticeps, assembly GCA_035583185.1. Lineage (NCBI taxonomy): Eukaryota > Metazoa > Chordata > Aves > Passeriformes > Furnariidae > Anabacerthia > Anabacerthia variegaticeps. The sequence goes on along the minus strand of JAWWEW010000001.1, from coordinate 32,258,939 downwards.
AAAGTACTGCTCTAATTCTAGTTTATTGATTTTAATGGCTAATAACATTTAGGTGAGTAGAGAAATTTTGTTTGTGGTATCCAAAGGGGATAATTTATTTTGCTCCATGATT
>JAWWEW010000001.1:32216934-32257736 GCA_035583185.1 Anabacerthia variegaticeps | reverse complement strand
CCCCCCAAGTAAAAAAAGAAAAGCCTTTTTTTTGTAAATTAAAAGTAGAATGGTGTAAGACTTGTCAATATTTTATACCATTTCTACATGAATTTGCTTTATATAAATAAATATTTTCAAACCTTGAACTTTTTGTATGAGGCTCAATGTACCCAACATGTCATTCATTTCTATTCCTGCAGAAATATAAAGAACAATTTTTCCGTACATTTCCTATTGTAAGAAATTAATTTCATGTATCTTGTAAGATGTTTCATGTTTCATGTTCTTGTAAGAACTTGAGTGCGTAGCTAAATCTACATCAGAGGTGTCAGAGCAAAACCTGCTTGGGACGTCAGATGTCTTGTTACAGAGCTGTCAAAAGTTATTGTTATTTTCAGTTATGGGTCAGAAATTAATAGATAGATAGAGCCATTGTCAATAAGTTGCAACTGGTCAGCAGGTGTGATAAAAGTAGGAGGTGTCAAGCCAGCCCAGTAGGATGATGCTCTTTGTGAAATAATAGGGATAAAGAAACACAATGCCCATTTACCTACCACCCTCTGAAAATTTTGTAGAGTGGGTAGAATTTGCTTCTCAGTCACTGGTCTGTAAATAGTTGTGGCTGCTGCTTTCCTGATCAATTCTCTTGGGTTTATTTGCTATATTTTCTTGGTGTCTGCTGCATCTGGGCCAGCCAGGAGTTATCTATGGCACTAGGGCCTATTTTGCTACTTTACATTATTCATAGGATCAGATAGCCATCAAATCTCAGTGATGCTCTTGCCCACATCACAAATAGTTATAATATTCTTATCGACACTACTACTACTAGCCAGACGGAAGACCATTTCTGCATTCCACAGCCTTCTATACTCTGTAAAAAAATATTTCACATAGGGAGAAAAGTGTTGCTACATAGGACCTAAGGCTTCAGTCATCATTTCTCTTCATTTGCTTCTTCTTGTTCCACTTTCTATTAATTTTTTTTACCAAGTTTATCCTAGACAAATATGAGAAAAAGATTTTATTGAGGTGATTATAAACTTTGAAATCCTCTTTCTTTGGGATTCTTTTCCTAGTTATGCTTCATATATAGAGTGCAAGCATCTTAACAACAGAAAAAATGGGCAATTTACACAGCATACTCACCAGCACTCAAATTTTAGAAACTGTGACTGCTAGACTCTCAGAAACTGTGAACACTAAGATCTGGGGATCCCTTCTCCCTGCTCTGTGAAGTGTCTGCAGGTCAACAGGTGCCTACAAACACTTCAATAACTGTGTTTTCTACAGCCTGTGTATCACACAGAGTGCGTTGGATCTTTCATGCGAAGACTGGCACTTCCTAGTGGCTTTGAAAGAGCTGACAGCATGATAAAAGAAATAAATTGGCTTAATAGTGTGTAGAATATGCATCTACATATGTCGAATCTTCCTTAGTAATGACAACAGAAACATTTCAACTTGGAAGAGTATGAAAGGCTGACACGGGGTGAACTCGTGCAGCCAATCTGTGTCAGCATTTCTAGAGGGCAATGCAATAGCAGCAGGGGGAAAAAGCAGCATCTACAAATGACCAAATGGAGAACGGTCTTCAGGAAGCTTTTAAATTGAAGGACAGTTAAAATTTATGACTTAGGCATTTAGGCTCAGGCTTTTCTGATCTTATGTGTCAGAACAAAGTCAGCTGTAAAGTGATCCCACAAAATCATTGGTAATGAGCAAGACGCAACTGTCAGACAACAAAGTTTCAAGTGGAGTTCAATATAAAGAGAAAAGTAAATTTATGGTCTGGGTGCTTGAAGTTTTCTGGTTTCATTTGGTGAGGAAAAAAAGAAATGTCATCTTCAGAAATGATGTATTGAACTGGTGGTAAATGGAAGGGGAAAAAAGAAAAGAAAAGCTGCCAACAAAGACTAAAGTTTAATGATTCCCAGACAGACTTTATTGTCTTTTCTTAAAGAGCACATAGTTTTCCCTTTTAAATTTTTTTATTTTTTTCTCTTACAATCTCATGGGAATCTGAAGCAAAAAAGTATTGTTCATTGTGATATATTGGGGGAAAATATTTAAAAATTTGTGAGGACTTTATGGAAGCCACAGGCCAACATAACATAGCTAACCTGATATTCGTGTAACTATTCTGCCATACAGTACTCCAGACAGTTCTTAACAAGTGAGTTGAAGAGAATTAATTTTCATGTAGTTGTATATTGACAATATTGCCGTGTAGCTGTGTCCAATGCCTGAAAAATGGAATATGAAATGAAAGTTTCACAGCGTGGTAAAGCTGAAGAAAAGGCACACTTAATGGGATGATACACTGAAATCATTAAAGTCTGTTCTGTATTCTCATTAAAATCCCTTTCTAACTGTTTTTCTATGGAAGGAGTTACCTATGTCTTGGGCACGTGACTAGATGAAAGTCTAAGTGCCAGAAGTTGGAGAAGGGATCACAAAGTTGACTTCTCTCAGCTAAGTTCAGATAAATCCATTTTGTAGTCAATATAGATAAAATAATTAGCTGCTTTAAAATGTGAAAGTGATGATTTATTTCAGACATTCAGTGTAAAAAAATTTAAATCTAATAGTCTTCACATTCCATGTCTGAAATAAATCATCATTTTCACATTCCAGTTTCTCTACCAATGACTGCAAAAACAGTCCAGGGTGATTATCTCACTGATAGGTATTTACATTTGATAATCTGATCCTATCCTAGAAGACAAACATTGTGTATTGTATTCAGGACAGATGATGGAGAATATGACATATCATAATTTACCCTGCTTACAAGCAAATGTTAAAGTGCTCATATAAGATTATGCCAGTTTCAAATATTATTTTAAAACTTGTTATTGGTGAGCAGCTACTCTTCAACATATTAAAGGTTGTTTCTTCTAAGGATCGAATATCTCAAAGGCATTTCTTTGTTTCAGTGTTGTTACTCAGAATGAAAATAAGCTACAGCATATTTCTAAAAGCATAGTAAATAACAAATTGAGGGAGAAATTGTCTTTGATTGCACCTCAAATTCAGAACTTCATTCCATATCTTGTTTTTCTTTTTCTTCTAGAGGCATAAGATCATAGGAAAATTCATATGGGAAGGAGTCTCAGCAGGTCTGTAGTCCAATCTCCTTTCCAAGCAGGGTCAGAGATAAGATCAGACTAGGTAGCTCAGAGCTTTATACAAGTCTAGTCTTGAAAATCTGCAGTGATGGAGTTCACACAACTGCTCTGTGCAACATGCCTGTCTCCAGAATGCAAAGTTTTGCCTTCTATCCAGCCTGAACCTTTCTTGTTTCGATTCAGGCATTTTGTCTCCCATCCTCCCACTATACACGATGACCAACAGTCTGGATCTGCCTCCTCAGTAGCCTCCCCGCAGATATTGGGGGCTGCTCTTTGGTGCCTCCTGGCTCAATAAAACTAGGTCTCCATCCTTAGCATTGCAAGTGCTCCAGTCCCCTTACAGTCTTCTTGTTGTTTATTATCATCTTTTCTGTACTCCAGTGCCAAAGTTGGATGCAATATCTCACCGTGGTGTGAAAAGTGCTGAGTAACAACTCTTGACCTTGTGTCTGCTGCTTCAGCCCAAGATGCTCTTAGCCATCATCATTTCCAGGGCACAGGACTGTCTCATAGTTATCCCTCTGTCCTTCCAGGACTTCCAGGTTCTTTCCACCAGTTCTGCTTAGGCTGAGAATAATCAAATATAAATTTATAAAAAAGTATATTTTAGTGACACGCAACCTTGACCTAGCTTAGTTTATAGAACTTTCAACTTCCTTAATGTTCACTTTGCTCTCTTTGCAAGTACAAGCTAGTAAGATCTAGGGGTTAACGTGACCTTTTAGTCTGAGCTTGTACTACATAGTGAATTGTTCAAGTTTACCTGAAAACAATAATAAAGGCAATAATATAAGCAATCTCTGCCTCCAGGCTAAGATGTTCCATCTCTTTCTCTTGTTGGTTTCAGATCAGCATTTGCAATAAGGCTTAGAGAGGATGAGCTGGCTAACCCCTTCTGCTGATGAAATTGTTTGAAGACAATATTACAGCTGAGCAGGCAGTGAAAATATTTTCACTGAGTTAATGTCATTGTCCACTTTCGTATGCTCTCTCTAACCATTGCATTTAATTTTGGATCAATCATAATGATTGAACAAAAGGAATTATTTTCTCTTGAGTTTTACTCCTAACCGTGTCAAGGGTATTCAGAACAGTCGATTTTTTTTCCTGAATAAGGCTTTGGATATTTTCTATATAAACCCTAAAAAGAAATAACTGAAACTCAGAACAAAATATGTGGAAAATAAAGTAAATTGCAGTGTCCTGCTTCTGTGTTTCATTAGGGAATAAGAAGGGGGAAATAATATTTCTAAACTCTAAAGATCACATCTGTTCACTCCAGAAGCTCAGTTAACTTGTTTTCCCCCGATGCTTTCAGCTTTTAATATCCTGCAGTGCTTGCTTCCATTATCAGAGATCCTTCTTTGCAGAACTTTTGCATTTAAGATGCTTCTTTTCAATAGCCTGGCTTTTTTTGTACAATTGTTTCAAAGCCAATTCTTGATAACTGGTGGAATAATAAGAAATTTGGTGTTCTATACAGAAGAAAAATGAAAAAAGAAAAAGCTTCGGCATTCAGAAATCAAAGTCAACAACAATTCATTAATCTAAATAATATGATTTGATGTGGGATATTCTGGGTTAAATGAAAAGACTGCTTAATTCAGGAGAAAAGCATCCTTCTTTATGACCAAATGGTCTCTGAGAAATCCCAGGCACCACCTAATATTAAACTCCTAATTCCATGCCATCTTGAAAAATATTACATATTTTTAACAGAGCTAAACAATTAAGACTTAGATCTACACCTGGTTCCTGCCCTACTTCTGTTGTACCTACTTAATTAATATCTATATTTACATGGATAATTACTTAAATATCCAGGTTAATTAGTTAACTACATTAACATATGCAAGGCATTTGGATTTGGCTTCTGGCCGTTTCTTTTCTTCTTCCTGTAACATTAATGGAAATGCAAATATTGGACTATATGTATCCGATGCAGCAATATTGTTTTTTGAATTTGAACAGTCATGTCCATCAAGCCTGTGCTTGGATTTGTCTGTTGAGAATTTCCTAACACATTTCTGCAAATTACAAGTCAGCAAGTGAGAATGTGAGATATGAATTTATGCAAATGGTATTGCAAACCTGCCCTGTTACCAACAAACACTGTATGAGAATGAAAAAAAGTTGATGCTCCTCCTGTAAATCCTATGGGAAAATATAGGCATCTGTTGTTAGATGTTTATTCAGCTTGCAAGAACTGGAGTTGGTAGAACTACTTTACAGTCAATGGAGAAAATGATCACTTGCAGGAAGTGATTTCACTTACCCAAATAGAAATGTGCAAAATGGTTCAAGTGAAATATTTTTAAAAAAAAAACAACATTTTGATTCTTCTGCTCTCCTGCAGAAGCCTAGAGTGACTATCTCAAATGTAGATATTTACATTACCAGATGCTAAAGTTACTGAGAGAAAAGTCCCCGAAGAAACCTGATTTTGAGAGTCAGGTTGCTAGTTTGATAACACAAGTGTTCATCTTGAGTTTGAAAACAGTTCATTTCCCTGCTGCCTCAGTGGGACTTTCCTGTACAGAGCGGAGCAAATAATTTTGAGTGAGAGACTGCTACAGTATTTTCACATGCTAATCAGGAACTCTTTCAGCAGATTTTCTTTCAGGGTTTGAAAATACATTTTTGTATAAACCTTATTAGAAATTAAGTTGTTTCTTCAATCTGAAACTTTGTCATTCAAATTACAGCTTTGTTGAAATTTTATGCAAATATTCTTAAAGGGAACTCTACCATTTGCTACACCTTGTGGGAGCAGAAACACCTTTTCTGTCTGTGGGTTTTGTGCTAACATAACTCCACTGTGACAAAACTGACACAAACTCCAGGTATTTACCTACCAACAGGATATGTCTTAGTTATAAAAAAACCCAATGTCTTTAAACCAAGGAAAATTTGAGTCTTTCAATACAGTCAGATCACATGCAATTTTTATCATATAATATGCAAGACTGTGCTCCCTCTAATAAAGGACATTCTAACCCTTTCCTAATGAAGGGCATTCTTCACGTCAAAAGTTTGGAGAAGGCATTTAATAAACCTAATGGTACTCCTAATAGAAGAGGGGATGCCCTCTAGAAGATAGAAAGTATTTGATTTCCCTGATCACTAATATTAGTTTTTTTTAAAAAATCTTACATTCTCATTAGTGATGTCATACTGATTGGTGCATCTTATTTACATAAATTTCATAAAAGCACTGGATCTTCATGGATTTATAAGAAACTGAATTTTGCTACAGGTAAATTAAACACCGTCTGAAAAAATATCTCTGATAGTATAGCTAAAATAATCCAATTATGAAAGGCATTATGTAGGCAGAATTATTTGCTCTTTCAAATTAAAAACAAAATAAAATACAATTTTGGCTAATTTCCATGAAATAAAACCAAAATTGAACAGGTCTTGATACTTAGCTGTAGATTGCCTGTCACATTTTTTGTGCTTTCTAGTAAATGCAAAGGTTTACAGAAAAGGCTTTTAGCAAAAATATAAATGATGTCCCAAAAATATAAATAAAGCCAGGTATATAATTTTGTATTTATAAAACAGATTTTAAATGTACTTCTGTCTGCTTACACACTTATCTATCACCTTCTTTAAATACAGAAACTTCTTGCTTTAATTCTGGTTTGAGTTTCAAGTTTAGTCACAGTTTCTAAGGTGACCAAAGACTTGGCTGGATGGAGAGCAAAATGTTCTGAGATGCTCAGCTAGCACTGTTTCCCTCTGGTCTCTTCCTTAGAGAGAGAGTGGGAAAAAGACTGATTTTTATTACTACTTTTTATATTAAATTTTGACCCTGTCTGAGAGCTTTGGCATAGCAATAATACTTTATCCATTACTGAGTCACATGATGACTCAAAAGTTTTCATTTGGATTGCAATAATGTCTTTGTGTATTCTTTAAAATACTAGATAGAGGGATATTACATAGCAAACTTGTTGTTTCAGTCTGACACCTTAAATCTCCCATGCAAATATTATCTAAGATTCTTGTTTTCAGGCAAAGTGGTTTCTTTCTTGTACTGTAAACATAATTTAAATAAACTAAACCAATCCAGACTAAAAAACTACCCCAGTAACAGTAGGAAAGCTCCTAATATTCTCTGCTCTATTAAACAATGAATGCCATAGAAACAAAATGGAAAAAAGATCTTGAGTACTGGGATAGATGTATTTAGAGCTATTGAATAGTAGCAATTGAAATATGTCCTTCCAGATGTCCTGGATTCTGTATTGAAAGATAAGAGGGAAGTCACTCTGGTTTTAGTGCTGTCTTGTTCATTTAAAATCTAAGCTCCCTGTAGCATGGTCAGCTCTTGTTGGAAGTTGTGCAATGTCCTTCAGAATGGGACTTCTCTGGGAAAATTATCTAGAATCTGAACTTGTAAATTTACTTACAAATACATACACTAAAATAAAATATATTATTATATATATAATTAATACATTTACATATATATGTATATGCATGTGTTTGTATATATATATATATGTGGATATGATAAGTACAGTTTATTAGACCTGGTAAATAGTTGCCTTCTTACTGTTTAATACAGCCTCTTAAAATTACAATTTTACCTTGACTGGACAGAGTTTCATGTCCACCCTTTATTAGGATTAGAGGAGGTGAGTAATTTCCCTCAGCTTTCATTGCACATGGATTTTTTCACTTTTGCAAGACTTAAAGTCTGTTGCTGACTGCTTTCCTCCTGGTGTGCCATGCTGGAAGCCTGTGTAAGGAAGTTATTTCCTTGACTACACAGTTCAGTTTATAAGTGCCTACAAAGGCCCCTCTGAAATGGTTGTGAGCAAAAATGAATGTCCAATGTGCTTCAGAAAAAAAAAAAAAAGAAGACAGAAATGTTTGTATTGGATTTTTGTGGTGAGGTGTTGGTAGCCGAGCCTGTCAGCAACGGTAGCAACACCTCTGGGACAACATATATCACAAGACCTAAAAATTACTAAGCAGAAGTAATTGCAGCCAGTGAAGAGAGGAATGAGACTATGTGAGAGAAACAGCTCTGCAGACACCAGGATCAGTGGAGAAGGAATGGAAGAATGCACTCCAGGTGCCAGAGCAGATTCCACCTGCAGCCTGTGGTGAGGCAGGCTGTCTTTCTGCAGCCTGTGGAGGTACACACGGGAGCAGAGGTCCACCTACAGACCCTGGAGAAGCCTCATGCAGGAGCAGGTGGATGCTGCCAAGAAGTCTGTGATTCCATGGAAAGCCCATGATGGAGCAAGCTCCTGGCAGGATCTGTGGCTCCACGGAGAGAGAAGTCCATTATGGAGCAGGTTTGCTGGTGGGACTTGTGACTCCCCCAGGGACCCACACTCGGAGGAGCCTGTTCCTGAAGGACTGTACCACGTGGAAGGGAGTCACACTGGAGGAGTTTGTAAAGAATTGCAACTATGGGAAGGGCTCACCTTGGAGAAGTTTGTGGAGAACTCTCTCTGGAGCAGGGGAAAGACTCCTCTCCCTGACGAGGAGGAAGCAGTAGCAGAAACAACCTGTGATGAACTTACTGTAATCCACATTATTTGTCTCCTGCACCACTGGTGGGGAGAAAGTAGAGAATAAAGTTAAGCCTAGGAAGGAGAGAAGAATGGTGGGAAGGTATCGTAAAGATTTTGTTTACTTCTGATAATCCTTCTCTGATTTTGGTTGGTAAAACACTCAGTCAATTTCCCCAAGTTAAGTCTGTTTTGCCCATGACAGTATTTAGTAAGTGATCTCTCCCTGTCCTTATCCTGACCCACAAGCCTTTTATGTTCTCTCCCTTGTCCAGCTGAGGAGAGGAGTGATAGAATGGCTTTTGTGGGCACCTGGAATCCAACCAAGTTCAAACCACCGCAAGGTTTCAATATCTTTTTCCTCAAAAATGCTTAAAGAGGATTGAGTTGAGAGTTGGGGGTGGTGTAAGGAGATTAAATAAGAAAATGTCTACGTACTAAGAAAGAACTCACCTACCAGGTGTCTACTTGGACTTACAGCACGTGATTTGCATTCTGACTATGACAAGTAGGTTTAACAACTTGTGAAGTAAAAGGCTGTAATAAATTTCCACCTCTTTTCTATGAAACATTGTTTATTTCTTGAGTGACTGAGTTCATTAAATCATTCTGAGTCACACAGCTGAAAGTGGGTGCAGCCCTGAATTTGTAGTTGATATGAAATTATTGTGAGAAGAGAGCTGCTTCTAATAAAGGAATAAGAGTTGCTCTTAACTTTAATTTGCTTCTAGTAGAGCAAATTCATGTAAGACATCTAACCATGGCCTTTCTCTAGGGAGCTGTCAGAATAGAGCATTTGTCAGTAAAGTTTTGAATTTCTTGCTTTCCTGATATTAATAAAGGAATGAGATTATAATGTGATAAACTAATCAAAAATACTGACTGCCAAATCATGAATGCATGGACATGTTTAATTTAATATTACATTCACTATTGTAATGAATTGTCCCAGATTCCAGTTCAACATTCAGACTCTACCTGAACTCTGTGAGTTACAGATTCATTGTATGCTAATTTAAGTGCCTAGTATAGTATCTGCCTGGAAAGGAGTCTCTAGTGACTGGAAATGGACTATAAATTATTTGTCTGATGTATTACAAGCTATATGAGTAATGACTGAAAGAATACATATTTTTATCATTGTGTTCCCAGATTATGTATATTGACTAAGGAGTCTGTCCAGTTTCTTCCTTATTCACTCACTTTTTAAGAAGACACCTCTAGCTAATGGTTCCACACTTTTTTGTAAAACAGCTATTTCTAATTTTTGAGATATTTTTTCAGTCATCTGTTCTTAACACAGAAATATCCAACACTAGCTTCTCCATTTATCTCCATTAAATAGATAAAATAAGTCTGGACATTTGAATTCTGATTCTTAGAGAAATCTTAGAAGATATCACATTATGATCTTGAAAGAAGAGCAGAGCCATATTGGGAAAATATATGGCATTCTCTACTGCTTAATCCTTAATTTCCCAAGAATTCATGAACCTCATAAAATGTGGTCATGTTCTTCTGTAACAGTGGAATTTGCATAATACATTGGACCAAAAACATTTTTATAAATTGGTCTTTCACATTAGATCTTTGAAATCCATGGAAAGATATTATTGTGAATTGATGTTGTTGCTTGGACATGAACCCTTCAGTGTTTGCTCCCATACAGAGGAAAATTTTAACTCTCTCTCCTTTCTCAGACATCTCACAACACCGTATAAAACCCCACCACAATGGGTTGCATCAGGTTCCTGAAGAAAGACTTGAAAAGCTCAATGTGGGAAAAACATGATCTTGCAGGTGAATTCATCCTGCTGCATAAGGACAGCCAACAAGGGAGACAGATGTCTTAGCTTGGAGCAGAATGTTTCCTGGTGTATAATGCAGTGATAAAATGTGGAACGTTTAATATGATATTTATTATGAAATATGAGATGCCTTTTTTTTTTTTTTTTCCCCTAGGCAATGAAGAAGCTCCCTTGGCTGCCTAAGTGATAAGTTTTTTCCAATATCACTAGACAATAAAACATTGGCAACTGCACAATAAATATCCTCTCCAATATTTGTTCTAATGGAATTAACCCTTGCAACTTTTCAACAACCCCATTGCTGCTGACAAATGGCACACAAATTGCATGCAATATAAGTTACTTCAGCAATGAACTGAAGTAAAAGAAAAGCAGTCTGCTGTTGAGAGATATTTGTGTATAATTAATGCGTCTGTACTATGTTCTCAGAGTACCCATAGTTGTGACTCTTGGCCAGACCTGAAAGAGGGACACTTTTCAAATTTGCTGTGATTGTCTGCATGAGATTTTAGCTGTTTCAAAAGCAATGAATTTTTCTTCACTAAAATGCAGAAAACACAGTTTAAAACATTTCATTGAAGAGTTCTCAGAAATGATGCAGACGTTCTTGGCCAGGAACATATCAAGAATTCGATGTGTCCATCTTCCTTTTGATATGTCATTTAGAGTTTTAGTATATCTGCTGTATTTCTTAGTGTACTTATGATTCATATTGTCATATCTTGATAATGTCAATATTTCTGATCAGATTGAGCATTTTCATTTAGTTAGGGAGCACTGCTGAAAGCTCATGAATGAACTGGTTTGTCTTGTGTATGAGCATTATGCTTGTTATTATCATCTCGATCCACAAGCAAACTTTACGTAGAGGTTGCTAAGAGAAGCCAGGAGCACTCATGCACATACACAGTACAAATTTATGGTGTTTAATCTGCAAACCCTTCAGGCTTACCCTTAATATCTATGCATTATCAATAACATACTGATAGTTGTAAGTTCTATTACACTACCATAGAGTGCCCTCAGAAACAAACATGTCCTGTACTGGAGAGGTGATCGCAAAACTCCTTTGCAGTCCTGAGACAGAGTCGCCTGCCACTTGCAGGCCTAGGAATTGAAAACAATCTTTTCACTAGTAGAAATTCTTTAAAATAATTCTCTGAAACTGGTAAAACTCTGTTCATAAACACGGCCCAAACACTTGCAATATATGTTAATTACAGTGTTCATATCTTTCGAACACAGCTATCTAATATTTTCAGAGATGTGTACAAATCTAATTTCAGTTTCAGAGGAGCCTTTTTGAGGTGTGTATCACCAGAATCATGTTACATTTTATTATTATTATTACTTACATTACAATAGCATGTATTGTCAGAAGGTAGATCCTAGCCTGATTGTATCATGCACTTTAGAAATGCAAAAACCAAGATATTGTCTTGACAGACATATTTCAATTATTCACTGTATGAATTCACTGTTCATTTCTATGATGTTCATAGTTTTGTTTCCACCTCAAAATATATTTGAGAGGACTGAGGAAAATTGAGAGGACACAGCAGGTCTTGGATGGAAGTAAAGAGTATCTTCCACTGATAGAAGAGCAAAACATATCAGAAAAAAATGATATGTGAAAAAGAGACACCTTATTGAATCTTTGATCTCTATGGTACTGAAATTTTGATTCTACATGAGAGGTGGTCGTGCACGGGAACTCTACCCCATGTCATGTTTAGGATGCTAAAAGCTGACATGGAGTCAGGGACTTACTAGACATATTCCTGGGGAAAACTCCAGGCAGGGTATAGAAACAAAGACACAAGTCACTGAGCTAGAAAGGGTTGGAAAGTGGGAGAGTATTTTTGTGTCATGTTGCTACAAGTTCCCTCTATTCCTATTGCTTTGCTGTAAGCAGTTGCAAAGTTAAGATACTAAGGCAGATGAACTTTTATTATGACCTGTTATGGGATCTCACCTGTCTTCTGATGATGCAAACATCCTTTGTGACTAACCAGAATGCCTTATATAAATAAATAAAATTAGTTGTAATGAACCTTAATTTTATCATCCAAACACTTAGGAAGACCTTAAACATACGCTTGGTGGTAAGCCCCTGATCAGTCAGTAAAAATGAGGAGAGTTATTCACCAAAATGGCCTTATAGCAGTGAAAGTTGTTTGAAACTAAGTCAGTAGAAAGAAGAAAAAAAAAAAGCTTATTGATTATAATTTTTAAACTGGTGTATAACAATCCAAGCAAACTGCCACGAAGTAAGCCAGGGGATTTAGTCCATGACAGTGGCCCTGAGCAGCCTCTCACTTTCTATGCAGGACGAGTGACGACAGCTTATGGCGGAATAAAAATTGTGTTTGCAGGGAACTCCCACTCACAGAGCAGCTGATGTACTTATAAATCCACACCCTACTTCATCTCATGATAAGTTATGATAACTTATGATAACAGTCCTAGCTGAGAGAGAGCTTCCCCATCACTAATAAGGAAAACAATGGATTTATGTTATCCTGAACGCTTTCGAGGAAATTTTAGGAATTTGCTGCCTGTCTTACAGAGTGACGTATTACCTACTCCTCTGTTGGAATCTATTACATATATTTCCCAATTTGAAATGGAGAGGAAACAATCTGAATTTATAACCTGATCAAATGCACAGATCTTGGGAAGCACCCTGAGTAAATCAAGAGAGTTTTCCAGATTGCATTTTATGCTGACCCAGCTACTGTAATGTTTCAGTGCTGTAATCACAGTTCAGTTAGTATTCCTAATAGTCTAAAGAAAGAAGAGCCATAAAAGTCCTTGGAACAGTATAATCCTTTTCCCACTCTGAAATAAAACTGCTAAAGCAATAACTAAAACAATTAATATGTAAGCCTTTTGTGATAAGCACAATCAGTATAACTAAACTACAAAGTGTAGTTTTTTGTTTCCAAGTAAAATACACTGCATCCATTGCATGTCCCATAAAGAATCTTAGTTGACAAATCTTAATTTGACTGTGGGCAAACTAATCGGCTATTATTTTAGCTTGGGGCTGTTTTGCTTTAAAAATCAAATACTGATTTTGAAGGAATAGAACAAGCAATTTTCTCAGAGAACACAGAGTTCCCATTGACAGTGGTTATTAAAAAGATTTAATGAAATCATCGGGACTTGTTTGAAGCTGGTCTAGGTACATTTTTATACTCAATCTGCACATCAATATTAATTTTTTAACACAGATGGAGGTTTTATTGGTACCCAAGGAAGGAAGTAGAAAAAACAGTTTACTGGAATTTCAAATTACGAGCAAAGCACAAAGCTGATGGAGGCAAGTGTGAAATTAGACCTATGAAACACTATGAAAAATAGAATGCAGTATAAAGATATGCAAATTAAAGGAGATACTGGAAAACAATTGCGACTAGTTTACCTTCCATCTAAGCAAACTGTATTTTAGTGGTATCCATCTTTTTTATCACAATAAAGGTCTGCAAGTCAAATTATTATAGATCCTCCTCTTGAAGGCTTAATTATGTCTTGATTAAATCTGATATAAAAATCAACACTACATAATTTATGAGATTTGTGGAAAAATATTGAAATATAAAATCTCATAAAAAAGACCTCATGTCTGATCCATCTCCAGCTCAGGTCTTGTATTTTTTTTTTTTTTTTTATTCTCTTCTCACTGGTGAGATTTCATTTTCTGGCTTTCTGTTACAGTAAATTCTCCTGAAATCTCAGAGTAAAAAAAACCTGTCTCTTGAAAATTTCTATTACCTGTTCTAGCTCCAGGCAAAGGCATTTTTTTATATTAAAAAAGTAGCCTGAAAAGTGCAAGCGTTGTGTACAAATGGGGTAGTAGATAACACAGATCTCTTGATCAACAAATTGTGGGTTAGTGGCAATAAACAAATTTAGTACTTTTGTAGGGGTACAAACTCAAAGCGCATTCATAGGAGATGAAAGCTGTTTACAGGTATAATTCCTATTTAAGTCAGCCGAAGCCTATTTAAATACTCTGCATGAGTTTCGCTGCCATTTGTTTATAGAATGCTACACCTAGGCGTCTCATAAACTTTTTGTGGTTTAGCATTCTATAACACTGCAATGATATGCCTGTTGAGTAGATGGGTGAGAAACAGAGTCTAAACTCCAAGTTTTCAGAAGATTCTTAGTTACTTGTATCCCATTTAGTCATTTCCATTCCTCTGAAAGAAACACTGAAGGTTTTAAATGTTGGTTAAGCTAAAAATTTAGATTAACCTTAGTAGGAATAAGCATAAATATATTGGAAGATCTAGATCTAAAGATCTAGTTATGTGTTTTCAGGAGGAGTGGGAGTACAAAATTTTTATCACATTAATCTCTCTTCCCTTGTTAATTCAAAAATTATTTAAATAAATGCGTTTCTAGAGACATAAAAAATTACCAAAAGTGATTTTACCCAGCTAGATATGTTGACTTGTTAACATGTGCTGAATCAATAGTATAACAGAATGCTCTTGCCTATGACTGGGAAAATTAAAAAAAAAAAAAAAAAAAAAAAAAGAGGAGAAAGAATAAAAAAATAAATTAGGAAAAAAATACCATGAAGGAGAAAAACGTAAGTAAATGGTAATTGTTGTGTCATGTGTACATAGAATTTTCAAGACAAATATCATGTCTTGATCCAAAAGCAATTTCCACAACGTTTTGTGGGAAAGGTATGCTCTCAGTAGTAGTCAAACCAAAATACCCACGAAGTTTGTAAACTACTCATGAAGGATAAAAAGCACAAAATCTCACTGCATCACCTACCAAGCTCAAGATGCCAGATACCTAACTGTATGCCCCATCCCTGGAAGTGTTTAAGGCCAGGTTGGATGGGATTTTGAGTAACCTGGATTAGCAGAAGGTGCCCCTGCCCATGGCAGGGGTGTTGGAACTGAATGATCTTTAAGGTCCCTTCCAACCCAAACTTTTCTATGATTCTATGACCATGTAAAATAAAATGCATAAAGCTTACACTTGCATATTTGTGTCTACTTATGTAAAAAACCAAAGCTATCATCCCTGGGAGGCAAAACATGTCTGCTTAGGAAAAAATACGAGGCAGCAGATATTATCACCCTTTAGTGGAAATGATATTATGTTTACAAAGTCTGCAGATGACAATTGCTTACACAAGACTAGGTATGAGAGGAAAAGACAAAAAAGAAAACAGGAGAAGAAGCTGTAACTAGAGGTCACGTAGACAACAGGAGCCAAGAGCAGCAGGTTGTTTGCAGCAGTTGGATCATTCCTGAGGTTATGTTTGCAATGGTCCAGAGTCCTGAAAAGCCAGGTTAAAGGGTGTGGTGAAATTCTGTGGCATTTTCGTTCTCCATCTTTCCTGTCCTCCCACTCCTCCAGTATTGTATATGTAGTTTGAGAAATTTTGTTCCTTATTTTAATAGGATCCAGGGTGTAAGTCTCTTTTTGAGAATATTTTGTCTTGGGTTCATTGTGTCAGTGAGATCTGAGAATCAGTTGCACAGTAAAACCTCTATCTCCTGATATACAACTCTCAGTGTCTTCTCTCATGAGGGTTCTCTAATTATTATTGTCTTTAAAACCAAATATTTTTTTAAGGATTTAATTAACACAGAGTACTGACATTTTTAGTTTAAGCTGAACCTGTTTCATCAATAAATACTTTCATCATTCTTTGTTCTTCCTCCCTTTTTGCACTTATTACTTGACAGTAAAATGGTTTGCTATTCCAATTTAACAAATAGAAAATATAGCAGGTGATGCTTCAGATGCGTCTCTAAATATTTTTCTACTTAAGGAAAGCATATAATATTCTGGGATCAAATACTTTACTTACTTTTAACTAATTTTTAGATTGTCTTTGCAAAAGAGAAGTATCTCCCGCTAGATTATACTGCCTTTTCAAACTTGTTCTTCCATTTGTTTCCTAGTTTTCCAGAAAGAAAGATTTTGGTCTACAATTTTTAATCCAAATTCTACAATCCCTAGTGATCATTGAGATTAGAAAGTAGGACAGATCAGTCTCTGTGTGTCAAAAGAAGCTGAATAGACATATTTCAGTTGTTGTCTCATGGACACTGTGAATCATCTTTCATTCCCCCATTGTTCTTTAAAAGAAAAAGCAGGGGGAAAGGCAGTTTTACTAGCTTTCTCTGTTTTCTCAGAAATCTTTTCAGTAGGTCATTAACACTGAGTATCATTTCTCTTAACAAATATTGCTGCATTTTCATCTGTGATGGTGCTCTCAATACTAGTATCTTCTGTGAGTCTGACTCATCATCCATCTCAGCGCACATGCAGCAAGCTCTCCACCATGCACTGACACCTTCCTTCTCCCAAGAAGCCTTTCATTCTGAACTGCAACGTATTCTGCTTGCTTTCTGCAGGCTGCCATGGTCTGGTCCCTACCATGGTTGCCTTCTCCCTGGTTACTTTTTTTTCTGCTTTTGTATTTCTTTTCTTTATACATAAACTGGACACTGGTCCTCTTGGTTAGTCAGCTTCTGCTTTTTACTTTGTCTTTGACATTTTGTTTGACCGTATTTGTTCTGAACCAATGATTGTCATTGCTGGGAGCTTTTTCCCCGACAGTTTTGCTGTCCTTAGTATTAAGATGCATTTCTCCAGGGCGAAATCTTCCTCTCAGCAGTCTTTCCAGTCATGTAGGGTCAGACATCCCACAGCCAATCCTGTCAATTAATAGAGAATCTCTAGTGTTTCAAAATTTGCATGTAGATGCTGGAGTATAAATTTCCTTTATTTGCATTTAGTTCTGCAATAAAAAAGACCCATAATACAACTCTTTGAAATCTCACACTGTCATTCATAAGAGCCATCAGACATTCCTCATCACTGTTCCAGGAATTTTGCCATTTTTGCAGATGGTCCCACCCTGTTCACTCCCTTTGCCAAGTGTTCATTGCTATTGAAGATCCATTTTTTTTTAAATATTACTTGGACACAAAGCCTGGGTTCTCCCTATGTGACATTTTCTGTTTGGGACTGCTTTTGTTCATTTGTTCTCATTTCCCTTTTGTGAGCCTCCTTATACTGGCAGGTTCCACTGCATTTTATGAATTCTGTGGCTGGGTAATAAGAAGGCACAGTGTTTTTAAACACATGCTGGTTATTTATTAAACAAATAATTAAGACATTCAGTCTCTCCCATGTGTACACCAGCCAGTGCACATCAGCAAGCTCTCCTTTTGCAAACCCTGAGCCCACCCCAACTTTCAAACAGATGATTGCGTTGAGATAAATTAATGAAAAATTGAAGGATTTCACACAGAGGGTTAGTCCTGCATCCCAATAGTCTTGCTGTTATTAGCAAATCATTCAGTTCAGAATTTCATTTTGGTCAGTGTCATCTAATTACAGTCAATCGCATCCCACATTGCTAGTAAATTATTCTGTCACTTTTAATTTCAAGGACATCTTGGTGTTATTTAAGATATGTGTGCAGCAGAGTGTCGTTGCTGTGGAGTTTTCTCAAGCTAGTATCAGGGAACCGTCCAAATGTCTTAATATAACACCCTGACCCAAGTATCATCCTTAAGATATTCATGACATTCCCATGCAGGTTAAGCATTGCAGAAATGGAACAATCAATATTTAGTCTGTAAATCCAGATTGTTTTACAGACTTGAAATTCTGGGATTTATCTTCTTTCTGTGCAATTTTAGCACATAGTGATACTGATGCGGGCTGAGAAACTTGGAATAATGTGTAATGGGAGACTGATTTGGGGTGTTTGAGACCTTGGTTTCAATTTGAATTTTCGTGGGATGATAATAATTTTTTTCCACTGTGAATCTGTGAATGGCTTTTTATGTTGAAGAGTTTTACTTTTTATGCAAACTCCATGTGACAAACACAAATCACAGGCACTACAACTTAAGCTAGAAACCAGACTTTACATATTCCCTATATTCCTGTGTCTCTCGTAAAATTTTTCTTGCCAGTGCAGTAGAGACTTGAATTATTTTTAGCTTTTTTTTTTTTTTAAATTGGATATTGGTATCTTGTCTTGTTGACTATTTAAATAAATAAATAAATAAATAGTAAAAGCTTTTGCATGCAAATTTTATTAGAAATGTTTTTCTCAAATGACCAGTAATATCTATCATCTGAGTATCATCAGGGTATGAAACTTTGCTGCTTAAGAGTTAAAGAGGCTTATGAAGAAAATCCAGTTATTTTTATGAGTCTGCTAAATTGCTAAATCTGTCAAACTAGATTACCTTTTATAAGTGTGTACTAGTTAGAAGATAGTTTTATTAGCATGTTCCTTATAGAGTCCCCAAGAAAGTAAGCCTTCATTACATACATATATTTTACTAAAGGAAACTGGACCACAAAAGGAAAATGGCAAAATGAGTCAAACTCACACTTAGTTTTGTTGTTTCTTTTAGCACGGTGGATAATTTCTTATTCTGATCAAACCATGTGTCATGTCTATCATCACCTTACTGCTAAAAAGTTATCCTACAGCCTGTCCTCAAGGAGCATTTGGCATTTCTTTTGGGAAATTCTCAAGTTTATGGAAAGTTTTGTCTATATGTTATGCTCATTGACAAGTAATTAATTTTTCCTTGCCTACAAAGCCAGTGCAACTGAAAGGTTATTTCCAACCTATGTGATCGTGTTCCTTTTTGGCAGGAGGAGGGCTAGAATGAATGAATGAAATCCAACCTTCACTACTTTTTTCTTTTTTTTTTTTCTTTTTTTTTTTTTTTTTTAAATTTTTTTGGATGGCCTTTGCCAGGGTTTGCATGGGAGCTGTATAACATACAGAGCTGGTAAAAATCTCTCAGGGTTTCAGCTCAGCCTATAGCAGATTGTTGATCTACCCTGAGAATTCAAAATTAAATAAGGGACTGATTCTTTTAAAGTCATGCCAGGATATTCTGACATAAGGGAACACTAGAAATATCAGAATTAATCATCCCCCTCTTCTGGAAAGCATACAAAACAATATAGAGCTACCTCAAAGGGCTGGTTACAGTGCAGATTTAAGTGACCAGGAGTTTGGTTGGTTCTTTCACAAAAAAACATTGATCCAGCTCCTAATTTTGTCATTGACATTCTGGTAAAGTGTTTTGTCCTTCATTGTGTTGTCCAACTTACCTCCGTTTTCAGTTTCACATGAGTCTTCAATGGTTTGGAAAATGCTTTGGCAATGCAGGGTCAACACTGCAATGTTGGAAAAGAACTTCACGTCCATATTTAAAAACTATCTTTAGAATGCAGAATAAACTTCAATCTAGACTTTACAAATGGGTTTATACAGATTATGGGCATAGATGACAGGAAAGTGCTATTTTGAGAATTGAGGTTCTCATTACAAGATCTGTGTCTCAACACCTGAAAATCCCACTGAATCCCATTGAGGAACTGAGATATTTCTTTTGAATAGAAGAAGGAATTTCATTTAGCATGTTTTGAAGTAGTATGAAGTATTATTCTATCTGGAAGTATAAACCTAAGTAATGTCAGTGTCTTTTCTGGCTTGCTGAGTTTCGGTTGCAGTGTTTTTCTTGTTCATCAATAACAAGTGCAGCCAGAAACAGGGAATATGACAAATATTATTACTGCAAAAAGCTTCCAAGTAGAGTGCATACACAGGATAATATGGCCATACAAACTGAGTTCATCACAACCAATGTTATTACTCTGAGTGTCAAAGCAACAAATAATGGCTGGCATCTTCTGTAGCAATGCCAGTATCTTTGACACGAGCTGAACGGAAATATGTACTGGCTTTCTAGTTTCTGGATGAATGACAAAGGTAAAAATAATGCCTTGCCTAGATGATTTGGATATGTTATTTACTATGTGTTTCTAGGGCAAAATAATAATAAATAAAAAGTATTCGTCCTGGGAAAAAAAGATTTTCAGGCTGTTTCCTTGCCAACAAATGATATCTTTTGCAAAGCAATGAGACAGTGAAGAAATGCTCATATTATGTGTAAAATATTCCCAAAGCAAGAAAAGAAACTGAATCAGATAAAGCAAACAGCTTTTTAATATAATATCTAGAGGTACTAACTGTGGTGGATGTAGAATTTTGTCCTTCAGTTTTGAAAATAAAGTGCAGGTCTCTAATAGCTCCAAACATTTTGACTGTTACCAGAATGCAATGCAATTAGTATATTTTAGTCATTGATCAGGACCTTAGTGTGTTAAGTCAATTGAAAAAAAAGTTCAAACAACTTCTCTTCACCCCAACTGGCTCACAGTGTAGGGCAGGAAAAATCAGATGGGCGTACAGACATTGGTCAGCATGTGCAAAGCAGTGCAACTGTTCATTGTCATAGAACCACAGAATGGTTTGCGTTGCAAAGGACCTGAAAGATCATCTAGTTCCAAGCCCTCTGTCATGGGCAGAGACATCTTCCACCAGAACAATTGCTCAGGGCTGCATCCCACCTGGTCCTGAGCTATTTATGGAGTTAAAGATCATCATCTGGAAGAACCTTGAAGGCTGGGAAGATATAGATGAATAAATGAGGAAAAGGGTAAAAACATGCAAAGCAGTTGAAAGGCTGGCTTCATCAGCCAGTCTGTGATGGAAGACAACACTGCTGTTAAAGATATTGCTGATGTTGCTCACGTTGTTGATATTCCTGATATTGCTTATACTGCTGACTGATGGGGCAGGAGGCAAAAGATGCTTTGTGTACTCTTTTGCACTCTCAGGCCCCATGCTATGCAGAAAGAGTCTGCAAAACTCACACATTGCTCTCATATATCCACATATGTGGATATAAGGAACAAGACATAAAACATAGAATTAAATGCCCCAGTTTGTAAGCTATAGGCTTATAAGAGAGGAATAAACCCATTGTAGCAATAGTTGTTGCTCATGATTGTGGTAATAGGTTTTTATCTTGAATAATATTTATTCAAATGTATTTGAAGCCTGCTGTAAATTAATACTTTTACTGATAATTCACTGTGTTGGGTTTTTTTCTTAAAACCTTTGAGAGCTGACTGAACAATAGAAACAATGTGGTTTAGCTGTATAACTGTGTGCAGTATGAATATAAACTTTGAGCACTTTTAAATGAAGGATTGATGGAGAAGCAAGGGGAATTATTTCTTGAGACAATTTACACATTACTGAAGACTGGTTAACATGTATAGAGAACATAGTATATGTTCTCAAATTTCTTATTGACTTGAAAGAAGAATTAATCTCTGATCTTATATACATTGTACAGTATTACTTATAAGAGTAATCTCCATTTATTCCTACAAAAATGCTCTTTAGCATAATAATGTGTATCTATAAAACTGCTAGATGGGGTTCTGCCAGCATTATAATAGAAAGTTCTTTCCTCTGAAGTGGGCATTCTCTATGTCAGGATTGTTTACTGGAGTACTCTTTATTATATAAGTGGGAGAATTTAGTCCACCACCCATGGTGTAGATTATGAGTGGCTCTACTAAGAATCTAGACTGCATATTCATACTTGTACATCAGGTTTTATGCTTGTTGCTACTTCTAATCTTCAGAGTTGTTGCCTTTGGCTACTTAACCATGCTTTTTCTCATTGACAATTAAAAATTATTTTAATTGTAACTCAGGTCTTTGCGATAAAATTCAAAAGGTGAAATCACATCTTTGATGTGAGGGCTAAACCAGGTCTTTGATCTGTAAATAAGGCCAGTAAAACCAAAAGAGTCTCACCTGTGTTTGTGAGTAATTACTGTATATTAATCTGAATTCAAGTCTGAAATTACATTGCTATATTAGCATATCAAAGGTTTTCAGAGTAGAATGATATTTGACTAGGAGTCAACTATTCAAGATAAGCTTGCAGGGTGCCAGCAAAAGTCATATTGCAAACATAAAAAAGAAAAGCAAAAAAAAAAGAAATATATAACTAGCAGAATATAAATCTTCAAGCTCAAAAATGTTTGTATACAAGATACATGAATATAGAGATTTTTATTAGGCTACATTGATTTTTCTCCCAGCACAGGTCAAAAGAAGGTAAGGAGTGGTGGAGCTGCATTTCAGTATCCAATGTTTTACTGGAAATTATGATGATCTGGTTTTTGTTATCTATTTCTATTTTGGGTCAGTCTTGTCAAACTTCTTGAGGTTCCAAATAATTTTTATGGCTTTAGAATGTCAAGAAGGATAGAAATTTCATTATCTCAATATACTCTGAGTCTGAAGAAAGGGTGTACATTTCAAACCAGCTCACACTGCAGAGGGAACTGAATTTATAATGCCAGCTCCAGGATGGATTGAGATGATGATGATGATGACCCAAGTCAGTCATCTGTATAAAAAGCAATGCCATGTGCAATGGAATGATGGGTTGTGCCTGAGCCACCGATTTGGTGTTGACTGCCAGGAAAACCTTTCCTTTCAGTGTTCACTGTTGGGTGTTGTCAGTTCAGCGTGTAGGGGTCTGTGAAACCAAGCACTGAACTCTACTTAACTCCTGTATATAAGGAACTTAGATCCCCACTTGAGATTATGAATTCCATTTCCACAGTTGAGTGTGGCAATACTAAGTGTCATGGTCCCTGAGTGAGTCTTTTGGAAAATCTGGATCTAAACTTTGAGTTATGCACCTTAATCTTACCGTTTCATGAAAATAAATGTTGCTGGTGACTGAAAGCACAATTGTTGTCTGCATCAATATCTTGAATGGAAGAGGAGAGACATAAAGAAATGTTGAATAAAATCAGCTTGACATGGAGGAGAGTCTATTCTTTTCTGCAATGTGGCTTGTCATCATTTGAAAATAAACGATCCCTTACTATTGAACATTATGGAGAAGCTGTAATGGACATACATCATTCTTCTGAGGATGATGATAATATATTAGCCTAAATCACTTTTTCTAAACAATAGAAGAAAATTAAATGAAAAGACCAAATAAATTGTGTAGTATTTCAATATTGTATATATTTGCTAAACTTAAATAAAAGTTAAAATAAAATAAAATAAAAAAAAAAATAAAAAAAAAAGTGAGAGAGAGAAGAGCCTGATTCATTACTTTAAATGTAGACAATTTTCTTGGTCCTCTGTGAGATATGACTTCTTGAACAGGTTATTTGCATAGATAAAGATCTGAGTAGTAATACATGGAAACACATGTATGTGAAAATCCTATCCAGCTGTAATAGAACCTGCTTATCTGCTATGTATAATAGAGGGTCTACCAGGAAAATGTACAGATTTTGTGTGTTTGGCTCATGCAAGTTTCAGTCTGGTAAAACGTGTTTCTGTTCAGTAGATCTTCAGTTGTTTTTAATTCTCTACTGTGCTACCCCAGTTTTATGCTCATATTTCTTTACTATTGTCAACATGTGAAGGAAGCACTAAGAGAGAAGGAGGAATTAACTAGAAGAATTAAAAAATAAAGAAACTAACTTTATAAAAGCTATGCATTATTTACATAGAGGTCCAACAAAAGTTCAAGAATGGTCAACTACACATAAAAGTAAATGGTTCTGTCACTTCAGAGGTTCATTAGTTGAGATGTTAGGGGTTATTACACAAGGTACCAAACTGTAATTCCTTCCCTAGAACTAGGCCAACATGGACCTATGATGAAGGGAGTGATGGGTCTTTTACTTGTTTATTTTTGCTTTTATTGAAGGAGTGCTTATTAAACAATATAGAATTCTAAACTAATACAGCCATGGTGGTGTGCTAGATTACCACCCATTGATGGGTTATTGTAGTTATCTTTATACTTAATGAAATTCAGTTGGAAGATAAAACATATTAGAATAAACTTCTTTACCTCAGCAGTGGAGAAGTCTGTGGGAGCATCTGTAGCGAGTAACAGAAGCTCATATGTCAAGTCTAAACTTAATAAATTACCATTTTTCAATTATGTTCTCCATATCTTTATGTCTTTAATTTAAAATATGTGAGAGATTTTTCCTTCTTTCCTTAGACAACACTTCCTATCTCACACCAGAAAAAATCACCTAACCTTATTAAATACAGAGAAGCTAATGTTTCAACACTGGTTCATGGGACTATCTCATAAAATATTTCCAAATCTTATAATTAAGATGATTTTCTTGCATTTTATATGTCATAGTTACAGCCAATATTAATATTTAAAGTGGATAATATAACTGGAACATATATGAAAGATGTGAAGGAGTACCTTGAATCTTTTAAGACACTTCACTTATATTCACTTCTGTAACAGTTAACCAAAATGCATAATGAACCAGGAAAGGGTGAGCAATTTGTAGCCTCCTTGCCTTCAGGAGTCTATGTGAATGCATATTTTTGGACCAGTATCTTGACTGACTGAACTCTGATACTCTAGGCCATAGTTGCAAGGATGCTATTAATTCACACACAGCTTCACTTTGGTCATATGTAAAAGCATTCTGGTTTTGCGACTGTTTTTTCATACCTGGTAGTGTATTTCAGAGACTGCTTTCTCAAACTTTGTATCAGTATTCTTCATAGAGTCACTAGGTTTTGAAAATGGAAAGCAAGCTCTTTCTGTGTGTCTTCTTTTTGCCTTTTTCGTGTAAACCTTTCTGTCCGAGGGCTATTACAGAAGATCTGCTTTTGTACAAATGGATCTTCTCCTTCAATTTGTCTCCTTCAACAATTTTTCCCTCAATTTGTCTGTATGTTCTTGTCATCCTTACCATACCCTACTGTGTCTTTTGTCTTTCCCTTTAAGGACTTCAATAATTTACATCATCCTCACCCATTACTTTTTTTATCTCATTCCCAAATTACCTATCTACAGCTTTTCTTCTGTAGTATAATAGATTATATGTCCTCCTAGTACTTCCATTTTTCCTTCTATATAATGAGGTATTGGGAAGAACTTCTAGTTAAAATCAATGAAACCATCTCTTTGTCTTTCAGCTAAGCCTTTCTTCCTACTGAATTGCCTGCAGCCTCTGTCAAATCCTATGGTTCCAAAAGCTGCAGTAAGATTTCCAGTTTCTTCAGAGAATTCTTCAGGTTGAAAGGGACTTATGGAGATCATCTAGTCCAAATCACCTGCCAAGGCAGGCACACCTAGGGCAGGATACAGAGGAATGTGTCCAGGTGCGTTTTATCTCCAGAGAGGGAGAATCCCTGACCTTCCTGTTCTGCCTTTTTCAGTGCTCTGTCACACTCAACATAAAGAAGGTCTTTCTCACACTGAAGTGTAACTTCTTGCATTTTAGTTTATGGCCATTACTCCTTGTCTTGTTACTGGGCATAATTGAAAAACCATCCTCTTTATACATACCTTTGAGATATTTATACCTATCAACGAGATCCCCTCCCTTTCTTCTCTTCTACAGACTAAACAAGCCCAGCTGCCTCAGTCTCTCCTCAAAAAAGAGATGCTCCAGACCCTTGATCATCTTTATGACTCTACACTGGAACTGCTTCAGTAGCTCCTTGTCTTTCTTGAACTGTGGAGGTCAGAATTGAACACAATACTCCAGATCTAGCCTCGCTAGGGCAGAGTAGGGAGGCAGGATCACCTCTCTGACCTGCTAGTAATACTCTTGCCGATGCGCCCCAGGATAGTATTGGTCCTCTACACCACAAGGCAGCTCATAGTCAACCTGACATCCATCAAAACTCCAAGATCATTCTCTGCAGAGCTGCTGTCTGGTAGGTCAACCCCCAACTTTTAGAGGTGTTTGAGGTTATTCTGCCCCAGGTGCAGGGCCCTACACTTGCCTTTGTTGAACCTCACTAGATTTCTCTCCAGGCAACTGTTCAGTCTATCAAGGTCCCACTGAATGGCAGCACAACCCTTAGGTGTATCAGCCACTTCCCCCAGTTTCATATAATCGGCTGATTATTCTACAGTTCCTTGTCTTCTCTTTTTTCTTCCAAATTGTCAAAAATTATGGATACTTGGTCTTGGTACAGTTTAAGTCTGAATCAAAATATCTTTTAAATTTCTGGTGAATTAGAAACTTCCTGGATCCTGCAGCTCTCCAGGAAAATTGATTTTTGTCTTCACAAATTTCACACCTTTAGCAATTTATAAGAATATCAATGTTAAAGAATTTCAAGGTCTTCAAATGGTGGAACAGAGACATTGGAAAGGCAGAAAAAATCCCCTTTTCATCCTGTTTTGAACTCAGTGAAAATCTGCCAAAACCTAGACCTGAAAAATGAAATTGAATGTTACAGGTTCAATAAGTGGAATTTTTTTTTTTTTAATTGTTTAATTGAAAAAAACCCAGAAATCTTTATTTCATCACCACAATTATACTTTCTAGGATTTTTACTTTTTTTTGATAATTTTAGTCATCATTTGACATGTGTGTTCATTCTGATATCCTGATAAATTTGATGAGTATTCACTATGGTGAATACTGAGGAAATAAAGGATTAAAATTCACTGTTAGTATTGCGAAGTATCAATGAAGATATGTAACCATTGCAAACTTGTTAAAATGGCAGCTCATACATGATGGACTAAATACTTCATAACATTTATCTACAAATTCAGTGATAACTTAAGGTGGGGGAAAATAACCCACAACAATTTTCCTCATGTTTAATATACTCACAGTGAGAGCAAAAGAACCTGAAATAGAAGGCACAATGTATAATACATATCAGATAATAGATCTTGCTGAAACTTGGCACTAATGCTTGAAAAATGAATTCTCTGTAAAATGCAGTGCTACTGGAAACATCTCATTTGTCTAATTATAGTCGCAGAAAAATGCTATGTGTAGGAAAACAGCATGAGGTGGGGTTATTTAATCTTATTTAAGTAAAGATTATTGTGTATTTTTTCATTTATAAGAGCTCTGATTTGCATGTGTACATATTAATTAGCACATTAACTCCAAATTGTTTATGAAAAAGGAAATGGTGCTGTTATATTTAGTGCCATGTACCATTCAGCTATATATACAGAGAACTTTTGAAATATGTAGGCAATAAGCAAAAGTGTGTAAACTTCTTCAGTTATTTTCATCACTTGTGACCTATAGATTTTTATTTCTACCGACATAATTAATATTGAAGTTCCAGCATCAGTTTTAGTGCTTGTGCAGACTTTATGCTAAAATTCTACTTAGCTACTTTTAGTTGTGCTGATTTTTTATTAACCTATGGCAGGGATTTCAATAGGTAATTTGGGGTTAAGACTTGCAATTTTGTTAAAGCTGAGTGTGAACTCTATTAAATTTATAAAGATATTTACAATCTTAAAGTTTTAATCATGGCTACAAATATCAACAACTGAGCTAAATTTTGTTATAGATCCCCAAACACCATTTTTATAAAAAAGACTGTTGAACATCAGCTATATCTTACTACTGTATATTTAAAGGGCCATATATTTAAAAGGGATCTTAATATGCTTATCACGAAAGACCAGAAGACTGATACATTTACTGAGTCACTCGAATATAGGTGTTTTCATGAAATTAGATTTTGGGCAGTATCAGTTTTGCTTTCTGCAATTTTATTTTTTTTAATGTGGTCTCAATCTATGTTAATTTAATGTTAAAAGTTGTGGATGAACCAGGACAGATAGGATTCTAGAGAGTCTGAGAGCATACTCTCTTACTTTTAAGATGATTTTCTTTTAAGAAGATTTCATGTAGTTTGAAGAAGTTGACTAGAAAAGCAAGTTGATACTGTTTCATGAGGGCAAAGATGTGCTTATCAAAATACCTGCAGGACCCGATCCCTGTATCTTTGGGCTTATCAGGCTTTTTTTATGTACAAATAAATCTGCAACATCTTTAATTTCAGACTGTAATCTATTGGGAAAAAGTATTGCAAAAGCACGGTCTGCTTTGAAAATATTACACTGTGAAAACAACAATGAGAAAATTTGCTGCCAATAATTTACACACCAAACGTGTAACTTTCAAGTACAAATGCTGGTTACATTTCCCTATGGCAGTTCTGCAGACATTGCCAGAGATCCTAAAAATTATGTGTTTATATCAATAATCATCCTCATCTGTAAAGATCTGCACATAGAATATTTAAATTGTTCTAATAGTAGGATTACTAGACCTGACTTCAGCTATATGTTTGCTACCTATATATGTCCACAGACTAGGCTTTAGTCAATTGAATTGCTTGTAGATCTGTGTACCTATTTTAGCAAAGGATGAAGCATCCTTCAGAACTGTCTTGGCCATGCTACTGAGATTTGGAAGAACTTAGCTATTGTGTTAGACTTAGTGCTGAACTCCTAAGTAGCTAAAGTTAGGTGAAATTTCAGTCGTGGATGATTCATGTGTTCTGAGCTCTTCATGTGACTATAGAGAACGTCTTCCTGATGAATCAGAAGGTCCTGGTTTTGAACAGGCAACTTGGAGAAGAGAATTCCCTGAAGGGGAAAAGGTTGATTCATTATTCAGGCTTATTCAAACTGAGGCCTCACTGCACAGGTATCCTCTTGATGTTCTGTCTTAGGCAGTGTTTCATACATGACAGTAAGACTAGATTTATTAATAAAAAAAAAAGTAAAAAAAAAAATAAATCAAGTTTTGTCTAGATTGCCAAAGGTTGTTATATAAAATATTGGGCAATATTGGACAAAGTATTGTTAAAAATACTTTAGATGTGTGAGCGCTAGAGAAGAAGTTCTATAAAATATAGAGCCATTATAGATTCAATTGATATGCATAGACAACTGGCTAAGTCTAATCATGTCTGTTCAAGAAAAACTCATGTAATTTAAAACATCTGGCAAAGCACACCAACCAGTTTTGTTTGTCCAAAAGCAGTATTAATGTCTTGGAGATTTTATGGGACAACAGTTTCGGGGGTTTCCCCTCAAACGACAATTTTCCTTTCTTTCCTATGGTTTTCAATAATCAGACATACCTCTGTTTCAGCATCAAATCTCCATTTAGGACTGATGTTGTGTTCCTCAGGTGATATTTTCTAATTAATTAATTTAATTTCAATATTTAATTAAATATTTGTATATATCTTTGAGGAGAAATGTTGAGTAAGCCAGTCAAAATTTTGATCACTTGCATCTGTTTGCCATGAGTTAGGTCAGTACAGACTTAAACATGTGCATTAATTACTGTGCAATAATAAGACCCATGTGAAAGATTTTCGAGTATTTATTGCTTCTGTGGCAGAGTAGTTATGGATGTGTAGAACAGCGAAAAGCTGCAGAAGCATGGTTCCCTCTAATTCCCCTTTCCTGCTTCTCTGGGGTGGTGGTTGTTGGAGTTCAGGAGGAGCAGGATGCTGAATTTTTCAGCTCTGGCTACGTGAGCTTAGTCCCGGGTGTCCCTGGAGGTCCTCCATGATCAGATGTCTCCAAAGGTAGGGTCATGCCACCATGGTCTTGGGCAAAGGACTAAGGGTATATGAACTGGAAAGTATCTTCCACATAGTTTGATTTTTCACTGTTTGGCAAATGGCCCTGAAGAGCATCTTATTGATATGTGTAATGAATCAATTTGCAAGTATTCTACCATTTTTATTGTCCTAGCTCTTCCAGTTATGTGCTTGAGTTTGGGGTATTTTTAGAATTTTTGCTTAAGCATTTTTTTTAGGTTCAAAATTTTTTTTGCTTTTGTTTTATTTATGTTTGAGAGTTTTTTGTTTGTTAGTTTTAAATAATGGCTGCCTAATTGTACTTTATTTAACAATAGCTACATCCCTAAAATCAGAACATTCTGAAAGTCAAACTGCAAGCCTCTAGAACAAGCCTAATTACTGGTGTGGTGTCAGATCAGTAGGCCAATACACCTTTCAAAACTTAATTAGTTACTTTCACATAGACTAACCAATAGTACAGAAGCTTAAGTAGAGGCAAGTGAACTAGAGATGGACAGAATCATTCAGGTTGGAAAAGACCTCCAAGATCATTAGGATGAAAGCATTTCTTGGCTCAGGGTCTTGATACAGGTCTAAGGTCTGGGGTTCACTTCCCATCTCTACCCTACATTCTCTGGATAAACTTGGTCAAATCACTTATCTTTCTCATGGTTTTTTCCTTGACTCCTAAATAGGCCAAATTGGATGAGGCTCTGAGCAACCTGGTCTAGTGGAAGGTGTCCCTGACCATGGCAGGGGTGTTGGAACTAGATGATCCTTAAGGTTCCTTCCAACACAATTATATCATTCTATCATATTCTTTTCTCTTTGTGAGAATGCAGAGTTTTTGTTTGCATCGTGTCTTGTACCATTACAATTAATGAGAAATTGCAGATATACCATGCTGATGTGAAAAACAAACAGAAAGTGGTTACTTGTCTCTGCCATTTCTGAATTTATTTCATTGTTTCCTCTAATACATTTTCCAGTAACAGAGGGAAGGACTTAAAAGAACTTAATTTCTTTATCCTGAAACCCATTCCATGCATATAGATTCCTGTGGTATTCCATGGCTGCTAAAATTATTCTGGGCAGACAACTGTTTCCAAGAGTTATCAGAAAGAAGCTCTCAGTATGAGATCTATCCAACTGGGTTTTATCAAGAGAAAAATAAATTTTTATCTGGGTTATTACCTCTTTAACAGAAGATCTAACATGATCTTGTCAATAGCCTTGTGACCTTCACTGACATGTGTTTCTTTTTTCTGTAAAATAAGAAATACAGCTGCTTAACACCAACCTCTCATAAACACAGCCATATTTAAGCCAAAAGTCACCTTTTATGACGATACAAACATAAAACATCAAAAGAGCTCTAGCACAAAATGTGGTTGAATTTCCCCAATGTGTTTCTGAGAAAAAGATTTATTGGTCTTAACATGATATTCAAAACCAGTAATATCCCTGATGTATAAAGTCTATATTTTCAAATTATGAAATTTTTTTTTTTTTCTAAAGTCCCTGGGGAGATTTTAGATTTTCCTTTCAATTCAATATAACTTACACACTTCTTTTTAGACCTTCTGCACAACCTGAGACCTTCTGGAGGTCACAGCTAGGCAACATCAAGCATAATACATGCCTAGCTGTGAATAGTACCATGTTCAAGACAGAAAAATATCCCTGGTAAGATAACTTTGGAGGTGACAGTTCAAATGTCTCATGTGAGCAGTCAAGATCAAGTTAGACTGATCTAATTGCAACCATCTGGTCAACTGCAGCTCCACACCATACCTATTTCTTTTCTTTTCTCCTACTTGCCACAGGATAGTCTGCAGATAATGCAGGAGAATATTCAAAATTTTTTTGGGTCCATGAAATTAGTTATTTTCAGTTTCATTATTCAAAACCTTAAGCTAACTTCAAATTTGTTGTTATTTTCCAAGTGAATTTCCAGAGGCTTAGGATGATGAATTTGCATTTTAATATCCAGGTCAATTTACTGTGAAGACAGAGGCATCTTTCTTGAATCTGTTTCTGCAATGAGATGACTGATTGTCCTTGTCGACCAAGGGCAGCATAGGTAGAGGGAGTGGGAGGCATCTCTGCAAACCTATGATCACACTTACAGAGCAGCTATTGATAAGGAAACTTTTACAGCCATATTCTGCTCTCATGTTTCTCTACCTTATAAATTATTGCAGCAAACAAACCTGTGATTACATTCAACAGAAATATTAAACTTCAAACTTATGAGAGGTTAAGGGAGAAGAAAATAAATAGGAAATAATTTTGTGAAGTATAGGAGGAGTAGGATTTTCTGTCTCTTTCCACTCTTCTTATATTTTTTCCTTTGCCTCCCAGCCCTCTTTGCACTCCCTGTTGGTGATACTGTACTGAGTTACCTTTGTTTAATCAACAGTCTGATGTGGTAACTCTCACCAGGCTGATTCTTCACATCTCAGACTGTCTGGAGCCTACTTCCATCAAGCAGCGTCTTTGTACTTAACACCTTAATGGTCCTGAGGCGAGAGAGGAATAGCAGTTCTTTGAAAGGAGAATAATTACACCCAGACACACAAATGCATTTGGTGCCAGATTTTGTTACTTCAAATAAGCAAAATTAAAACAAATGTCTTCTCTTCTACACTTACAGCACTTGTCTCTCTCCAGGAGGTTTAGAACAAATGGATTAGGATACACTAATGACCTAATCCTGTGCCCTTTAAATCCAAGATAATTTTGTCATTGACTTCAGTGGACAAAAAATCAGGCACAATAGAAAAAACTCTTCAAAGAAATTATTCTGTGTGTTTGACATTGCTGATTTTTTACCAGTCAGCAGCTGCAGAGTGAGATTTTTAGAAAGTGGTGGGTCACCAAATGGTTATGTATCAATATTTAGTGTTAACTCCAATTGTTTGATATTTTCCAATAAGATTGATGATTTCAGGACCCAGTTCAGCCCTTTCCCATGGGCATGAGTTACTTCTCAGGAAGTGCCTAATTGTTCATGTATTTGTGGTGCTCACCCAGAAACTAACCCAAATAGCTAGTCAGAAGCTTTTTAATTTTATATAAACTGAACAACTATTTTGCAGGCCATGACAGAGACCAGAAATTCATCCACCATAACTGCAGTTATGTATGTTTCCAAGCATAAATATTTTTTCAGATGTACCTTTGAACATGGCAAAATATAGAGTGTGTGTATAGTCCATTTCTCAAACCCCCAAATTTACACTAATTAAACTATTCTGTTCAAGAGAATATGCAATTACAGTCCTCTGAAGACATGGGGTTTAAACTTCCTCAACAAAAAACAAGTGTATTCCTGCCTTTTCTGACTCCTGAAAGCAAAGAAGAATCTGCAGGTCCTGTGTTGAGAAGCCAACTGCATTCACATTCAGCCTTGTGCTCTTTTTGGGTCAGGAATAGCTGTTCTTGCTACCCTAGCTTGTCAGTCAAGTTCCTATCCCAAGACCTTTAATTAACTTCTATACTAATGAATAAAACACTAGTGGGG
Organism: Anabacerthia variegaticeps; assembly: GCA_035583185.1. Lineage (NCBI taxonomy): Eukaryota > Metazoa > Chordata > Aves > Passeriformes > Furnariidae > Anabacerthia > Anabacerthia variegaticeps. The sequence goes on along the minus strand of JAWWEW010000001.1, from coordinate 32,224,461 downwards.
TGTAAGCTCTGGCCTGCATTTGTCTGTATTGTTTAATTATTAGCATGCTCTCTGGCATGGTTTCAGTTGATGTTGGACGACAGTCCCTCACCACTTCTTTAATCACGATCCAGGAGCAATCACTTTTCCTGTAAACAAGGAAAGAGACTTTCCTGTTTTTAGAGAAGTGTACATAAGCTATACCACACCAGACAGGCCAAAGGACTGTCTGGAGCTTGCTTTATTTACTTGTCTATGTACCACCCCTGAGACTCAGGCACATACCATTCCAGGGGGCATTTTCATATAAGAACTGTAAAAGAAAAAAAGGAGATGGTGATAAAGAATCCGGTGGTGTCTTCAGCTCTCATGACTTGTAAACAAACTCAGCTTCATTCTTGCTGAATCTATGTCAATGAACAATGCAACAATACAGTAAAACCTTTCCTCAGTTTCAGGGTCATTCTGTTTATTGTCTTGTTATAAGATGCTGGTGTAGAAGAAATAAAGCATAGAATTTAACAAGAGGTGGGATCTTTGCCCAATTTGAATGAGAATTACTGCAGGGTATATTTTTTTTAATCCTCCAATAGATTTAAGCATCAATACACAACTTTATGTGCAATTTATCCAAACATATTTTTATTTGCAATAAAAGAGACAGTAGCCAACAAAAGAAAAATAGAACCATTACACACAAAAACAAGTATATAGAAATAGTCTCTGAAGGATAAAAAAGTGATGATGCTTATTAAATATTTTTACACACTGGTAATTTAAAAGGAAAAATACCTTCAAATAACCCATGGCTTGGTGTGAGATGAAACACATTTTTCTTAAGAAAAGTCTCATTACTTAGAATGACTAATTTGTGTCTCAGACACATCTATTCATTATGGAGAGATATAAATTATGCATAAGAAGGGAGGTTATGCCCTGGCCATTTTTGTTAATTTATTTCCACAAAATAGCATAGTGATATTGGGAAGGAAGATGCACTATGCTACCAAAATGCCATGATAACGCAGGAAAGCAATGTATACATTATAAGTCTTCGACTGTTGATGAACAAAAGAATAACGTAAATATTACAAAATGATCATTTTAATAATACAATCAACAGATGAACAGCAAGTAGTAAATGGTGTGATGTCTTTCAGAATGCTTTTGTGTCTATTCAACTGTATGATGAAGAAATAACACAGTTCCTTTTTGCCACTGGATAACGGTCTGACCAGGCAAACGATGATGTCAGATTACTTACATTACCTTGATTTTATACAAAAGAATACTATTTTGACAGGTACATTTCCTGAATTTACAGCATTGGCAAGAGAAGGTTTCTTACTGCAACAGCTTTATAGCCTTCTCCTGAGAAGATATATGAAGTCAGCAGGCTGGCTAGTGACAACTTCACATTTTTGCTCTTCTTTTCCCCTCATTTTTCTATTTAGGAATAAGCCTTTGAATAAGGACTTTCTTAATACAAAGTTGCTGTTTCTCCCTTAGAGAGTGATACCAATAATTTTCTCCTAGTTGCCCCTTTACAATTGTACACAAATCAAAATTAATGAATTGCCTCCCTTTCATTAAAATGAATTTGTTTTGAGATTCAGATCATTAAGTTTGTAAAGAACTGTAGAGTATTGTGCAGGTGTCTTTTAATTGGAATGTGGAACCCACATACAGTTGCTGAATACTAAAGTTGCTTCAGGAAGATGTTTCAGCTCCTTCTACTTCCCTTGAGTGCTGACTTCTGAAAGAAAGCCATAGGCTTCCATTATAAAAGAGGTTATGGTTTTGAGCTTTCAGCACTCTGATCAAGAATAAAACCTATTATCAAGTTCATAAAATAGTATTTATACAGCATATAAATAGGCTGTGAAATGCATGTCTATTAGTATTAAGCTTGTATGAATTTAAAAAGTTACTGAAAAAACATGGAAAAAAAGTCTGTCTCAGGGTATTGAGTAGAGAGATAATACTCCCATCTTAGACCTTCCCCAAGACACAGATTGTTGGAGTTGGGAGAGTGTTCTGGGGAAGGATTTTCTTCTGCCGTTTTTTATTACACCCTCTCCAAAACAACTGTTGCTAGTTCTGGATATTGATGAAAGGTTGCCTTTTTGCCAATAAACATATATTTTGTTTTCACAAACTAGATTTATTAGAAATAAATCTCCTCAGATCCTCAGCTGGTACAGAATGCCTTTGGACTACATAGATTCTACTATGGTTTGAAATGAAGTAGGACTAAAACATATTTTGCAAAAGGTTGAACTCTGCTTAACAGCATAATTGACACATTAACTCTGTTGACTTGTTTGCACTGCCTGACCTGTGCTTGAATATATTTGTTTCCTAGAGGAAGTTCCATTGGAGTAGTGCATCCAAGCTGGGACTCCTCTCTTTTCTATAAAACTTCCAAATGCGACTTAAAATATTGTGTTGCATGTGGTCTCTGATTCATACCTAGCTCCACAATTCAAAATGGTGGATGAAACCTTAGGTCAGTAAAACTTACAGAGGACCAAGATTTCCCATCTAGAAATGCTCACCTACTAATAGCATTGACTAATTACGGCAGACTTCTACACAACCAAAAATCATAACATCAGAATCATAGAATCATACAATCATAGGATGATTTGGGTTGGAAGGCAGGTCATCTAGTCCAACCCCACCTGCAATGAAAAGAGAAATGTTCAAATAGACCAGATTGCTCAGGGTCCTGTCCAACCTGACCTTGAACGTTTTCAAGGATGCGGCTTCTCTTTGGGCAACCTGTTCCAGTGTTTCACCGCCATCATTGTAAAAAATTTCTCTCTCCTATATCTAGTCTAAATCTACTCTCTTTTTGTTTAAAAGCACTACCTCTTGTCCTGTCACTACAGACCCTGCTAAAAGGTTTGTCCCCGTCTTTCTCACAGGCTGCCTTTTCATATGGAAGTGTGTTATAAGGAGGAGTCTTCTACAGGCTGAACAACCCGAACTCTTTCAATCTGTCTTCATAGCAGAGGTGTCCCTCTATCACCTTCATGACCTTCTCTGGACACATTCCAACAGGTCCACGTCCTTCTTGTATTGGGGGCCCCAGAGATGGACGCAATACTCCAGAGAGTACACTGGAGCAGAGGAGAGAAGGGGAGAATCACCTCCCTCAACCTGCTGGTCATGTTTCTTGTGATGCAGCCCAAGACATGGTTGGCCTTCTGGGCTGTAAGCACACATTACTGGCTTATGTCCAGTTTTTCATCCACCAGCACCCCCAAATCTTTCTCTGCAGAGCTGTTCTCAATCCTTTTATGCTCCAGACTATATTGATACTGGGGTTTGCCCTGATCCAGCTGGGGTTGGCCTTGTTGAACTGCATGAGGTTCCCAGGCACCCACTTCTTGAACTTGTCCACGTCCCTCTGAATGGCATCCTCTAAATGGCATCCTCTGGCATTTAGCATCATTTAAAATCCGTATTTTAAAAGGTCTGTATTTAGAAAAGTAATTCAACACATGCCTATGTTGCCTCCGAAAGATCTTATAAGTCTTGTCTTATTCAACATCAGAAGATTTTGAAAAGTAATAAAAGCAATCAGCTTGTTACTTTTCAAAAAAACAAAATCCAAAAAACCTAAAAACTAGCACTACTTTGCATCATCCTTTTCAATAACTTTTGGGTTAAAATAGCCAATAACTTTCCATTTGGTCCACTACACTGTCTTCTTAAGAAAACAATAGTTTAAAAAGTAATAAAACTACTAAGTAAATAATCATATTTATAATGTCAAAATGGCAATATGGGAGCTAGGACAATTAATACCAGTTGAAGACTGAACCTGTTCTCTTTTGGGACTAAAATGGGATTAGCATTTAAGAGGATTGTGGATAAAACTTTGTTCCGCTTCTGACCTGAGCTCTATTGAGCCCATATTCAGACACGCAACCAATAAATGCAATGGAAAAGGGTTGAGTAAATATGCAGAAAGTGACTCATTACTTAGTCCTTCACAGATAAACAGAACTTTTGCTTGTCTTAAAGAACCTTGAAGCAAGATTATACTGCATGTCATGGTGTTTGCGTTTGAATCTATATAATTATTTAAAAGATCAGTTTGGCCAGTATTTGGACAGATGGTGTTCACATCCTGAATCCGTGGTGTATTTGCAGGAGAGCTAAAGTTAAACTGCTTTTTTTGCATTTGCAATCACATTCTGCTCTTTACTGACAGCAGCTTTAATTGGAAAAGCTTCAGGTTTTATCCTAGCTCATGTTACTTGCCCTGCAAGATGGATACATTTTGCAAGTAATTTTTCTCCATGGACTATATTATGGTGTAAGTAATAATTAAACAAACTTTAACAGCTCCTACCCAGATGCAAACACAGAAATCGCTGGTGGTGGACTCTGAACTGATCAGTTTCATTTTTGTAATTCTCTACAGGATATTTTCATTTCTGCTTTGTATTCTGTACTGAAGGAAAGGATTTATTATTTATTTTGTCACTAGAAGTGAAATATTTGTGAATGTGAAATTTTTTTCAGCAGTTCAGCATGCGAAGAATTTTTCTGGTCAGTTTTTAGGAAACTAAAGTCAAGAATGTGTCATATATGAAAAAAAAAACGGTTTTGAGTTTCTGTGTTCTAAGTGCATCCAAAAAAATAATTCTGTTGAAGGTAATGGATGAATATCCATTTTTATGCATCAGAGGGGAAACAGAATTTCTCAACTTATGCTGTGTTCGAATTCTAAACTCATGTGTGAAGAGTCCTTCCATTTATCCAAGGGCAGAAGTGACATGGAGCAAATGGAATGAAATAATTGCCTATGAAAGTTCAATTATAGCCATCCCACAATAAGAAATGAGCCCCAGCACACTGAGGATATCTTTAGCTCTTATTATTCCAAAATTAACCAATTGAAGTAATTTTTCTACAATATCTCACTCATGGGGTGAGATTTGTTTAAATTAAATGCATGAATATACCTTGGTTCAAAAAAAAAAAAAATGGTTTGGATCACTGCACCTTAGGATATTCTGTCCTTTAAATGTGTGTTAGTTCCCTGGTGGAGAACTGAAAAATGTGACACATATTCAGCAAAATATTTATGTTTATATCCGGCTTTGAGTCAGCAAATACTGTCATTGCTCTTGCATTTGAATTAAATTTGTGTTAAAAAGTGTTCCTGGCAGGGGTCCTAACAAGCAATGTTTTCACAAGAAGTTATTACACCTGAAGACTTGTATTTTGGTAATCTGAAACTGGGCATACAAAAATGGAAGCATGGGATGTAACTTCTAATTTTCAAATAATATTACATATCGCATATAAATATATATAAAACATACATTGAATATACAAAAATTGCATATATTTAAAAAAAAATATATACATGGTCACATGCTTGTGAGGACTTTTTAACAGTTACTTCCCAACTGCAGACATCAAGACTCAAAATTTTGCAAATTTACTTTTATGGGATTCTAAATTACTTTTCTTAAAAACCCTCACCATGCAATTAATAAAAGCTAATCAAAAAAAAGGTTTTGAGTAGTTCCTCTGCATTGTGCAGTGTTAATGCTCTGTGCCATGACAATGAATTGGGTGTCACAGATTTAATCAGGGAGGAAAGAAAGACTTGTTTTGGCTCTACTGTTTCTTTAGGCTGGCAGAAGCATCATTACAATAAGACTTGGAATTTTAAGGCTGACTTGGGAGTGAAATTGGTGTAAACTGTGTCACATTTCATTTCTCTTTTTAATCATGTAGGCCAAAAGAAGGAATCCCAGTGCCTTCAGAGTTTTCAGTCTAGGCTTTGCTATAGACAGCTCCCCGGAACTGAAGCACATTTGCTCAGATGTTGATGTTAGACTCTAAAATACCATAATTGCTCATTTTTTTGTTCTCTGGCTCATTTCCATTTTGACATGGACAGACAACCATTATGAACCCTCTGTGATTATGATGCATCCAGGCAGTTGTCTGAATTTATTTATTTTGATCACTCTTAACTATACTACAACCCCCATCTTACTATTACTGTGTTGACACTTACAATTTCATACTCCATAAAACATTTGACAGTGTAGCACTTTTACACACTCTTATGATAAATCCTTTCTGTTATACTCATTAATATACTCTGAAACATCACTACATAAGAATTCTCAGGGTGGAAATACCCTTGGCATGGTTTTCCATTTTCAAATACTGAGTTTGAAAAATTATTTTAAGCAAACTAGAGCTACTAATTGTATTTGAAGAAACGTATCAGCTTCTTCAGTTTCTGGTGGCCTTGACACACTTTGAAACAAATCTGAGTGAAAATTCAATTTACCAATGTGGTACAAATAGGGTGAGGGACTGAAGAATTACTTAAGATGATAAAATTGCTCCTTGATGGCTAGGAGACAAAATCATCCTCAGATCCAAACATCACTCACTTTCTCAACCCTAAGCACCACACTCCTTACTGGCATTGCTCTGGCCATTTGATGAGAAAAACTGGGACAAAAGACCTTATCAGTAACATTAGTTTCCTCATTTTCTCTTTGATCCCACTCCTAATTTTTTTACAAACCAGTTTGCAAAGGCACCTACTGGCAAACACAACACAAAGGGCTACAAAAGACATATTATTTAGGCAGACCATCACCTGACATCATTAAATTACATTGCTTTATGAGGGTCTTTTTTTCTCCCTCTCCCATAATTCAGGATTCAAATCTTTTCAGTTCTCTCCTGACAAGAAAAATATTCAGTAACACATCTCTGCCAATTTTGAGCAAACCAAATAATATGGTTTAAGCAAATACTTCAAAAGACAACAGCTTTTTATTTTTCAGTGGAACATTCAGAGCAATAATTGTCTGTTTTAGTATCCATGAGCCTCAACAGCCAGAAGATTTATATTTTATTAACACCCCATTACCTTCAATTGTAAATTATTTTTCTTTTTACAAATTATGTGCCCTGACTACCAAGTGAATTCAAATAACTACCGTAAAACAAAATATAATTATGGAGCAGGATTTGCAGTAGTCAACAAATTGCATAGCTCATTCCTACTCCTTTGCAACTTGTCTTGCTTTCACCTTTGATTAAAGGAGACACAGCCCAATTCCATTTTCAATAACTCTATTGGAACAGCAAGGTATAAAGGATTGCTAGAGTCAGCACATCATGCAGTTAGGCTTACCCAAATATAGGCAGAGGATGCTGATGTCAACTGTAAAGTGAGCTGTGAGATCCAATAGAGAAATAAAAATTTAGGATTGGTGTTCTGGTTTATCCTGTAACCTAAGTGAAAATAAGATTGTTGTTGTTGTTGTTGTTGTTATCATTATCATTATCATTATCATTATCACTAAAATTTAAGGACTGAACATTGCTTGTGAGCTTTCTGATGAAATGAGGATTGATAATTTCCAAAAGATTCATATATTCTTGAGTATATTCATAGTATCTCCAAAATCCACGGAACATTTTCATTCTTGCCTGAGTGGTTTCAGGCAAGGTGGAAAGTGATTGGGGGGGGGGGGGGGGGGAAGG
>JAWWEW010000001.1:32192523-32216924 GCA_035583185.1 Anabacerthia variegaticeps | reverse complement strand
ACTCATGTATTAAGACTTTTTCTCAGGGCAAAATTGATTATTAGCCAAAGAATGTTCAAACTGAATTAAATTCAGCTTGTTTATACAGTCATTATTCAAAAATTACGGATTATGAAAAACGATACAGCAGTAGGAGCTCCATGAATCTCACTCAGTCTACTTAGAGCATCTCTTCTCCATGCAGAGAATAAGATTGCACAGAGATTACACACCTGGAAATCTGCCAAAGAGTGAGAGATGGAAGTAAAGGACAGATCAAACTAGAGGCTGAACCTCCACCTTTCTTAGGTACCTAATACTGCTTTTCTATAGAGCACCTTGGCATTCCTTAGCCAAATTTTGAAATATATTTCTATCAAATTCCATGTCAGTAAGTGGGGAAATCCCCACCCTGGAAAAAACCAACCAACCAACCAAACAAAGCAAGCAAGCAAACAAACAAACAAACAAAAAACTTTTAAAAAAGATGAAAGACACTGTCCCCTCTTTTGGGGATTGCTGTTACAAAATCTTTCTGGGGTGACTTTGAGATTGCCATTTGGGCAATCAGTGAAAATCCACTAAGAAATGAACAGAGAAACCTGGGCTTGCACATTGTAATTTGGCACTAAAGAAACTTCAAGTTATTGTAGCTTGTTCCTTTTCCCAGCAGATTACAAGGCAATACGTATTAGTGCTGATTGGTCCACGGTGTAGTCCAAGGGTATAATTGATTTTTTTTTCAATATTTTGAACTAGTATTTTCTGATTTTATGTAACTTCCTCAAGTTTTCAGTCTCTTTTTAATCTCCATTTCCCATATGCAAAATGGCCACGAGAGTGATACATGATAGGTATGGCATGTATGTTGCACATATTATGGTGTTCTAGCAGAACTTCTTTCAGTTAAGCAAGCTGCCAGCAAGTTATGTTTGGCAAGCAACAATAAGAATTTGAAAATATGGAAAAAAAGTAGACCTCCTAGAGACTTTTGGGTGTCCTGAACATAAGTAATTTCCACCTGACTTGCTGTCTTCTCCATAATGAGGTCATTTACAGCCCTTTGCTGAGTCTGCTCTTTGGAAAGCCGCTATAGCATGAGGCAGTTTTCCACTGTGATTCTTTAGGAGTGTCTTTGAGAAGTATGTTACCACCTCAGCAGGGAGTATAAACATGTTGTCATAAGTCTTATGTTTAGGCCGCAGCTTCTAAATATGCTTTTTATTTTGATATGTGTGTGGTGGCTGAAGTATCTTGAAGTTTGTTTTCCAGGTGTGGCATCTGGTAATCTGAATGCAGGTGGATCTATATGCAGACTGGAGGTCAAAGAGCTTTGTTTGCTTAGTAAGAGTTTACTTCCTGACTGGAGACACACAGAGGTGTTTCTGCAAGTTGATCTACTTTATTCCAAAGAAGTTCTTTTTACTTTTAGCTTGGTAATATATGGGGAAGAGCAAGAGCATGCACATTTTACAAAAAGATTGAACTTTCCTTTACCAATAACCCCACATCCTTTGCATGAAATATAGGTAGTTTATGTAAAGAAAGTCTATTTTTTTGATAATATTTCCATCACCAGATATTTCACCTGTTATTCCAAAGCTTCATAACGCACTTAATATACCGAATAGGTATACTGGTACACTCTCAGTTTGCACTTAAGAATAATACACAATGCACACTTGAGTGCTTCCATTGGAGTTTTATGTATTATTTTTATATGAATTGCCAGCATAGCTAATTCAAGCCTGAAGCACATTTCTATTGTTTATTGCAAGCATATTCTGTAAGTAGAAAAAAATAATTCAAAATAAAATGTCGCAGTTTTCTCATTATTGATAACCAAAACATCCTTGGGTCAAAGATGATCTTGGATGTGTTTTCACCACTAAAAATTGCTCTCTAGCACCAGAAGCATTTGAATACATTGAATTTATCGTGAAACATTCACACTGTCTGTCTTCTCTTCCCAGGCTCTTGCAATTTAGAGGAAAGTCATTTATTCTCCAGTGAGTCCTCAGTCAGAGCATTGTGAAAGCTTTCAAAGGCATCATTTAAACCAGGCATCCATCACACGCTGTCAGGCTCCTTAGCCTGGTGAGGGTTTTTACACTGTTTTGCCTAGGATGTAAACAAAGATAATGCATTTGATTTCTTTCTATTGATCCTCTTTGCTTTGAGAGCATGACTAGACCAAGTGGACTTTTCAAATCTGTACAGCCTGCCAGAGCATTTCTGCTTCTGTCAGGCAATGGAGTCTCTTTCTTTCCAGACTTTTCTATCTGACTGCTAATACTTTTCCTGTGTGTCTGGCTCTGTGGTGATTAATGATAGGTCAGGATTAGGCAGCAACCTGATATTGCTCAACTCAAATACCGGAGAAATGTTGTCTGGTTTGTGTGATTGTCATGGAGTCACAGGAATCTCCCTGAAAGGTCATTTATGACATTCATTCAAGTGGGGATGGAGTGATCTGGAAATTGCTAGCTTCATGAATCCTATGTTTTGACTTTGATGTGGAATTCTAGCAACAAAGGTGTCCTATGCTTGGTTAAAAGCTTCACAGCCATATCAGGCAGTTCTTATAAGCACGGTAGAGTGAGGAATAAAGACATTTCTGTTTTCTTCTGAAACAAGCTCTGTTGATTTTTCTCTCATTCCTCTTGCAATGCCAGTAGAATTAGAAAACCTGAGCCGAATCATCAACAACTTTTAACTCTAATGTACTGCATATAGTTTCAAATTCATACTAATCATCAAATAATTGAGCCTGCTGAAATACTGTGAACTAGTATGACTAGCAATAAAATAAAAACTATATATTTACACACTGAAGTACAAGAACTGTGGTGGTACACAGTACTGTTTTCACCACATTGTAGTGTCATATTTGGACTTAACATATTGGTCCAGTCCCTTGGCTGATATAAATCAGTACAGTTGCACTCTTGCCAGTGAAGCTAGACTGACTTACCCTTCTTGAAAATATATTTTATTATCGCACTAAACTCAAGGTTCCTAAATGTGTGTGTTTTAATATATTTTCCTGTATCTAATGTCTGTTAATATATATTCTTGCCAACATGATGAGAAAATCCTGATGCCCTCTAAGAGAAAAATTTCAAAATTTTTGAGAAAAAGTAGAGCAAATTTCTTAGGTAAACACATTAGGGTGGTGTTTCTTCCTCCCTCTTCAAGTAGTCTCACTGTAATAACTAGATGGGGGTAAAACCAGGGAAACTTAGGGGAAGAATTTAGTGGAGAAAATGCAAAGCTTCTCCTATAAACTCAGATGTTACACAGGACAGAGTTAAGAGCCACAGGGAGAGGGTTTTTTTTCCAGCAGATTAGTCTATCCGAATGACTTTAATTTTATTTTTTCTGTTTTCTAGAACATAGTAGCTTCAGAAACCTTTAGCAAATTGAGTGTGGGATACCATATGAAATGACTAGGAAAACCAATCTGGTGTTTCGTCACTCTAAGTTCCTTGGTTTTGTGATTCTGTAAGTAGTGAGCAAAGAAAATGTGGCGCAGATTTTGCCATCTTCACATCAGTGAACATTCATTGATATTAACTTTGATGGTTATTCTTGAATATTTTGCTGACATCAAATTTCACAGTTGAGACATATAAATAACATCTACACTTGTTCGTACCCTGATATGTTTGGTATTGAATTTCCTACAATTTAACTTCATGAAATATCGAAATATCACAAATACTAGAATTGTAGGTACAAGTAAGGGAAAAAAGCTAAGAATAAAATTAAGAAAATATATTGCTTATCTCCCTCTTCCTCTCTTACAGGCAGTCTTGCAATATGCAGCTTCCAGTGATTTTCTTAAATTTTAGCAATGTTGCAATTGAATTTTAATGTAAAAATGGACGTAACAGAGGCCTTCCATCTCTTTGCACATCACATTACTCTGCTTCCAGTGGAGATTAAAACATAATGACCTCAGTGTAGGACCTAGCTTATTGTTGAGAATTGATGATATATTCTGAGGATATAATATGGTATCAGCACAAAAACATTTGTAGCTGTTAGCAAACTAGAGGCACTGTATTGTACATGCATTTTTTATAGAAAGAATGTCATGGAACATATATAAGAATCCATTATCCTGCTCTTGTTAATGCTCTGAGTGGGAGTAAGGAACAACAGAAATGTTTCTTTTGCTCCAGAAATCCTTTTGACGAAACTGACAGCAAGTATTCTCTCAGCATAGACATACAACTCACAGCAAGAGTGAAAATAAAGGAAAAAAGTGACAGGATATTTCACAGGTGGCAGAAATAGAGAAAGATAAGATATAAAAATTGAGGGAAAAAAAATCAATGTCAAATTGTCTTCCTGAACTTCCCACGAGTTGCAGCCAGGAGGTCTTGCCCTAGTCTCTTCAGGCCTTGTTCTCAGATGGTATGTAGGCAATGATGCTCTGCCTTCCCTTCCACAGCTGACAGTTCAGTGCTCTGTGTCTCTGGCTGTGGAACTCCCCAGGAGGTTATTTCACAATAGAAGATATGAAGGAGAGCACCTGAAGAGCAACACAAAGGAATTCCAACCAGTGAGTTGGCTTCATCAGGTACCCAATTTAAATGCCTCCATGCAAACACATGTAACATGGGAAAAAACAAGAGGAACTAGAACTGTGCACATGCCTGGAGGGCTGCGCTCTTACTGACATAACAGACATGTGATGGGATGGCTCCTATGACTGGAATGTTAGAATGGAAAGACAGAGACTCTTTAGGAAGGACATGAAGGGAAGATGAGGGAGACGAGGGATTGTCACCCTTTGTCAGTGACCAGCTGTAGTGCATGTTGCTCTGCAATAGACCACTTGGATGAGGAGCCAACTGAAAGCTCATTGGTCAGGACTGGAAGGAGGGTAGGGAGAGGTGACATTACACTGAGGGTCTGCTATGGGCTGCCTGACCAGGAAGACTGTTCTGATGAGTCTCGTTGCAGACAGAGGAGCAGCTTCACATTCACGAGTCCTGGTTCTCACGAAGGACTTCAACCACCTTGATATCTGAGGGACAACACAGGGCACAAACAATCCAGAAGGTTTCTGAAATGTGTTGATGATAAATTCCTTCTGGAATGACAGACAATCCGATGAGGAGAGGTGCTATGCTGTATATCCATGTTCTCACCAGCAAGAAGGGGCTTCTGGGGAATGTGAAACTCAAGGGTAGCCTGGGCTGCAGTGACCAGGAAATGATCAATATTCAAGATTCTTTAGGACAGTGAGGAGGGCACACACCCAGCTCACTACCCCAGAATTCAGGAGAGCAGAATTTGACCTCTTCAGAGATCTGCTTGGTAGCACCATGGGATAAAACCCTAGAAGGAGGAGGGACCTATTCAAGGGGCCTATTATTCAAGGATCACTTCCTCCAAATTCAGGACTGATGTATACCAAGAAAGAGGAATTCAGGTAAAAATGATCTTCAAGGTCTTTTCCAACCTTTGTGATTCTATTCTGTGATTCTAATGTTTTCTGATACTAAGTCTAAATTGCATTCAGAATTGTTCTGCAAAAGCTTGGGCATCAGCTTAATGTGTATACATTAAGAACTGTCATCACCCTACTAACCTGACATAGTTCAAGTATAAGGATAGGTACCTTCAGTAGGCAATTATTACCTTAACAGGTCTTCATTGCTGTCTAGTGTGGAACCTATAGCAATTAAGCTCCTTAGACACATGATTTAAGTGGGTTGAATCTGAGCCAGCAACAACTTTAGGGACTTCTAGGTCCTGACATTGCACAAATTAGATCAAGATACATGTGTCTCTCTTGGACTTGAGGTCAACATGCCAGCCCTCAAAGTCAACTCTTACTTTTCCAGCTGAAAGAAGTTAGTCAAAATAATTTAGATGTGTTCTTAAGTAGGAACCAAACAGAGCTTTCACTGTAGAGATGAAACATATTTTTGTCTATATCTTCATTTTCATATTGTTAAAGTCTGAATCCAGGGGAACTTGAGATAAGTAAAAGCAGTGAAATAGATCTTTGATTAAGATGTCAGCAAAACCAAGGGAGGATGAATTTGAATTTCAGAGATTGTTGAATCAGGATCTTTTGGCTACACTGGCATCTTGTAATAGACTTGAGACAGAATTTGCTTTGCTTCACGACCTGATGGCCAGGCCAGAAAATCAAGATGGCTAGTCAGCCAGGTAGAAAGAGGTAAGATCACCTTTGCCCATGTTGTAAACAATCTACAGTGCAATAGCTATGTGTTAATACATTTCTGTGCCTACATCATTAAGCCCTATTGCCCCAGAGGACTCTTCAGCTTTAGGTTTGAACAATTTTTGTGATACAAGGGATAATACTGGGTGTGGCATCTATGCAACTCAAAGCTGATTTGGGATCTTCACCCTGGAGCACTGGAACTAACCTGTGATAAGAGTATTTTTAACCAGGCTAAGAGGGCAACTTGATTTATTTTAAATTTTATAGCAATTATATGGGTAAAATATTTTGTTTACAGTTCCACCCCATGAGGAGGGAGGTGATGAGACATATGTTATCTACAAACATTCATAAAAAAGTTATTATTACCCAGCAATAAAAAGCTCAAACATGACTAACATCAAAATCCAGCTATTAAGAGTCATATATTGTTCACATTGCTTTGTTCCTCCCTTGCCATAGGCATCAGTAAATAAATCTCAGAGGTGAAAAAGATCTATTGCATGTTCAGAGATGGCTTAAGTTGATGTTATGTGAAAGAGGCTGAAGAAATAGACTTTGTTCTTATAAAATCATTTGGTAGGGAAGGAGATGTAAGAACAACTGCATCCTCGGCATATAAGTTAATCACATATACAACACAAGCAGACACTTGTACAATACATATTGTTGTCATCTCTAACTTGCAGGCAATATCACTGGCTCAGACTTAAAAACCAGTGAAGAAGACTTTTTCTGTAAAAGTGAAGCTAATATGTATATGGGTAAAACCACAGAGGGACCAGGGATTTAGCTGCTTTTGCTGAAAGGAAATAAGCAAACAACGTTGCAGGAATGATGTATACCATTTTATGACACAGTATAGGATACTTGGCATGCTGCAACCATCCTGGGCTAGGAAATAAGAATGTTTTAGGAGCTACACGCTCCCATATGTGGCTTAGTATGGTACACAGCCTAATCTTTAATAAGGTATTCTTCATACACATTAACACTTCTGTGCTTTTGGGAGGTTGCTGGAACTACTTTGATAAAAGCTTGGGAAAGCAAAAGCAAGTTCAAGATTGGCCAACGGAGACAGAGGTACCTGAGAAGTTGAATAGCAGCAGAGAAGCTGAGTTGATGCAAGCACCCTGGAAAGAGTAGCAAAAGGAGAAATGTGCTCAACATGTGAAGTTACCCACTTTTAAACAACTTGCAGATAATTAAGAGGCACAGCTCAGCTGTACAATTCCAGGAGGGCAACAGAATAATGAGGAACAACCTCAAGCTAAATGAATCCTGAGGAGAAGCACCATAATTTTCTGGTCATAGTAAGTTTAGAGGAAAGCCTACAATATAGCTGGAAAAACTGTGGAATGTCCTTTTCATAAAGATATAACACTCCCAACAAATCCCTCTGCAGCCATTTCAAAGCATGGAGTATATGATTATTGTCTCTGTAATGTTCAATGAGACAGAGTTTCTCTGCAGCTAAATATATTCTTGTCTGGAACGGCTGAACTTCTGAGCAAATTAAAGAATATGACAGAAAAAAAAAAAGATAGAGGATTCTACTCTGAGTAGGATTTACATATGCAGATATGGATGTCTAAAGCTAAGCTGCTTGTCTAGAAAGTCTTCATAGTCATCACAGAGAATTAGGCATTTTGGAGATATGACTCAGCTTTTTCTAAGGTAAATGGAAAAATTATCTCAAATGAGCAATGCTTCACAAATTCCTCTGACTTTCCACTGCCTATAAAAGGAATCTAGGGAAATAAACCTATGAAGACATCTGTAGACATCTAAATCTGTAACATTCTGATTCTTGCTCAAGGTTTTATGAATCAAAGTCATAGATGACATGAGAGTCCCACTTTCCATTCGCTCATCCTTTCAGCTGACATCATCCTCTTTTACGTTTCTGTTAAGGACTTTTATTCTAGGTTATCTCAGGTAAAAAAGTAAAGAGGAAAATAAAATTAATAATTTTAGACTGATGGGTATGTAAAGGAAAGTTAATTGAGAATGTTTCACTTATATTTTCATCAATCTATGTAATTATTGGAGCATTTTGCTCTATCAAACTTGGAAAATAATTTTCTCTTTGACAAAGATGAAATCTGCTAGGCTTTGCTACAAAATGCATTGACTTCTGAGTAATGATGTCAGTTTTCACATAACCCTTATCAATCTGGGAAGAGAAATCTAGAACAAAATTCATTTTTCTGCAAAGACCAACAGAAACCTGTCTACCACTTCAATCCATTTCAGTATCAATTTTGTTTATACTAAATAAGGAGCTTATTTACTGCTTATAGAAATTAGCAAAGGTTTCCTGGGCACTTCATTGCAATTTGGATCAACCCTGTGGGTCCAATCCATCTTCTGTTAAACTAATTGGAAAGACTCCTTTTGAGTGAGAATTGGATCAGACATAGGAAAGAAAGAATTAACAGCTGTGCCATTCTGTGCATTATTCTTCTGCCATATCTTCTGCTGGTTCAATTAAACTTTTATTAGTCTTGTCAGACATGTTGAACTACGTTTCATAGTCAAGATGTTCAACTCCCTGAAAGATTCTGATACATTTAATCCTTTGAACTTGGGAACTAGCAGTGCAGATCTTCAACCCCCCAAAATGAGAAGTATATGATCCTGAACAGATGAAGCAACATTTTGATGACACAGGAAAGCAGAATGAGGTAAATTCCAAAAAAATATTTTATGCTCATTTTTCCGTTATCCCAGATTTGTCACTTAATAACAATTTCATTGCCAGGAATCCAGGACAAGGTCCTGAAGGAACTTCAAGTTTCTGATTAGAAGCAGTAGGTCTACTCATGCCAGTAGCTATCAATTATTTGCTGCCAATACAACCTGAAATATCCACAAGGGAAGGAGCGAAAATGTGTTTGTTAGGTTTTGTTACTCCTGTTACAATAAGGAGGAGGTGACAATTAACATGGTGTGATGGTTTAAAGGTAAACCAGTAGGAGAAATGAACCGAACTCAAAAACAGATTACAAGTCAGAATTGCAATTTAATAGAAAGATTATAATATGTACAATGATTCAGAGAAAAAAATCTGTTTAACCCACAAAAACAGATGTACCACCCCGCACCATGGGGCACAAACAAAATGGAGCTCACCAGCCCCTGAGCACCACGTGGGCCCCCTGAGTACAAGGTAAGAGAAAAGAAGAAACCTGTTGGTGAGGTCACAGTCTGGTTCACAGTGGTAGTTGCAGTCCTGTTGAGGTCCTGGTCCTCCTCTGGATCCCACGAGCAGTACCAGAAGTTCCAAACCCCCAAGATTATATATGCTTAGGCTCAATGGGAATGTCCATCACCTCCCCCAGGGTGAGGAGTTTCACAATGGGTGATTTACACTATGAGGCATGGGATACTCTTTGATGGCCCATTAGCAGATATGACCCCTCAGGCTGGGTGTGAAGGGGTTAATGACTGCCCAGAGGGGAGTTATCAAACCTGAGTCATGGGTGTGAAGACAGGAAAACGTACTTATCTCACAGAATTCCTAAACACCCAGCTTGTAGCCTGAGGGGTCAGGTGTGCCCTGGGCAGCTGCTGCAAATGATCCATTGTTATCAGTTCACGAGAAATGACATAGAAGGTGTAGGATATACAGCCTGGGGCGGCCCTGGCCACACCCACACAGTGACAAGCTGGTCCTAGCCACTATAACCAGGACACATGTGGTTTTTGGTATGCTTTGATGAGTTTTTTATTGTTCCCCTCACCCCCTCCCCTGTTTTTTTTTTTTGTTTGGTTTGTGGTATTTGTTGTTGTTTTTTCTTTTTTTTTTCTTTTTTTTTCCTAATTTAAGTTGATATTGGTCAAACTGAAAGTGAGAGGGAAAAACATCTAGTAAATCCAATTTGGTAGGTCCTTGTGAGTGGAAAGTACTTCTTTTCACTCTGAAGTGAAGATATGATAGATGAGCTTTGTTAATACTTAGGTAAAATAAATGAGTTATTTAAGAGCATGACTGCATTGTCTCAAAAGAGAGTATCTCAGGTATCCCAGTGCAGACAAATATTGCTGTGCCATAAGTATTTTACAAGCTCTGTACTCTTGCTTTGCCTCTACTCTGTATCTCTCTGCCTGGGAGGTCTTCATGCAGTCATGCAATGAAAGGTCCAAACTCCTTTTGGTGTCTGGAGCTCCATGTTTTATCTCCAAGTCAGTACCCGTTACAAAGATCTTATAGCTCTGAAGACTCTAGACATACTTTTAAAGCAAATGTTTTGCCTTTGGAGAAAAGTCTGTGACATTTATGTCTGAGAAAACACTTCAAATATAATTTATTCTTTAGTGACAAATAAAATACCTGCTTGGAATTCAGTCTCTTCAGCCCTAAACCAAGTATCCAAACTCCTCTGGCTTTGAGTGCACTTCAACTTCATCCAGCACTTGAAAAAGTCTTGAGTGTTCTGTGCTTTCTGCCTAGCTCTTTTCAGAGTATGCTGAAACTACCCATGCAGGTAGTGGGTCATTTGCCTCCTACATGTGCCAGTGCTCCTGGACATTTGCCTGGGAAAAAGAAGTGTTGGGGATTTGGATCCAGTCATTCATACCCCAAGACAGTTTCTTAATCATGGGAGTTTCTTTAAGAAATCCTTTATAGCCTTTTACATAGAAGAATTGCATCTAGCAGTGAGAAACTCTGGGATGAAGAAGGACAGGAGAGAAAAACCTCCAATCTTATGGTCTAGATGTTTCCTTATGCAGAAATCAAACTGTTGTTCTGCTCCTGGCTTTGTTTTCTTCAGATTTAATCTTATGAATAAAATAATACATAAAGATTTGCTAAAGAATAGTGTGCAAATTGCCTTGAAAGTCTGTATTGCCTCATGTTCCCTCCTTAGGCCTTTTCACACAATGCTGGATGGATTAGGACCAGAGCACACCTCCTGTGCCAGGGCTGGAATGGCTGCACTGCCACATAAACTTCTAATTGGTGCACCTAGGTGACCTATGGTATCACTGGAGAGATGAGATCCTGAATTTGGCTTTTAGACTGTCTCCTGGATACCTTCAGTATCAATATGTCAGGAGAGAGACAAAGCTTAAAATATGTTCAGAAACAACTACAGAGCAAAACTTGGGTGGTGTAAATTACCAAGCATTACCACAGAGTGCCAGACTCCACTCTGCAAGCCAGGTTTTAAACTAATCTCTCTGATTCTTTAGATTCTCTGTAAAGAAAATGGAAGACTTTACCTTGCTTGAGTCCTTCAACTACAATTCAAAGAATCAGAGCAGGAGAGATGTTCTGCTGCTGTTGCGTGAGGGTTCAGCTACGGTCAGGGAAATGTTGTTGCTCCATCAATATTAACAAACTGCAGTGGTTGGGAGATCATTTTTAGGTTTGTAATTCAGACCACAGCTTGAACTGCACAACCTTTATTTATTGGAACTCAGAACATACTGCAAATACAATCTTTTCTCCCTTCATCTTTTGTGGAGGAAGGAGGGGAGCAGAAACGAGTGTATTTATGTCAAGCCCTTTGCTTATATTGTGATTTATGGAATAAGTATTTGGACCCCAGTTGTCAACAGCTGTATTTTGGAGATTCCAAATATTCAAGGATATTCAGAACCTTCAAGAATATTTATAATATTCCGAGGATATTAGGAAATAGGAGGTCAGCCAAAGTGATTTATATTGGTGCCAGGTGTTATTCAAATGCATATTGAGAGTTAATCTGTGCTTTCAGGAATATACTCTATAGGAAGGAGAACACTGAGGAAGAAAGGAATAATATTTTTTTTCTGCTTTGGATGGAGCCAAAAGTGGATCTCAGAGTGCATACAACCAGCTTAAAAACACTATTTAAGATAATACGATGCCTCCATGGCTTGATAAAATTAATTCAGTATATAAAATGTAGGCAGGTGTGAATGCAGTTTGTCAATAGAGTGCAAAGGGCATCCAGTTCATCAACTGATTGTTTAAATTAGCTCAAATTGTTACTTCATCCCCCCAAAAAAATAAAAAGCAAATCAAAATATTTCATCTAGGTGGAAACATAGCACTTTTCCAGCAGATAATTATTTCCACCAATCGTCAGTATATATGAGTACAAGAAGAAAACACTTGACAAGAAAATGTCACCATATAATAGATAAGAGCCTTGATGCTCCTTTAACTATGTGTGTATATACATGTATGCATGTCTACTTACAGCATTTTACACTAGACGAGGTCTGAGTTTCTCAATATTTGTCTTGTTAGGTTTCTTTTGAGGCCATGTAGGGAATTCTTATTTGAGGCTGAAAGACTATCAAGTAATTAACCATCTTTCCTGTTCCTTGTTTCTTTGCAGAATCTTCTGATACACCAGAAAAGCAGGAGAAATTGGAGTGAAAAAGCCTTAACACAAATGCTAAGTGAGTTCCTTTGAGGTTAAGCAGTTAATTAGATTAAGTGTTTCAATTCTGAAAGATATATATGAATATATATATACATATGTATAAACTAATGAAATTTTATCATGTCTAAAATGCAAAGGGCCAGAAGCTGAGCTTTACACTGTTGTTACCACTGTCATCCCCATTAACTTTCATGTTTTCTCTTGAAGAGAAGGCCTGTCTCTTTCTGTCAATCAGGATCTGTCAGGACTATGTTATTATGTCTGTTTTTATTCAGAAACTTCTTATCCAGTGTTAACTGCTTTTTACCAACCTTAGTTACATAATGTAATTGTATTGCAGGAGAGATGCAGTGTTTAGAGAGGGATGGGGTTGAGAGCCCTGATATATAATCTAGATTGAACTGGGAGTTTAAAAAAGCTGGACGGAGGCATAATTTCTATTTGCATAGAAAAAAACCACAACATAAAAAGTTTGTGTGAGGAGACAGAAAAAGCAAAAAGGAATAAATCTAGAAGAAATGTGGTAAAACTGAAGGTAATTTAAAAAGGGAGAGAGAAGATATTGAAGGTATACCAACACAACATAAAAATTTCTGAACTCTGTCCTTTGTGCTTATTACACATAGAGATGGAAAACACACCAAAATACTCAAATTTATTTTTAATTGATCTTAATGACTTTGTTTCCAGTTTTACTTGTCAAAACACAAAGAATCCTGTGTCAATTTTTTATTCTTTTTGCATTATATACAGTGAATATATTCAGTCTAAAAATAAAATTTCCCTAAAAGAAAAGAAATGCAAATGTTTCATTTGTAAAATTTCACAATGCATCAGTAAAATTAGTGATTTGTAGCAAGTTATATTCAATCTTAGACTGAATTTTTGGAGGACGAAAACATAGAAGATTTTTTTCTTTTACTCCATGCCTTATTTCAGTCCCTGTTCAGGGATTTATAAAATGCTCCCTTTTTGGATATCAGGGATCAAGGGGGAATATGGTATTCAAAAGACCATTGCTTCCTCATCAGTGAAGAGTGCATCATGAAATGCCTTGAAACTTTGATGACATTGATGCCTAAAATCCTGGAAGATAGGCACTCAGAGAAAACATTAATGGAAAAAGATGGACAATACCTTTATTGGGAGTTCAGAGGTTTTAGGCATCTGCTGGGTCTACAAAATGCGCATTATTTCAACAGGGATCTCTGGGTCCAAAAATCCCCAAAGAACCCCGCCCCCAGAAAGGTTACAGTTTTTATACTCTTAAACAATTAACAATTAACATATTAGATATCTATAACCAATCATCATTTCTAATTCTTTCAGTGGTCCACCCCTCGGGGTCCTAGGCTATACCTCTCAGACCACCTCCAAGGGTTTCTGGGCTCTTCTATTGTTTTGCCTTCAAGCTATCTTGTGGGTGTCTCTGAAAAACACCATGACCTTCAGAGAGCCTAAGAGTGTGTGAGAAAATCACTTCAGTAACTTCTAACACCACTTAATATGTGAGCAAGAAAACCTATACTTCTAAAACTCTAAAAATCAACAAAATACACACCAAACCTTTAGGCATCAACATTCTCAAATGCAGTCACTCCCAAAGCTGAGTTGGAGCTTAGGCAGAAGGATGAAATAATTTGTCGCTGCCAGAGGTCATTGAAAGAGCCCTTATCCCTTTGTAGGTATGCATTATGATACATTCTTAAACCTCTTTTCCATGCATTGGCAGAGCTTGCTGGCTGAGAAAGAGGTTACTGAGGTTCCTTTCAAAGAATGGTCCACTAAGTAGATTCTTTTTTCATTACCTTGTGCATCTCTTTTGAAGACATTAGCTAAATGCTTCTGACTGTGCTTGTATTTTTCAGATTCTCAGCCTTCTTAGATTGCCAGTTCTTTCATTTAAAAGTATTTGGAAAATTGGATTTTACTTGTTCAATGTGGCATAGGATAAGAAATAAATAAATTGAAACCACTGAAAACCATATGAAAAAGCAAGAGGGTCTGTGAGCAGGCATTGCCTCATAACTTGCCTGGATGCTGTGGTGGTAATGTCAGACCACTGAAAATTCACATAATGAATAGATATGACTTTTACAGATGACTAATCAACTTTTAGATGTGGTAACAGAAAAAAAAAAAAGTAATTAAAAAGAAAAAGCAAGTAGTTAAAAAGCAAACTTCATGAGAATGGCTGTGTGTTTGAAAAAGACAACTGCATCACCATACACCTGCACTTAGTATTACACCTACTCATTATTGTGTGTTCCTGCACCCTGCATAAATGTAGAGAGCTCTTCTCTGCTGTCACAGCAGACGATGTGAAGCAGTAACATGGCAGGCATTGCACTTAAGGATATCTCCATTCAAAGTTTGCTTTTGGTTTGTTTTGCTGTAGCTTCTCTCCAAAACTGTGGTACCAGTGAGCAATAACAACAGCGGGAGTTGTAGAAAAGCCAGCACTGGCCACAAGTTTTTGGAGACCTACTGTGAGCTATAATGTGGGAACACAGAAAACAGACAACTCAAGGATGACCAGGATTCTTCATCAGACTTGCACCATTGTAGAATAACAGAGAGCGTAACAGAATAACAAATGTTATTCTGTCTTGATTATTGAAATGACTACTGTCTAGCCATGGAAAATCATACAAAAAGGGTATTTATATATACCCTTTTTGTATGATTATATATTTATATGTTGAGCTTTTTCATTATGATCCTTCTTAGTTGCACTTTCAGTTTATTGTAAAAGTTTTTACTTTTTAAAAAGTTCTAAGCTAACACTTAGAAGCAGTGTTGGGTTTAACATACCATTAAATATGTTAGACCCACAACCACATTTTATTTTCGAAACAGCAAGAGCTAGAAAAGCAAATTGTGTACTCTGCCTTTGAACAATTCATTGAACTTCTGTGTTCAGTCTTAACAGCATGATACCCTGAATATTTATTTTTTTCCTTGGATAATAAAAGAAATATAATGGTTAGGTTAACTGCTGTGATAGGGATTGAAGATAACAGAGCCCTGTCTGTGAGGCTGAGATTGCCACTTTTTTCAACTTTGGCAAAATGCATCCTTCATAGACTTTAGTCAAGCTGGTGGTGGGAGTGGCCCACAGTAGGTTGCCATATGAAACAACAATCACAGCATGCAGGCACTGGGCAAGACAGCATCTATTGTGCATTGTGGAAAAAACACTGTGATTGCTGTGATGAGTAGACAGTGTCAGACTGGGATTTAAGGGATAAAATACGTGCTGTATCACAGGCTTCCTGTGTAATATTGGAGGAACATTTTGCTTTTCAGGAGTGGTGTCTTCACAAACTGAAGAAAAAATAGTAATATTTTCTACAAAATCCACTTCTTAGTGGGGGAAAACAAACCCCCCAACATGTTGTTCAGAGCAAGTTCACATTCTCATCTATAGTTTCTGCCTCTCACGTAGTACTAGCTTTAAGGTTATAAACAATTTAGCTGAAAAAAAAAAAAAAGAGAAATCTAGGTTTGGAAAAGTCATTACAGATTCATAGAATTATGGAATGATTTGGGTTGGAAGGGACCTTAAAGAGCCTAGCTCCATCTAGCTCCAATACTCCTGCCATGGGCAGAGACACCTTCCAATAGATCAGACTGTTCAGAGCCCCATCCAACCTGACCTTGAACACTTCCATGGATGGAGTGTCAACAACTTCTCTGGGAAGCCAGTTCCAGCTCCTCAACACCTTCACCATAAAGAATTTCTTCCTAATGTCCAATCTAAATCTGCTCTCCCTCACCTTAAAGACATCTTTTAAAAAAATCTTTGATATAAACACTTGAAGATAAATAGAGGCAAACCTGCAATTTCCCCTTGACTCTTCAAGTTTTCTTTGCTATCAAGGCCTTGTATCCAACAACGTAAAGGCTGCTGTAAACAAATGTTCACCTACCCTTTCTGGAAAAAGTGTTTGAAGGAGAGAAAAAAATTAAACCAAGAGCTGGTTGAGGTTTATACACCATGGTGAGCCAGAAACTGAGTGTGTTCTTCAGAAAGAGTTCCCTGTTCTTTGGTACATTTTGATTGCATAAAAAGAAAGAAAAAGTTTAAAGACAAGACATTTCTTTTTGCTTGTTTTGTTATAACACATTACTGAATTTTTGTGAAGGCATAATATTGTGAAGTCTTACTTCCCCTTTTTTTTATTTATTTTTTTTTTAAGAAAGGTATATTCTTTCAGAAGTTATTCTTTTGGTCCTTATGATAATATTTTTTTTTACTAGAATTATTACAGAACAGTGCTGTTGTCAAGAGTGTAATGTATTAAAATTGTATTCGGAATTCAATATTTTACGGTTCTTGTTTTCAAACTCTAACAACATCTATGCCCAGCACCCTACTGGTAAATATATTTACTTTGATCATTGCAACATTACTGATTTGGGTGATAAATATTACATCAACAGATACTTTTGCTTTTGTTGGCTCAGTATGAGGTTTTCAAAAAGGAGACAGTTCCTCTAAGGCCAAGAATTTTTTTATTTTTTTTTTTTTTTGTACTCTGTATTTTCCTTTTTATTTTGGGCTGTGCTTTCACTACTAAAATGGCTTTTAGATCCAGAGTATCAGGAACAGATGGAATTTTTGAAAGGTAATGCATCTGGAACATAAATGACTTTGGCTTACCAGAAGTGGAAGGAATAATATTTAATGTCACGTTTAATAACATTTGTTCCTCGTTGTTCAAGTGGAATCTGTTACTCAGGACTTTGTGGAGAGATACAGGTGGTATGGAGTCAAAATTTTCCCTATAGTAAAAATTGCCTTACATTATGTATGGATCTTTTTCTTTGAAGGAAGGATAAAAGGAAAAAAGTGCATATTCCAGAGAAGGTAGCTCTCCCAGAAAACATTTGAGGCCTGCACCTGCCCACATCTCTGGAGTATTTATATTATTACAGTAGTGCCTGCTAACATCAGTCATGAACTGGAAGCTCACTATAGAAATGCATTCAAAAATATTTAAAAAAAAAAATAAAATCCCAATACCTGATAAAAGGATTGATAATCTATGGATAAGACAGGCAACATATGCATACCTATCAACATCAAACATGTGTACTTGGCATGCAGAAAAATAGGTTGTTTCTGTGGTAAAGATAGGATTGAATGGAAGAAGGGGTGATTTCTGTGGGGCAGCAAGACTCTTTTATCTCTTTTTTATAAGCAATAGTCACACAATAGTTTTATATCCAGGCTTGATATTTGAAGGGTAGGAACTCCTGTTTCAGTCATCCTCTGGTGCACAGGGTGTTGCAGGTATCCATCTGCTCTTCCCTTTGCCTGCTGTGTGTATTTGTGTACTTTTTAGCCCTCCTTCATTTCTCCCCTTTCCTAGTGAGTTTGCTGAGGTCTATCATTGCTGCTTCTCTCTCAAATCTTGCAGATGGACCATTAGAACCCTTTTTCCCGCTCCATAACAATCCAAATATTTTTTGGAAAAAATGCTGAAAATATATTGCAGATCAGTTGAAACTGTCCCAACAACATGGTTCAAAACAAAACAAGATGTAATTTCAGTGGTGCTAAATTTCAATAAAAGGATCTAAATAAAAATAAGGAAACTTGTTTTGAAAAGAAGCTAAAAAGATAGGTAAGGCAATTAAAATTTATCAGGTAACAGAGACTACTGAGAAACACTGCATGGAAAGTGCAGTGCCCATGCACATAGCCTGTTGTAATGAACTTGAGAAGAAAGAGTAATGTCCAAGCAGCAAAGTTAAAAGTCATATTTTTAGAATTAATCAGGCATTAACAAAAAACAAACAAACAAACAAGCAAAACAAAAAAACCCTGGAAAGTTGCATCTAAATGAATCAAATAGAAAGCATCATAAGCTCTGGAAGACTAACAAGGGTAAGTAAGAGATCAACTCTTTCCATGGAGGAAGGTCAGCGATGAAATCATATAGGATGCTGTTCAGACCTGCTGTTTAAGAGAGACATGAAAAAGGACACGAGTTTTGACAGTTTGCTGATGACAGAGTTCTTCAAGGTAGAAAGGATGAAATCCATTGCAGCAAATTGCAGGAAGTCCTTACCGGATTCAGTGATTGGGTAATAAAATGGCAGATGAAAGTAAATGTAGGTACACATAAACCAATGTATGTGTAAACCAATTTTAGCTTCACATACAAAGTGATACTCTGAACTCACCCTACCCACTGGAGAATGAGACCTTGGGGCTGAGATAAATAATTATATATCTATTCAATGTCGTATTAATATATCCATTCAACATCAGTAAAAATAAAGCACAAAAGACTAGCAGAGAAAGAAATAGAAAACAAAACAGAAGGTGTTTGCATAAACCCATGATCTGCCTCACATTGAATACTGTCTAGCTGTTCTGGTTCCTTCATGTCAAAAAACTATATATTAGAACAGGAAAAGGTTCAGAAAAGGCAAGCAAAGATGATGAAAGATTTCATAATATTACAAACAATGCCTGAGTTATTTGACACTCTTTGTCATCAAATAGGCATTATTCAGGAAGTTCCACTGAGCTTTAAAATGTATAAGGACCATCTGATTGCTCTTCCTCCAGCACAATCACTATGGCATGGGAGAAGCCAGTGAAATACAAATTATTCACACAATTCACAAAGTTCAGGAAAGAGAATTCTCAAAAGTGATTTCCTGGTGAAAATTGTCTTTCTCTTGTCTAAGTTCTTTATGTGATTTGGGAAAAATCGATTGTTATCTACTAGGAATTAGTTAAGAAGTAAATTTTTCTAATGATTATTGAAATGAAAAACTAGACCTTGAAGCCAAACAGTCAAAGGACAGATTTTGCAAGGTTGCAGGTCTCCTTTGGGTTTGATTTGCTCCTCAGTCCTGATGTAGGAGACATGCTGAGCCGCAGGCAAAGTAGTTGAAATGAAATGCAGTGCTTTCAAATTTTGTACCAACTTGATTTTTGCTTTGCAGTGACATTTAAGATGTGTCAGCATTGTGATCCTTCTATGTTTAGAGACAGAGAAATAAGACCTTTACATTACCTCCAGAGAGAAATTGTTTTTATCAGCCAGACCCACTGCTTATGACTGCTTTGGCACTCTCATTAATTGAATTTTATTTTTTTTTTAATGGACAGCTAGATTTAAAAATGCAGTAGATGAGGTACTAACCGTCCCTCTTGACAGTCATTTAATGCTTAAAATACTGTCCAGAGCTGTGTAAAACCTCAAATCTGTTTCTGCCTCTGTATGCAAAAATTTATATCCTCAGAATCCCAAAATATGGGTCTAGAGGAGCAGACTAGTAATTGAATGAAGAGAAGGGTGAAAAATTTTAGCCTCTGGTTAACGCAGTTCTTTGCACAAATTATCAGCAAGAAAGGGTGAGAATCCAGGCATTTCTCTCTTAGCTGAGGGTCTTGATGTCTGAGCTCGTGAATTATCTTTACTGGTAATTTAGCATATTCCATATAAACTGTAAATGATCCGAAAGAAAAGATTAAGGGAAGTCAGTATGGAAAGGTTTAGAGTGATAAGAATTTTGGACAGCCAGACAAACCTTTCACACTCTGAATAATGGTCAGATAGTTGGGTTTTTACATAGAAGATGTCTTTTGTTCCTTCTTACTCCTTTCCAGCCAAGCATCAAAAATACAAGGGTGTATTAAAAATATTTATTGATCTTTTTTATCCTAAAATTCATGTTGATTTGAACGTGTTTTCCCATTAAATTTTGCATTTGACTGCTAACCTGGAAATAAAGGATTTAGGTAGTCCATTGCTTAACTGCCACTTAAATCAAGGAAAGTCAATTGCCTCAACACTTGCAAGTTATCCTTTTGAATGAAAATTTTGCATGTCTAGATGCCCAAATACCTAAATATGGCTTGTGCAATATATTCCATAGATACTAAAGCACTGTAGCTAATTGGTTTTATTATTTGCAATAGTAAGGTGTGTACATCTTTAGCAAAGCATCCCCTTTTCATTAAGCTTAACTAGTTGATACATTAAAGACATAATACAAAAAATGGAAAATGCCTTATACAACCTGGTATATGAAATCTTCTTGTCTTAGCTGTTCATGCTCCCTTCTTCTTTTTTTAAGACCACAACTTTGTATCATAGAATGAAGATACATACCACATGGGAGTTAAATATCAAGTGGAAAAAAAAAAAAAAAAAGGGACACCTGAGCAAGACAATAAACCAACTACAAAGAAGAAGAAAATGTAATGACTTCAAAAAAAGTACAAACTTCCTTTCAGGTCATTGACAGCCAGAACTATGCAAAGGATTAATTTTGCTTCTTATCACAGGGGTGTCTTTCCTAGCACAAAAGAGAAATTGTTTAATAGTCAACATGCCAGGCTCTACAACAGTGACTCACGGTCGAGCTTATGGGTGACTAATGTAACGTGACATATCATAAGCTGCCTAGGAATGCAGATTTTGAATGCCAGTGGATGATCAGAGCTTGTGGCTGAATTCTTCTTGAGAAACTGGGAATAACTAAAATGAAACAAAAAGATGCTTGTCTGGAGAAATCAGGGGCACTATAGGAAGGCATAAGAGGACAAGCAGATAAAAAGTGCTACAGGGCTTTAGCTCTGCGCTGCCCAGGTTAGCAGCTGTTGAATACCACTCAGTGGGTAGGCTTGTTTTGTACTAAATCTTCTGCACTTCAAAGTCAGGCTTCTTCTAGCTCCTTCAAATCCCTCTCCCCTATACACACATATGAGTCAATCTTCTGGCACAACATTTAGCAATCATGGAATGGATTGAGTTGGAAGGTCACGCAGTCCAAACTCCCTTTTAGGGAACAGGATATCTCCAACCAGTTAACCTGTTTAGGGCCCCTTCCAAACTGACTTTGAATGCTGCCAGGGATGGAGAATCCACTACTTCTCTGGACAATCTGTGCCAGTAGGTCACTAGCCTCATTATAAAAAAAAAAAATTTCTTCCTTTTAGCTAGTCTAAATCTACTCTCTTTTAGTTTCAAACCATTATCCCTTGTCCTGTAACAACTGATCCTGATAAAAAGTTTGTCCCCATTTTTCTTCTAAGCCCTCTTTATGTTTTGAAAGGCAATGAATTACTTCAGCTTACTGTTATGATGAAAAAATATTCAACCAAAAATAGGTTCTGTGTTTTAGCAACAAGCTTAACTGACACACTTGGCAAATGAACATCTATTAAATGGTTTATCTTGAATGGCAGTATTTTGGCAATATTATAGAAAGGCAGGAGGGAGGAGCTAAGACACTGTAACCCAAGTCTATGGTCCTATGGTGATGAGAAAGAAAGGTGATCCAAACAGAACAATAAGAAATGGAAGGTAGCATTTGCTGGACAGGCTTGGGACATTTCATATAGTTTTACATGTCTTCTCATCAATGCAGATTATTGGTAACATTGAGACATGACCTTGAAACTCCAGTAAGACTTTGGTACAACAAAAGAATTAGCAAGGATTATAGGGCTGAGGAAGAAGAGAATGGAAAGGTTGATAGTCTGCCTTTCATATGTATCAGAAGAAACTCTACTTATGTTAATGCTAGTAGATAATACAGAAGGAATGCATTACTGCCAGGTAATAACTGAATGAATCTCTGATGAGGTGATATACACATCTGGGGATTTGTATTGTTGAATGTTGGTGTGAAACAATTTCTGTTCTATTTCTTCTGGGTGGTGGAGGATGAGAGGAATTAAATGTTAGTATATGATATCAAATATCTTTTCAATATCCTTGTAAGTGAATTGTACCTTACTGAACTGGGAATAATATTTTTTTTTTTTTTAATAGGCCATGATGAAGTCATTGGGGCAAGAAGAAAAAGTGTTTGTGAAGTCTAATCTGACAGACAGTAATTAGGCAATATGCTATAATTAATAAGTTGTGGTCTGCTAAGTTCAGCCTTCTTATTATGGTTTGTAGTAGATGCTACTACATTAATAAAAACTTTGATAATATAACTTAGTAATATTTATTGTAATTTCAAAACCATGCTAGAAAAGGTCTCACAAAAGGCAGAGAAACCACAAAAAGCTTGAACTTTTTACATGATCTCTTTTGGGAAGCTAAAAGTAGTTGAGACAGCAAAAATTGGTGCTAATTTCAGGGATTTCCTATCCCAAATTCCCATATTGCTAACCACTGATATTTATTCTCAAAATTGTCTGTATTATCCTGTCAAAACAATACTGACACATTTTTTTCATCATATATCTATTCATATATTAAGTGCTCTGCCACAAAATTTGTTCATTTAAACTAGTGAGCACTGTAGCTACTATGATTATCCCTTTTGCAGTGATAATTCCCTAGCTTTAATGTTTTTCACTGTTCATTTTTTCTCTTCCAGCTTCTCTATTAATAGTCAATATTCAAAGTTACAGTTGGAAGATTTATGAAAAAAGATTATTTGGTTATCTGTCCTTTGACATGATGGCTCACTGTGCCTTGTTGGCACAAAAATGTTCTAAGCTGAGGATTGCAGTGACAGTTGCAATAAAGTCTTCACTAATAAATGTGTGTAGTCCTACTAGTTTTGGGTTTTTTTAACTGAGATACTGCAACTTGTATTCTGGTAACTATCAGTTCACATAAAGTAAATAAATTGCTTAGAGAAGAAAAAGTGAAAAAAAATCAATAAAATTATCCTAGACCTACATGTACATGCTATACAATTTTATTGAGAATGTGGAATTTTATTAATCCTATTGAAATCTCCCAATCAAAACTTATCCTCAATACTGGTTTTGAAATAGCAGAAAATATTTCAGGATATTTTACTTGTAACTTGACTACTAGAGCTGAACTGCTCTATAGAGAAAAATTTTAAATAGAAATTGTTGGCTCATCAACACTGACATATCAATTTTGCTAAAAATGTATTTTAAATAAATTATTTGTGACAAATATGTCAAAAGGTTTCATTTTTACTAAACAATTTTTTATTTTTTTTTTTTTGTGTGTGATATGTGTTACTTTATGCTCAGCATAAGGAAGCACTGGATACTAAATCCAATGACAAATGGTCAGATCACCAATTTATCCACAAGAATATGAATTTCAAAGCTAATTACCATTTAGAGTAACAATTATTATCAGAGTGGCTATGATATGTCATATGCAATTATGAGAAACATGCAGTGACATTATAGTAAACCAAATACATTTTGCATATCTTTCATAGATTAAAAATAAGGTAATATTTGCAATAAGAATAAAAGTTATTATGTTTCTTAATATTTTTCCATTAAGTCAAAATATCAATAAATAAAAAGTAAAGGACAACAGTGTCTCTGAAAGGGAAGTTTTGAGACTTGACTAACTACACCAATTTCAGTACAATTTTCCAGTCATTCCAGCTGGTCTGTTAAAAAAAATAATTTGTCTAACTATTTATAAAAAAGTAAATTATTTTCCATTTGTAGTGGCCAGCTCAAGGATAAGAAGGAAAGAGAGATGGAAATCCACAAGAAGTAAATATGATATGAGTTACATTACAAGACTGAAGATCTGGAGGGGTTTCTTGAGGAATACTTACTTATTTCTTTTGCATTCTTGTAGTGTTAGAGTATACTTCCAAAATCTATTGAAAAGTACAGTCTCTTTTGCAATGTGCTAAAACCTTGGCCTCAGCAAAGCCATGTAAAAACAATTTCTGCAATCTAGGACCACATTCAGTAGATATTTTTCACTACATTTTAATCAGATATCCCTGTATTCTTGCACTGATCTCAGAGAACAGAAATTTCAGTAAGTCCTTTCTCCCTTTCTCTTCTCCTTCCCCTCCCTTCCCCTCCCTTCCCCTCCCTT
>JAWWEW010000001.1:32173907-32185563 GCA_035583185.1 Anabacerthia variegaticeps | reverse complement strand
TATTCTATTCTATTCTATTCTATTCTATTCTATTCTATTCTATTCTATTCCATTCCATTCCATTCCATTCCATTCTAAATTTACTTCCAGAGATTCTTCCCTATTGATACTCTTTTTGGGAATTACAGTTCATGAGCAGTCCCTAGTGTTCAGATCCCTTCTCCCTGCAGCCCAGGTCGATGTCAGGTGCAATACAGAAGTGTGGGATGGAGGCTGTTCCCATTCTCCTCTCTTCACAGGTCTTTCATAGCGTTTAGTGCCTACCCAGTGTGTCGGCCAAGGTCAGGTCAACAAAACCTCTGCTGATCTACACACTTGGAGCTTATTTTTGCTTAATAGTTACACACCCTAGAAAGAGATCACCAACATTAGGCCATGTAATTTATCCAACACCAAATCTACATGTGGAGGTCTTGAATCCAGCCTACTCCCGCAGTCCTTCATTTAGTGAAGTTCACAGAAGTTGACAGACATGATGGGTCTCTCAGACAATACTCAAAGGGGTAATTATAATTAGACTCAGATATATCAAAGTTTGCTACTCAGTTCCAGGCAGGATCAGTTCCATGGAAGCATAGGTTTTTTACAACAGATATGTGCATTTAATGCTCTTGTCTACTGCACACTCATTTGTTTGCCTTTAGAAGTCTCCTTGAAGTGTTTGCTGAAATGTTAAAAATATGGTATTCAACCAGGCTGGGGAGCATAAAGGTCTCCTGCTGCTGCAAGTGATCTGTGGTGTTAAAGATAGTGTTTAACTAAACCCATGGTGATACCATAACTAGAACCCTTCAAAGCAAAATGACCCAAGGTGAAGTATCCTGCAGAGTGTGTGAGGAGAATAAAGGCTAGGAACCAACCTGCTGAGACAATAAGGCCTGTAGAAAAGTTAATTTCATGTGATAGCTCAGTTTGATTCATAATTTTCATCCAAATTCTTAAATCTATAAAAAGTATCAGAATCTGCAAATTTTCATTCATGACATTCTCTATTTACTAGAGACCAAATAGATGCCTTCCTTTGATTTAATGGAAATGATGCCCATATTGTACTGTAATGAGTGTACAGAAAAAGTCACTTGATCATCATAGTAAGATAAATGCCAGTTCCAGTTCAGCAAAGGCTACATTGCACAAATAAGAGTTGCAGACTCCATCTCTATATTTATATTCAGATCTCACACGGAAGATCTGGTTGAATACCAGAGAAAACTGCTCCACAGATTTTGTTGCTATATATCAAATAATTTGTCCATTCAGGCAAAAAACCCAATACCAGTTATCTGTTGTGTGTTTTATCTAGAAATAGAATTGACATTCATAAAAATATTCATCTTACACAAGAAAATGTCCTATTGCACTTCAGATTACTATGACGGAAATGAATTCTGAATGAAAATTCTGTATGCAGCTCTAAATACAGCCCACATTTCCAGGAAAACATTAGATATTTGCACAATTCCATGATGTGCATTGATTACAGTTAATTTTTTGAAGCATTCTTCCTTTGACAGTCTTGTCTGGAACAAGATACCTAAAACATAGCTTGGTTGCATACATAGATAAAGGATTTAGAAATCTTGAATCACAATGCCAGGTCACAGTGATTTTGAAGAGGGAAATATCAGAAAATCTGAAGCTGTGTAGCCCAAATAGCTTTTTTTTTTTTGTTTTTGTTGTTTTGTTTTTTTGTTGTTTTTTTTGTTGTTTTATTATATTTTGTTGTTTTATTATAATACCTATTATGTGTAAAAGCTTCAGGCCTGAAGCTACAGATCTGCACCAAAATATCTGGGCTCATATTCCTAGTAAAAAGGGTTTAGCTCCTAAGAAAGAGCATTATTTTTATCACTAAGCAGTAGATTTTAGGAAATCTAAGTCAAAAGTGCAGAATTACAGGAGCCATATTTATTTTTTTCTGTTTTATTCTGCTTTGTTCAGTTCCTTAGTCAGCCCCTCAGCAGTATTTTTCCTGCTTCTGAAGGGGTGCTGAAAGAGATGATTAATTTTAGTTTGATGACATCAAGCTACAAGGGACATACCCAAATTCTTCAATCTTTGAATAAGGCTAGGCAACTTTCTAAAATATGTGCTTTAGACAATACAACTTGCTGGAGTCTTTACAGGAAATGATATATCACAGAATCAAGGAACAACTCCAGTCAGAAGAAAATCATAAGGATCCTCAAGTCTAACTCCTTGCTCGTCACAGGACTACCTAGAACTAAATCATACGCTATTGTCCATGTGCTCCTTGAACCCTGCCAGGCTTGTGACCATGTCCCTGGGGAACCTGTGTCAGTGAGTGACCACTTTCTCAGTGAAGAATTTTTTCCTAATCCCCAATCTGTATTTCTCCTGTTGAAGTTTTATTTCATTTCCTTGTGTCCTACTGCTGGCCACCAGAGAGATGTATAATATCTTGTATATGTAGCGCATGCAAGATCCTAATAGGTAGTCTGATTTAATGACCCTTATAATCTTTCAATTAGGAAAAACTGCAAATGTTCAAAAAATATTGGAAATTTATGTACTGTTCTAGTCAGCTTTTATGTCAATCCCATCGGATTCATTATATAACTGCTACTGTTACATATATATACAAAAAGGACAAGATTTCCTAGCTCCATATCTTTAGAATACCTACTAAACTATCTGGTGGAGAGAAAGGATCTCCATACAGATGGAGAAAGCTATGCTGTGGATGGCTCTTTGGTTTTGAGCTAAAGCTAAATTGGGGTGATTTCATTTGTGTCTAAAAACATATGGTGCTGCTTTCATATCACACTGAAAGTAATTTTTTTTTTTTTTTTTTTTTTGTCACTGGGATGTTTAAAAGCAATAAAGAGAGTTGAAATCCATCACATATCCATTGTTTCTTTTCCCTGTCATGTAGTTCCTATTTCCTCTATCATGTGAACACGCAATTCTTTGATTGGACTGTTCAAACCAATCAAACCTGATGGGTGTTTCAGAAGTACCTTTTGCTTCATAAATATTTATGCATTTGTGGGTGTTTCATTTGTTGCATTGGATGTTTTATGATTTTGTTTACTTCCTTATTTTGATGTATTTATTGCTTCACTGGTCCCAGTGCATTTAGCATAGTCCAAAAAATATCTGATAAATAGGATACTTTTCAATGTAGTAAGGTCTTTAAATGATGCTGCAAGAACCTGTTATTTATCCCTTAGACAGTCACTTCTTCCTATTTAGCTAATGATGGAACATTTAATTTTCAAAATTTTCATTGTTTTGTTTATACAATGCAATGAAGTGCTTAGATGAAACACAGGAGGTCACGTACCTGTTTTGCCTTTTTATCTTCACTCAACTTGAGGCAACCAAAAAAAAAAAAAAAAAAAAAAAAAAAAAAAAAAAAAGCAAAACCAAACAACCCAAATCTTTATAGTTCATTAAAGTGAAAAAACATCAAAATTATTAATTAGGAGGAAATGTATTTTGTGATTAGGGTACAGGACAAGAAATAATGCAGAAATACTGCTTTTTATTTGAATTCAGTATAGTTTTAATTCCAGGTAAGTGATGCTCTGAGGGGTACAGTGAGTTCTGTACCTCAGTTTCCTATCTATAAAGACATTAAAATTTTCCATTATTAAATTAATTACTATTTATAAACACCTTATGAGTTGCTTTTTTAAAAAAATTAGATGTCTCATATAAGCTCCGCAAGGCAGTGATTGTCTTGTTCCATGCTGAAAACAACATTGGATCTTTTAATATGAATAATGAATATGACAGGCAGTGAATGCAAAGCAGCATTTATCAACTTTCATCTCATATGACTACACAAACTTTATTCCTGGTTGTGTGACCATGCATATGCATTTTCAAGGCATTCCTCTTTAGCACAGTGGGATGAATCTCCTGAGTAATTATTACTTTTACCATCAAAGATTTGCAGAAGAGAAAACAAATATCCCAGTTGACTGGACTTATGAGTCAGGGTCAATTTTCTGTTCTGCTGCAGAACTGATACAAGTCTCTTAGATGTGAATAGTCAAAGTGTTCATGTGAGTACTGTTATCTGAGTTTACAGGGATTTAGAGCTTCAAATGCCTTTGAAAATCCCCCCCTCTCTGCCCCAGTTGTTCTCATCAGAGAGGGGATAGCAGCACCTCTATACGTAGTGGAAACAAACCACCATCACAAGGGCTAACTGTGCATGTCTGGGCAAGGACAACAGTTTCTGTAGCTAACCTCCCATGGGGGAGTGATGTGGTTAATATCCCATCCAGATGCCTTTGATTTCCTCAGCCCCACTGCTGTGGTACTCATTTATAGCCAAGCTGACTCGGAGTGATGTGTGGAACAAGTCCAGAGAGAGATATGAACTCACACCTCTGGATCCATACCAAGACACCTTCACTACTCTATCATCACTCTCCTCCGAGGGATATAATGAGGATACATTAATTAATGTTTATGAACTGCTTCAGTGCTGCCATATTTAGACTGTTAGACTTGCATCTGTAGGAACAGAACAGCAGTCAGCAATTCCACCTGAAATAGAAAG
The DNA here is from genome assembly GCA_035583185.1 of Anabacerthia variegaticeps. Taxonomy (NCBI): domain Eukaryota; kingdom Metazoa; phylum Chordata; class Aves; order Passeriformes; family Furnariidae; genus Anabacerthia; species Anabacerthia variegaticeps. The sequence goes on along the minus strand of JAWWEW010000001.1, from coordinate 32,181,026 downwards.
CACAAATGGAAAAATGCAACAGGGGACCCCACGGTGGGTTTCCCCTCTGAGATGTTTTTCCACACTGCCAAAGTATCTCTGGAGGCAAGAGCCCTTCAAAAGCAATCTCTGCTCCAGAGAAATCCAAGTTAATAAAACTCTGAAGTACGTGATGGAAGGTCTGCAAATCATTTACCCAACTTTAACCAAGGTTTTTAATAATAATTTTTCATGAAGAAAAATAAGTTTAAAATGGGACAGAGATTTATCAAATATTCCAAAATATTTCAAGGTTACTCTGGTTGGTTGTGGGAGTTCTTTAAATGATTGGATGCTTTCTGGAGCATGCATTTGTGAAGCTTCATCTATCACTCACTGGATTTTTTCCAGAGAAAAAGATGTTGCTTCCTTACTTTGCTCATAAGGTAATGCAAAAACTCAGAATATGATGGATGGATATCAGAGTGTGGGCCAGCTTATGGCCTTGCATTCATCGTGAGATGAGAATGGGGATCAGGGAATGGCTCTGGGACATTTTGACTTTATGAAGCAGTTTCTGAGCAAGTGCAGCTGTGAGCTCCAGGGTAGGCTCCATGCTGGCATGAATCATGGGATGAAATTTCTCTGTAGGTATCCACACATTACCTGCTACAGTTAAGTGTTTCAGGGGCACTGTTACTATTCCTGGGCCATTATTTCAAGTATATCCCTTGAACCTTTTGAGTACCTTGACTCACAGAGTGTCAAAACCAGTTATTACATAAACACTATTTTGACTTCTCTCCTTGTCTTTTGAAAAATCCCCACATCAAAATTGGGGTTTAGGCAGGTTTTAGTAAAAAAAGAAATATTGTTAACTCAAAGAACACCCTTCACACTTTAGGGTGCCAAAACGTCAGTAAGAGTTATCTGTTTTGTGCTTACCATGCTCAGAAGGGGAGAAAGCAAAGCAAATATTTGGTCAAAATGAATGTTACTTTGCTGGGAGACTTCAGCATGCTAAGTGAAGTGGCACAGTCTGTCTATAGTTTACAAATAAGGTCACCTTTTATTTTGTCAAAATTTCCATGAAAACTTTTCAAATTTTTGAGTGCCTGTATTTTAAAAAAGGTGACTAGGTAAATAGGACATTCTTTTTTCTAAACATCATGATAATTTGATTGGGTCTGTAATTTAGTAAAGATTTTTAATCTTTTAGATTTTTTTTCCTAAATTTTAATATGACATGCTACTGCATTTGTAGTAAAATAAGAGCTGCAGAGGGACTTTTTACAAGGAAATATAGTGATAGGACAAGGGAAAATGGCTTTAAACTGAACAAAAGAAGGTTTAGATTGGGTATCAGGAAGAAATTTTTTACTGTGAGTGTGGTGAGGCACTGTAACAGCTTGTCCAGAGTCGTTGTGAATGCCTCATCCTTGGGAGTGTCCAAGGCCAGGTTGGATGGGGCTTTGAGCAACATGGTCTAGTAGTTGATGTCCTTGCCCATGTCAAGTAATGGGAACTAGCTGATCTTTAAGGTTCCTTTCAACTCAAACTATTCTGTGATTTTTCCTCTGAGTGACCTTACCAGACTAGATACACATGATATAGTTCCTCATCCTGAGCATTTTCATCTGAAAAATTAAATAAATTCTTTCAATATGTGTAAAATATTTGTCAAGGTTGCAGTCCTTGGTTTTAAAAAGTCTATGACAATTGCAACAATTCAGAGAATAAGAAAACCATGTAAATGTTCAATTTTCTTAACATAAGGAGGGTAGGATAACAATCAGGATGAAAAAATTAAAATAGTATGCCAGTGTAAGGGTTTGCAAAATAGTAAACAAATTACAGCATAAGATAGATATACTAAATTGCACTAGAAAAATTTAATTTTTAATGTTAAATAGCAATTTAATATTTTCTTTGCACAATGAACATGAGAAGGAAAGACAGATTTCAAACTGGTGTTACCAAGCAAAAGACTAGAGCTTTCATTGACATTGGTGGAATCTGTACTGATGTAATAAGCAGGCCTAGGAAAATTATCTTTGACAGACCCAGATCATTCCTTTTTCAGAAAAGGAATGTAATCTGAAGGTTAAAATCATGATAATAATATTCTTTGTGGTGTAATGACTTTGGATGATGGACCTATGTGCTTAAGTTCATTCTGGTGCTCTCTGGTTCAATGAACATGTTCCAGTGCCTCTACCTCAATAGAATTTAAAGGAGATATTATCGAAGATGCAGCTGAAATAGACAGAAAATGATAATATTGCAAAGTAATGCTTTTGTTGGCAAGAAATGTAATGATTTTTGGCACCTTGCAATGTTTTAGTGCCATCTGGTGACTCCCCAAAATGTTACAGGATTATTTGCCAAAATGCCTGGATAAAATAAATATATTGGTAATTGACCAATTTTGCATTAATAGTTATGCACTGAAAATCTAACTATCAGAACTTCATTGCTTCAGTGACAGGATACAGTCTTGTAACTCACCATCAGAATATGAATTTTAAACACCTGATATCTGCATGATAAAGCTGGCAAACAAACAAAATATCCTCTCAAGGATTTTTCATGAAAACTGAGAAAATGATGTTTCATATATAACTGCAAAGAGAAGTGGTTGAGTTTCTATAAATGACTTATAATGAATCTTTCATTTGCCTTCTTTCAGGACAGTAATATCTATCCAAAGAACAGATGAGAGTTATAGAAAAAGGAAACCTACTGGAGAAGAAGGGGGTTTAAGAAAAAAGGAAACTTTATATACCATATATTCTTTTTGAAATAAGATGTGTTAAATGATGCATTTATTCTTAAAATGAGGATTAGATTTCTCCAATAATAAATACATTAAATAATATAGACACTGTTTTGATTTTTCTTTTTATGAGAAGACAACAAGATGAAAATATTACTTATGTTCTCCTAACCCTTGCTCAAGAGCTTTAACTCCGTTTTTTTAACTTTCCTTTTCTGAGTTGAGTCAAATTGGCTGATTATGGAAACCTGTTCCCTTGCTTTTCATGTATTTTAACTGTACAGTACTGACATATCTGAGAGGGATCAATGTTTTCTGTCTCCTGTCTTTCGCATCCTGAGTTGTGTAATTATTTACTAAGTTTCAAACAGTAAATGCAGTGCAAATGTCTTCTTTTTCCAGGTTTCACAGCTATCACTAGGGACATACTATGAACACAATGAGGCTCATAGAAGTGATCATAAGCATCTCGTTTTCAATTTCACTGTAGGTTAAATATTTAACTTCAGGTTTTAAAGAAACCAATTCTATTATCTCTTGTGCCTTTTGCTCTTCATCAAAGAGATATTGGGCTATTGCACCTTTGTTCTGACATTCACAGGTAGAGACTGATACGATAATGAAAAGGAGCATGAGATGTGATAGAAATAATGTGTGACTAGACTTGATGACCTAAGAGATCCTTTTCATCCTTGTCTTCCTTAGAGAGCTCATAAATCTTCAGATATGTCCAGCAGAACTATACATCGAGGGCTTTGTCCTCAGACCTTTCAAATCACTGCAGAAATTTGTATTGACTTCAAACCACTTTGGAGCAGGCTGGTAGTTTCTTAATTTTATGAAATTTGCTTGGATTGCTGTGTTCTTTGAACACATTTTGCACTGAGCTGCTTCACACAGTCCTGGTTAAACACTGCTTTATTGTGCCTAGTGGCTCTCCTGTCTTTAGGAAGGAGCTGAAGAAGGTTTGGTGTCTCCTATGAGCTGGACATCTGCTTTGACATCATAGTAGTATGTTGTGAGAAGTAATTCTATGAAGGGTCTGTTTTCCTGTGTGGTACTTGTTAACCAATGGACAGAAGTATCTGCAGTTTCTCATGCATAATGAATTCAGGTCAAGTAGTTTTTTTATTTCATATTCCTCACCACTCTTTCTGGGTGAATGAGGTTGCTTCCAATGTTTGTTTTTTTTTTCTTTATTTTTTTTTTTTTGGATTTGAATTTCTGATTGGAAATCAAATACATTATATTTAGAGAACTTGTCAAGATTCAGATTTGTTCTTAATTACACCCTTCGCTTTCGTCCTATGTGTGTTTTCTTTGGGAAGGGAGAAAATTAAAGCTGAAAAGGAGGTGAAAGGAAATGGGGGACATGGAGGAAGGAGAAAGAGGAGAGATTGAGGAATCCCAGACTTTTTGTTGCATCACAACCACACATATCCTGGTGAGATACTCACCAGGTAAGCAACTTTGCATTGCTGTGGTACATTTGCACCTCTCCAGTTAGTGTATCACTTGATACTGACTGCTTCACTCGTGATTGACATCCAAATTCAGAGCATCCTTTCCCCTTTCAGTAGATGCTGTCAGCATCATCCATTAAAACTCCCAGTTAATCCTTGCTTTCTCTGTTCATAAAAACTGTTGGGAAGTGCTCTGAATTTCTGGGATAGGAATTTTTTACCTCACTACCAGTCTTTTTAGTACTACATGGCATCCACCTCGGAGACCATGGTTGGCTAAAGCACTTTAATGCACTGCATTGGAAAGGAAAAGTGTTTTATATGTCTGAAGCCACTGATGATCCTGTGGAAAGCACAGCTTCAATTTTTAGCACTGGGACAGAGCTCCTGTGCAGCTACTTAGTAGCTCAGAGCTTCTGGATCTCAAGGTTTAACGGCACATGTTTATTCAACACTGTGGAGTGATGGAAATCTGATGCTGGTGAAGGGCACTCTTGGTGATAGCAGGGAGGGATGTTTCATCTCTGTCTATTAAACGCTTTCAGTCTTTGTAGCATTTAGAAGATATATTCTGTTTTCCTCTCATTGGCAGGAGTACCCTTTCAGTGTTTTCATGTTCACAGATGCAAAAATGGAACTGCCAAAATAGAGAGATCAGACTTTTTGCCTGAAAAAAGACACATGCTTGAAAAAGTGTTATCAACAGTATCTTAAGGCAGAGAAACAGTGACCTTAATGCCAGGAAAGAAATGTACATCAAAACTTTTGCATGAAAGGACAAGTTTAGCAAATATCAAGAAGTTGCATGACAAAATAAGGACTCATGAAGTTCTGTGTGTGTTAAGATTTGCTAATAAAAAGAGCAGAAGACACACAAAGACATGAGCCCAGTCTGTGGTACACAGCATTTGATGCATCAACAACATCAGATAAAATGTCTGATGGAACATGACAGGCACAAATAATACATGAACACTTAGAGCAGGTTGTGCAAGATCTCTGGCTGGCAGCTGCAGCTGTTGCAGTGCAGTTTTTAAGTCATAAAATGGAAAACATTGCTCTGTCATCATGTTTTCCATACCAATGTTGTGCAAATCTGCCAGCTCCCTTGTTATTCATAGTACCTAAATGTTGACTGTCATAAGCAACCTGGGGAACTCATTCCAGCCTGTGATTTCACTACATAATGGAAAGAAAATGCATTTTTTCTGTCTGCTTTGAGACACAAATTCATCAGACATAAGATTAAAGTGACCCTTCTGAGAAAACTCACTCTTTTGTTAAATATTCCCTGATTTCAACTCAAAATTTGTTACAGTAAGAATAATTTGGACTTAACAAAAAGGCAAGGAAATACTGGTAATTATACCCATTTTAGTCAGATTTTACATCTCAATAAAGTAAATGTAAAAAGCATCTGAGTTATAATTGCCAAACACATCAGAGCAGCATAAAATGCCTTGTTTCCAAAATAATTTAGTATTCAGACAAAAACATATAGTAAAAATTTTTCAAAAAACATCATATATTCTCCTGCAAGTGTGATGACTATCTTACAGTGAATTACACAAGTAGAACTTATTCTTTAGAGATGAGGATAATAAATTATTAAAAGGAGGGTAAAACAAAACATTTTTAGGGATATGTTTCTTGGGTTCACACCAGTGGTCCTTAGATAAAGCAAGGATAAGGTAGTTTTATCAGCTGGGAAGATACTGTCTAAGACAAGAATTTACTATTTAGAAGTTAACATTTTATTTAAACTGAAGTTAAACTGACAGAGGACAGGTTTAGATTATATATTAGGAAGAAATTCTTTATCATGAAAATGGTGAGCTGCTAGCACAGGTTGCCCAGAGACGCTCTGGATGCCCCACCCTTGTAAGTGTCCAAGGCCAGGTTGGATGGGGCTTTGAGCAACCTGATCTAGCAGATGGTGTGCCTGCCCACGGCAGTGGGATGGGAATTAGATGGTCTTTAAGGTCCCTTCCAGTCCAAAACATTCTTTGATTCTATGGTAGTGATTGAAAAAAGTAGTCTCAACTGTAGCTAATAGTTCTAACATAACTTTTTTATCCTCTGAAACAAAATCTGTTCTTCAGGTTCTAGGAGAACTGGTGTTTATATACTACTTTGTAGTGGAAAAAAGATTTTTTTTTTTTCCTGTTGGTATGAGAACTGGGTAAATAATAAATAAATATATTCAAGAACATGTTCACTGAATTCAGTTAACAAATCTTGTTTGGTTTTATTTTTTTATTTCTTTTTTTAATCCTTAGAAGTTTTTTTTTTTTTTGTTTTGATTTTTTTCCTGTGTTTTATTTTGTTTGCCTCTCATGTCCTAGCAAATCATCTTAGCCTACCGTAAGTTTTGGACATAATCTGTATTTTATGTCACAAGAATCAAGAACATGATTCTAACCTGTATCAGCATGTAAAAACCTTTGGAAATCCAAAGTGTGTTAATAATAAGTTTTTATTTGAGAAGGACTATTTGATCCTTACAAGCCTATGGGTCACGGTCAGCACATTTGGGTAGTGGTACATGTTTCTGGCAGAAGTTCTAGGTCAAGTACTGCCACAGGAAAATCATTGCATTCAGAGAGTTGGAAGATCCTGAAAGAGAAATTGAGGTCTGATAGCAGGGACTACTAAACTGGCATGAATACAGTGAACAGCCACACTTGGGCAGATGATTCTCATTGTGTGATAACGCAATTGGCAAGTATTGAAAATATGAAAGTGGAAGTCAGTAAGGATAGTCTGTCAGCGGTGGTAGAGAAGGTACTTTTGATCTTTTCATATAATCCCCTTCATATATTGGATTATTGAGTTTGGACTTTTTTCATGTGTATTACACAAAACAGTGTAAAAAAAACTTAAATTTTTATCTATCTATCTATCTATCTACACACATGCACA
>JAWWEW010000001.1:32126532-32167022 GCA_035583185.1 Anabacerthia variegaticeps | reverse complement strand
ATATTCAACCCCTAATTATCCATATTTGTCGCGGTTCGGCCCCTTTTCTCGCAGCTTCCTAACCGAACCCATAAATGCCTCATGCAAACTGCTAATAAACGTTTTCACTCCGCAACCCCTGTCTCGAGTGGGAACCTGTCCCTGTAACCCCGTCGAACTGTGACAGTCCTTCAAATATAGAATAGAACTAGAAAGCTATAGAATGAATATTGTTAGATTTATCCTCAAACTGACCTTCAGACAACTAGCTTTCTTCAGACACACCACAATGAAAATGAATGGTGTATTTCAGATCACAGAATCTCTTAATGACTTGTCAAGTATCTGCTGTCCCAGAAATTAGGGAAATATTGAAAATAACCACGTGGAGGTGGTTACCTATATGAAGGAAAAGAATATTTTCCATGGTCTAAGGATAGACAGACGAAAAGTGAACTGCCATACCATTGGCGCAGATTAGATAATTCAGTCCTACAGTAAAAATATTTGACCAGTTATGCACTATTATTTAAGGTCTTCTGGTAAAATCGAAAAATAAATAGAGGACCATTTGCCTCATAACACTAAGAGAAAGAACACAGCATGGGTCTCATACCCAAGCACACGTTTGTATGCTTGGTAGTTAAAAAAAAAACCAAAAAACACCCTCATGTTTTTACCTGTAGTTGTCTAAGACTAGGGAATAGGATGGGCTCAAAATTTTGTTAAAAGTCTTTCAGATGGAAAAGTTGATCTATGATGAGATACACCTCTTACTGAAAAGACTTTTATTTGATGAGAAAGTTTCTGCTTTTCCTTTACAAAATTACTCCCAGACAGAACAATTTTGAAAAGGAAAGGAAAGTATTTCCCTGTGAATGTTCCGCCAGTGAGTGAGAGTCACTACATCTAATTATAACTCTACCATTAAGGACATAGCCATTTAGTGTAGCCATTTAGTCCACCCTTGCTTTTCCTTATAATCAATAAAAAATAAATGAATCACTTGACCAGTTGTAGATGTCTACAATGAAATGAATCTCACTCTAAAAGTACTTGTTTCTATCCCTTTGACTATAAGTAGAGTCTAGATGACTGGTTCAAATGTGGCCATCTTTACTGCAGAACTCTCAAATTAGGTTAAATTGATCCAACCCTACCTGTCATAGAAACTTTAGTTCCTGTGACTTTTGGTCTCTTTTTATGAAACAGTGTGCTGGTTTCTGATGGGGTAGAGTTAACTTTCTTCACAGTGCCTGGGATAGGGCTGTGTTTTGGATTTGTGCTGAACACAGGATTGATAATATAGAGAGGTTTTGCTAAGCAGTGCTTGCACAGAGCCAAGGTCTTTTCTCCTGTCTGTACTGTCACACTGGCTAGAAAGTTCGGGGTGCACAGAAGGTTGAGAGGAGATGCAGCAGGAATGGGTGACCCAAACTGACAAAAGGAATATTCCAGAAAATATGACATCATGATCAATATATGGAGTGTGAAAAAGAAAGAGGAATAGGGAGGATGTTTGGAGTGATGGCATTTTTCTTCCCAAGTAACATTACATGTGGTAGAGCCCTGTTCTCCTGGAGATGGCTAAACACCTGCCTGCTTGTGGGAAGCAGGGCATGAATTTTTTGGTTTTGTTTGCTTGTGTGCACTGCTTTTGTTTTCCCTATTAAACTGTCTTTATCTCAACCCACAAGTCTTCTGGCTCTTGCCATTCTCATTGTCTCCCAGATCCTGTTGGTGGGGGAGGGAGCAAGCAGATGCATGGGACTTGGCTACTGGATGGGGTTAAACCACAACAAACAGCAAGAAAGCTCTCCAGAACTTCATTTTCCCATGTGCATGACAGATGTTCAGCTCATATTTTATGCATTACCTCCTTCTACCAAACCCAAGAACTGTGATCCATCCCAAAAATGAAATTAGGGGTGTAGCTTCTACAAGACACTTCAAATATGTAATTTGGAACTTATTAGGTTTGTTTTGAGTGAAAACATTCAGAGAGTAGAGAAGAAAAGGTATGATTTGTCACTGAAAATCCATGCTTGTAGTTTTTGGGGCAGGTTTTTGATAGTGTTTTTGGTCTTTTATCTTTTGTGGGGTATTTTTTCATCCAATCCTCTCAGCCAGGCATTGACATTTTGAGTTCCATATCTTCTGGCAGGACTCCAGATTTTCCAGAAACTTATTTCTCTCAGGAAAGAATTCAACGCACTCTGGCAAAGGTCCTGATGAGTGTGAAGGTTATTCACTCTGAATGCTTGGTTACTCAGTGAGGTGGCAGCAATGGCAACAGTGGCAACAGCAGTGACTGAGGTAAGCGCAAAGTGAGTTTTAGAAGGGTGGTCCTGTACTCAGGCATATTTGTCAGGGCAGGTGTGGCAGGTAACCTGGCAGTACACACAGGCAGGGTGAGCTGGAAGGTGCAGTCTTCCTCCCATCACCTCAAAGAGGAGAGTTCAGAAATGGTTTCCATTCAACAGGGTGCCAAGTCATCTTCATTTGTCGGAAAAGATGTGGCAAAGCAAATGGAGCTGCCATGGAAACATACAGGGGCCCAGGTATTGGGGCTGCAGAGAGTGCCAGAGCCTGGCACTGGCATCAGAGGGTAACAGAGATAACACCTATGTAAGGTGCAAGCAGGCCAATGGCAGATAATTTCTCTGATTGCTGGTACAACTCAAAGAAGAGGAAAAGTGGGAGAAAATCTCTTCTGTGGAAGAGATTGACTGGTGGAATAATTCTCTACCTGCCCTGAGGCCCAGGAGTAGGTGTGCATGTAGTTTCCCCCTCAATTCCTTCAATATTAGGGGAAAATGCTGAAAGGAATAGGAAAACTTAACTGATTATTACATAGACAAAAGGCTGTTGGAATTTTTGGGTTTTGATCATGGGACAGCTTACATGGCATCAGGCTTGCTCATGTCAGATGAGGTACACCTGTCTCAGAGGGGGAAAAATATTATGGCCCAGGAATTATCAGGGTTGATTGAAAGTTCTTCAAACTAAGTTCAAAGGGGAAAGAGGGTAAGACCAGGCTCAATAGAGATGAGCCTAGGGGTGGCATGCCTGTGTTGGGTGTGAAACCTTTAGTCCAGCTGAAGTGCATCTACACCAATGCAACAAACAAAAGGAGCTGGAAGCCACTGTACAACAAGAAGGTTATGATGTAGTTGCTACCACAGAAACATGGTGGGATGACTCTCACAACTGGAGTGCTGCAATGGATGGCTATAAGTGCTTTAGAAGAGACGGGTGGAGCTGGGGAGGTGGTGGGGTAGGACTGAATGTTAGGAAATGTTTTGATTGTATTGAAATTGATAATCAACAGGGCAGATGTCATGGTGGGAGTCTGTTAGAGACCACCCAACCAGGACAAACAGGCTGATGAGGCATTCTACAAATGGCTGGGTGATGTGGTTTAGTTGTTTGAGGGTTACAGTTATAGTGCTGCACGGACAGTTAGATTGGACTATTTTGAAGTCCCTTCAAATGCTGATGATTCTATGATTCTATGAATCAGCCTCTCAGGAAATCTATTTCTGGTGACTGTAGAGAGAAATTACAGAGCTTTGAGAGCTCCTAGGCAACTTGAATAAGTAAAACAAGTTATATGAATATCCCATGACAAAACCTGTGCACCACGGTCAAGGTTTTTAGGCATTTGTGTAGTAGTAACATCAAGCTCCCATGTGAAGACAGAGATTGAACTGCTGACCAAGGGAAAACATATAAAAGAATCAAATGGTGCTACAATGTATGATATATATCAACGTTTCTCATGCCTTTTAAAACCCTTGCAATAAAGCATATTGGCAAGATCTTCTATAGTAACTAGTCCATCTTCATAGGCAGACAATCATGGTTATGGAAAACCAGACATCATTAGTTCTTACTCTTATGGGGGAAAAAAAAAAAAATCTCCCTCTTATTCGCTGTGCCAGTTTTTAAGGATGCAAATGCTACTATTCATGATCACTGACCAAAGAGCTTTACTGGGAGCTTCAGACGAGGCTGACAATATTTGTAAAAATTATGGGATTATTTTCTTTCTTCTGTAACGTACCTTGTTTTCATACTTCTTTCCCTTTCTGTTTCAGAAAATGAGCTCTTGTGGATGAATTTTATTGTTACCAATAGTCCTTAAAAAAACTTTCAGAAGGCAGTTTCTTGAGGTGTCATGCAAAGAATGAATCCTGATGACATAGAGGTGAATTTGGAAAGAGTAAAAAATATTTACTTTTTGGGGCATATTTGGGTTTCTTGATAAGACACGCATAAAATAGAGACCATAAAGATAACTGTTTTTTACAATGCCTATGGAAAATATGAAAAAGCCCTGTTCATTTTCTGTGTAATTATTAAGTAAAAGTCTGGAAGCTTTTACTTTGAAGAAGCAGTCTCAGTCTGAGATGCAATGGTAAAGAACTGCAACATGAGAATCTGGTGATGGATTCTGTTTGGCAGAGTTGGCATTTATCCTCTACTTGCTGAGGAAACAGGATCGGATACTATCTACTCCTTCCACCTCCTTACCAGAAAGAATTTTTCAACAATACACCATCTTTGCTACCGCTACATAGCGTGTCCATCAGTGGACCTCTTCCAGTGTAGAAGATAGGTTTTAACAACCTCCTTTTACAGGTCACAGGGGGGGAAAAAAACCAGTTTGGAGGAGAAATATGTGACGTCTTTAAGAATAACAACCCTCCCCTGTCAACACTTCTCTAACTTGCTTTTCCTTCCTTTCTGCTGAGCTCTGTTTGCCAAGTAGAAACAAATAGGAACAAGTATCTGATTTCATGGATATGCTTGTAACTTCGAACATTGTAAAGCTATATCTAGGGTAGCTAAAAAAGCTAATTGATCTCTGGAGTTCCTTCATGGCAAACAAAGAATCATGCTGGTCCTTCCTAAGACAAGAGCAAACCAGGAATGCACAGATTTGCTGCTTAGCAACAGACATAAATCTCTGTGAGGAGAGATATTTTTCAAATAAATTTACAGGAACTAGAGATTGGCAGCACCTACCCATTCATCCAGCTCTTTCCCTGGGACTAAGGGAACATTCCTGGTCATGCCTTACCAGCTTTATTTGAAATGTCTCAGACCAGTGAAGTATCCATGTTTGTTCTCTGGAGACAATTCACAGTCTTAAAATCATGGAACAATAAAGATTGAAAAAGACCTATAAGATAATTGAGTTCAAATGTTCTTACCTAATTCTCAGGGAAAAGAAATAATAAAAAAAAAAGCATTTACATAATATTGTCTTTTTTTTTTTTTAAGTCATTTGACTGAGATTTGAAATTGCATTTCAAAGTTAAAAGAAAGGAAGAAATGTCTGCAATAATGGCGAGTATGAGCCCCACCATGAGACACTTCTGAAAATTTTACCCCAGGCCTGCCTGCCACCTGCTGGGCTGTGTGCCATGGGCTCACAAAGAATGGTTTTATGCTTTTCATAGTACTGTTCTGTCTCCCCAGGTTCCTGATATAGGGGAGCTTGAAGCCCAACCAGGGCAGCTAAGTCTCTTGTTTATTCAGCAGGGACTGGACTGGCTCTGGTATCTTTATAATAGCAATTATTGATATCAGTGACCCAACAAAAGGACATTAGTTAGTAAGAAACAGCAAACAGTTCATATACAAGTCCTACATTTAGTCAAATCAAAAACTAGCCTTGGCTGTCGCATCTTGTTTTCTGGAAGAACCATGTAGTTGTTTTTCTCTAGGCTATAACAAAGGAATCATCAGCCAGGTCCAGCCTGAGTTTCTGAGCTCGTCTGCAGGACTCAGTCTTTTTGTTTCCTTTGACTCTCCCAGTGTAATGATTTACTACATCAAACAAAGTTTGAGTCCATTTTTTCCCTCTTATATATGTTCCTAGAGCCCAACACTCACATTTTTTACAGTTATTTAAACCTCCTGCCCTTCCTCTGTACTTAGCTCTGTTTCTCACCACATTATCCAATTAGTACCTCACTAACTATGTTGTGGTTGCCTCTTTCCTCTCACCCAGCAGTATCTACACAAGCTCAGTTATGCTTCCTATTGATACTCCTCTCAGTCAGTGAAGGCAATAGGAATGTTCCCTCATTTAAAGGAAACAAAGTACACAAAAATATTTTGCTGAAGAAGGATCTAAACTGCCCAGCAATAAAATAGCACACTGTGGCTATCCATTGGTTCTGGGCATATTTTGCTGTTTGGGTAAATAAATGATGTTGAAAAAAAAATTACTTTTTGTTCTTTACATTGCAGTGATACATCCCAGTTTACAATAGTATGCCATACTAAGCCTTCTCAATAGATGAAATTCTCAATATATGAAGTATTCTACTGCTACTTTTTGGACTGTGGAAATAGGTTTGGTGGGCTTTATACCATGAGTATCAAACCCAGCACTTCCATATTTCTCTTCCAACAACACTTTGCATGAGTTTAGTTACTGCTTCTTTATAGGACTCTCTGGTAAAGTGACTTTTTTTTTTTTTCCTTTTGAGATGAAAATGCCCATTAGATTAAAGAGTATGGAACACTACTGAGAAATAAAGTTAAGAGAATAAGTATGGTCAAGCTTTTATTTACAGTTCAAGGCAGACACAGATCAAGTGATATTAGCTCTGTGGCATATTGAATTACTTAAAGCCTGAGGTTGTGATCTCATCCAAGTTTTAGAAATTATGTTGGGTAAGGGTTAGGGTTAGGGTTACTCCCTACAAACACACACATACTCTTCCAGTGAGAAGTTAGAATTGGCAGTAAAGGCCATTGTTCACTAAAGTCTGTTTGCTTTTGTCTAAATTAGTGTAGCTGGGGACAGTAGTGTTTTCTGGCTTTTATGGATAAGAAGGTAAGTGTTTATTTATGTTTTCCTTCTCCAAAAGATATTTGAGAGAAAGGCTTTAAAATTTATTGTTTGAAAGATTCACATAGAAGAAAATATTTTTTAAAGATCAAGTACTTTGGTTAGGGTTCAAATTTAGTTTCCATATAGTAATTAATTTAAGCATGGATAATTAAGATATGCATATTACAGAGCCCACATGATCATCTCCTTACAAGTCAGTGGGATCTCTGCTCCCAAATCAATTATGTTTTTTTAAAAGGCTTTTTTAGCAGTTTGCATGTGCACCAAAACCCTTTACATCCTACCTAACTATAAATTTTTCATTAAACACATAGACCCATGGAATTTCACAGCCCAATTCAGTAGTGCTTCAATAGCACAGTAGTCCAGTTTCCTTCTCAAAAGCAAAATAACAGGTTTACAGAGAAATTTAAGGGACAGATGAATGTGCACATCGCTGTTAAAGAGAAAGTATGACCTAGCACATTCTTCATGTCTGACATTTATGCATCTAATGGCTGCCTTACTAAGGAAAACATATGTTGATGAACGTTATCTAGGGCAAATGAAGAAAACTAAATCTCTTGCAGTTGGTATTTCAGGGACATGACTTTAGATCAGAAATAGAAGAAATTTGTAAATTGACAACTACTTTAAGACTATGACCAGCCTTCAACAGTGATCAATGGGTCCTGAATTTTCACCAATTCTTGTTCGAGAAGACACAGTGTCTTATGGGAAAGCTGAAGAATTATATCTCTGTGAAACTGGTCATGCAGAATCAGTCCTCTGAATTACTGTCTTTTTATCTTTCTGACTTCAGTCTCTATTGACTTTCATCTTAGCTTTAAAATGGAGACTGCAGAATAGATCATAAGCATAGAGAAAAAATTACAAAGTTATGAAGCAGTCTCTTCACATTCTCTCCACATCTTTTTTTTTTCTTTTTTTTCTTTTTTTTTTTTTTTAATGTTTGACTTTTGGAATGAATTCCTATTCACAGGTCTTTGTCAGGCACTAATTTTCATAAATACAAATGTTACTGAAAACTCAAATATAGTATTTAAATCACTTATTATTAATAACTTAAGAAAGCACAGTTTCCTATGTATAGAATACATTCAAAGAACTTTGCTCACAAAAAGAACCTGGAAGACTAGCTGTCACATACAAATCTTGTAAAAATATAAGTGGAATTTGATGCTATTCTAATATCTTAGAGGGTAAATTATTAATGCTCGGTGTTGAAGGAAAAAATGTGCCTTCTAGGTTAAATACACAGCCTTGTTCAAATGACATTCATATACCCTAGCTCTGAAACTATGAGGAGGAAAAAAGTCAATATCTTTAGAATGTGAAATGTGGAATGCTAACAGCAATATGGTATCAAGCTAAGGGCTTTCAGTTCCTAAATACCATCTAATCTCAGGCAATAATTTTCCACATTGCTATCAGGGAAGTTACTGGATACCAAAACATCAGTAAAGGAGTTTATTTGAATATGTGAACTCATACATTATTTACACGCAATACATACATAAATAAATGCATACATATGTGAAGCATTTATATACAGATTAAATAAATGTAACATACACACACACATGTATATACATTTGTATATACTCATCTCTGAACTTCCAGAGCGTTAGTAATGAATAATTAGTATTATGTGTATAGATATCTACACACACAAACACATGAAGTGGATTTACTATATGGAACAGTTTTTCTCTTACTTTTAAGAGAAATGTGTTTTCCAGGTGCTTTCCCACATAAAGTGACTGCTGCTTCTCTGGGGTCTGTATTGCAGTTGTTTGGAAATCACTGCATCTTTGCAGAAAACAACCACCTATGATCTAGGGAAGATATCATCAGAGCTCCTTTATGTGTTTTATATTTGATCAATATTCTAAAATTTGATTGTGCAGACATGTTCATTTGTTGCTGAAGGAGGAGAAATTCCTGGCTTGGCGGATTCAATATTTTATTTTATTTTATTTTATTTTATTTTATTTTATTTTATTATTTTATTTTATATGTGGGTTCACTGCTAGGTACTAACTAAAAAGCATGTCTGTGATTTTCAATGGAGTTGAAAAACAGTTCCTAGTTTCTCTTTTTTTAACAATTTTTTTCCCTTAATGTTATTTTCTAGAGGACCTGTTCCCTGGGAATACACTGGCACCTTGGTAGCTGCAAGGCTGTGGATATAGGCAGTGCTCTGGTGCTTTCTGTCTGTCTTTAAGTGGCCTCAGGACTCTGAGCACATGCAGGGCATGAAAGCTATGTGCAGACATAATGAATTCCTTAGGGATAGAAATGGTCACTGCTGCCTTTCACCCACAACCTTTATACTAGTTTTTGAATTTTGGGAAACACTAGATTATGGGTTTTATGAGTCTTAAAATAATTTCATATGAGCCCTACTTTCAGCTACCTAGTGCTTCAAAAGTTTCTCTTATTCCTTCTTCAGCCTTTAGAAAATGTTTTGTTGCTATACAATCTTCCAAGTCTACCTAAGCCTTGAATCTTCCAAAATAAGCCCTGAATGACTGTTAAACAACCATTTCTAGTCCTTTCTTGGGATCTCACTGTAAATTAATCTATGCATAGGTTGGCACGAGCAGTGACCCAAGATCAGAGCATGGTGCTAACAGCATCAAGGTTGTGGGCTTGACCTCTGTATGGCCCATTCACTTAAGAGTTGGACTAGATGATCCCTGTGGGTCTCTTCCAATTTGGAATTTTTGTGATTTACTTGATAGTACCAGTCACCTTTAAATCTATATTTTTTTTTTGTTATTATTTTTTTTTCAGGCATGAATATATTTCCTAAAACTTTAATTCAAAGATTGGTTTAGCCTAAAGTTAGTGAAAAATCAGGAGTGCAGATACCTTGTTATTTTGTTTGCTATGTAAATTCCAAAACTTACTAAATAGGCTTGAGAGAATATTTAAGAACATAAACACCATTCTATTCTAAATCCTATTGATTTAACATAGAATGGTGTTTATATTCTTAAATATTTTGGAATAAGTATAAAAGTTAAGATTTTCTACACTGGTGGTGGTTTACGGTGTCTTATTTGCACCTTTTTGAAAGAGTTTGTTTTCCGGAGCAGGTGTTGATTCTGTAAAATCATGTTTCAAAAAATTATCTAAAATTAAGCACCTAAGGAAAATACATTATAAAAAGAAAATCTGAACAAAATTATTTGAAGTTTTCATGTGCTTATTTTTTCATCTAAAAATTATGAGAACAAAGGTTGTTTCTTTCACTCATCTCACTCAGATAATGTATTTGAAGGAAAAAAATGCAACGTCCTGTGAATAAAGATCGTAGGTTGTTACTGTTGTCACTAGTTTGAGCCTTCCTTATCACAGCACAATATGCATCATACTCAGTTTTGTTTCTAGACTAGGAGGATATTTGATTCTTTTCATAAAAAGTGGCTATCTTGCAGAAAAAAAATAAATCTATAGGCTTGCTCATTCTATAAAGATATAGTGATTCAATGATAGTTTATATTTTTTTGGTGCTTTTTCTTTTGCCAAATCACTAGTAGTTTATTTACCGCTTAATATGACTTTTAAGTATTGTCAAATTCTTAGAGATTTGGCAACAATCCCAGAACTCCTAGAATCCTTTCTGAACCAAAGTTAACATGCACTAAAACCCATTCTCTCACTTTTTTCTCCATTTTTTTTTTTCCTAAACTCTGACAATAAAGATATAACAGCAACAAGAACAGATTGTGATTAACCTGGCATTGAGCCTGGATGACTCTACACCACTGAGGCAGCATTAACTGCCCTAAGCATGGTGCTGTGCTGACAATATTCACATCCATTTCAGTTACTTAAGTTCTGCTCAGGCAGGACTAGAAGCACTAATTGGGAATGGGTTTACCTAGAGATGCCAATCAGCTCAGAGGGACAACATGACTTCCACTCTTCATGTGATTTCTGGGCAGGTTAGAGGATGAAGACATCTAACAGAAGGTTGCTTGGAGACCTCGTGGAAACTTTCCAGACCTAAAGGGAAGTCAGAGAGGGACTTTTGTCAGGAACTGTAGTGATAGGACCTGAAGTAAGGGGTACAAATTGAAAGAAGGGAGTTGTAGCTTAGATATTAAGAAAAAAATTCTTTGCTGTGAGGATGGTGAGATACTGAAACAGGTTGCCCAGGGAGGTTGTGGATGTCCTATATCTGGCAGTCTTCAAGGACAGGTTGGATAAGGCCTTCGGCAGCCTGGTCTACTGGGAGGTGTTCCTGCCAATGGAAGAGGGAGTTGAACTAGATGATCTTTAAGGTCCCTTCCAACCCTTAACATCGTATGATTCTATGTCTTTTCTTGTGCTATGTGTAGACATACTCCTATCCATGTAGCATATACCAAAGAAGTTGTAAGCATCTCTTATTCCACCCACAACAATCTCATTCTTTATGATCTTAGCTCCTTGCATAATTTTCCAGGTGTTCAAAATGCTTTTGTACAGGTCTTTAGTCACCTGTGGAATTGTCCATTTCAGTCTTTCCAATACCTATTTGAATCTCTAGAATCTTTAGTAAATGCCAGTTCTTACACAAAGACAACTCTATTTAATATCAGCTGTTCAGATATCCATAAAAGATAGCTTACAAGCAGTGATTTTGCTCCCAGAACTAGTCCTGTTGGGCTGCCATGCTTTGTGTATTGCATGTTTGAAGTTTTCTTAGATCCTTCTTTTTCTAGAATAAAAAATCCCCAAACAAACAAACAAACAAACACTGTCCAAAATGTCCAGGGTAAGAGCTGAAGTGTTTGCTTGCAACTAAGTCTGATAGAGAATCAATTGAAATTAGCCATACTTAGCTTCTCTAAAAACATTCCACAGAACTACTCCTGTTGGATTTCCAAAGCTGTATTTCAGGGTCCAAATTCTTCTTCCTGAGGGAAAGTTCTCATAGTCAGTGTAAACTTGAGGTAAAATAACACTGAGTGATTTTTCTGAGACAATATATTTAACAATAATACATTTATAAAAAAGAGATGTAGTTTTTTTTAATGTATTATAAGTGTGGGTTTGGTTTTCTTTTCCACTGTTACCTCTACAGACTGTCTATCTTGTATTGTTTGTTCACTAAGACTGCAAGCACAATGGACTTTAGCCTGTTTGTTCTGTCCATAGTCTGTAAATAACAATAACTAAAGAAGAAACTCTTCCACTAAGTCCGAAAATATTTCCTGCAGACATTCTGCTGCTCTGGAGGAGTCTCTGAAGTTTTTTCATGCCCTACTGTTTATGGCCTGCAGCCACACCACCTTGAACTATCATCTTATCACACCTCACATATGAAGCAGTATACAGTCAGTTCTGTGATGAATAATCTCCAGACCCATACTAGGGCTAATAGACGCTTGTGCTAATTTCTTATTATATGTTTTGGTGTTTTCCCCCCCATCAATCCATTCTGAAACTAATGCATGACTGTGGGACCCAGAAGTGAATCTTTCAAAATTGAGAGAGTAGATCTTGGCCAGCCAAAGCAATTTTAATCCTACAGCTTTGTTGGGAAGGTGCATGTTAATGTGACAGCTCACTTTTCCAGGAGAAAGTTGGAGCATATTCCAGAAGAGCTAAGCATCAAGTTTGCATTGTCAAAGTCATGTGAAAACATTGCATTTAAAAAGAAGACTGGAAGATGCCACTTTGGCTCATAATGAAGTTCGTGGTTAGTGACAGCCTGGGCTGCTTCATGTTTTGGTGATTTGACTCTACAGAAGCAATTTGATTTTATTTGCAAGAAACTGGAATTGGATGTAGAAGATTTGGGTTCAAATTCCACATGTGTCTTTGGACATACCTATTTCCTCTTTGAAGCTCATTTTCTCCCATAAAAAGTAAAGATACTGGTATTTCTTGCATTTGTTCTGTCCAATTTGACTCTAAGCTCTGCTTTTTAGAGTGAGTCGGTACACCACCTTGCTCTGTGGGGCCATCTTCACAGCTGGGAGCTGTTAGTACTCTTATAACTCCTGGAATAATAATAGTTCTCATTAAGGACTCCTGTTATAAAATGTGCTTTATCATGGCTAAAGAAATCTTCTTTCAGATTATTAATTAAAATGAAATACAACTGCCTTCACCTATGGATCATGGCATTTGCAGTGGGAATATTAAGGGCAGAGAAATTTAAACCAGCTGTCTTGAAAGTTTTCTGTTTGAAGGCTTGAAGCTGCATTTGTTCCTTTCTCTCCCCTCCCCTTATGCACTATTTCACATCCATCACTTATTGACTGATAGACTTATTGGTGAATTCTACAGCAGTGATCCAGCCCAGGGAGGTCAGCAGGGTGCAATTACTAGCAGAACAGGCTTGGGTGTGCTTCTGAACTACTCCTCCCTGCACAGCTCTTTCAGTATGCATATCACATCTCCCTGCTTGTAGCAGGCTGATGAGTGTGTGCAGTTAGTGCAGGCACACACATACTTCTGCGCTTTCCCTGAAAGTGGAGCATTAGCAACTGCAGTCGAAAAGCACCGTTGCTTCTTCAGCTCTGATCTGAGCAGCAACTGTCTAATTCTGTCTGGAGGAACTGGGAGACAGCACTGGAGGCAAGTTTAAAAAGGACCTAGTGACACCCTGCTGTCACATCTGGTTTCATAAATCTACTTATTAGTAGTCCATTTAAAATTACTTTCCTAGTCCCATCTGTAGTGCGCATTCTTGAGAAGTGGCTGCCTGAGAAGGAAGGAGCACACTGCTGAAGGTATGTTGCAGTCTTCTTTACCTTACATCTTGTGCTGAATGTTTCTATCTGTGCATCTCACTTGCAGACATTCCTGGTTTCTGCAGTTCTGCACTGAGAGCTGATGGAGAAGGGCTTTAGCAAATAATAGCAATAGGAATAAATAGACAGACAGCTAACTTGTTTGATGCCTTTTTTTTTTTGGGTTTTTTTTTTTTTTTAACCCTTCAATTAACCATGCTGATTTTTTGTTAAGGGGTAAAATTAAATGACTGGATGAAACTTTCAGGAAAGGTGACAACTCTGACTGCATTTTGCATCACAAGCAAATAGACTGCTGTTATTTCTATCAGGGCAAAATGTCCATTCATCGGCTGTTAAACTGTGGACGTGGTACACTGCTTTCAAATGGATGTGTTTATTAAATATGGGCTGTGTATCCACTACCAGCTGAAATTTACATACATGTTTTGAAATTTGAAAAAAAAAAGACTCTTTCTTTAACTTTCAAAATGCTCTGGACTGCAGCACACTTCTTTAGAAAAGAGGAATGAGCCAGGCTTTTCATTTCACTTCTTTTACTGGCATGCATTCATCTGGTAAAAAGTCTTTGCCAAATACAAGAAGTTTGCTGTTACTGCATTTCCATAAATGTAACAGCTGTGAAGAGAATGAATATTCATAGTGTTTGGATTTTTGCTCCAAAGATTTTTATGATAATTCTGACTTTTTAAGGGGGATGGGATCTTGGATCAAAGAGTTATGCAGGTTGAGGTATTATGATAAGCCACATATAAGTATTTCCTCAAAAAGCCCCTAATACAGGTAAGCATATACTGCAGTACATAGCTGACTATACCTCTTATTTACTTCCAGCAAACTTGATCTGTTGCTTGTACTTGTGGATTCTTTTGTTAACAGGTCATCAGCAATGAAAATGAAGTGCAGTTCAGATGCTGCTTTCTCATGGTATATTATTTCCCTTATGCTAGACAGCTTCTGAGCATATCCAAGACCTTGCTAATATTATGATGATTAAATTTTAACTTGGTACATCCTGCATTTTCACTGGCTGAAAACTTATTTTGGGATGTTTCTAAGGTCAGAGAAGCCCAGTACAAGCTCACTGTATTTTAAAGATGGAAAGTGATTTGACTAATTTTTCCTTAGGAAAATTTCCCTGTTAGTAGTTTATCAAAATTGTATGAGCAGCAGAGATGGTCCTCCCCTGCAGGTAGAAGTAGAATGGTCTTGAAAATACAGAAGCAGCATGTGTGCATGTGTGTCTAGAGATAATTCATCTAAAAAACTTCAATAATCCTAGCTGCCTCTAGATCTTAATGACTTCTGTATTACCAAAAAAATATCATATTAATGGGTCATACTGCAGATTTCTGTAACTGCACAGTGAAGAAAACAATTAGATGGGAATAGTGTTGTATAAAACCACCTCAGAAACCCTCTTGATGCTTGTTGTGATTATTTCTTTAAAAATCCTTCCATCACCTGGGAAGTGCGGGGAGCTGTGGAGTACCTGCCTCTCAAAAGTGTGACAAGTGGAGCTATCCATGCATGCTCAAAGTGAATTTAAGCTTCCTAATGCCCAGGGGCACCTCTTTGGCAGACTGTCCTCACTCTGGCTGGACCTTGCTGCTCAGTGGTGGGAAGGTCAGCCCGGCTGGAGAGCTGTGCCTCGCGGCAGCTCCAGCCCTCAGACTGAGCTGGGCTGCCACTCAGTGTCTGCTCCTTGGGGGACGGGTTAAAAAACTGTTTGTCCCTTTCATATGTCACTTTTAATGACAACTGAATCAGTCTGGTGCTTAGGTGGAAAGTTTCTGTTGGTCCTCTCTTAACCACCCCCCTCCACACAAGGATTGCAGACATAAAATACATCTAAACATGTATGAGAAAAAAGGAATTTAATGGGTCAGATTCTGTTTCCAAGGAGAGGAAATAAGACTACCATCCTGAAATCAGTAAGGAGTTGTTTACATGAACAGAAGTTGTTTACACAGGCACAAACTGGTACAAAATCTCACTTTCCCTTGATGCAGTTTGAATTTCTGTGACCTGAGAACCTGGGTCTGTTCTATTCCAGCAAAAGTAACCAAAATGGGGAATATGTCTTTCACTCACTAGGAGCAAAAAGCTGCCTGTGTATGGTGACAACAACAGGTATGTGAGAGTAAACACCTTTTGTCTTTGCCCTCATCAAAGCCTACAAGAAAAAAAAAACTAACAAACTCAAAAATATCAAATGAAAAACAGCCTCCCACCCTCTGTTTAATTCCCTTTAAGTCATATAAGGTCTCCTCTTTGCTTTAATGTGTGTCAGGCTCCTTCCTGACCTCCACCTCTGCATTGGAGGATGCAAGAGGTAATTCACTTCGACCTCTTGGCCACCTCACCCGTTCACCTCTTCAAAGCAGATTTGTTGATGATATGAAATGCAGTCACTGATGCGTTTCTCTTCTGCCTTGCTAGGCAGAGCCAGCATTTGGACTGTCAGATGTATTTTGTTAAGTTAGTCTCCTATCCTCAGCACTGCACTTCCCAAGCCCATTAGCCCTTTAGTGTTTTGAGGTATTTGATGCAAAGAGGTCTCTTTAGCTGTTGCTTGTGTTTCGCAGAGTCAAAGAGGGAGATTTGAAACAGCTCACAAAAGCTTAGTGGAGTTATTGGAATCTGGAGTGATTGGTAAAGCCACACAGTATCCATCCTTCTGCCTAGAAAAAAGCAAGAGCTGGATTTTGTGTACTTTTAGAGCTCCAACGCCTCTGTGATTACCAGTGCTCCATGGCTGTGAGTTTATCAGACACTGCTGACATACAAACAACAAAAGAGTTATAGAAGACAGTCAGCTGTTTACACACTTTAGCAGGGATTTCTGAAAGCATCTTATATCATACACAGGTTGCAACACTAGACTACTGCACAGGTTCCTCAGCTGTCTCACGGATGATAGCTGAAAATGAAGATGAAGGAGAGGAAATGCCATGTAGCTTCAATATTGTAACAAACTAGGATCCAGATGGCAAACCTTTTTACAGCAATATGGTGGATTAACTTTAAGACTCCCCTGGATACTACTCTCCCGTTTAATTTGTCTTTCCTTAATGATGTTTCACTGTGGTGCTTTTTTCCAAGGTAATGCCATAAAAATCCATGATTTCAGGTGTAGTCTTCTATAAGAACTTTCTTTTTTTTCTCCATTAACCTCTTCAGAACTAATTAACTGATTGCATGATTAATAGCATCAATTTGAACTCTCTGTGGAAAAATATTCCTCATGCATTCACAGTTCAGGCAAAACATGAAACCAAGACAATTTAAACAAAAAGCAAGAGAATTAACCTGTTAGAGGGAGAAGAGGTTTTCACTGTTCTGGGCTTTATCTCTAGTCAGAAATAATTTTTGGTAGCACAGCTGCAGTAAGGACTGAAATTCTCCACAGGGCAGTTTCACACCTCAAGGTGCTGTTGTACAAGCTTTCTGAGGCTGGATGTCAGGTAGTTTTGCTTCTGCCTGTAACATGCAGACCCAGACCTTTCTTCTTGTAAGCTGCTATTGGTGTTTCAATATGTTCTTCCACCTTCTTGCAGTCACAGCAAGGATCATCACTGCACTCATCTTCTTCAGAAAGCTGGTTGGTGAGACACCCAGTGGTGACAGTGAGCACCTATGAGCTGGCCAGTGGGACCCCCTGGGTGCCTTCCTGAAAACTGCAGGGATAAATAAGAATGCCATTCCATAAGCTCAATAATCAGAAACCTTCACCTTCTGCCTACCCCAGACAGCAAAATTGCTGTCTGTGAGAGGGAGCCACGGAGATTTGTAATCATAGAGAAATATGTCTTCTGCATTGTCTAAGGAAACACTCCAGAAGCTTATAGCAGTATTAAGTTCATATCCCATCCAGAAACTAGCCACAATATTATCCTTTAGCAGATGTCAAAATCAACCTCAGACAATATAATGCTTAGTATTTCTTCCTTTCACTCTCAAATTCTCTCATTATCTGATGCAGGTTATTAAATAGAAATATTACTTAAATTAAGCATATCCAGAACACCTCTTGATCATTTTGGTTTAGATTACGCCACTTTGCAAGTGAGTTTATAACCTGTATATCTATGGAAACAAACAACATTCTGTTCCTCACTTTATAAGTATATCCAAAATCTGATGAAATAGGAATTAAAAATCCACACCCCGGTCCCAGACTGTGACACAGTTCATCTGTCATCACTGCTCAAACTGATGACTAAACTCATTAGTCTCCCTGCTGAGCCTGAAAGATCCCTTGCACTATCTTTATGAAAGCATAACATAACCGGAAGCCAAAAGTCAGATTCAATTTCAGATTAATCCTAAAACTAAATATCAGTCTAGTAATTCAAAAAGTGTTTTAACCTCTACAGCTTGTATGGACCAGATCATTGTTGGCTAGAATGGGACCTTAGTCTTCTAGTGCAAGGTAGACATATGGACATCATAATGCAGCACCTACAGGAGATGTGGATCCCTCTTCAGTGGAAACCTGAGAGCACAGAGAGTGTCCTGCAGCTCAACACTGGGTTCTACATTACGCAACAGACATGAGCCCTAATGGTCAATCGCATGAAAACGGAGACAGTAGCTGCTGCCGGTAGCTCCTTATTGCAAAGATCCAACCCTTCCTCTATTAGGCATGAAGGCCAGCTTAGGCTGAACCCATCTTCCCTTGGACCACGTTAGAAAGGCTATCTTCCTCTACTGACCTAAAAGCAAATATAACACTTACTTTAGATGGGATAAGTGCTTAACATTAAGGTACATTTATACCTAAATTAAGTTCTGGTGTTAAGACTATCACAGGAAATCCTACAAAAGCCACTTGGTTTTTGAACTCAAATGTTTATGACTCAATGCCTGAAGTGAGAGTGAGGGTAAAGAGTGCCTGCTTGGATAAAGTCAAGGTGTTTTGTACAGGTGGAAAAGGACTTAGGACATCACAAGCCGCATTACTAAAGGCATTTTTTAAATACTATCCTGATAAAAATTAGTTAACATAGAACTATGTCCCAGAGATCCCCTGAGAAAGAGTAACTATTGATCAAAAAATCTTTTTTTTTTCTGTCCTGTTGGAGCTACACCTAGTTACCAATTCTTATTTGAGGAAGGATGGCTGGATATCATCAGTTATTAAATGTTTGACTTAAGAAAACTTCTTATAAAACAATAAGTAACCCCATCATTCCTAAAAACATGAAATTCTGTCTCCTGTTGGCTGATAATTTGCCACTAAGTTGATGAGTACTTTGTTCTTTGTGTTCTGTGCTCGGGACTATCCATGTTGCAAACCAATAATTAACTATTCTGAATGTTGCTGGGGGTGAGGAGGAACAATTCATTACAGTGAAATAGTGTTTTTTACTGTAAAGTTACTAAGCAGAGCTATGACAGGGTGAATAATGCATGAGGTGGTTTAATTTCAGGAAGGTTACTAACAAACATTTCCACTAGTTGGAGATTTGGACTTGGCAAGAAGGTGGTGTTTGCATTGTTTTAGTGATACAGAAAACAGTTAGGGAAAAATTATGAAATTCTCTCATATTGTAAGGCTTTGGAAAAATGTCAATTACTAATTAAATAAAAATAATTAAATAAATTATGACAAAGTGTAAAATTAATCCAGTTTCAGATGCACGGGTAAGTTAACACCTAAATTTAAAAGATCTAATGCAAAATGTCAGTTAATTTTATTTTGCAGCATAAATGTTGCTATGGTTTCTCTAAATCCAGGTGATAACAAATAATATCTAAATGCTTTTGATTAAATATTTTAAATTACTATTTGTAAATAAAGCTGTGGTGCTGACTAGTTTTCTTTTTAATAAACCCCAAATTCTAGTATCTGTAAAGGGTGATGGAAGATGTAGCTGGGCATATTAAAGATGAATAAAGCTCTGTAATGACTTTTTTTCATTGTGCTAGTTTTTTTTCTAGATAAAATTTCTTATCTCAGAAAGCCATCAAGTTCTCACAAGTTGAGGAACACAAATCATACCAGAATAGGCAGCCTCCTGTTTCATTCACTGAGCTCCATATGCTTATCTGCCTCGTGCCCCTGCATCCCAGGCTCCTAAAATGCTTCAGTCAACATTCCTTCTGAATTGTGATACGTCATGTTAATCAGCCTCTACAGTGTCCCAAAAATGTATGTAAATTAGACTTTTGATGAAGCAGAATATTTTGACAGGATTTTTGCATAAATCACACATGCAAGCATGCACACACATACACACACGTTCAACCTTCTTAGAGAGAAGGATATTTTTGGACCTCATTTTTTTTTAGAGTAGATTGTGACCAGGATGTTGGTGCTGCTTGCGAGCAGGAACATGCATGTGGCAGTGTGCCAGGCCCCATAGCTAGAAGCAAGTCGAGTTTAAGTCCATTCTTGGCAAGAAAAGCTGTACCAAGGAGAAATAAACATAACAGTTTTCACTGCCTTTGTCCTCCTTTCCCCCCACTCTCCTTTCTGGTACGTTGTTTGTTCTCTGGGTGGTTTGGTGTCAGTAGTAATGTCAGCATTTTTAGTGTTATCATAGGATAACATTGTCATGTTATAGTAGATTAATGTTTTTACTTAATCTATTCTTTCAGAATAATCAAAACTCCAAAATCGAAACAACTTATTTGAACTTAAGCCAATTTAAGCAATATTTAATTACATTTGTTGATTTTTAGATTGCTTATCAATTACCTAGGTCCACTGAATATATAGAAAGCCATTTTTGAAGTTTATTCAGGTGAGGCTTGTGAGTATTAGCACTTCCTAGCTACAAATCTCTCAATTTTAATTCTCTTTTGACCCCATTTCCTCTAGTTTTATGTTCGACCTTGTCCTTCAGGTCTGTATTTGGACTGCTTACAAGTCTGCATACGTCTCATCTGACTCTCTTGCTGAAGGGCTGAGGCAGAGTGAGCAAAACAAGAATGATGCAGGCAGTCCTTTCCGTCTCCTTTGGGCAGCTCTCAGTCTGTAGATGTGTGGTCAAGGACCTTCAGCTTCTATGCTCTTTTACAACTGGGGTCCTGACCGACATGTTCTGACGTGCATCCATGAATCCACTCCGCCTTCTACATCTTAGTCCAAATAGGAAGCAGAACTTTTTTTGTGATTCTATTTTTGCATACTTAGAGTACTTTCTGACATAGAAGCATAGAATATAGAATCATAGAATCTCAGAACCGTTTGGGTTGAGAGGGACACTAAAAATCATCCAGTTCCATCTCCCTGCCATGGGCAGGGATGGTACGCTTATCAGGTTGCTCAGCGCCACATACAACCTGGCCTTGAACACTTACAGGGATGGGCTGTATATCTCACCATGAAGTTGCATAGTCTTGATAACTCATCAGACCTCATCAAGAAAGTATTGGACCACGTCTATTTACCTTTCCCAGGGATATTGTAGTCTAAAAATCCTACTGCTCTAGTTTTTTCGCAGATCACCACCTTTCCCGTTTTAAGAAGTTACTGTGCTTTCAAGAGGCTGATGTGGGCTACCTATATGGCAATATTTGCACAGCTGGGGCTTAAAAATCTGCACTGCTAGTATACAGTATATGTTTTATATGTACTGCATTTGCAATGGTAAGGCACCAATTAAAAGGTACTATAACTGTTTTCTATAGATATTGCAAAAGAGTATATGAGTGCATGAGGGAATACAAACAACACAAACATATTTGCAATGATATACACAATTCCTGTTTCATAAAACGTATGTAATGAGAAAAGTCACTGATTTGTCATCTCGGGCAAATCTCACACAGAGTTTTGAGTATCAGGTTAAAATATCCCATATCTAAAAAGACATACAGGTGTCTTTGTAAAGTGGTAATAGAGCTTTTTATTATGCATAATTTTATGGCTAAATATAAACAGAAGAATCCTTCAATAATCATAAATACAGCTGTAGAGCCAAATTCTCCTAATGATGCTATAGCAATATATATATATAGATATAAATACATATTCCAATCCACAGTTTGAAGTTCTTAATTCTCAACACCCAAGTCTTAGTTTCCTGCCAATTTTATAATTTTTCCTGTTGTCAATTGCTTTCTAAAATAAGTTTGAATGAGGTGGAATTAAGTTTTAACTTTAAAAAATTATAAACAGGTGCTGTGTCTATACCTGCTGCCATATCCCTTTCTTTGTGCCATGTATCACTGCTTTCTGGAACAAGCTGTTTGATCCTGTCTCTTGCTGTTAATTTTGCACCGTCTGCTGGTGGAAGTGGGGGCAAGGGGGAAAGTTGCTGAATATTAGAACAGTGAGAGAGCTGAACATGTTAAAAAAATAGGGAAGCTTTGCAAGCTGAATAGAAGCAGAGTAGGATTACTTGTGAGAGCTTTAATAGCAACCACGCCATCACTGGCTTAAATGTGTGTTGGGTTTGGGTGCTTTTAATGGCAATAATTAGGTAATCAATATTGTTTCAGAATGGAAAAATATCCTGCTTAACAACAGAATAACATTGATTAGCTAAGCTAGTACCATTTTAAGGAACATTAAGTAATCAAGACTGTTTCCATGATGACATCCCAAAGTGGGGGAAAATCAGACAAATCTAGTATTGGATGAAGCTGGGACAGCATTTGCACTGTTGCTGAGGAGATAAAGGCTGCTGCTTTTGCCTGTGCAGTCATTGTAGTACGAACATCTGAGGGAGGCACTGGGTCCCTATATGTTCATTTCAGTGAACTTGGATCTTATCCCAGATATAAAGTAGATGTTTTCTGAAGATACAGATTCCACACCACTCTTTTCATTACACTTACTTTATACCCTTGTAAATTCAAACTGATATGCTTTATTTGAATATGTAAAATAATTAATGAATATATATAACTTGTACTCTGATATTTATTGAGAGGTTTCAGGTGCTTTTCAGGAGATACCATCCTTCACAGATCAGAGGAGATTGAATAGTGGGGTGGAAGATTTTACAAACAAACCCCGCCTGCTAGTGGCACAAGGAGCAGCAGTGTCCACAAGTGTTGGGTGTTAATTTGTTGCTCTGTCTACTCAGGCACCTTGACCTTTTTCAATTAAGTCTCCAGATTAACCCAGAATTACCTGCACTTTCATATATTTGAGAAACTATAGTTACAGCTGCAGCTTTTCAAACACTGCAAAGCAAGTGCATGTAGATAACCATATTTAATCATTCTGATCAGGATTCACTAAGAGTGATGTTTCTCAGAGATATAATGCAGATTCCTTTTCTGCATGTTATTGCAGCAAATGACACTGCACTGCTTTTGCTAAACCTGGGGGTGGCATGAGCAGCAAGGGCAGATTGAGCAGGGCTCTGAGCAACCTGATCTAGTTGAACATGTCCCTGCTCCTGCTCATTGCAGAGGCATTGTACTAAATGACCTTTAAAGATGCCTTCCAACCCAAACTGTTCTATGATTCTGTGATTCTATGATTTGACTTATACCTGATTTTGAATGAGTGGAAGACGGAGAGCATTTGATAAAGAGTATAAAATCTTCAAGGACTGAACAAGGGTGATAAAAAATAACAATGATGTTCACAAATAACTAAAAAG
This sequence comes from Anabacerthia variegaticeps, assembly GCA_035583185.1. Lineage (NCBI taxonomy): Eukaryota > Metazoa > Chordata > Aves > Passeriformes > Furnariidae > Anabacerthia > Anabacerthia variegaticeps. Next base: position 32,143,842 of record JAWWEW010000001.1, on the reverse strand, counting down.
TGTAGGTGAAGAGCTGGTGGTGGTTGAAAATTCTTGGATCTACTTGAAACCAAGTTGGGATACCATTAAGCCCATTTCTGAGCATAACAACAGTCAACATCCCTTCCCCCCTGAGTTAACTGATCATACACTTCATGTTTCATGATACATGAGCATGTCCTGAAAGCATTCACTCCTGGAGGCAAGTCCTTACCTATAAATCACAAGTTCCACTAGGGAAAAATACTTTCAGCATTTAAAACACTAAAGTAAAGCTTGAAAATATGATCTTTCTATATTATAAAAACTCAAAATCAAAAATTAAAATAGTTTCAAAATCTTCTTCTTCAAAAGTGACAAACAAGAAAACAAAGAGTGTTTCCATTCAGTTGATCTTTTGAGAATCAAGACAAAATCGTGTAGACACTTTTAAAATTTTAGGTTTAGCCTCACTGTAATTAAAGCAGAAATGTTTGACAGGTGAGAATTCCTATTAATTTTGAGGGTATCAGAAAAGTTGCAGCCTCAGAGCCGAGTTTGAAAACCATTTTACATAGAGAGGAACAGACTGTACTAACTTGTACTAACCAGATTTAGTCAAGAGGTGCTACACAGTTGTTTTTTTTCCATTAGGGCTTTGAATTTGTCCGTGAAACGAAATATAACATGATTTCATTACAACCTGAAAGAGGACCAAAATGGAGAAGCTGTCTTTGTATGTATAAAAAGATGGCGAAGAAGGAGTCTCTGTCTCAGTTTTCGAAGTCTGATGCAGACTACTTTTGCAGTGGTTTTGTTTTCTGTCATATGCCACACATGTCGTATATAATTATGTGGGAGGCTGTCTTTCTACCTGGTATCTTCTCAGGCAGCAGGTGCTGTGTATGTGCTGATGGTATGTATGGTTTCACATTCGCAAAGATGGCAAGATACGGAGTTGATGATTACTGGAAGTGGTTCAAGTGGATGAATCTGACTGGTAGGATAATACATAATATGTTTTGTCATGCACATGTTCTTACACTTTGTCCAGTATTTAATCCAAAACGATTTTTCTGTATTCAGTACCCAAAATGATTTGACTTGATGTCACGCATCAGAGTCCTTCTTCTGACAGGTGTTACGTTCATCTTCCTTCTTTTGTAGATCAGCAAACACGAATTTACTGGAAATGGCATTCTAATCTGAAGTTCTGTACTGCTGGAACTATTTTCCAGAAGACTGGAAGCAAAATAATGGCTGAAATAAATTTTACTTTTTTACCTAAATATAACACCCTACAAATTTAGTTTGTTTTGAACAAGAATCGGAAAACAGGCCTTATTATCCAAGTAGAAATGATCAATACTAACTTTCTGACATTGTCTGGTAGGCTTGGTAGTGTTAAGTGTTCTGGTAAGTTAGATGAGGTTGCATGAATTCAAATAGAATATTTTTTTAAATAGGCATAATTTATTGTATATTTGGGTATGTGAATTGTCTCACTCTCTATATCACAGGATCTTGTAAAATTCTCAGAGTTGATGAGCTGCGGATGTTACGTTTATCCTCTGAATGACTTTATTTTGATCATACTGATAAGCTCTGCAACAATCATAAGGGCAACAGATAAGAAAAGATGTCCTTGTTCAGGACAGGTAAACCTGGCTGGATAACTTTGTGCATTCATGACGAGACAAACTGCTTGCACATTGAAGAGCATAAAAAGGATTCAGTAGGGATCTATGTTAAAAAAAAAAAAAATATTTTGATAAATAATGGGAAGGGACAGTTCCAGGAATGTCTGTGGGACCTGAAGTCTACAAATTTATACCACACATTGCAAAAATTCATACTCCTGGTGGAGACATTTCTAAGTACAGAGTGCTGTTAATGGTAACAGTCTGTATTTCTAGATGGAATGTCACCAATATTTTGTGTTCAGACATCACTGAATAAGGACTGCAATTGCAATTGTTTTTAATGATAATGGATATCCATAATCCATGGCAATGTTAGCCTTCTTAAATTTTTTTTAAACTTTATTTCAACTCTGATCGTATCTCTTTTACAAGTGCAATTTTAAATGTATTTATCTTCTAGACTGAAGATCCATTTATTGTCAGAGTTCTGTTTCTCTTACATGTGTATGACACATGATTGACACTCTCCCTTGTGGTCTGTATGATGAGTTAACTGCATTGATCTCATTGCTTTTTTCACTATTTTGCATATTTTCCAGTCCATCAGATTCAGTCATTCTTTTCTGAATCCTTCCCAAGAGTGCAGACTTTCCTTTTATTTCCTGTTAGAGTCCTGTAGTCAGTGGTATTCCTCAGGGATCAATACTAGGTCCAGTACTCAGCTTGTTTATCAATGATCTCTATGAACGGATAGAATGCACCCCAATCAAGTTTGCTGATGATACAAAACTGGGGGAAGTGGCTGATACACCTGAAGGCTGTTCTGTCTTGATAGGCTGGACAGTTGGGTGGAGAGAAACCTAATGAAGTTCAACAAAGTGTAGGGTCCTGCACCTGGGGCAGAATAACCTCAAACACCTCTACAGGTTGGGGTCTGACCTACCAGACACCAGCTCTGCAGAGAATGATCTTGGAGTTTTGGTGGATGTCAGACTGACTATGAGCTGGCAGTGTGCCCTTGTGGTGAGAAGGATCACTGCTATCCTGGGGTGCATTGGGAAGAGTGACTAGCAGGTTGAGGGTGGTGATTTTGTACCCCTACTCTGCTCTAGTGAGGCCAGATCTGGAGTATTGTGTTCAATTCTGATCTTCACAATTCAAGAAAGACAAGGAGCTACTGGAGGAGGTTCAGTGGAGGCAGCAAAGGTGATTCAGGATTTGGAGCATATCTCTTATGAGGAAAGATTGTGGAAGCTGGGCCTGATTAGTCTAGAGAAGACTGGAAAGGGAACTCATCAACACATAGAAAGATCTCAAAGGCAGAGTTCAAGAGAATGATGCTAGATTATTTTCATTGGTACACAGTGACAGGTCAAGGAGTAATGGCCAAAAACTAAACCATAAGGAGTTCCACCTCAACATGAGGAATAACTTCATTATATTGAGGGTTGCAGAGCACTAGAACAGGCTGCCCAGGGAGGTCATGGATTTTCCCTCTCTGGAGACAGTCAAAACCCACCTGTACATGTTGTTATGTAAGCTGATCTAGGTGTTCCTGCCTTAGCAGGGGAGTTGGACTAGATGATCTCCAGAGGTCCCTCCCAAATATGACTATTCTGTTATTCTGTATTAGTATCCTTCTTAACATATGGAGACCAGAACTGTGGCCAGAATTACAGCAGGCCACTTTGACAAACATAGATTTGTGTTTTTTTTTTTTTTTAATTCTGCAGTATGTTTCCATGTTTATAATCCTAATATTATGTTAACTTTTGGTTGCAAAGTTATTCTGGAAAACTACTACTCTCAGTTTATCAGTTTGTCATACTAAGACTAATTCAGAATCACAGCTTTCAAGATAGAATCTACCATTGAATTAACATGGCCTATATTATTGCCATTGGGTTGTGGTTTAAGATTTGATACATATATGGTTTGTTTATAGCCTATAGGGATGACCTATCCTCTTCCTTTATTTACTGCTCCCTAGGCATTCATTCATCACCAAAATCTACGTCTCTTCTACATATGGTTTTATTTAGCATTTTTCTATTTCTAAGCCATTGATGAAAAGATATACACAGGCAAAAAAAACTAAAATACATCAGTAAGTTTCTACTTGAAATGCAGCTGGTTGACAAGAATTCTAATTTAGCATTGTCTTCTGAATCTTATTTAACAAGTTCTTAATCTGTTTACTCCGCGAATGTTAAATTGTTCAAGCTTTATTGCTCAAGATGTCATGTGGTCTCAAGTCATGTGCATTAAAGAAATCTATTGCAGCTACATCATTATTTTCATCACACAAAGTTGTAAACATAGCAAAACATCATCAATACACTTAAACTTTCTACAAATGTAGAATACAATTAATATCACTGTATTCTTTGTTTACTATTTCTGGAGTCTAATATTAGCCATTCTCTGATTTTGTCTGGGATGCTATTTTATCTCAGATCTATAGCTTTCCATGGGAAAAAAAAACAAACCAAAACAAAAACCAACCAAACAAAAAAAGCACAAAACCAAAACCAACCCAAACCAGTTTCTTATACATTTTCAAAGCATGACTATGTTCTGGAACAATTCCAGCTCCCTAGAATATATTTGAAAGCTGGCATTTGTGATCCATAGAATTTTTTGACCACGTGATTTAAAGACTTAGATGAGTATTACCTGGATCTGCTTATCTGAAAATTCTCAGGTTTAGAAAATGTTGCTAAATACTGTCATTAGTTATGGCTGTAGTCAATAGTGTTTTGCTTACTTTACATTTTATGACTACATTATTAACTCTCCTTGGCAGTATAGAAATATTTACTGAAAAATGTCTGTCCTTTGTTGTTGGCAATTGTTCTATTTTATCCACCTAGTAATTTATCAGTGTGGTTGGTTATATGAGCGGTCTGGAAGGAATTTGTGCTTTAAACTTTGAGTGAAGTATGTCTTTGAGCAAAGTATGTCTGTTTCCTAACAGTCACCATTGTATCTTTTGTGGTAGCACTAACTACAACAGAAGACAAGATTTTCCCTCTGACAGCATCAGTTGATATCTCCTAAGAAACATGATTTTTCTTAATTAGTAAAATATGGTGCTGATTCTCTCATAGTCTAGCCAGAAATTACAGCATAATGGGGAGTTGGCACTAGTCTGTCAGTAACTGGATTGGAAAAGCAGTATGGGAGGTTTTTGAAAAAACAAATGTTTTCTAGTTATTAAGTTGCTATTACTATTATTGTTTAAAAATTAGGAAGTGTATTCTGACTAGAGGCAGAACTGGAAGTCTACATTTTCTTACTTATTCTGCCAGTTATTTGATGTTGATGTCAAATTCTTTTTTATGCAAGATCAAACAGAATTCTTATAATGTTTAATTGTCAGAAAAAGCTTTAAAATTCAGCATGAATATTTGAAGGTAAGGAATTGTTAAAGAAATCAATGCTTGCTCACAAGCTAATCTGCATGAGAAAGCAGAAAATAGAAAATAAAAAGCAGGAATACATGGGCCATCCTGTAAATCAGCTGAATTTCAGACTGTATAGACTAGACTGCTAAAGGTTCTATAACCAGTTATGTTATTCTTCTTATGCTTGAATTAAATTTGAATGAATAACAGAAAGTTTTGCATGTCAACGAATAATGTTTATAAAACTTTTCTTGCCTTTTTATTTTTCCTTCCTTAGCCCCTTATTTGCACATGCAGAAATTACTGCCATTACGAGAACAGTTTAGAGTGTCAGTGAAGTGTGGGGCTTTTTTTCTATTGTAATAACATTAAATAACATATGACAGAAAAAAATTACTTCCCATTTTTTTTCAGTGCTGAACAAAGATATTTTTTCAGACTAAATGTTTTTATTCTTGAAATCCTCTGCCTTTCTTTCTCTCATCTACTCTTTTGAACATTTGCTTAGAGCCTTCTTTAACATCCTTCCACATGAGGAAGAGAAAAATAAAAAGGAAACTTTGTAATGTAAGGTGCATCTGAGCTCATGAGACAATTAAGGATTCAAACTAAATCTTTAAATTCACTCTGGATCTTTAAAAATCCACTTTGGACCTGGACAATTAAAGACCCACTGATTTTAATTTTAATCTTTGTGTCAACTCAAGAAGGTATCTTAAAATTTGTACTCTCAATGTTTAAGCATTTCAAGATTGATTGTGTGGGCAACTAAAAGTTTTTTAGGTAAAATATTCAATGTTTTACTGAGATTGATGTCTGATATGTCTCTCTGTAGTTTATATAACAATTTTCAACCTAAATAAATGAGGAATGTATTATAGGTGAGAAGCGATAATTCACGAGATTTTACTCCCACATTTTATTGCAGTTATGATGTTTGAAAAATAATTTATGGCATTGCAGTTAAAAAAACCCAACACAACCCAAAGCACACATGGTACAGAAACTAACTAGATCCAGCAAGTAGTTGAGGCTGACTGACACAGAATCAAAGAGGAGGGATTTTTCTGGTGAAGGGCATGGACAAGGGGAAGAACAAACAGAACAGAGGAAGTAAAGGCACTGAGTTGTTGATGGAATCCTACCACTGTGTCTTAACTCTCTATTTATGATGGTGAGAATCAGGCACACAAAGACTTTCTGAGTGAGACCTTATTGATCTAAGCTTAGGTACCTTCAGCAGACAGACAAGATCTCTTGATGCAGATTTCCAGAGGTTCTGCAATATCAGTTGGCTGTTTGACTAACAGAAGCATTTGTTTTAGACTCAGATACCTCAAAGTTGGGAGAAGGATGTGTCTGAAATTGTTCTGAACCTTATATAAAGATTTATATCAATGGTGCAGAAGAACACCAAAGTTAAGTATTAGAGAAATGTGTTATAAAGACAGACCTAATTGTATCTGAAAACACACAGTGCCTTAATCTTTTATTTTTGGTTTCCTCCCTTACACATGCATAATCTTGGCTTGCTTAGTCCTTTTTTAATTTCCTAAGGAATAGTATACCATGCCACAGACCAGTGGAAAAAGAAAACTTAGAAAAAAGAGCTGTTATTTACTATGAGCTACTTATTTTTACCCTACACTTTGTCCAAACAGCATGATTGACTAAAGAACTACAGAAAATAATGGCTATACTATGCCAGTGGCTGCCAAGTTCAAGCAGATAACAGGCCAAAAGTAAAGAGGATAAACTTTTGTCATGCTTTTTCCAGTTTAATCTGCAATTTCAAAAACCAGTGACGTCCTTTTCCAGATTAGATAGATATGTCTGTTTTTTCTCTGAATAATCATTTTCTCTCCAATTTGAGAGAAATTCAGTCAGCCAGGATCAGAGGGGAAGCAATCCAGGTCAGTTTGAGGTAGAAAGTTCTTTGGAGGATGACACTCAGAAACTTCCACAGGGACACAGGCTGGTAGGCAAACTAAAATGTTTTAGAGTCAACCATGGGATTATTCCAGGTCACCTCTCTTTATCTTTCCTCAAGTCTCATCTCCTCCATACAGATCTAGAATTACTAAATTAAGACAACATTTCTTTTAAGGCTTGTCATCAGCTTTCATGTGGAAGACCTTCTGCTCTTATCATAAGGTCTTATGGTCTTACAAAATTACATAGGGAATTCAACCACTGCTTAACTTTTTCTTGACCTGTTGCTCTTTAATGTCTCTGGTCTATTTTTGAAACTGCTGATATTTCCTGCATCACAATCTTCTGTGAAAGCATTCCAGAAGTTCGCTAAGTTCTGTGAAAAAAAAAAAAAATAGGGCTATTTTATCTATTTTAAGCCAGTTTCCCACAGTGCCCCTTGAGTGTTTGCAGTAATCTGTGTGTGAGGATTTATGGTTCGGCACAATTTTTTTACAACACCTTCAAAATGTAAAGTTGAACACATTTCCCTCCCTTCTTAAACTGAAGGAGAAGAAAAAAGAAGCAAGCAATAATGAAGTCTGAGAACAAAACTCTGTAGTGTCTTTTCATAGATCCATGGTTCTGTCCTTTTGTCATTTTAATAGCTCTGCTCCATACCTTCTTTAATATGTCATCTTGCTCGGCAGAGACGAACTATACAAGGTTTTATGGTGTTGCAAATGGTGCACTCTTTTCTTTTCTCAGTGCCCAGACTCATGATGCTCAAATGTGTTTCCTTCTTTAGCTGTTTTGCCACAGGGAGCCATGATATTTCCAAAGCAGCTGTATTTTCCTTAGGAATGCTACTTTCACACCTTGAGGAAGACTATGGTATGAATGCAGAGGCTGCCAGTTTTCACTCTTATAGTAAGAGGCAATCAAAAGAGGGCTTATGAACTTGATGAGAAAATTCATTACTTCAGTACTGAAGGTGATCTTCAAGAAGGCTGGAGCGGGACTTTTTTCAAGGGTGTGCAGTGTTTGGTTGAGGGAGAATGGTTTTGATCTGAAGGAGGGTAGATTTAAATTAGATATTAGTAAGAAATTCTTTACTATGAGGGTGGTAAGACGTTGGCACAGATTGCCCAAGGAAGCTGTGACTACTCCATCCCTGGAAGTGTTCAAGGACAGGTTGGATGGGGCTTTGAGCAACCTCAACCTACTCTAGCAGAAGGTGTCCCTGCCCATGATACAGGGGTTGGAATTAGATGATCACTGAGGTTGCTTCCAACCTAAACCATTCAATAATTATATGATTCTATAATTGAGAATTAAAGATCTTCCACATTTCATATGTTTTATTGGAGAGAAAAGAATCTTATTATAAGACACAAAAATATTATGCCTCTGTTTTTCCAAGACTTTTGATGCACTATGACTTTTTCCTCTTGCAAGTTCTAAAAGACCATTTACATACCTCTTTCACCTCATAAACCCTCTCTTTTGAGAGATAATTTTTTCTTGTAGCTTAGATTCTCTGTAATCCAAACCCACTGCTGTGGTCTCAGATTTCATTTAACTGCTGTAACTCCCAGAACGCACTGCCAAGGGCTAAAGCCATGTATTATACAGTGCTGAAGTTGATCTTTGTCTCACTAAGATGGTCTTATTTTATTTTATTTGACACAGTAATATTTATTAACTTCAAAGTTACATACAGCATATATAATACTTGAAAAATTACACCTACAACAAGGGAAAAGTGGCTTTGTTTTGAAGGATGTTGATCCAAATCCTATCGTAATCGTTAGAAATCCAGAATCTGTGATTGGATGTCTCTAGCAAAGCTATCTGCTATCTGAATATCAATCAGGACATTCAAGAAAAATGGGTGTAGAGTCATGCAGAGAGAGAAAACTGACTCTAACAGATATTTGCAAGATATATTACTGCTAGCTGCTTCATACACACTGGAATTTGTTTTCTTATGGCTAAATGATTTAATGATCTTTAGAAATATTTCTAGACTTCTGAAACATGCATTTCCCTTATTTACAGTCTGGATTTTAGTTCAGTTTTGAGATCTAACTAAAGAAAGATCTCTATGGATGTCAGTTATGAGAAAGAGAATATTGATAGTCCTTTATGGGCAGGTACCTAACAAAGGACATAAGAAAAAAAACTATTCTGGTAGTTCAGATACATCTGAAGCCAAGCTGGATCTTGATTTGAAGTAGAAATAACGAGTGTAGTCCCATAAGTGTAAGAGAAAGTGTGCTTACTGTTGGGTATTGTTTGGCCACTTCCACCCCTCAGCTCCACCCTCCAACCCGCCCACACCCCCCCTTCCATTAACTTTCTGCACCAAGAGTTCATGCAATAATTCTTCCTGGGGGTAAGAGAGTGTGTGGGGGGGTCATTTTATTGTGTATGATTACTGAATTAAAAACCAAACCCTTCAGGGACAATATGGAAGTTCCAAATCTGACCACCGAGTGGCAATCAGAGCATACTCTTGAAAAGCTGGGAATTCCTTCCCTTGGTCTTGTGTCCTTCTCAAGCAGTCCTCGTGGTTCCTGGATTACTCACACCTTGTAAGAAGTCCACGTGTATCTCTACAGGTAGGGGAACTGTGCTGTGATGAAGGTTAGGATATGCTGGTTAGGTCAAAACTGCTGCCAAAGAATGAAACAGGACAGTAAGCCCTAAGGAGGCTGAAGCGTCCAGCACATCTTGAGACCAAGCTGCACATGCAACCTTATCCAGCAATGAAGAACTAGGACCTTGGGCAGCTGCTGTATTTGCTATCCTGGATCCATTTTAAGGCTTCTGCTATCTTTGCACGTTCATGGTATGTGTCTTCAGGCTGATAATCAGCACATAAGGTCAAGAATATTTGTGCTAATTTAGTTTTCAAAAAGTTCATGGCACCATCTCTGCTGCAATTAGCTCTGGAGAAAACCTCAGGCTGACCAAATAAATCATATATACTCAGAAGACACCTATCAAGGGCTTAGTTTTGATGTCTCCTCACTCATTTCAAAATTGCAGTGATGCACAAGTGCCTAAATTCTGTCCACTTCTTCGGGTTTGAGGCTTCTTATGCCCAGGAACTTATGTATACATAGGCATCTCTGGGACAGTGTAGTCTGGAACAGAGGCAGTTGATCAATTTTAGGGTTCTCTAGGGATTAAGTGATACATGAAAATATGCCCATTCACAGACACTTTCTGAAATTTAGGCCCCCAAAATTGTTTATCAGATGGGCAGCTGGTGACAGTCTGAATATCATGCTTTGGTACTTACTGTTGGGTAACATTTAGTTCTTATTAAAGAGTGAAGTAGGATTCCTATTGTGTTTATGATATTAGACTTTTTTCCTTCTTTTTTTTTTTTTTTTAAGTTTATTTTCTTCATAAATCGTTCCTAGCCATTGCTCTACTTGAATCAAGAAAAATTAATGATTAAGAAACTGAAGGTATTGCTTTCCGATGTTAAGGTCTCAGATTAAATACTTTATTGGCCAGAGACTTTGTATATGACTTCATTGGTCTACCTGGATTTCAATCCCCTATCTGTAATACAGAGATGACTGCTTTCCCCTCCTTTATGGAGTTATTACAAAATAATGTGGTGAATGGAGTAAAGTACTTTAAATAGGCAGAATAATGAAAATTTTGGGCCAGACAGGAAAAGGCTCTTAGTTGTCGTAGAAGCTGAGTAAATGGAGTTTCATCAAATGTTTCTTAACCTTATACGTATTCCTATCAATATGTTCATCATCAATATTTCAAAAGTGGAATGAACTTTCTTTTAAAAGTTGAAGTACTCTGCCAGAGTTGTCAAACATTCTGTTTATCCAAAATTTGTTGGAGCATATCCCATGACACATTCTGTTTCAAAATGCGCCATTATAATCTCAAAACAAAATGTAAAAGTTTCATTATGTTCTATATTTTTGCAAGCACACACACACACACAGAGAAACAAAAAACAAAAAACTCTTTCAAACCCACAAATATTTACAGGCTTTTTTTTCCATTAAGTTCTTTGTAGGACATTTTCTATATGTTTTTTCATGTCTCATAAATAGTATTTATTGAAGTGACTGGACTAAAAAGGCATTTAATAAAACTTCAACTAAATAAATTCCCATATGATCTCCAGCTAAGAAACCATTTTCCTCAGAGATAAAAAGAAAACAAAAGCTTTTAAATCAAATCCATATTGATTTTTTTTTTTGTAATTTTATAAATATCTACATCATGTCTGGAAGCTTCTCATATGTTGCTATTCAAATATAATGTTTAGAAAATCTGTCATTAAAACCCCACCACTTAGCTCAAGAAAAATTAAAGCAAACCTTTGGGTAAAGAGAATACTCCAAAAAATCTAAGATAGAATTTCAGTTATAAGTTAGCATCCTTACTTAGGTAACAAGAAAAAATTGAGTTACTTAAAACAAGCTATTTTTTTTCTAGGTATGATTTTTCCGTAACTGTTATTTTAAGGAAAGGACATGCTGAACCAAAAGACAGGACTCCAAAATCCCAGGCTGTAGCTTGGTGTTTCTCAGCAGATACAGCTGTATCCAAACTGAGTGATACCTTTTTGGCTTTGACCTGTACCCAAAACCAAGTTGGGCCAAAAGTGCGAAACTCTCAAAAAATCTTTCTAGAGGCTGTGTCTGAGCAATCTTTTTGAGCTTAGAGGACAGATAGTTCACTGTAGAGACTGTGTGAGCTAACATGCGTTGTGGCAGTGATATTAGTCCTCTTGGTCAGAGTTTCAACACTGATTTCATAGGGAGCAGGACTAAGTGGTACATTCCACTATTTTTAACAGAATTATATAAAATTTTTTGCTCATTAAGAGAAAAAAAAACAACACTCCTTTAAGAAGGACATCCAATTCTCCAGGGAGATCACTGTAGTTATCAATAATAATCAGTTTTCTTAAGAGAGAAAGACCACCATTTTAAGAACACATATTCTCAGATTTTCTTCCTTTGTTGTTCACGCATTTCACCAGTTTTCAGTGACTCCAGGACTGTGTAGAAGCCCATAGTGTCAGCCATTATTCCATACAACTAAGAAAATCTTGTATGAAAAATTACCAGTCCTGACCTTGGAAATACTAGGGAATTTATTTAATTCCATGTGTGCATGTGCACAAATATTTTTAAATCCAGGGTCTACAATATAAGATGAAAGAGACAGAGAGAGGTGATGGTGATGGCAAGCAGAGCATAAAAACATAGGAAAAGATACCAGATGGCTGTAAGTATAATTTACAAATGTTAACACAGAATCATAGAGTGGCCTGCATTGGAAGGGACCTTAATGATCACCTAGTTCCAACTCCCCTGCTGTAGGCAGAGGCATCTCCCACTAGACCACATTGCTCAGAGCCCCATCCAACCTGTCCTTGAACATTTCCAGGAATGGAGTAGTCAAAGCTTCTCTGGACAATCTTTGCCAATGTCTTACCATGATCATAGTAAAGAATTTCTTCCTTATATCATCTAATCCTGCCCTCTTTCAGGTTGAAGTCTAAATTTACCCTTTATCCTGTCACTTCATGCCCATGTGAAATGTCCCTCTCCAGCTTTCTTGTAGCCCCTTCTCTGCTCCAGGCTGAATAAGCTTGACTCTCCCAGCCTGTTTTCATAGCAGAGTTGCTCCAGCCCTCTGATCTTCACAGCCTCATCTGTTTGTGCTCCTTCTTATGTTGGGGGCCCCAGAGCTGGTTGCTGTTCTCCAGGTGGTGTCTTATGAGAGTGGAATAGAGGGGAGAATCACCTTCCTCAATTAAATCAAGCACTGCACAGATGTAGTTTTGGAGAGCCTAAAAAGCCTGTGAGATTTAATTAGGGAACTTTGTGTTACATGCCAAGGATAAACATTGCTCAGAAAAATCTCTCATTTTTATATGATAAATATATACACACACATGCACACAAAAGATACAAATACATATCTTATATATAAACCAACCTGCTTCATGAAACCACAATGCACAAAGCAAGATAGAGTAACAGCATTTCTCTCTGAGTAATGAATGAAGAGTGGCAACATCTCTCATATTTTTTAACAACACAATTATCATCAGTCCAAATGCCAGTTGGTGCTCAGTACTGTGCAAGTTGTGGGCTATTGACACCTCTCAGGACTTGTCCTGAGAATAAAGCCGAATTTGTATTCTAAGTGTATTACAGTGAAGGATAAGTACCTGCCATATGGAAGTGCAACCTTTAGGAATGAGTTGTGATTTATAAAAAGTGTTAGATGATGCTTTAAACATTTTGTCGTCACCTGGAGAATATTTGTAGAGCTATTGCACTGTGTAAGAGCCCATTTTGAAATCAAATTTAAGCTTAGACCTTTTCAGCAGAAGAGTTAATTTAATGCAATCTTTTGTTGGACTGAATCAGAAATATTCACGTGGAGATATTCTCCTTTTTATTTAATCTCAGACATATTTTTATGTGGCAGAACAAGGCAGGACAAAATTTATCTGAACTCCATGTGGTAGAAGACACTCTCAGGACTCATTTCTTGGTACCACTGTAAGTACCATTATGGTACAACTAGATTTCGCCTCTTGGAGCAATTGAAAATGGATGCAGAGGAGAAATTCACTAGTGCATTATTTTGTCTCACTAGTAGGATGCACTTCATTTTTGCCTCTTTTGTCTTCAAGTACAGTTTGGAGAGCAAAACCTGTTTTCAATTTACTCCTATAACTAGAAAGTGGCAATCCAAACACTAGTGAAGGTGGAAGGATGTTTGTAGAGAAGTTGCATCCCAAATACTTAGGGTGATACTACATATTCATGGAGGAAAGTAGTTATTCCTTAGTGACAGGATGATCAGGCACACATTTTAACTTCAGAAGGTATTTCTTGAAACTACAATGCCTTTTGAAGCTACTCACAGGTTGGAGTAACTTCTACAGCCTCTATTCCTACACCCAGACTGATTCGTAGTCAGACAACACTGCATTGTGACATCTCTAGCACCCTCAGCTCAGCTTAACCTATTTTTAAATGCCAGATCACCCCTGCATATATACTAACATAGTAAACACAACAAATACAAAGCACAAAAAATTCATGCCATCTGACTACTCTCTGAGTAACACATTTAGCAGTGTAGCTTGTCAAAATGTGCACTGCCTGTTCAATCTTGCTACTGATGTCTACCTTTTACTCCTCCCTGCTATTTGTTCTCGTCTGCATGCTGTCTCAAAGCCCTTAGCGCAGGACATATTCAGCATATGACAGTTCTTCAATCCTCTGTCCTATTGCAGGCTAGACAGGAATAGCAGAATCCATTTTCTTTAGTTAATTATGGTAATTGTGTAAAATCAAATTAAAGTTACTGGCAGAAGCTGGAAATGTTTTTCATTCTGTTTAGCTATGTTTTAAACGTCTGGAGAAAACAGCAAAATTAACTGGAAACTTCTTTTAGAAATTTGCCGGGTACAACAGCACCTGTATCCCATGTGTCTTCCCAGGGAAATGAAAAAGTTATCTGTTCCAAGTGAAAAGTGAACTACAGCCATTGGTCCAGAATGATCGTGAAACAGGAACGGCAGCACATGACAAGTCTCTGGTGACACTGAATGACGTCATGTTACATCCTTACTGTCAAGTGAGAGAGACACTTTTGATACTGCTCAGTATGCATAGATCAGGCTTTGACAAATGCACAGTTTGTGATTGTGGTGTCAGCTGCAACTGGCATTAAAGAATTAGGAACATATGAAATTATTAAATTTCTTGCTCTGGAAACATGTCTTTTCCAGAAAAGGAATACTGTAGTTGTGTGTGGATAAAACTTGCCACAAAGGAATGGAATATTAAGTTTCTCTCATACAAAAATCTTGATTAATCATTACAAAGACATTAGATCATAATTTAATGGGAAATACCAATCAAAAATACAGGCTGAGACAGCATTTGACCTATTTGCAGGCCATGAGATTGAGAGCTCCTTCTTGAAATATAAAGGAAATTCTCATTTTCATTCTTGAGTACATTGTGTTCAGTTTCTGCAAAATAGTATTGAGTGCAGGACTGTTGACACTAGTGGTTCAACACTTTAGCAGAATGTGCAATTTTCCAGTCAGATTCACAAGAGAGGAAAGAAATTTATTTCTGTTGATTACATAGATCTGGATGCTTTCAGGGATTCGTGGGGAATAATTACAAGGTGTGATTTATTTCCAGGTGTGCTATCTTTTATTTTTTGATTCCACAAGTGTGTGAACATAAATTCTCTATTAATTTATTCTACTATGTTTCCCACCAGGTCTCTTTGTACTTTGGGGAAAAAAAAAAAAAAAAAATCATATAAATACCAAAATTTACAAACATTACAAACAGAAAACTATTTCTAAATGGAAATTTTGAAGCAAAACTATTTGCTATTATTTTGGGAAGTGGAATGAGAACTATAAGAGGGATGAATTATGACTTATCAACAAGCTGTAGATGAATAATACTGGGTCAGAACAATGGTTCCTTTTGCTGCATGTTCCCTGGTTTTCCCCGTCTCAAATCACTTTTTTTTTTTTTTTTTTTTTTTTTTTTTTTTTTTTTTTTCCCTGCATCCAGGACATTTAAGAATATAATATGGAAGATGGTCAGATAACCAGAAGATTAATCTCATGCTGGCAGTGTAAACTATGCTGGGTCTTATTCAGTAGAATATATGTGAAAAGCACTAACTTAATAAAAACATGTGGTCATGAGGTACTATTATGTACTTTTCTTTCCAGTATGTCTTCCCCCTCCAAAAATGTAAAATCCTATTTGCCTTAAAGCATCCTTGTCTCATTTCTGGTATGAATTTCAATTTACAATATCAACACTGAAGGAAAATGTTTAATGTGTACCTTGTGATAGCAACAAAAAATATTATCATTGTTTCTGGGCATGAACATGCACTATGAAATTGGTTTCTTCACTGTAGACTTTTTAATGTAGGTTTAAAATAATGATAACAGGTGGATTCAAACAGATGGGAAGAGCACGAGTTATTAGTATTGGAACAGTACACTAGAGAAAATGTGTTGTTGTTTAAGCACTGACTAATTAACAACTCATTTAAATAGTCTTGGTGCATATGTTTCAAACTTAATATTATCCTGCTAAAGCCAGAATACCTGTGGCTAAGTTTAACAGGTAAGGACACTGTCCAATGTATAAGTTGGAACAGGCCTTTGGAAAGCAATTTAAAGATGTATTTGCCTTGAGAAAACAAGAATAAAAGCCTTTTTAAGACAATGAAATGCTACTTAGTGCATACAGACTCCAGTCCTATACAACACTTGTAATAACAGTTCTTCCTTGTATGTCTGACAATTCCCAAGAGTGTGCACCCAGATTAGATGGTATTCATTTTTTATTCCATCCTAGTATCTACGTGAACTTAGATTCACCTCACCTACTTAGGCATCTAAAGATCTTGACTGGGGAGTCTGGTCACTGAGGACAGTGCACATCTATGTAACTCTCCCTTTTTCTTAAATTTGTGGAAATATTTAGGAAGATTTTAAGGCAGCTCTTTATGCAGGAGGAAATTTAAACAATACTGTGAGCTAAAAGATCCATTCATAAAAGAAGCATTAGCCATGAGGATGAAGCAAGCAGAAAGGATGCAAGTTACAAGAGAATTTTTCTGAGTGCAATGACAAATTCTTCCCTGTTATATAAATTAGCTCCTGAGCCTCACTGCTAAATATCACCCATGAAAAAAACTAAATGATGTTCCCTGAAAAATAATGTCACATAAGCTAAGTCTAATGTAAGATTTAGTTCAATAGAAAGGTTGACTTTTTAATAACGTCTTTTGCAAGCTGCTGCTCTTTACTCAGTAAAAACAAACACACCTTGACATGAATGAATGCTACGAGATCACATAGTTCTAGCTTTTATCAGTCTCATATATCATAGACTCCTAGAATGTTTTGGGTTGTAGGGGATCTTAAAGATCATCTAGGTTTAACCCCACTATGTGTTATGACCAGCCACTGAAGGTGAGGGTAACTGAGGGTCTTTTTAACATATCCCTTGGGGTGGATGACACCGAATGATTGGTGTACATATATGTATACACACATATGCATATATATACTTTAGAACAATTTGGGTGCACTGGAAATGAGATATGTAGCTACTTTGGTTATTATCTATAGTAATATAGCAATATAAAAGAATGAGGAAAACACCTAAGGAAAAGAAGGAAGGAAGGAATTCAGAAGGAAGGAAGGAATTTGGAAGGAATTCAGAAGGAAGGAATTCAGAAGGAAGGAAGGAAGGAAGGAAGGAAAGAAGGAAGGAAGGAAGGAAAGAAGGAATTTGTAAGGAGAAGAGTAGATA